>WNWU01013802.1:3734850-3807891 GCA_012654045.1 Ptyas mucosa
CCGGTTTACAAAGGGCTGCCAAGCCGTGATAACGAACCTTCCGTGTGTGTGCTACTCCTTTAACCCTCGTCTGTCTGTGTGGGTTGTGTGTGTGGAGGACGGGGACAGAACACCTATATACTAGTTTTTATTTCCTACCCATCCCACAAATTAACAGATTTTTTGTATTATGCTTAGTGTCCTTGAGTAGATATTAAATGTTAATATATATATATATATATATACTAGCTGTAGTCTGAAAAACACTGGCTTTCACTTTATTTCTCTCTTGCACAGCCCTTTATCCTCTACTTGCTTTCTATGTATTGAGATATACTGGTGTTTCTCTCTTTCCTTTTCTTGACTTCTGGCTTCTCTCCTTCTCCCGTCTTCATGTTTTCCTCTTTGGTTGGACCTGGCAGGACATCCATCATTTTTGCTTTGTCCACATCTTTCCCCTGTTGACACAAACCAGTAGGAAGAAGGGTATGTCTCCTCCTCCATTTCTTCTGGTGGCAAGAAACCTGGAACCAGAATAGAATTCAAAAGCATTGCGAATTTATTCCGTGCAATTGATACACAAGAATCTGATCTATTAATGGTCATTGTGAATTGGCTCCAGATAAGAATCAACAGATTTCAAGGAGGACCAAACCTAGGTCTCTTTCATGGCATAGGGACTCCAGACTGATAATGTGTTTGACCCCATACTCAGACTCTGCCTGGTCATCTCCTACAAATCCCATCCCTTCAGAAGATTCTCTCACATATGAACTTCTAGGCAGTCACTGTATCTACTTCCTTCCCAACTCACTTCCCATTTAGAATCAAAACTGCTGGTAAAAGCAGAAATTTTATTGCATGGTCATCTCAGCAACCTTAGGTTTGCAAGGGTATTCAAAGAGAGGGGGTGTTGCTCAAGACTGTTCAGTGTGTGAAAACTCTTTCCAATAAAACACTCAGGCCTGCACTTTCTACATTACAAGTACAGATTCTGCCCTATATTTTGAAGTCGCTGAGATGTGAAGGGGTGGCAAGACAAAACTGTGCAAAGAGCAAGGAGGACATTCTAAGACCAGAAAGGTATATGGACAACCAGATATAACTTTACAGTGATGGGAAGCTGGAAACAAAACTTGAGGTTGATTTATGCTGTCCCTGGTAATGGTTAAATAAAATTCATGACTTTAAATAGTCCTATGTAAGGGATGATCCTATTAAAAATTCAGCTAAGACTTCCAGTTGTAGTGGGAGCTTCTTCCTATTACATTAAATGGAGTATTAAGAGGTAACGTATTTTACATGAGTGGAAACTCAACAACATATTAAAGTTTGGGATTTCACAATTAATGGTATTTGCTCGATCACATCCTTGAAATTAGCTTTCAGGCATGTCACAAATGTATGTACTTGTCCAAACCTCTGCTAACTCGAATAAGAAACAGGGGTCACTCTGTTTATAATCCCTATCAGTAGGCTAATTATAAAACCTATGTGGACTTAGTGACCGGGGAAGTAATATAGAGATGTATCATTCAAGTTGATAGTAAATTTGCTTGATTCCTTATGTACAATATTCTGTTCTATTTATTCTATCTCCTGGCTTAGTTTGAGCCAACTGGTCTATCTGAATAGTTACTAGGCTCTGCTTTCGGAGAACTGGTTACAATCAGCACAGTTGCCTGACAAATAGTGGTCAGCTTACTCATCCTTGATCTCTAGCCAATGACACTCCTTCCATAGCAATGAGAACAAGAGTGGAGAATCAAGCACTAGGCTCCCTTGACCAAGACTTATAGTAAATCATAGAGCTTCATATGGCTAAACTAATTTCCTACATTAAGAGTTAGCAAAAGTCCTAATGTAGGACATGTTGTGTAGATTCTTTCTTCATTCAGAGAAGAATAAAATGAAATGAAACAGTTGATTATTCACTTCCATTCTGAGTAGCATTAAATTTAAATGGCATTTATACACTGCAGGTTCTATAGCTTTTTCTTCATGTCTTTCCTATATATTATCAGGCTATTTGTGTCATGTTTGGTGGCCTTGAAAGTGAGTGGTTATTGAGTGTTTAGATAGTTAACACTAACCCAAATATCATTCTCTTGGCTTACCTCTTACTACAATATTCTTCTCTTTTATGTTTTGTTCCCCATCCAAAACCTACTTTGTTGAACTGCCATTGATTCAGAAAGAATAGAACCAATAGGAGAAGCATAGAAGTATATTCAATACAACTTGGAAATTGCACATCTGGTGTGTCATTTGTTTTTATTACCACCATTCTCCTAGTGCCTCAGAGATATTTTTTCTATAAATCTTTTCCTAGTGTTTTCCTTGTTCCTGTTCTATTTCTTCTATTTTGATCTGATAGTGAAGGTTCAATATATATGAATTTTAATTAAAGTTGTCCTTTTCTGTCTCAATCCTGTTTTATCTCCAGAGGATGGTTGTACTAGAAATCTTTGGGCTATATATTCTTGAGTAAATTTAGACACAATTTGCATAACAGCATTGAATTATTTTTCCATATATTATTTTCTAAATGTACTTGTATTTTATATTTTGAGGCAGTTTTGTTTTCCATTGGTCAACTGGCTAACCCAAACATTTCCAACCAAACATTTCTTATAGATGTGTTAGTTACACAAAAATAAAATTGCATTGCAGTGCCTGACTGTGAATATTTAGTTAAAATATTTGGAAACTTCTCAATATAGACCTGATGATTTGGCAACCTTGAAAACCCCTGCAATTTGGAATATTAAATTTGAATGTCAATGGGTATTATCTATCTATCTATCTATCTATCTATCTATCTATCTATCTATCTATCTATCTATCTATCTCTCAGTGTAGACTCCTGGTAATTGCCAGGAGAAGTCTGCAGTTTTCTTGGAAATATTTCAAACATGGTTTGCCACTGCCTCTTTCCTAGGGTTTAGAGAAAATGACTGGCCCAATGGGTTGGTGGCTAAGGCAGTAAAACTCACACTCTCCCAATTTCTAGCCTTGAGCTTTAACAAATTGCTCTTTCATAGTTAGTTATTCAGGCTTATTTGGCACGGCCCAAGGGATCAAATTCCATTACCCTCCACTTAGAAAAAAATAACCTACTCTCTAATAAACAATTTAGTTTCAGAAAAAAATTATCCTGTAATCTACAACTTCTACACTGCAAGAACATATGGACTACAAATCTTGATCAGGGCAAAGCAATAGATGCAATTTACATAGACTTCTGTAAAGCCTTTGATTCAGTGGTACATGACAAGCTACTTTTAAAACTAAAATCCTGTGGCATCTCCAGACCCCTACATAATTGGATAGCCATGTTCTTGTCAAACAGACAATAAGTGGTCAAAATAGGGAGTGCCCTATCAAATCCTTCACCTGTTTATAGTGGTATCCCCCTAAGCAGCGTTCTAGGACCAACACTCTTCATACTATACATAAGCAACTCTTCGCCGATGATGTAAAAATATTTAGCACCACAGACAAAGCTGCTACCCTTTGTATTGGAATGGTCAAACAATTGGCAACTCTAAATCTCAACCAACAAATACTCTGTCTTACACATTGGCAAAAAGAACCAGAACACAAAATACAAGCTGAGTGGACACAATGTTGTAGATAACCCTCACTCTGTCAAGGATCTTGGAGTACTCATATCTAATGATCTAAGTGCCAAAGCCCATTGTAACAACATCACCAAAATGGCATTAAGAGTTGTAAACCTAATCTTGCATAGCTTCTTCTCCGGTAATATCACACTACTAACAAGAGCATACAAAACATTTGCTAGACCAATTCTCGAATACAGCTTATCTGACTGGAACCCACACTACATATTGGACATTAATACAATTGAATGTGTCCAGAAATATTTCACAAGAAGAGTCCTCCATCCTCTGATCGCAACAAAATACTTTATCCCACCAGACTTGAAATTCTGGGCTTAGAAAACTTAGAACTTTGCTGCCTTCGGTATGACCTAAGCGTAGCCCATAAAATTATCTGCGACAATGTCCTACCTGTCAATGACTACTTCAGCTTCAACCACAACAATACACGAGCACACAATAGATACAAACTTAAAGTGAACCACTCCAAACTCATTTGCAGAAAATATGACTTCAGCAAGAGTGGTCAATGCCTGGAATGCACTACCTGACTCTGTGGTTTCATCCCAACCCCCCCCCCAATTTTAACCTAAGACTGTCTACTGTTGACCTCACCCCATTCCTAAGAGGTCTGTAAGGGGAGTGCATAAGCGTACCAGTGTGCCTACCGTCCCTGTCCTAATGTTTCCTCTATTTGTATCCATTTTATGTATCCAATCCATGTTTATACTTATTACCTAATACATTCTTGACAAATAAATAAATAAATAAATAAATAAATAAAGCCATTATTTTTTCCAGTTAACAATTTCCAATTAAAAACGTATGATTATTTTTAAATTCCCATAGGAAGCATTGAAAACAATGGCTTAAGCAAATAGCCAACGTATCCTCCATAGAGCAAATCCCAACAAGATTCATTTCCCAACAGCTCAGATACAACATTAAATGACATTCTTAGCCAGCAAGTATTGGTTTAAAGCTTCACTCAGTTCCTTATATCCAAGCACACTACAGGTTCGATATTTGGCGATGTGGATGTGATGCTTAATAAACAAATTAAAAAGCATTGCTTTAGAAACAAGTATTCCGCAACAAGAGCATGCACATAGCACCTCCCACACAAACACATATGTACAAATATAAAAATACACATACACAATGACAAAACCTCAATAGCATAATTTCTAAACTGCATATAATGTACAAAGAGAATATTCTTTTTCCTCAAAAAACTTTATTAAATTTCAAAAAGGTATAAAATACACCAAAAAAGCAAAGGGAAAAAGGGCAGGGAAAAAGCAAAATTGGGAGTGCAAACAAAAAGTGGAAAACTGCAGAAAAAAGTAACTTCTGACTTGCTTTGATACAGATAGAAACCTAAAAATCAATGACCCTTTGAACTAAACTAAACCATAGCAAACAGTACTTCTATCATCATAAAAGGGCATAGCATATTCTTTTGGCTAATAGCTAACTACTGGCAAAACAGGAACAGCCAAAGAATACAAATATAATACAGACCATAAATGCTAAATTTCTCAAAGCAAAGATACTTTTAAAGATACTGACAGCGTCTTACTTAAGCAGGTACAGAATGGTCTGAGCTAGAGATATCAGCACTTGGAGCCTAGCAAAAAGCAGTAGTACATACTTAAATAGCTGATTTTTCATCTTCACTTGCTTTAATTGGCACCAAAAGCAAATTGGATGGAACAGATCCTACAACTTACTGGCAATATTGAAGACAGGGCATCAAAAATCAGGCTAATCAGACCTGATAAAACAGCAACAAATCACAGAACTAGAAATGTTCAGAATGCACAGAGCATTGGGAGAGTTATGATTGGCCTGATCTATTCCATAGTCAGAATAAAAAGCTTTGGAACTCTGGTGATTTCCACCATATTTAAAACACTCAAAATAAGGTTTGTTAACAGGGAGCATTACGTATAAGGCGTCCCTGAGGGTTTTACTCCACTAATCATAGCCGACTTTAGAGGTGATGCTCATCTCTGTTTCTTTAAGCCATTGAGCCAGCACATTTCCACAGTCATGTGGCCAGCATGACATCATGCCGCAGCACAAAGCATACAGCGAAGCCGTGTTACCTTCCCACCAAAGTGGTACCTATTTACCTATTTGCATGTAGGATGCTTTGGAACTGCTGGGTTGGCAGGAGCTGAGGCAAGTGATGGGAGTCATGTGGTGGTACGACTTGAACTGCCATCTTCTCTGGCACCATTTAGGACACTGAACCACCATACCTCTGACATCATGTGTATCTCTGTTAAATTTATTTTGTTAAAAAGTCATCTGATTCTGTGGCTCAGATTCTGTGAACAGAAACCACACACTGAACCAACACTTTTTCTATTTCACTAATAGCAAACCTGAGTTCAAACCTAAAATAGTTTTATTCTTTTAAAAATACGCTTTAGGATTTTAATGTTTTAATTCTGTAAGTCATCCAAAGTCATTTGCTATGATTGAGTGCCAAATAGATTCAATAGAAAATAAATAAGCTATACATAAAAGGCAGTGGTGGATTTCAAAAAAAATTACTACCGGTTCTGTGGGTATGGCTTGATGGGTGTGGCATGGTGTGGCTTGGTGGGCGTGGCTTGGTGGGCGTGGCAGGGGAAGGATATTGTAAAATCTCCATTCCCACCCCACTCCAGGGGAAGGTTATTGCAAAATCCCCATTTCCTCCCAATCAGCTGAGACTTGGGAGGCAGAGAATAGATGGGGGCGGGGCCAGTCAGAATTTTTACTACTGGTTCTCCGAACTACTCAAAATTTCTGCCACCAGTTCTCCAGAACTGGTCAGAACCTGTTGAAATCCACTTCTGATAAAAGGTATGTATGTGTATAATAGCACTTAGCATTAGCACTTATATACCGCTTCACAGTGCTTTAAAGTCCTCTCTAACTGATTTACAGAATCAGCATATTGCCCCCAACAATCTGGGTATTCATTTACTGACCTTGGAAGGATGGAAGGCTGAGTCATCCTTGAGCCTGGTGAGATTCAATCTGCCAAATTGCAGGCAGCGGCAGGCAGCAGAAATAGTCTGAAATACTGCATTCTAACCATTGTGCCACCATGGCTCTTATAGCCAGGTTTTATTTGGTTACATTTATATTTAATCATTAAATTTTGGTCATCTTAAAATAGATAACTCTGGAGAGCTATCAGTAGTTAAAAATAGAATAAAAACAGTATAAGGTAGGTTACATCTATTACATACTATTTCCAAATGAAGGAAAGAAGGAAAAGTCTTACCACATCTGGTAAGAAAATTGTGCATGTAGAAAACTATCATTATAACAATGGGTATTTGTTGGTCCTAGAATTACACTCATTCTCAATATGGATGAAATATTTACAGAGATTTCCTTTCATATTTTACCATACAGAGGTATGGATACCTAAATTCAAAGGACTGTAAATAATGTGCCTATAAAGTTCAATATGTTTCATGAGATCTTGCAAAATTTGTTCCAGGTAAATGTCAAGCCCCACAAACTTGCAAGCTAATAAAAGGGGGAATTAACAACAGATGCATTTTCAGAGATGTTGCAAAACCAGTTTTTCATCCATACAGGTTTAATAGCTGATCATAAAACTATTATCACAAGTCTCTTGTGTAAATAAGTGAACACAATATCACTAGAAAGCAGTCTGGAAATTGATACCTGCTAGTTAATCAGTGAATTCTTGCATTTCCTCTATTCTTTGACAGATAATAGAAATATTTCCTCTTTTTTTTTTTGTAACTACCATAATTGCAAGATATATACGTAGTTTGCAGGAGAAATGAAATATCTACTTAAACTGGAACCATTTGGTATAAAAAATTAGAGCCTTCCACACTTTACATACTTACTTACCTAATTAATTTGCCCCAGAAAGCTGCATCTAACTTTTCACCATTTGGAATTCTTCCAAATATATCAACTCAACTGTAAAGTCAGAAGAATTCAGAATATCTTTATTAATATCCAAGTTGGCAGAGCCAGTTTGGGCCTAATTGGTGCTCTTTTATATTCTGGGCAGATGCCATTCAGCTGCTCCTCTTGCTCTGATGATTCCAGAATTTTGTCCATCCTGACTGAGATTCCCTCGTTCAACTAAACTATAAATTTGACAAGCAGAAGTCAGGCTCTGGCTATCAGTAATACTTATCAGTTGGATTCCCTTCAACCCTAGCTACATTATACCTTTGAGGTTTGCAAAAGTCCTATGTGGTTCTACCACACACTGAAGAATTCTGAGTTCAAGTTAATTAAAATTTATTATGCACTCATTTTTTCATTGCTAGAAGAATTGTGGCAAATGGCTAGATGTGTATTCTGTTTTGCAGAGGTAATCAAGTCCTATCAGCTAAGGAATGGGGATTGGCAGACCTTAGAAAATATGCCTTTTCGGCTAGAGTCCCTAAAACATTCTCCTTCTGGAGACTTGGATGGTCCTCACCATGCTGGTCTTTCACAAGGTCCTAAAGACCTGGCTCATCTGGGTTCCCAAATTTCGTGCAGGGATCCATTTCTTGGTTGGATTGGTAATGAAATATGGTATTTTCTCGACTATGTATTTTAGTATCATTGCAATTGTTTTTATCTTAAATGTGTTTACCTTCCAGAGTTGTTTGTTCAGATGGATAGCGTACAAAATAAATAAATAATCCTCTGTTCCAGAAATGGACTACTTTTTTCAAATCTTGGTAGCCTCAATCCTTAATCAACCCAGTGGGCTTCCAGAATGGAAGTGATATAATTGAAGAGGAAAGGTCAAGTGTTTGAAAGATGACCATAAGGGGAAAAGTAAGGCTGCAGATGATTGGGTTTGGCCTTGCCGATGTTTAGCACCTCTTTTCTAGGCTTATTTTGGTGCTGACCTGTTAAAAATCATACCATCAAAATCCTTTCTTTTTTGTTTGAAAATTTCAGTAGCGTGATGTGGCATTATTCTGGGCTTTAGAATGATGCTTAACGGTAAAGTGCTATGGACAACCTGTCATTTTGCTGCCAGATTTCAGCAGAGTGGTCTTGGGCTGCTTTGCAAAATTGCATGATTGTTTATCTCAATTTTATCTGAAGTCTGATCCAAATCTAATAACATTATAGTGCCTAAGAAAAGAGGGAAGTCTGACTGGCATCAAAGCTGCATAAATTTGTGTCTTTTCCTTCCAGGAGTAGGAGTCCATAAACAAAAATGCCTTCTTTCCCAAAGCAACTCACTGTGTTTCATTTGGCACCTTGAAAAGCTCCTGCAAAGCTGACTGAACTTCCTGGACAACTATATGTTGCCATACTTATAAAGATATATAAAAATAGAGTGTAATAGAGGGTAGAAGATCTTGAAATTGCCCATTAGTACAGATTGCCTGAATAGGAGACAAACAGAGTCTCAATATGTTCATAGTATTATTTTATATCATAAGACATAAGACATATTTAGTATTTAAGACATGTCTTATTTCTATTTATGTGACCTTACCTCAGTGATGGGATTCAGCTAGTTCGTACCTATTCGGGAGAACCATTTGTTAACTTTCTAAGCAGTTTGAAGAACCAGTTGTTGGAAGTTCCACTTTACATGGCTAATCCTGTAAGGAAGGCAGGAAGGAAACATTCTGGCGTTGTTTGTAGCCTAATCTCTATTGCCCTGCTTACAGAAACTGCCTCTCTGGTTAACTCTTATTACATTGTAACAGCTAAGGCGAAGCGCCCATCAACCTGAGTGGCATAGAGTTGGCCACACCCACACGGTCACATGACCACCGAGCCACGCCTACCCAACTGGTCATTAGGGCAGACAACCGGTTGTTAAATTATTTGAATCCCACCACTGCCTTACCTGTTTACCTATTTATATGTTTAAATTCACGTTTATTTTTCACAGCATTTCCCAATCACGCAATAAGTGCTTAACATTCTCAAATTACTACGAATGACAAACTGGGCATTCCTCTGGGCCAAAATCTTTAAATATATATAAAGTAACACCATGTTTGTTTAAGAATCTTTCTATACATTTGTTTGTTTTGAATCTTTCAAGTTATTTTAAGCCAGCAGAAATTAGATGTGTTTCTCTCAAGCTAATTGAGATTTGACCATCATGTACAATTCCGGATTGATTATTGGAGTTTATTTCATTTATGATTATGAACAATGAGCCCAATGTTTTGTAGATAGTGATTAAGGGATCTTCTGGGCATTTATTAAGTAATTCAAAAGAAGAGTCAATGTTTCCTCTTTTGGGTAAAAGTTTCTTCCAAATCACTACTGTAAATTCTTACAGTAGACACAAAGACCCTAGAGAATAAATAGCCTTTTCAGATTTAATCACCAAAGACACCATCTTGTCAAGAGTTATGGTCCTCTAGTCACAAATGGCCTTTGGATTAGCAAAAACTGGTTGGTTGGTTGGTTAGTTTATTTATCATATTTGTTTGTCGTTCATAGTTAGTTTTCTCTGGATTTTACATTTCTTTGATACTTGTCTTAGTTCCATTCACCTCACTGGTAATCCTTATGCTGCATTATCATGAGACTTGTATCTACCTAAAAGCAGACCAAAGAACAGAATCTTGTTTCAGGTTATAAATAGGATATTTAGATACCTTGGACTAAACATGTCATTAGTAATAGCTTGTTCTTCTTCCAGGGAAGCTTTATAATTTCTTCAATCACATTCATCTTATCTGCTTCCTTTGCTTTCTTCTGCTTCCATGCTATGCCTAGATGTTTTTTCCACATCTATTGTACACCTGTCCCTATTCCCTTACACCATGAAACCTATGGGTTTCTATAATGTGTAGTTGGAAGGCAGGAATATGCTGAACTAGCCACAGCACTGCAGATTTCATTTTCATAGCAGTCATGGGTCTTGGCAATCCATTTGAGTTACCTTGACTCAACAATTGTTGCTCTACACTTTCCAATTTCACCGCATTGAATGTTACAAACAAACAGACATGAAAGTTTTAGTTGTATCTGCTGTAGATAGAGGAAAGAAAAACCAAGTTGTTACAGAATTGTTTTTCACCAAGAACAAAGTTGTTCAGCAGGGTCTCTTCACCTTCTCGGCTTAAAGCATTTGCAAGATAAGGCACAAACATGGTATGTTTTGACAATATTTTAATCATTCCACAGTAAAACCTCTCTATTTGTTTACATTAAACTCTAGGAATCCAAATTATTCTTGCTAGAGGTTGACTGAATGCAGGAAGAAATAGAAGGAGGACCAAACCTGCTCCTGTCTTACATTCATTGGTGGTTTGCAGGTTATGATATACCTGCAACAGTTTACATCTAATTATCAATCCCCTATAAATACCCCCTATAAATATCTCCTATAAATATAAATGTCATAAAAGTGAATTCTATATGGTAAGACCATACTTGGAATATTGAATTCAGTTTTGGTAGCTATAATATAAAAAAGATATTGAGACTCTAGAACCGTGATGGCGAACCTATGGCACGGGTGCCACAGGTGGCACGTGGAGCCATATCGGTGGGCACGCAAGCTCAGCTCTGGCACACATGCGTACACCAGCCAGCTGATTTTCAGGCCTTCTGAGCCCACCAGAAGTCAGAAAACACACTGTTTCCGGCCTCTGGAGGGCCTCTGGGGGGGGAAGGCCGTTTTTGCCCTCCCCAGGCTCCTAGAAGGGCTCTAGAGCCTGGGGAGAGCAAAAAACAGGCTCACCGTGCCATCGCATGCCAAAAGCGGGGGGGCAGGACACATAGAATTATGGATGTGGGCACGCGTGCATGTGACCTCACCGTGCTCCCCCCACTTTTGGCACGCGATGGCAAAAAGGTTAGCCATCACTGCTCTAGAAAGTGTGCAGAGAAAAACAACAAAGGTGATTAGTAGACTGGAGGCTAAAACATACGAAGAATGGTTGCAGGAATTGGGTATGTCTAGGTTAATGAAAAGAAAGACTAGGGGTGATATGATCGCAGTGTTCCAATATCTAAGGGACTGCCACAAAGAAGACGAGATGAACCAATTTTCCAAAGGACCTGAAGGCAGAGCAAGAAGCAATGGATTGAAACTAATCAAGGAGAGAAGCAACCTAGAACTAAATAGAAATTTCCTGACAGAACGTTTAATCAGTGAAACAACTTTCTTCCAGAAATTGTGGGTGCTTCAACATTGGAGGTTTTTAAGAAGAGTTTGGACAACCATTTGTCTGAAATGGTATAGGGTTTCCTGCCTGAGCAGGAAATTGGACTAGAACACTTCCAAAGTCCCTTCCGACTCTGTCATTCTGTTATCATAATGCTCATTATATCATTGGCTTCTGTTAGATGCCTAACAGAGGATATGGCTATTTTGTGTGTGCTCTAATCTGTTGATAATTTCCCAAAGGAAGCAGAAATTGGTTGGCAGAAATCTGACCTTCAATATAGAAAATGATATTTACAGCTAAAGGAGATCAGATTCATATTTTTTATTTCCTAGTTAGATTGGACCAACCTTGGTGAAGAAGAATGTTGCACGATATCCTTAAAAATTAAAATTGATTTTAATTTTTATTGCTGTATTACTTTGGATTGCTGTTCAATTTACAGTTATAATTATGTGGGTGTTAAACATCTAATACCTTTTAATCCACTTTTTGCTATCTTGGCCCAAGTGTCATCTCTGTAAACATTCTCATTAATAGTGGTATTATGTATGAGTAAAAGTACCACTCCTTCCCACCCTCAGCTATCTGAAGTTCCTAACAGAATTCCTAACTGAAGTCATTTCTACAATTACCAAGGTTTTTCTTTTAAAAAAATCAATTATGTAGGAGAAAAAGATAGCTAGTATATACCAACTAAAATTTAATTGGGAAGTCCTCATTCAAAGTTTAATAGCCATCACCAAAACATGGCCTAATATGCTTTATCAATGTGCAAACAACATAGAGATAAAAGTAGATTTACAAAAAGATGTGTACAGAAATATAGGAAATTTAGAAATAATTATCACAAAAATGCAATACATTGTATCATAAAGGGATTAAGTGTAACCGTGAGATTCTGAATATATGCTCATTTTTCTTACCGCACACTAAACCAGTTTCACAAGCAATATCACAACCTCTGTTCTTCCTTCTTCGTTAGTTTTCTTCAAATCAAATTTGCATTGAACCAATGATATCAAATAGAGCACTGTCTTCCGTAAAGCAACATAATATGCCAATCTGTGTGGCAAAGATGGGGGGAAAGTGCTACTCTATGTAATTACTAAACTATAACCCCCAGTAGTTAAAATCTATGTACTTGGTGGTAGAAGATATGCAGAGTGATAGTTCAATATTATCTAGAAGAGCACAAATTTCCCATTTTGGATTCATAGATGTAGAGATTGCTCATTCTCTCTATTGCCTCTCACATTTCATCCAGTTATAGTTTTCAGGAATTTAAAGTTAATAATAAAATCTTTGGGGGGGGGGGAAACAAAGCAAAGCAACTATTTTTTTTTCTTTTTCCTTTGCAATGCTATGCTTTATTTTCTATTCTGCATGTTCTGTATCTTTTTGACTTTTTTTTCCAAATATCTATCTGATGATCTAGGGGTTAGGGATTTTTATTTTTTATTTTTTGACCAAGAGGAGGACAACTTGCTAAGTCTTATTCTTTACTATTACTCTTGTCCTTGATAATTTTACTTGCTTTTTCTCAATTGACCCAATCCATTTGAATGTTCAAAGGGAATAAACAGATGCTCTTTCTCTTTTTTCTGTTATTGCTTGTTAGATTTGAGTAATAATATTAGTAGCTTTTTAAAATGTTCTTTCCCTTGTCGAGTTCTCAGCTTCTCAAACTTGCCTGGTGTTATCTGTGTCACAATATAAATCTGTTCTAATTGTGCTATGTAAATGATTAGTAAAACTTGTCACTAGATGATTTGTAGAATATTAAGTGACTCCAGGGCCAGGAAAGGGAAAGTAAACAAGGTTAAAGGTTCAGCTTCACATATGATAGTTGTGATAAATTTAATGCTGTCAGCGTGTCATCTCCATTAAAAATTGATATTTTTTTTTGACATTAATTGATTCCCATTGGATCCTTTTGGGGTGTTTAAAGTGATAATTTAGAAGATATTTTTTCCCAAATTTTTCAGTTTATTTGTAAAGAAAAGCAAAACCTAACCCCATACTTAAATTAATATAAGCAAAATCCTATTTGCAAATATAGAAGCAAATATAAAAACTTTGTGTACAGATGCCTGAACAATTTGTTCTTTGTAAATTCTATTCTGATTTGGTTTGATCAGCACCATTTGGAGCAATAGAATTTTAATTTTATTAAATAATACTCAAATAAAAATATTATTTTAATAAAATTTATAGATAAAAAAATCTCAAAATATAATTCTATAAAAGGCAAGTTTTTTTTTAAAATGAGATAAATTATGTAAGAAGCATTTATAGATGTTGGAGACGGCAGTCTATTCCTGCTTCTATTTCTGTGAAATTCTTCATTCCTTGTGAAAAAAAAGTGTTGGTTCCCCCGGCCCTTTTTTTTATGGGAATGGGGAAAGATTTTGATTAATCCATATATTTTAGTAGAATAGGGACATTCTCTCTTTCTCTCTCTCTCTCTCTCTCTCCCTCTCTCTCTCTCTCTCTCTCTCTCTCTCCCCCTCCCTCCCTCCCTCCCTCTCCCTCTCTCCCCCTCCCCCTCCCCCTCCCCCTCCCCCTCTCCCTCTCCCTCTCCCCGTCTCCCTCCTTCTCCCCGTCTCCCCGTCTCCCTCCCTCTCTCTCTCCCTCTCCCCGTCTCCCTCCCTCCCTTTCTCTGTTGTCTGTGCATGTGTGCATGCATGTGTTCAAGTCAGTCTTAACTCTGGTGACTGCATGACAAGTTCCTGCAATTTTCTTCACAAATTTGGAAATGGTTGGCCACTGCCTGCTTCCTAGGGCTAAGGGAAAGTGATTGACCCAAGGTCACCCAGTTGGCTCTGCATCTAAAGAAAGACTAGAATTCGCAGTCTTCTAGTCCAGTGACTTAACCACTAACCAACTGTAGGAATTTATAATTTCTTTATTAGATATACAAGGAAGACAAATGAATAGCTTTCTTTTTTAGAAAAAAATACCATTTATTTATAACTGCACAGAGTTGTTTAAAGAAAACTAGACCCTTGGTAGCACAGCAGACTAATGTGCTGTTAACTAGCACCAGCTGCCTGCAATTACTGCAAGTTCGAATCTCACCAGGCTCAAGGTTGACTCAGCCTTCCATCCTTTCGAGGTGGGTAAAATGAGGACCCGGATTGTGAGGGCAATAAGCTGACTTTGTATTAAAAAAAAGAACACCGCTTGGGGGAGGAAGCCCTACTAAGCAGGTATATGCAAAAGTATGAAAGCTATTGCTTAACACATTGTAAGCTGCCCTGAGTCTCCGGAGAAGGGCAGCATATAAATCAAACCAATCAATCAATCAATCAATCAATCAATCAATATTCTAGCAGTGTTTCCTGAGATATCTACACAAACATGCAATGTCACTGAATAATGTCACTCCTCTGAAGTCGATCAGGCCAAGAAATAGACATGGCAGGGATTACAGAAATGCCCTCTGTTGTAATTAATGCAGAATAACAGAATAACAGGGTTATTGTGAATTTCTTTACCATGCTTTCCTCTCTCTCAAGGCTGTTTAATTTCTTTTCCAAATCCCCTTAAAGGTCACCTTTAAATTCCAAGTAATTTAGACAAACAGTAATGGATTTATGGACATTCCAAAAAAAACCTGCTGGAATGCAAGCCTATGTTTGTGTGCATGGGCATTTTTAAGAGTTAAAAAAAGAGATTGGAGACCACTTTGCCGCCTTGCATGCTTAAAAGGTACAAAAAGTTCTAGAAATTCACAGGAAGATTTGAAGCCAGCCAGTCTATCTCAACCTAGCCAAGCTCACTTGCTTGGTTGTGCTAGATATAAAAGCCACAGGGAGATCTTGAACGGATTCCAATTAATAAAATTAATTATTTAACTAATTATAATTATCCTATGAATTGTCCAAATGAATAAAAATAGAATAGCCTAGAATGTCCAAAATATGTGGGGGTGGTTTGGGGATTGGTAAAATGTGGCATTTGGTTATGGTTTGTTATGTAACTAAAAATGAGTCAATGTCAGACTCAAAGAACCAAGATCAATCCTTAAGTCCAAGCACAGAAGATTTATTATTACAGTCTGTACACAAGAATCTAGTCAGCAAATGGTCAGCACTAAATTGGCACTAGATAAGAGTCAATGGGATTAAAAGGGGGCTGTACTTGGCTCTCTTGTAGCAACATAAGGACTCTAAACTGATGATGCATTTAACTCCACCTTCTATCTCTGCCTACTTTTCTCCTTCAGTCAGATTCAATTTAAGAATGAATTTATGTGAAAGTAATGCATGTCATAAACTAATCCCTTAGCCCTACTCAAGATAAATGTTATCTGGCACCAGAAAAATGGGGCTACCCTACATTGATTTAGTTGTAGCCATTGAATTATTTTCTGAGAAACAAAGTCCATCTAGTATATTTCCTAATCTTGGCAAACAATATAAGCTAAATCATCCTTCGGTAACTCAAGTTCTTTTTTTTCTTTTTTTTTTAAGACCAGAATGATTAATATTAATGGAAGTGGAGGAATGCAATAAGATTGGAGGTGTAGAAAAGCATTGAATTTCATCTCACAAAACCCTGCTTGAAAAATTAATTCAAATAGTGTTTGGTTAGGAGCTCGGCCACATGGGCTATAAATGGGCTGGAGGATCATTAATGAATGGTAATAATAAATGGCAGCCTGCCGAGTTTGGAAAGAAGTAGCTACTTGGGGTGCCAAAGCAATTGGTGTTAGGTTTCATTTAATTTATTGCCTTCACTAATTGATCTGGAAAAGAAAATAAACAGCAGGTTAATGAAATCTGCTGAGGTTACTAAACTGGGAGAGTTTTCAAATACCTGCACTAACAGAACCAATATACACTCACACAGTGACACAGTTTGCAAAGCAAAAAGGTTTGCAAATAAGTGGCATGATTGGAAAAAATTAGCCATTTTGCCAACAAAAGAAAATATATTTAAAATTGTAGGTGGTGGCTAAATAGCAAAAATTTTAATTTGATTTTAATTTGAATCCTATTTTTGCTCTTATTGAGGAGGGGGAATGATTCAAGGTACGGATCCAAGGATTGTAGGCAATTAGGCATAATTAATGATCAGCTGAAAGCATGCACAAAACCTTGTTAAAACAAAATTAATTAATTAATTAATTAATTTTATAGTTTTCCTTTCCTCCAAGATACTAAAAGCAGCATGCCTAGTCCTTCACATTTTTACCTTTACAACAACCCTATAAGGCAGGCTAAGCTATGAGTAATGGGCCCAGGGTCACCCAGAGAATTCTATAGCCAAATCTGAATTTGAAACTTGTTATTCCTAGTCCTAATCCACCTTTTTTATTTAAAAAAAAACACCTTTTGTCCCTTAATTTGAAATATAGTCAAGGGCGACTGGATGGAGTAGAGCATTTACTGACCGGATGCCCTTTCTGACACCTAAGTGGAGTTCATAGCAGATTTTTTTTTTCTTTCCACCTAAAACACAAGCATCTGCCACTACCTAGGATTGAACTCTTAACTTTCTGAATGGGAGGAGAGCTCTTTACCATTAGGCCACCATGCTGTTCAATCCTAATCCACCTCTATATCCGAGAAATCACACTGAGCTATTCAATAGTTCTTGGATGAGCATTGTAATATCATGAAGAACAAGCATCCTACTATACTTCTCTTAAGTTTTCTTCTGGCACTCCAGCCATTGTTTCTGGAATAAAGTGAACATCTCCTTTTCTTCAGGTTTCAAATATAAATTAATGTTGTCCTGATAAACATGAACCATGAGTATCTGCAACTGCTTCAGGAGTCTTTCACACCTTAATCCTTCTTCCTTATATGCAAATGAAGGGGTTATTAGGATTAGAGTTCACAAAGGTGTTTTTAGAAGGGGACATTAATTAATTAATGCTCTGACCCATGAAACACCAGTTTCATAATTGGAATTTCCTATTTTACCGGTAGTTAGATATGGGTTCAGGTCTAGACAGGGACACGGACAGGGACAGTTCTGTTTTGAACGTGAGCTCCTGGCTTCAATATTTCTTGCTCCACTACATTTGCTGAAGTAAAAGTAATGGACTTTTAGAAATGACTGTGTTAGGTAAGTTTTCCAACCCTAGCTCTCGAAATGTTTTGGAACTACAGGTTCCCAATTTCCCAATTAACATTGCCTTTCAGAATTTATGTTCAACGTACTATTTAAGAAAGCAGAATTAAGTTGTAATTTAGCACTTCTGTAAGGATCAAGACAGGTTTTATGTTAGGTTGAGGACATAACCATGCAATTGAAATTCTGAGAATCTGAAATTTTCCCTATCGCAACATACTGGATAATTAAGCTCTTATTCAACTCTGCAGGTGTTTTCTAAGCCTTCCTGGACAGCAGGTAACTGTTGTTTCCAACCCAACACATCTGTTTCTGGAGCTGTTTGTTGGCTGGCTGACATTGGACACTGGTGCTATATAAAGATAAAAGTCCTGGTCCAAATGTTTCCCTTCAGAAAGCTTGCAAAGACTTAAAAGGCCAAGAATGCAGCCATTTCACATAAAACATCAACAGTCCAAGATCATCTATATGGAAATGTTAGACACAATGCTCCGAAGCAACCTTATGATCACCACAGGACTACTATTTTATTCCTCACATCACCATAGAGAGGGGTTTTTAATTACCTGGTCACAGAGGAGGTGCATACATTCAATGTTAATGCACTGCTGAAGCAAAGGAACTGTATTCAGACTGCCTTGTTCGCAATATCCAGCCAGGTGAGGGAAGGCATTGCTGCCATATGCTGCTTGGATCCAGGTTCTCAAAGGGGAGTTGGGGAGGACAAATTCAAGTTTTGCTTGGACCATTGGATCATCCTGGTATTGTTATTGAAATGCATTCACCATCTGAGTTTGGAGTCTTTCAGGAGAGAGGGCACATCTTAAAGTAAATCAGTTTTGCATCTGTTTGGGGTTTTTTCCCCCCAAGCTTGTATCCTCTATTTGAGAAAAAATGAGGCAAAAGCTACTTTTAAAATAATAAATCCTTTCCTCAATTGAATCTTCTGCTTTTTTTTCTTCTTGTTCTAGATTCTACTGGCTGTTTATTCTCATTGTTCCAAACTATTGTATTTTGATTCCCTGTAGGGAATAATAAAGAGTTAGGTGCAAAGCATTTGAGAATGTGTTTGGACATAATATTGAAAGCTTCTCCCTACACTACCAGTCTGGGGAACTTTTTTTGTTAAATGAAAGGTAAATTTATTTATTTATTGGTTCGATTTATATGCCGCCCTTCTCCGGAGACTCAGGGCAGCTTACAATGCATTAAGCAATAGCCTTCATACTTTTGTACTGCTTAATAGGGCTTTCGCCCACCCACCCCCCAAGCAGTGTTCTTTTTATACAAAGTCAGCTTATTGCCCCCACAATCCGGGTCCTCATTTTACCTACCTCAGAAGGATGGAAGGCTGAGTCAACTTTGAGCCTGGTGAGATTTGAACTCGCAGTAATTGCAGGCAGCTGGCAGCTAAGTGCTACGTAACAGCACTTTAGTCCGCTGTACCACCAAGGCTCTTAAATATGATATAATATCATATTTTTGATATTATCTATCAAAAATAATAGAATTGCTGCTTAAAATCCAAAGACTGGTTACTAAACATCCTAAGTCTAGCAATTGGTCCATGAGCAAAAGACAGGCTGTGTAATAATTTACTATCATCCCCACCTGAACACTTCTACTGTTCTGAGTTAATTCAATGGAAACAAATTGCTTTTCCCCCCCTAAGGAGGTGTATTCAGTGACATCATCATCAGAGTTGAGTGGCATAGCAGGCTAATGCTTCCTATTAAGGCAGCATTTAACATCCAGCTGCCTGCAATTACTGCGAGTTCTAATCTCACCAGGCTCAAGGTTGACTCAGCCTTCCATCCTTTCTAAGGTGGGTAAAATGAGGACCCGGTTTGTGGGGGCAATAAGCTGACTTTGTATAAATATACAAAAGTATGAAGGCTATTGCTTAATGCATTGTAAGCCGCCCTGAGTCGCCGGAGAAGGGCAGCATATAAATATAAATTTTTTTAAAAAAAGAGTTTGTCATTATCTTGATTCCAAGGTGAATGTAAGGGGTCCATTGCGTATCACTTTCCGATGGCTTGTAGCATCCATGGCTTCTTTGATTTTTGTTAAACCCCAAGATTATTATAATGTGACTCTGTGCCCAGAATTTTTTTTTTCCAGCTCAGGAAGGAAAGAATAGAAAGATGTAAACAGCAAAAGAAGAAATAATTTAAAAAAGAAGACTCCATTGCTCAAGGGAAAAAATAAATTTGAAAGAACATTTTTGCCACAGTAATAACAGTAAGAACTTATGCTTTTTGACTTTAAAGTATGATGGTTGATGACTTGGCAGATCTGGCAGATCAGACTTGGCAGAAATGGAATGTATTAGTTTGTGAAACAAGACTGGAAAAAATTAAAAAGCACACAGGGTATGTATTTTTATCACCTTTTATTTTTATTTTAGTCGGAGCCTTTGGCAAATGACTAAGGGTGCAATTCTTTGATTTAAATTCTAAAAAATTGACAAAAGAGCCTTAATACTAACAGAACATTGATAGATTTCTCCCACATAAAATATATTCTGTTATTTATGTATTATAAGATTTATATCCCATTCATACAGAAGCACAAGGCAGGGTACATAGTGTTTTTCCCCTCAAAAATAACCTGAGGTAGGTTGAACTGTGATGGATAACTGATTTAAAGTCTCTTCATGAGTTTTTGTACATGGGAAAGGATTTGAACCTGGGCTTTCTAGTCAAACAGCTTAACTACTACACCATAATGGCATTAGGATGGTAGAGACTTTCCAATAAAGATTCAGTGATAGGAATAGAATGGAATCATGCTCAGGTAAGAAGCATTTATTTTTATTATTATTTACTTTATTAATTAAACATGAAACTCAGTCAACTGACCATTCAAAAATGTATCACAAATACCATTGACTGGTGCTAATGGTTGATATGGGTTGCTGGCAGCGTCCTAGGTAGTATTATTATTATTATTATTATTATTATTATTATTATTATTATGTAAATTTAGAATTTATAAATAGCGAGGTAGCCCTTTGGGTATTGCTCCAAGGGCTCCAATTACAATCGGGACAACACACGATTTCTTTTTCCACAGTCGCTCAACTTCAATTTGCAAGTCCCGATACTTTGTGATTTTTTTCTTGCTGCTTATCTTCAATCCGCGCATCACCAGGTATTGCAATGTCAATGAACCATACTTTTTTTTTTCAACTATTGTTATGTCATGTGTGTTGTGGACCAAGTGCCTGTCAGTCTGAATCCTGAAGTCCCACAAGATCTTGAGTTTCTCATTCTCTAAAACTTTCTCAACCTGATGTTCCCAGTCGTTTTTGCTGTACTCAAATCCAAACTTCTGGCACAATTTCCAGTGAATGATTTTAGCAATGTGGTCATGGCATTGTAGGTAGTCAGTTTGTGAAATTTTGCTGCACCCACTGATCAGGTGGTCGCCTGTCTCATCTTTCTTCTTCTTCTTCTTCTTGTTGTTGTTGTTGTTATTAACTTTATTCATTAAACAAGAAACTCAGTCAACTAAACATTCAAAAATGCATCACAAATTATTATTATTAATTATTATTATTATTATTATTATTATTATTATTCCATGTGTCTTCAGTTCACATCTTTTCAATTGGTTGGTGCAATAAATTTTCTTTCTTCTGCCAAATGCCTAATATTTGACTGGCTACAACTAAACGATTAGACAGCCATTGTATGATATTGCCTGAGTGGCAGATTTTTCTGTTTTGCCCCTGACATAACCTTTATTTCAAAAGGTATGCCAAAGTTGAAGTGAAGTGGGCATCATGCCTGGTGGGGCTGAAGTATCATCTCCAGATTTCCATCTCCATGTTCTCTACAATATAGGATCTAATCTTTATAACCTGTTGCATCTACAATGAGCCAAAAAGTGCACCATATGACACTGATATGGTGAAAGTATGAACAGATGCATATGGCAATGGGTTCTCCTTCGGTTACTTTGAAAGGCTATCTAGGGTTTTTAGCAACATCTAATACCAGGACTAGAATCACATTGATTCTACATGTAATTCTGACTTTTTGACCTTCATAAATATGTCAATGCCAGCATTTTGCACCAATTTGCAAAAAAAAAAGATTATATTCAAAGACAACAGCAATATAACACATAGTCTAGCATGGTCTATGGTCTGACAATTTATAATGTGATCTACATATAAAACAAATGCATGTGCGAACAAAACTAGATCTGATCTGTCTAGTTGGGATTGCAGCTGGCATACCAAACAAATCTGGCAAAATATTTTGCCATCATTGCCATCATTTGCGTTTTCCTATTTCACCATACTTTGTTGGAAGTCACATGCTAAGTGGAGCCAAATTAAACACCGCAACACCCTGACATTTTCTTTTACCAAGAAATCATAAACCAAGTTTTTCTTCTGCTGATGATTCACTAGTTCTTCAATTGTCAAGTATGGAACTATATGGAAGCCCAAATTACATTAGACTGGAGGGGAGGAGGCTTCCAGCATTACCTTCTGAAACACTGCAATATGGTACAGTGCCTTTAGAACTCAACCAAGAATCCAGAGCATCATAATTGACAATACTGAAAACTGCCAAGATATCCAGGAGAATAAATAAAACAGCATTCTATATATTCATGTAAATGTCTGAACCAGTATTTCTCAACCTCATCAGTATGATCCCAGCTGGGGAATTCTGGCAGTTGAAGCCCCCACATTTTTAAGTTGCTGAGATTTAGAAACACTGGTCTAGAGGCAGAATTTTGCTGTCAATAAAGGTTCCCCTCGCACATATGTGCTAGTTGTTCCCGACTCTAGTGTTCATCTCCATTTCAAAGCCAAAGAGCCAGCACTGTCCGAAGACATCTTCATGGTCATGTGGCCGGCATGACTAAACGCCAAAGGCGCACGGAATGCTGTTACCTTCCCACCAAAGGTGGTTTCTATTTTTCTACTTGCATTTTTTACGTGCTTTCGAACTGCTCGGTTGGCAGAAGCTGGGACAAGTAACGGGAGCTCACTCCATTATGCAGCACTAGGGAGTCGAACCGCTGAACTGCCGACCTTTCGATCGACAAGCTCAGTGTCTTACCCACTGAGCCACCACATCCCTTTGCTGTCAATAGTATCTTTTAAATTCTATTGAAGAACAAGAGTGATTATTTACTTTAAATACCAAATATTGTTTAATATAATTTAGTATAACATGATTTGTTCTCATTTTCATTTTGCTTGCCTTCCATTTAGCAAGGGCAACAGCAGATAAAATCATGCTTTGAAAATGGTAACACTCAGTACTCTTGTAACCTATGTGCTCTCTCAAGCTCGAAAGCTATACCCTCACATAAAAAATGAACTTTTCCCCACTCATATATCAGCAATATATTTTACTGAAGTCTTCATTCTTATTCAAAGCACTGTTGTGGAGTTCATCTCACAATGTCTATCACTCATTGCAAATAAATCAGATCTGTTACCTCAAGGAGAAATATGTGAGCAATTGCAGTGGTAAAGTTTATACACAAACTTCAGAATCTTACCAGGAGGTGAGAATCCCAACTGTGGAAAAGGCAGAAATGAAAAATGTTTCATCCTAAGTAACGACAACAAGAAGAATATAAAATAGTAATGGATTTTAAGAGGAAAAACTATGTATCTTTTTTTTTTTACTCAAGCAAATAGAAGAGGACTTGCATGAAAGTTCATTTCAGCCCTTCTTTCTTTTTCCTTTCATTTGCAACCCATTGGTTCTTTTTGCATAGATTCCTCCATGACTAATATATAACACTTCCAACTTAGGAGGGAATGGTTATTTACTTCCCATAATCTCATTTCAGCAGTGTCTGGCTAGTAAATAGGAAACTGACAATACAGAAGAATCTCTATTTGGCAAAGCTCTTCTTATCCACAGAGCATCATATAAAACATTTTCTGCTATTCCTAAAATGGTGAATTGTATTCTGATAGTTCCCTTGGAAAATGGAATAGCTCTGAAACACCTGTAGGAACATTCTTTCCTTTTTCAGATGCTGGAGATGCTGGAGGATAAAAGATCACACACACACACACACACACACACACACACACACACACACACACACGAATCCATTATACATTTGGCTCCTGGATCCTGTGTTTTTGGGTCCCTTTTTCTCTTCCTCCTCCTTCTTCCCAGCTTCCTGGAATATGTTTCTGAAAAAGATTCACAGCACACCAAAAAAAACCTGGCTTACCTCCCTAGGAATTTCATGGTACAAATCCTAAATTTCACTGTATGTAAAACTATCAAGGATATGAAATTAAGTAGTTGTATAAACAATAGCCATGTTCTGGGAAAAGCTTTATCTGGGGAAAGCTTTTGAAATACATGTGTTATAAGGACAAATAGATGGGTTCTCAGCATGTGTTTGTAACACTGGGAAAAAATGACTTTCAAACAGAGCTTGAAGAGGTAAGCATGTGATGTAAGTGTATCTGATGGACAGCCTATCTGAAAAGCATGTTACAGACCACGATCATCATATATAAACATTTCATATTGCTTATGGCAGGGCTGTCAAACTCCCGGCCCACAAGCTGGATGCATCATGTGCTGGCCACGCCCCCACCCCATTTAGCGAAGGGGGGAAGTCCCAATACATCACATGATGCGGCCGTGACAACGTGCATTTGACACCCCTGGCTTATGGCATCGAGCAAACAAGAAGCAGAAAGAAAGAACTGTGTAAGTTCTCTGAAAAGGCTACATATCCTGTTTTAACAGTTTTAAAAGGAGGCTAGATAAATTTGTGGAGGATAAGACTGTCAATGACTATTTTAAACATTTAAAAGTTTTGTTACCATATGCTTAACTCCAAACAGTGTTAGACAGATTACAACAAAACCACTCATTATCAATCACAAACATGCTGGCTACTAATCATTATGTCTGTATTAACCCCAGGATGAACGGTAGTGTGGCTTTCAAAAGAAATCATATTCTACTTGAAAGTTTTGTTGTCATCTAAGTTCTGGGGGTAAGGGTGGTTAATGTGTATCAATAGAATAGAAATCCTGAAGAAATGTATGCAGTTCCGGAGATGAAAATATCATCAATCTTTTGAGAAATGTTCTGTCCAAAGGATGGTTATTTTCTGATTAGTTCCCAAAATGCAAATTCGTTCAGTTCACTTAAAAATCTAAACAAGATTCTCCCCATAATTTACTCTCGACTCTTATTCATGACAGCATCAAAATGTTTCTATCATGATAACTGTATTAAGCAATTAACAATCTCCCAGAGAGGATGAGCAATTCCTCCACCAAAAAAAACCAAAAAAAAAAAAAAACCCAAACACCTAATTCAGTCTTTGCTGTATCACAAAAGGTGTTTCATTCCATATGGCTCTGCCCTTGTTTCTGGCAAGGTATCACCTACAAATCAGTAAATGAAGAAATTGGAAGAAAAGCTTTTACTGATTACATTGATTTGGCACTGGGTCAACATATATTGTATAACATTTGGAGCATTTTGAAGGCTGTCGTATTATCAATTGTTTCTTCAGAGTTATTATATTGATATTTTATACTTCCAGAAATCCAATAAGTAGTATAGTATATGTATAGTAATATATATATATATAGTGTGTGTGTGTGTGTGTGTGTGTGTATGTATATGTGTGTGTGTGTGTGTGTGTGTGTGTGTGTGTGTGTGTGTGTGTGTATATATATATATATATATATATATATATATATATATATATAATGCTATATTATATAGCATATAATATAGTATGGTATATTATATTTTAAAAAGGTAACTTAGCTCTTCCAGAGCTCTTATGGCTATTCAGTTCAAGTGGGAATGGTTGAAAAGAGCCTTTTGCCTATAGCCTTTCCAGCCTTTCTCTTTATACCAGCATGGCAAGGCAGCCTTCACACATTAACAAATTCCATATATATTTCAGAACAACAGGTGCAGTTAAAATCAAAATCAAAATGTTAAATCTTTACCATTAAAAAATTAACAATTAAAAGCTTGGCAAAAAAAGATGCATTTTTATTATTTTCCTAAATATTTGAGGAGAGGATGGAAAATGTTCCTCTTTGGGGAATCCATTCCATTGCTTAGGCACCATATTGGAGCAGATCTTCTCTGACATAAAGCTTCTGATAGCAATGGCAATCTTCAGAAAGGCTTCTCTTGCTAATCTAAATAACCCAGCAGTTTTCAATTTGATTTTGTGCTGATCTCCCACTGAGAAAATTCAACCCGTCTCCCCTTATCCCCCAAAAAGAAATGCCAAGGTCACGGCAATGTTTTTGTTCCTTTATTTCTTTTCTTTTTATTTTTTTAAAAAAATAGAATCTCTATAATGTTTTGGTAAATATACAAAATACTACAATGCTAAGATCAAAAGACAAAGATGAGATGGGATGAGATGAGATGACCCATTATCTAGATGGGCCAGACTGATGAGCATTAGCGTACTTAGATCATTTACATTGTACCTGATAATTACCTAATTTCTAATGACTAATAATGTTAATTTGATTTCCCTCTTTAAAATGAGAGCCAACATCCAATGATGCATGGACATCACTGCTAAGTTAACCACTGAGAGCTGGAAAAGTAACTGTCTTTTGCAAATTATGAAGAGTGTGCCTCATTAACTCACAGCCTTCCCATCATGTACTTCCTCCATCTGTACAGTTTGCCCTTCTGCTCCAATCTCCATTAGATGCTACATCAGTTGGAGACACATTATTATGTACACGTTCTGTTTCCTTTAGTAGAACTGCCATGGTACTCCTCAATAAGCATGAGGAATGACTGTCCCCGAGTATTGTGATCATCAACCACAAAGGACACAACATAGAGTTAAATGCAATCTATCCTGATTTGTCCAAATGAGTTTCTTGCACAACTGCTTCCTTAGAAGTGAGTATAATAGAGAGCACTGCCCTTATGTAACTCATAAATAATCATTTTCATCATAATCTCCATTCCTGGCCATTTTACAGGCAAGCTTTGCAACTTCAGAGAAAGAAAGCTTTACTATTCCCTGAAATGAAGATTATATTAAAAAAATTCTTTGTTTGGTATTTTTTTAAATCCAGAGAAGCAGTACAAGAATAACATAATTTATTGCTGATCCAAACATCTGAACTGAAAAGGCATCAAATTCTGTTACCATTGTAGAAGATATACTTTTTCAAAATCTCATGTATAGCATGCCTTGGCCATTTCTGTTCTGAGTAGAATGGATCAAGGTTATTAAATTAGCAAATCAGAAACACAGTAACTCAGAGGACAACCAGAAAGCAGAACAAGGATCAACTAAAGAATGAAGACTCCAAAAGACTCCAAAAGCAGACTTCGGGTTAAGTCTGAAAGTCAAGAGCTGGGCATTCAACTAAGGTGGGATCAAAATAAGACAGAAACTTAGCAAGATATAGTTTCCAGTTCTGACTGCCCATACAGGAGAGCTTATAAAACCAGACTCCTAAAATCCAGGCCATGCTTCAGCCTCCAGACATTACATCTTCCAGAAGAATCTCTTCTTAGACCTCCAGTCTTATTCCTAAATTGGATGAGAAATCTTCTGCTTTATAAAAATATGAACTTGGAATTGTTTTTTCCATACTTCTCCATCTCCTTTGTTTCTATGTTGAAGAGGGTGTGAAGCATATTCATGGGCTTCTGTTACAGATTCCTTCAGATAAGGAGCAGGAATTATCTTCTGTCTCATAATCAGGTTACACTGTTATATACTATATAACATGACCAGGATCTTAAGCAAGGATTACATCATGTGCATTAATATAGCTATAAATGTTTGCTGTGACACAAAGGCACAAATTTCTAGTTTATGCTTGTTGAATGAGTTACCTGAAATAGTCAGATTGCACATGTTAACACCGTTTTATGTAGGCACGGATATTCATATAGCCATAAATCTATCTTATTTTATATACAACACTATGCTTTTTCATAATCTCCTTCAAGGGCCTTTTTAAATATAACTACCTTATATAAGCTTTAAAATATAACTTTAAAATTCTTTTGACATAAAATTCTTTTTAGAAGAGGGGACTTGCGTTGTTTCACAAACCAACTTCAGAAAAGTGGATCACTTGAAATATTGTCAAAGGAAAACCACTGTTTTAAACTTCACACTGTCTTGCAAAAGATAGAATTAAGCAAACAATTGTTTCCTATCCTTTTAATGGGATATCTTTTAAATCCCATGGCAGATTCTATAGTCACAGTGATTTTGAAGCATACATAGACTCCTGGGCCTGGAGAAATAACTTCTTGCAAATTGTGGTGCTATATATAATACTGTGGTGGTTGAAGAATGTGAAGAACACAATGAGACCGAATGCTGAAGTGATACTGCCTAACCATTAAATGTAATCTTATGCACTCAATGAGAAAATATGGATCTGGGGATTATACTGTTTTTCCCTAACTGCATCAAGCTAAATGCCTAATTCCCAGCATCACTGAATCCTTAATCTCTCTAACACTATCCAAAACTTTAGACTGCTGTTTTTCAAAATCCGCCTCTATTCTAAGTATATTGTGTCATTAGATGTGTCTGTGTTTTCTTCAGTTAGATGAGGGGGCATACTGATCTAGCTTTTCACTGACATTCATTATTTTTATGCCCTTCATTCTGTCTCCTCACTAATCTAAGCAGCCCTAATCTCCTCAATCACATCTTCTCCAGAACTCCTTCAATGCCCCCAATCATTTTCTTTGCCTATCTCTGACATTCCATTTCTGAATTCATTTCTTTCTTTTTTACTAGGTAGATGGAAAGCAAGCCAGTGCTCCAGAACTGAAAAACCATATTCCAGTAAGGATCATTATATACTCTACTCCATTGGGAGGATAATTTTTTCATCTCTTATCTAGCGCTTTTTTTTATTCTCTTGGGCTACTGTATTAGACATTTTCATTATACATTAGGAGTCCGGAGTATTTAGGTAATGGACAATAGAGTATTCTTTCAGTAAGCCCAGGCTAGGAGCATTGGGTGGAATTCTGAAGGGCCTAAGAAAGTTAGATAATTGGTCAGAACAATGGCACATTTAACTCCATTGTTGGCTTATAAAATATAATGTTCATCCAAAGGAAATTGAATTATTCATCTATATTACAACCAAGTATTATTCCCACACCAAGCCATGTCATTATCTTCCTTTCTGAAATTCTCAGGTCTTGGTAGATAAAAACTCTAACTCATTGCTATTGCTAAGCAACAAGTCAATGTTAAGTCTCAAACTGCTGTCTTCTTTTATTTATAACTGGCCAGAAAGACAATGGCAGAACATTGTTCATCTGCAGAAGTCATTTTGGCTTTATAGCAAATAAGTGGGATATGAAACACAGTCTGACTAAGACATAAAGTTAACTGCCACCAGATAAATATTGTCAGTTAGGGAAATTGGAATAGAGCATAAAGACATTTTTCCAGTGAAAGAACTCTTTTGAAGGCTAGAGTGTAGGAGAAGAAGAGGTAGAGCCTCAGAGTGGAGTCTAAGACTAAGTTTTACTAAGTCTAAAATTGTTACATGTCCACAAATGCTCCAAGTCCAACACCACCACCACCCCCGAATTCCAATGGTTAATGCTGACCATTATTTGACTAGATTCTTGTGTGTAGGCTTGAGCAATAAATCTGCTTAACTGGAACTTAGCATATGATCCTGATTCTTTGCACCGGACATAGGGCTTCTTCCTTAGCAGTGACAAGAACATTGAAACTTAAGCAGGAGGTGACTTCTGTATGGCAGACTAACATCTTTGCGAAACAGCAGGGATGATGACAAAGCAAAGACTTCTAGCTATGCAACATGCTCAAGCTATCAGAACTTCTTTGGATAAGGAAAAGTTATGAGATTGCCCACGTAATGTCTGCGGAGGAAAACAACATTTATTTTTTTATTATTTATTTATTTATTTAGTTTGTCAAACATGCTCACAACCTTGCATAAATCTGTTTAAAGAATACTAGGTCTGCTTGATCCACTTTCTAAAGTACTTTAAATGAAGCAAATTTAAAATGTAAAGAGATCTTCAGAAAAGCAGAGTACCTAATACCACCTGGGTGAGTGTACTTTCAATCTGGGAAAGATTCATGTAAAAAGGAAGAAAACAGTTACAAAGATTAAAAAGAATTAAATGTGAAAAACTTACTGGGATTTTGGAGTAAGGACGTTAAAAGGACAGCTATATTTGGAATATTGCCTTGTTTAATGTATTTTTTAAAATTAACAGATAATGAAATATCTCAGTGGAAAAGAAGAATATTTAAATTTGTTGGAAGCTGTTTAGCTGACTATGTTAAATAAAGAGATAAGTAGAAAAAGAAGGGAAACATGCAGTTCTGAGCAATGGTGGGATTCAAATAATTTAACAACTGGTTCTCTGCCCTAATGATTTCTTCCAACAACCAGTTCACAAAACTGCTCAGAACGTTAACAACCAGTTCTCCCGAAGAGGTGCAAACTGGCTGAATCCCACCACTGGTTCTGAGACAATCACGTGCTTACAGAAGTACCAAGTGCTGAAATGGATTCAACCGTTATGGGAATGGAAACTGTCTTTTGGGAGAGAGCTCTACATGGAAGGCAATGTACATTAGACTAGCCTTGAAGAGCATATGGAAGCTAAAATTTGTCCAGAATGCAGTGGTACAGACAGTTTTGGAGACCCCTAGGATGGTACATATAACACCATATTACACGTTATGCACGCTGCATTGGCTGCTTCCAGGTGCAGTTCAAGGTGTTGGTGATTACCTTTAATACCCTTTAGGGCATAGGTAAAGGACATCTGCAGAATTGTCTTTCCTTAATGGAATTGGCAGGCCCCACTTATGCTGGCAGAAGTGGTCTACTGTGGATCTCACCAGCCAAGGAATTTGGGCTGGTGGAATCCAGGTAAAGAATCTACCATCTACCATGATACCATAGCTCCCACCCTTTGGAATATCTTGCTGCATGAAGTAAGATCTGTCCCCTCCATTTTGGCCTTCAGGAAAAGCCTTAATACCCGTGTCAACTGGAACAGAGAAGCTGCTGGTTGGGGGTGGTTGGTGCACTAACAGAAAATGCACCCCCATCTCTCCACTCGAAACCCATGTTTTTGAGTTTGTTTCAATTCTTTGTAATTTTAATCTCTTTTTATATTTATAATTGTTTGTATATTTGTATATTTTATCTTACTGCTCAAAGTCATCTTGAACTGTGAGATGGGTGGCAAATAAATTTAATAATTTTTACTCTGTTTTATGGATTGCAAATTTGTAATAAAGAAAAATTGGTTGTTACTAAAGAGAGTGAAAGCTACAGAAGGGAAGAGAGAATTGTTGAAAAAAATATACTTGCTTAGGAAGGATACATTCATAAAAGAGGATACTATTTTGCTGATCAGTAAGTTTATTATATGTGCATAAAATGGAGCTTTATTGAAGCACCACGATGGAAGATAAGACAACAAACACTTTAGCAGAATACTTTAAACTTTTATAGATTTTTTTGCTAAAAATGAGAATAAGCTAAATGATGATTTTTAGATTAGACAATAGAAAAAGTGTTGAATAAGAAGAGGACAGAATTATTGTTACATTTAGGAAGGAGGAGGGATAAGAGCTTTTATTGTAACTGCTCTAATAAAGGTCAAAAATCACTAACCATTTCCTGCAAATCTTTTTTCTCATTTCTTCTTTCTTTCTTGTACATATTTTTGTATTTTTTTGCATTTTTTCTTTTTTCATGTAAAAATAGTCAATAAAAATTATAAAAAAGAAAGGAAAATAGTCAGTGAGAGGAGCTTAAGAAGCTTCTGGGATGAGAAGTGAAACATCTTCAAAGAAAAAGAGCCTTGGATAGTACAGTGGTCTAAAGCCCTGTTATTAACATCAGCTGCCTGCAATTATTGCAGGTTCGAATCTCACCAAGGCTCAAGGTTGACTCAGCCTTCCATCCTTTCTAAGGTAGGTAAATTGAGGACCCAGTTTGTGGGGGCAATAAGCTGACTTTGTATAAATATACAAAAGTATGAAGGCTATTGCTTAGCGCATTGTAAGCCGCCCTGAGTCTCTGGAAAAGGGCGGCATATAAATCAAATTAAAAAACAAACAAACCAGAAAGTCCAGTTGCCTCTTGAAAAAGTACTTTTGGGACAGCCATGACCTGGATGACTGAGACTCCATAGACATTCAGTGAGAGGGATTTTCTCCTCATGTCCTCATTGGATATTTAACTGGCGTACTGGAAGCCAGGGAGGGCACTAATTGATAGATAAATAATTGTACATAGAAAGTCAAGACATTCACATATCACGAAATAATACCTCAGAAATTATTTAAAGGTGCTTTGAACCAGTGGTGAAATCCAATTTTTTTTACTACCGGTTCTGTGGTCATGGCTTGGTGGGCATGGTGTGGCTTGGTGGGCATAGCTTGGTGGGCATGGCAGGGGAAGGATACTGCAAAATCTCCAGGGGAAGGATACTGCAAAATCCCCATTCACTCCCCACTCCCGGGGGAAAGATATTGCAAAATCTCCATTCCCACCCCAGTCTGCGGCCAGCCAGAGGTGGTATTTGCCAGTTCTCCAAACTGCTCAAAATTTCCGCTACTGGTTCTCCAGAACCTGTCAGAACCTGCTGAGTTTCACCCCTGCTTTGAACCTTATGCAAGAATAACAGCTGTCTGCAAGTCATTGAAACAGTTCATTTTTTTCAAGCTTCCATATGAACCTGCTTTAAGGTTAATGCTTTTTTTTTACAGATTTATATGGAAGCAAATACAAAACACGTACAAGCCCACTAAAAGAGTATGAGTATTATATTTTAATTATGAGAATTCTCTTGAGGAACCCAATAGATGAATTTACTAACTTACTTATTAACTTGCAGTGCTAGAAAATCTTCCTGATTGTTCAGTTCACCCGCAATTACAAAAAAAAAAAAGCTAGTAATCAAGCTTCACATTAACCACAATATAGTGCTATGGAACACAGATCAGAGACAAGCATTTGCTTCCTGAAATGCTACTCTCTTCCCCTTTCCCAAAATGTATTAGACTATCAATTGAATATACTCCAATATTGGCAATAGTTTGGCACCTGCCATTACATTTTGATATTGGTGATGGGTTGGCAGGATGAAGGATGCCAGAAAACTACATTGCCCACACAGATCAGTCATCCAACAGAGATGAATTCTTGAAGGGAGACACAGGAAAAAGAGTTGAAGCATCCTATAGCATCTGTCACTTGAGGTTGTCAACTCACTTCATCTAATGACATTGCCAGCCATGATGTTTAATTTGGTGAGTCACAAGTGGTGGAGATTCAGTACAGACTATGAAAAATTGCCTGATGGGTCCAAATACAGAGACAGACAAAGCATTAGAAATTATCTGCCAGAGTTCATGAAAAAAAAACATTGCTACAAAAGTTTTCTCACTTTCTGAAATGAGACCAATTTTTGCAATGTTGGAATGATAGAGTAGTATTTTGTACAACTTTAAACAAGTTCATGTAATACCCATGAAGAAAAGAAACATTTGAAACATTTTGGGGCAGCTTTTACCATATTTTTTGCTAGAATAATAGATGATTTTTCCCCCTTTAAAAAGGAAGAGGGCTGTTTTCCCCTTTCTTTCTTTCTTTCTTTCTTTCTTTCTTTCTTTCTTTCTTTCTTTCTTTCTTTCTTTCTTTCTTTTCTTTTTAGACTTCAGCAGACCTGAACACAAGGTCAGGAAGTCAACAAAAGCTAGTCCAATTAAGAACAGCACCACAATGGAAAGTTGAATCCAGAATTAAGGAATGAGATGCACTATGAAGTGATATGCCTAGCAGACTCTCTCTTGGTTGCATAGCTGAATAAAAGACAGCGTATGTAAAAGAATAGAAATTGAGATGAGATTAAAACCTGGTAGCAACTCTGTATGATAAGAGAAGCGCATCAGTGCAGCCATATCTGTCGTGGAGCTCACAGCATGGCTAGGTTGTAGTTCATTTAATCATATAATCACAGTCTCTATGCTGGGATCAGGGGAAGCCCTGCTATTAGTGGAGAATAAGGATAATTAAGAGTAAAGTGATCAGGTTCAGGGGTCTCCAATCTTGGCAACTTTAAGCCTGGTGGACAGCAAAGCTGGCTGGGGAATTCTGGGAGTTGAAGCCCACCAGGCTTAAAGTTGCCAAGGTTGGAGACCCCTGATCAGGTTTATCTTGAATACTCCCTTAAATCTTTTTTTTTCCCCTCTAGGATTTAGAAAATTGTTCCTTCTATTTGGGAACCTTCTGGATCTAAAGTCATGCACAGAGGTGAACATTTGAGATATTGCAGCTGACACATTGTAAGGCCTCCAAGAGTGCTAGGATTTATGGCCATATTTAATTTTGACTTCAGTAGCATGTCATAGTACACAGTGAGATTATTTATGATGTGCCAAATTAAACATTAAAGAAAAGAAAAAACAGGAAACACTTGTCTAAGCCATTTTCAAAGCCCAAACAAGTAAATTAATGAACAAACAAATATTGTGAAAACAGCTTCTTTCAGAATCATGAAACATCACAGCTCATTTCCACCTCAATCTTGAGAGTAGGCTCTACTATCCTACTAGTAAGGAGGCAGATATTTATTTAAAAAGCAACAAATAAAATTGATTCTGAAGTAAGTGTGCTTTGAAACACGTTTTTATTTTTTCTCTTTCAGGGCAAAACACATCTTTAAAAATGCTAGATATCTATCTGGGTAAAAAAATATTACTGTATACATTTTGGAAGAGAACTGGTGATTTTCAAATCATAATAAAATAAGAATAGCCTTCTGAAACAGACTGAATGCCCATTTTCGGCCAGTAATTTGCTAATCAAAATAGCCAGCTAGACACGTCTGCAATTCTTAAAAGTAGAAGGCAATGGCAGTTGCTATCTTGCTAGCCATACAGAAGATAAAACTAAATTTTAAAACAATCATTAATTTCACAGATTATGCACAATAAAAATGGCTTTCTCTTGTTGGCTCTGAATCTGATTTTAATGGACTTCATTGAAAGACCCAACCGCCAAGTATTTTGAGAAATTCATCCTATAAGTTTTTCCATGTCATACATTTTGTACATTTCAGTCATGTCTCCGCCTGATCATTTGTTTCCTGAATTAAGAATCCTAAACATTTCAAACTTCCTGTTCATTTTGGTTCTGCACTTTTCCTATCTCTATCACATCCCTTCCTAGATGTGGTCATCAAAATTTTGTAAAGTACCCCAGATGCAATTATATCTTTTAATTTTTAATTTAATTTTAATTTAATTTCAAACTTATATACCGCCCTTCTCCCTGAGGACTCAGGGAGGTGTACAGCCAGAGTTAAAAACATGAAATACAAACATTAAAAACAATTAAAATATATATATAAATTTGGCCCCATAATTTAAAAGGTGACAAACCAATTAAAACATTTATTTTTTTTTTATTTTTTTTTTAAGCCAGCCCGGCTTGCTGGAAAAGATAGGTTTTAAGGGCACGGCGGAAGGCACCGAGGTCTTGGATTCTCCTCATCTCTGGGGACAGCTGATTCCAGAGGGTAGGTGCCCCCACAGAGAAGACTCTCCCCCTGGGGGTCACCAGCCTACATTGTTTGGCTGATGGCACCCTGAGGAGGCCCTCTCTGTGGGAGCGCACGGGTCGATGGGAGGTCATCGGTGACAGCAGGCGGTTTCGGAGATAACTAGGCCCTATGCCATGGAGCACTTTAAAGGTGATCACCAACACCTTGAAGTGCACCCGGAAGACCACTGGAAGCCAGTGCAGCTCGCGCAGGAGCGGTGTTATGTGGGAGTGCCACGCTGCTCCCGTCACTACCCGCGCGGCCGCATTCTGGACCAGTTGGAGCCTCCGGGTGCTCTTCAAGGGGAGCCCCATGTAGAGAGCATTACAGTAGTCTAGGCGGGAGGTGACAAGGGCGTGAGTGACTGTGCACAGGGAATCCCGATCAAGAAAGGGCCGCAACTGGCGAATCAGGCGAACCTGACAAAAGGTCCCCCTGGCTACAGCCGTCAGATGTTCCTCCAAAGACAGCTGCCTATCCAGGAGGACTCCCAGATTGCGAGCCCTTTCTGCAGGGGCTAAAGACTCGCCCCCGATAGTCAGTGATGGAGTCAACTGACTATATCGGGATGCCGGGAACCACAGCCACTCCGTCTTGGACGGGTTGAGCTTGAGTTTGTTTCTCCCCATCCAGATCCGCACGGCTTCCAGGCACTGGGACATCACTTCGAGGGCATCATTAGGGTGGCCTGGGGTGGAGATGTACAGCTGGGTGTCATCAGCGTACTGATGGTATTTCACCCCAAAGCCACGGATGATCTCACCCAGCGGCTTCACATAAATGTTGAACAAAAGGGGCGAGAGGACCGACCCCTGCGGCACTCCACAAACGAGAGGCCTCGAGGTCGACCTCTGCCCCCCTGTCAACACAAACTGCGACCGGTCAGAGAGAAAGGAGGAGAACCACTGTAATACAGTGCCCCCCACCCCCAACTCTTCCAGCTGGTGCAGCATGATACCATGGTCGATGGTATCAAAAGCCGCTGAGAGATCTAATAGGGCTAGGACAGAGGAACATCCCCTGTCCCGAGCCCTCCAGAAATCATCAACCAACGCGACCAATGCCGTCTCCGTGCTGTGCCCAGACCTGAAACCCGACTGGAACAGATCCAGATAAGATGTTTCCTCCAGGAATTGTGGAAACTGTTGCGCAACCACACTCTCAACAACCTTCGCAATAAAGCGGAGGTTGGAGACAGGACAATAGTTAGCTAATACTGCCGGGTCCAGGGAAGGCTTCTTGAGGAGGGGCCTCACCACCGCCTCTTTCAAGGCGGCAGGGAAGTGACCCTCACTCAAAGAAGCGTTGATAATACCCTGGAGCCAGCCTCGTGTAACCTCCCGGGAGGCCAGTACCAACCAGGAGGGACACGGGTCCAGTAAACATGTGGCCGCACTAAGTCTCCCCAAAATCCTGTCCACATCATCAGGAGTCACAGAGTCAAACTCTTCCCAGATAACATTCTCAAGACTATTCCTTGTCACCCTGCCCAGATCTACCCAGTCGGAGTCCAAATCCCCCCGAATCTGAGCAATTTTGTCATACAGGTATTGTCCGAAATCCTCCGCCCTGCCTTCCAAGGGATCCTCCCGCACTCCCACATGAAGCAGAGAGCGGGTCACCCTGAACAGGGCGGCCGGACGATTCCCTGATGATGCAATAAATGCGGAAAAGTAATTCAACTTTGCCGCTTTTATCGCCACTAGGTAGGTCTTAATATGCGACCTTACCAGTGTTCGTTCAGATTCAGCGAGACTGGCCCTCCAACCACTCTCTAGGCGTCTTTTCCGGCGCTTCATCTCTCTCAGCTCCTCGGTAAACCAGGGAGCTGCTCGAGATCCGTACCGGGTCAGAGGCCGCAAAGGCACGACTCGATCCAAGGCTCCACCAGCCACCCGATTCCAGGCAGCTACCAGGTCCTCGGCCGAGTCGTGTGCCAGATCCTATCAGGATCCATCAGGTGCCTGGGGCAGACCCATCTAGTTGGTTCCGCCTCCCTGCGGTGGGGTGTAGCGGTTCAGAGATCTAGGCGAAGGAGCGAGTGATCAGACCATGACAAGGGTTCTATGTCTATACCCCCTATAACCAGATCACTCAACCACTGGCCAGAGACAAAAATCATGTCCAGAGTATGCCCCCCCCTATGAGTGGGGCCATGAACTAATTGGGTCAGGTCCATGGCCGTCATGGAAGCCATGAACTCCCGAGCCACCTCAGACATTTCACCAACGGAAGGCAAGTTGAAATCACCCATGACCATGAGCCTGGGTGTATCCACTGCCACCGTGGCTATCACGTCGAGTAGCTTGGGCAGGGCTGTTGCCACGTGGCAGGGAGCCAGGTACGTGAGCAGCAAGCCCAACTGAACCCCATGACCCCATTTCATAAGGAGGGACTCACATCCGGCAATCTGTGGCACAGTGGTCTCCCTCGGACCTAGATCTTCGTTAATAATAACCGCTACCCCCCCGCCCCTCCCCTGGGCCCTTGGCTGATGGAATGCTCTGAAACCTGGTGGGCACATCTCAACCAGAGGGACCCCTCCCTCTGGACCCAACCAGGTTTCTGTAATACCTGCCAGGTCCGCTCCCCCCTCCTTTATAAGATCACAGATGAGGGGGGCCTTATTTACCACGGACCTGGCATTGCACAGCATCAACCGAAGGCCCAGATCCTGAGTATCTGTGCTACCTAGTGTCCGAGTGGAGCTTTGGAGACCGGGGCGAGCAATCGCTCTCAAATAGCGAGTGCGCGCCCCCGACACATGATGTGGTCCCCTGCTCCCGCCATATCTGCCCCTCCCAACTACCGTGCTGATGGTGCAACCCTCATAAATATGATCCTCCGTCCCCCCTCCAATCCCTCGTTCTGCACCCCCAAACCGTTACCCCATGCCGGGCTAGGCTCTGACCATGGAGGATGACCCCCCCCCATCCCCATCGGTCGTCTTCTCAATTCCCCTTAAAAAATTATTACAAACCCCCCTCCCCGGATCCCTTAAAATCTTATTAAAACACTTCACCAAAAAGCCCCACACACCCTTCTTTGCGTCATACCATCTCTCCGGACTCCAAAGTCCGTCATCGAGATAGGCCCTTGGTAAGGTGGAGGGCCAAACCTGCGAGAGGGGGGAATCTCGCAGGGCAAGCAATTCAGATACTGAGTACATCAAGACCCTTGGGGGGGGAATAGTCCAAGGTCAGAGACCACCAGATGTTAAAAACATAGAGGGACAGAATTCTGATCCATGGTCCAAGTCACTGGGCTCCATTGCCCTCTCACAGCAATGGAGGGGAAGGCAGATACAATTCAACCCCCGGAAGTATCCTGGCCGGCTCTCCTCTCACAAGGCCGACCAGGAAAACTTAGATGATAATCCAGGAGTGAGATGGCCATACTCCGCCTTCCACTGGCCTCAGGTCCATGGTTCCAGTGCCCCCTTGGGTTAGGAGCGTCAAGGGGTCGAATCCTCCAGCTCACACAGAGTGTTCAAATAATTCAGGAGATATCTTCCGGGGCAGGAAATAGATGGCAATATGAGGGGGGGGGGGAGAGTGGAAATAGTTCAGCAGACCAAATAAATGGGGCTGTTATGGCAATAACAAGGTCTAACAAGGTCTAAGCATGGTCCGGGAAGAAGGAGGGGTGGGGGAAATTCAGACAGCAGGAGTCTGTAGTCATTCACCGACCCCACAAATCCCTCAAGCTTCCACTGTAGATGTAGTACTCCCCTATTTTCACCCTCCAGATCAACTAAAGGGGGGAGGGGACTGGGGGATTCCAGGTCCGTATGGGGACAGCCCATCCCCACGGCCAAGCACCCTCCGGCCGCTCGGGGGGTACTTTCCAATCCTCTGGAAAACCTCCATTCTGCAGTTACTGCCAAAAAATCCCACACCGGCTTTGTAGATATCTGCAGGCCCTTGCAGGCCGCCCCGACCTTGGCCGCCATCCCTGCAGTCGTCGCTGCAGCCGCCACCACCACCGTCGACATCACTGCCATTGGCCCTTCCGCTGTCGTCCCCAGCCGCCCCTCGCCTCCATAGATCTCATACGAGGCATCGAGGGGCGTGGGGAACCTCCACAGGGGGCCCCAGCATCGCCGTCTTCGAGGCCGCTGCTGTCGCCCCGCCAGCCGCAGGTAGCCGCCGATATCGCCCTGGCTGTTCCGCCAGGCCTGTGAAGCCACACCCACTCTCTAGCGGCGTCTCCCGCCGTCTTCCCTGAAGCCGTTTTTTTCCGGCTTTTTTTCTCGGAGCTGGGATGGTCCGGAGAGCTGGCGAAGCTCTCGAAATGTCCTCCTGACACTCCTTTACCCGGGCGGGGGCCTTAGATGTTCCGCCCGACCCTCCAAAGCCTCCTTAAACCGAGGCATCCCCTCCCAACAATCGGAGGTCTCAGTACCGGAACGCCATCTTAAATGTGATGTGATGCCTAAATATCCTTTTCTACCCTTATCTTTGAGAATTGTGAATCTGCAAAATGCTTGGCCAGGAATTTATCCATTAAGTATTAGCAAAGATTATTCAAGCTTTCAATGTACAATTGATTTTCCACTTGCTCAAGTTAACAGAAGGAATTAAAAAACTACATTATTATTCAGGAATTATTTTCCCAGGTGATGTTCCCATCTAACCTTTTCTTTTCTTAATATGAGAGCTGTCCAGTGAATTATTAGATGTGAATATAGCAGAAACAAGTGTAACATAACTGAGTCTGGTTTAGAACTGTGTGATATGTGAGACATATTTACAATAAAAAAAGCATTGTATTAACAATCAACGGTGTTGTGTTGCAAGATAGAATTGCTGTCACTGAATCTTCATCATACCAAACAAAGCATCCTATATTTTCTCACCAGTTGTGATCTTTGTAGAGAGTGATGTGATGACGGCTTAGTGAAAGTGGATGCTATGACACAGAGTTAAAAATAGAAGAGCCTGGGATTTTTAGACCCTGTATGTCAAGCTCTTATTGAAACTTCCTAAACTTTACTTTGATGCTCTTCAGAGGTTTTGAACAACAACCACAAATTTTAATTGCTGACATTATAATTGAAGTTAATGAGACAGCATTATATTGTAAGACAGCAGCTTTGTCTATCCTATTTGCATGCTATTATTACCATTCATGCTTTATAAACCTGACTTCCAGATTTTAAGTCTTTGCCATCACATTGATTGCCACCTTAAAGCAAGTATATGAGCATCCATTTTTCTCTGGTCAAAAATCCAGACAAAAACTCCCAAATTTATTAATGAAAGATGAGTCTCAAACAAGAAAAATAACCTTTATTTCTAAAATTTATGTGTAAGAGGAAGTTCAAACAAAGATTGCACAACCTTACAAAAATGATATTTGAGAAATCAGCAGTAATAAAATGCATGAAACAAAGAACAGTATAGGGGAAAATTGTAATTCAGTTACAAATGCTATATACTACAATAGCAATTATGTAGGCCAGAAAAACATAAACATTCCAGATATTTGGGACAGTTTTGAACTTGCTTTTTCCAATATTTCATAAAAACCAAAACATTGTTCTTTTGCTTCGAAGAGTAAAGCAGTCGAAATCCCTATAACTTTTGGACTTGCTGAAGTTACAAAATACTTTTAGGGACTTCCCCATGTGTAATTTGTAAAACAGTCCTAATCAGATATAAACATGATAGGATATTTCAAGTTTTGCATTTTTGTAACATAATTACCAAATGCACATCACAAGGAGCTATCAAAGGCAGTTGATGAAGGAAAAATTTCCTCACAAGCTCTTTTTTGTGTATGAAAACATGCCTATCATTTTGCAGTTCCAGGAGAAAAAAATATGAAGAAACATCAAGCAGTACTAACACTCAAGTGATTATAGGATTAGTCCCTTCCTTTAGTTTCCAAAGTTATGCAATGTAGCAATGGTCCCAGGAAATGTTCTACAAAATGGGGATTAAATATAAAGAAAACTAGAGTCTGCATAATTATCAAAATCAGTACAACCAAGACCCTCTAAGGCAGGGGTGTCAAACTCGCGTCATCACGGCAGTGTCACGTGATGTATCGGGACGTTTTCCTCCTTCGCTAAACTGGGCGTGGGCATGGCCAGTGCATGATGCATCCGGCCTGTGGGCCAGGAGTTTGACAACTCTGCTCTAAGGTCTTGATTGCCCTTTGACTGGAATTTTATGAGAATCTTCAAGCTGCTGAAATACAACAGAAATTATCTGCTTGACGCACATAGATAACAGTAAGCAATCTTTTAAATTGGGAGAAATATTAGTTTTTTAAAAATGGGGAAGAGATAGTTTCACCGGCTGCTCATCAACTGACTTCCTATTAATCCAGCACATTTTTTCTGGTTTTACAAACTCAAGTTGCTTCATAAAAAACATGACATTCTTGAAAATTCACCAATTTCTTTATTCACAACGCCGCTGCATATGGCAAATGTATGACAATGCACTAAAGATTAAAGCAGACACTATGAAAGACAGACATTGTTGTCGCCTAGTATTCTACATGGCACTGTGATTAAAGCAGACTCATACTTAAAATTATCTGTGACATAAATCAATGCAAGAATGTGGTTGGATCTGTCCTAGGATAGATGCTATTATGTTTTTCAAAGAAGAAGAAGAAAGCTCTGGGAATCATGGCACATATGAACTTGCTTGGCTTTCAAAATCGATGTGCTTCTTTAATCATTAAGGGAGTAGATGGCATGCAAACACTCAAAATAAATAAAAGCATTAAAATAAAATAAACCTCTGAATCCCAGTTCTCAGTCTTCTCATTAATTGATATAAAACAGGTGGTGCTAGGAGACAGGTGCCTTTTCAGCTATGGCACCTTGCTCTTGAAACTCTTTTCAAAACATGATTTATATGCTACCCTCATTATTTTCTTTTGGTGTTTTCCACCTGTAACCATGTGTTGCAATTAATTTCCCTGTCTTGCCCTATGTTAAGCTAGTGGTTGGGATTTTTTTGCTTTCCAATTTTAGACCAGAGATGGAATGACACATGATTCTTCAGATGGTGTTGTGCATTTTGTGTATTTATAGGCATCATAATCTAAAATATGCCTATAGGCACTACATTTCCTATTCCTCTTCAACGGGCTGTATTTTTATACTTAAATTTTAAACCTTATCCCAGCTTCAAGGAAGAAAAGAATCTACTATGAGTAATGACAAAAGGATGGAACCCAATAGCATTAGGGCAAAGGAACCTGAAGTTTATAATATTTGTTCATTATTTCAGTCTGCAATCTCACACAACTCACAGATTAATGTACATGGAGCAAATAACTATGGTACATGAGGGTTGTGTTGTTTGTGGGGTTTTTTTTGGTTATATATAGGTTACTATTATCAAATATTATCAAATAAATAAATAAATAAATACTGTGAGATATTGCACAGAAATCAAGGGTAGACATGACATAATTGCACTACAGAATCTGTATTGCACACTAAATGCTTTCTTTAAGCATATGTGTATTTCAAGGGTCAAACTATTAGGATGATGTTATTAATACAGCATTAAGATATAAGCATTCATCATTGTTGGCAACTCTGTCAAATTATGGCATCTTCTGTATCAGTGGTTTGGTGAAGCATTATGTCAGCCTAATTTGACGATGATAATGTTTCCATTCAGTCATGTCTGACTTGGCAATTCTATGGGCCAGGTCTCTCCACATCTTCAGATCTCGCATTATTTTTTTGAGTTGTTCTTTTCTCGCTGGTGTCAGCTTTGATTGTGTAGATCAACCTAGTGTAGACCTTGCTTAGATATAGATATCATAAATATGATTGCCATCTAAATTCTTTGTCTACAAATCCTTATAACCACAATCACTTGCCTAGAGATGATGTCCATTAGAGTTCAAAGGCATCTAAAAGGGTTCTGGTTGTAGAAGGTAATCATAGAAGGACAAATGTTTCTCCTCAGTACAATATCATTTGTTTAATGTTCAGAATTTACCTCAAATGATGTCAGCACCTGTGAATCTTGAGACATACACATCTTTACAATTAACAAATATATGCATTCATACCCATAAACTCTGTGAAAAGAAATAGAAATATTAATTTTCCAGGTCCTCCACCAACAAACTACAATTTCTATATTTGTAGGGAAGATTTATCAGTTAAAGCAATATAAAACCTGATATATTTTATTAAGTGAAAGGGATATCCCAAGAGTGCAATGGGCCTAAAAATAGATATAGTTTTGATCCCAAGGTTGATAAACACACAAGTAGATGCTAAACATAAGCAGTTTTCTAGTTGCTCCAGTTTTTGCAGCTCCATAATGATGGGTCTCCTCATTAAATGAAAAGTTTAATCAGAAAATGATCCAGTCTCTGTCAAAACAGTTGTGTTTTCTTGTATGAAGACAACTCGTTTAGGATTTGCTCTTTTAATACCTCTCAGGCTCAGGCATAATACATTTTATAATAATACACAAGTCAATGCTTCATAGGAAGCTGGCAGTTTTGAGCCTTTTCAGGCAGCATAAAACTATGTATACTTGGAAATGTAGGTAGCATTAACTGCCCACATGGTCCCAATCCCCCTTAGATAGTAATGCTCTGTAGGACCTGGGTGACTCTATGCCATCGCCATCCCAGGGCCCCAAGATATATCACACTGTAAGACAACACACTGTACTGTAATGCTACAATCCTGTTATCGCAGCAGCTGCCCAATAGCCTGCTAGCCAACGGTGGAGCCTGGAAGTCTTAGAGAAGACAGCATATTCAAAGCTCTAAGCTATGTTTCCAAACCACTAGCCCCATCATCTTAATTATGTCATCCGTGTTTCATCCATGGGTGAGCATTCATTTGTTCATTTATTTTTCTATCAAAGAGCACAGAACAAGCCAGCAACATTTTAAATAACTATGAAATAGGAGATAGATAGATAGATGGATAGACAGTTTGTGATTCCTCCTCTTTGCCTATTCCTGATTCTTGAAATGGAGCATGTTTGCACTGGAGACTGTATGCACAGCTCCCTCCAGTGGCTCCTACGGATTTTTTAATGTGCTAGCACATCCATCCATCCATCCATCCTCTCTCAGGGCCGACTCATGGGGGTAGACTAAATGAATTTGTATCAGCATATTCATTAAATTCTGTTTTAATTAATCACAGATTGAACACTAAATGAACCACCAAGGAGGAAGTGGATGGAGGAGGATGGGATGCTGGAATGAGTGATGGCTCATAAATAATTAACTTTGTTGATCAGAAAGGTGTGTATGGACTGCCAATCTTTTCATGGGGCCAAATAATATGTAATGCTAAATGCATTTTTGCAGTTATTGTGCCTTTTTTTTTTAGACAGGGAAATAATATCAACGAAAGAGACTGGCCTTTGTGCAGAACACAATTGGCATATGGAAAAGGGAGTTTAACCCCTTGATCTTTGCTACAAATTCTGAGGAAAATCCTTCTCCTTATGCTATGGTTGCACTTTGGATATTAAAACCCACAAAACACATACAGGGGAATTCTTTCTCCAATACTGTACAAGAACAGCTTCAGAGGAACAATTTTCCTCATAATTGCAACCTAGCAGGAAATATTACATTCCCTCCACTACAGGCTTGCTTTGATCCCCACTAATTATCGGTTTACCACATTTGATGTGATTTTCATTTTGAAAAATCTGCATGTTTGTTAAGATTCATTTAACCTCACATGTATTTGGAGAGAAAGAGAGGGAGATGTTTTCCTCTGAGGAAAAGCTGCTTACCTGTTCCCCACTCTCAGTTTCCTGTTTCTGGCTTCTGCAAAACGATGCTAGTTCAACTTGCCATCTGCTGCATGAGGGAATGGTGCCTTGTTTTTTTATCCCTTGAAAAATTGATTTGAGCAACAGAGATGGAACAGGGGAGAAAGTGAAGCAGTTTTACTATGGATGCAGAGGGCATCTAAAATAAGCATATCTGCAATTCAAGAAATCTAAAAAGATTAAAGGAAAAGGTAATATCAGAACTCCCTGGCATAACAGGAAAAAATGACTGTTATCTCTCAATATCTCTTCAGTATGTCAAGCTAGGGATCCCTCACATAAGCATTCCCACCTCCAGATTGAAAATATCCATAAGTCTCTCTCAGAAGATTGACTTAGCTCCATAAGAAATTGTACAGTGAATAATTTCTTCAAGAGAATGAAACAGTAAGGATTTTGCTGAATATCATCCTTGAAGCAGCAAGTAGGAAATCAGATTTTGGAATATTCCTATATACTGCAAGTTGAGAAGTCTAATATGAAGTAAAAAGGAGTAAAACTTTTCTGTGCATGCTGTTTTTCATTGTAGACAGATGTGGTTTTGAAACCAATGTCGAATCCTCTATTTTTCTTCCTAACTCTCCTCAATGACATAAAAAATACTCAGAACAGTATTCAGAGATTTAGAATAAATTTTACTTCCAGAAGTCTAGTGTCTATTATTAAAAAAATTTAAGTGATACTGTTGGTTAGGATTATAATTGTAACACAGACATTCTTCTAATAATTATGCACAGATAAGATGCACCGTTTATCACATTCCCTTTATCATTCAGGGACTTATATCTGGAAGCCTAAATTATCTCTAAGATTTATAAACAGTAGGTTCTTTGTCATTCACCATTCACATCACCAGCACAGCATTTCTCGGGTTTCAAAATTGTATGACTATAATTGAGTTCAGACCACACACTAAGATAAAATGTGGTTACTGTAGTTTGTTTTTGTCTTAGCAAAGAAATATGATGAACCCAGTAAATTGGGGCTTATTCAGTAAACCTTACTTAGCACACTTTGACTTCATGTATTCTCTGAACACAATTAAAACAAGATTGGGGAGCAATAGAGCATTTCAAAATATAGCATTTATACAGCAATCTTGTGGGAAATAGAGGCTAGTCCCATCTCAACTGGCTGCCTTCCTAACCACCTATGGCAGCTTGATCAGTCAAGAGAAACTTTAGGACTTTTAGTTCAAGTACATTTGTAAGGATGTCACTTTCACATCCCTCCCTTCACTGCAACTCATTGTTTGTTTCTAACAATGAATGTGATCTTCCTATACAACCAACTTATCTTTCACATTCTACATTTACCTTGACCAGCTGCAATATCTAATGGACTGAGATGAGCTGATTAAAGACTTCATTGGAATTGTAACCAAGGTACATTGTACTACCGGTCTCTTCTTTCTCAGCTGGAATGGCTATTTAAATTGGAATAGCAGGAGTTGAAAATCTATGTCTCTGGAAAGCCGCAGGTAAAGGAAGGCTGCTGTCATACAGTTCATTTTAACAATTTTAAAATGCCATGCTTTCTCTCCCCTCCCCACCATACTTTAAAATGTAGTCTCGTCTTTTAATGAGTATATCTTCAAGACGTGTGTCTTTGTGTAAATATAAATATTGTGTGCAAAAATGCACAAAGCATCCTTGGGAGAAGCACAGCTGGGGACATAAACAAAACTTCATTGCATTGTTATTTTGTCAGACTGCAGGAGAAAATATTGTTTTAGCTTAAGGATCCCCAGAACTGTGATGGGAAACTTCTCCAGCTGAGGCTGCTGCTGTGTACAGTAAGAACTAATTCTAGGCACTCCATCTCTTAAACAAACTTGGCAGAGAGACGTGTATCCCTGCTTGGAATTTACTTAGCTGTCAAGAAAGGCAATTAACCAGATTCTAAGCCAAATGCTCAGTTGTGCAGGCACCAACTTTGAAGTATAGCAGCTGCAAACTTAATCAAGTTGTCTTAAACTGTTGTCCCATTCAGGACAGAGCCAATTGGCCCAGATGGCATGCAACTGGACAGACAAATCTGGGCAAAAGCCAGAACACAATATCCTTATAATACACAGTCAATTACTACTTAGCCTCATTTTTCTAGATGTATTTCTGGCTGATTGTCAAGGAAAGTATGCATATTTCCTACTTGCTCCATCCCAATGCAAGGTATAAAAAAATTGTGGATTTATCTAATGTTGATGTGCCAAGTGCAAATGAGAGAGGTGAGATTAATTTGTGGATGAGGATACACTGTGGAATCACATACTTGCTTTGCCTGGAGAAAATTTCAACTACCATCATCTCCAGCCAACATGACTTACGGTTTTGCCAGAAGAGGGAACTACAGCCTAACACATGTGGTGCAAAGATTCATTCAAAGAGATACTATAATTATAACAATGTTATAAGTGCTCCTGGTTCCTGTAGTCTGCAATTTTTTATCTGGAAAGCCATTCCTACTCCCACTCCATTCAAAGGCTGTTCAGCCCATTTTTTTTTCCTTTTTCAAAGAAAAAATAAGAAAAGTCCTGAAAAAGCACCTTTGGGACAACCATGACCTGGATGACTGAGAATCTCTACAGACTTTTAGCTATACAATTTGAGATGAACACCCTTTCAATGGTGTGGGAGTAGGAATGGATTTCCAGAGGAAAAATTGCAGACTACAAGAACCAGGAGCACTACTCAGGTGACCCTGAGGACACAGATAAACCTCCAAGTGCTTCAAGGACTCTTTAAAAGGATGCAAATGACCAGCTGTCTGCAAGGAATGTAAATCCTTCCATTCCCCACTATCCTGTCAGAGCTGAAGAAACTTCCTGAATGAGTTTCTTTGAAACATCTTCAAAGAAAAAACAAGAAAGTCCAGTTGCCTCCTGAAAAAGCATCTTTGGGACAATACTTTAAGAACTATACCAAATGTGATCAGAATATGTGAAGAGGGTTAGATACCGGTAGATTATTTTCTTCTGAACTGTGAGTCTCTATTTTTCATCCAGTTTGAGACTAGAGAAGGATTGAAAATATTTATATATCTCTACACTGTTTTGACATCTCAAAAGGTTTATACTAAAATAATGAAGACAGAAAATATGTAAAAAGTGATTTATTTAAAAGGTTGGAGTGGAAAGCCACTGATAAAGCAGAAGTATTCATTCAAGGAAGATCTGAGCAAAGAGAGAAACTTTCAACAGGCAGCTAAAAGGATACTCACTGGATCAATCTGATCCCCATTGTTTCTCCCCAGCCCAGCAGATCAAGGCATGCTCCAGGTCCTTCCTATCACACAATGTCATCTAGTTGAAGCCTAGAGTCTCACCTGCCCTATGAAAACAGCATCCCCTGAAGCAGTGTTTCTCAACCTTACCAATTCAAGATGCTAGCTGGAGAATTCTATGTATTGAAGTTCACACATCTTAAAGTTGCTGGGGTTGAGAAATAACGCCCCAGGGATTTGGAAGGCTCCAATCTCTTAGTGTTTTCTAAAGATTGAAGAAGTGGCTGCTTCCTAAGGAATTTGGGCCAGGGTTAGATGAGCCCTGCTGGTGTTTTTTTCCCCCCCTGTTGTGAGTGAGATTATTGTTCATCCTTGGGACAAGGGGTTATATGTTATGGGGGCTATATTTTTAAACCTTATAAGCTACCACATGGAAGGCCATCCTTAAGCATTCACTCTTTCAGTCTCTTTAAATCTCTCTATATAGAGCAGGATCTCCTCTGAAGAATTCAGTGACTCTCCAGATCTGCAACCTATTGGGACTTTGTCAAGTTTTTTGGCCCCAGGTTATTAGAGGCTTATATATCAAAAGTAAAATATTAAAACTAGATATGCAGTTAGCTGACAGCCAATACATTTGCATCAGCAGAGGTTAGTAATATTCAAGGGCTTGGCAACCTGACTACAACTCTTCTGCTCCAGCTACCATTTTCAGATCCAGATGGAGGGGTATCGTCCTACAGAGCACATTTTCATGATAATCAATAGTTGAATAACTGTAATTAGGCTAATCTTGTCTGGAAAGGGGGGCAGTTGCTATAACAACTGAAACTGACAATCAACCACAAAGTTCACCTGGCTCTCCAATGACAATGATGAGCCAGAAACATTTTCTATAACTGGGAATTAACTATGCACCCACTGGTTCTCTATCTTTTCAGGATACAGTCTCGGTTTATTAGAACAGATACATCAGGTCAGTTCAGGAAAATATCATGTTTGATGATACCAAAATTTACTGAGAGATTATATAGGATCAATAAAGTCATACTCCCCCACCCTGATGAGAATAGACAGAATGTTCAAGAACAAATCGGAGAAATGTTGGAAATGTCATCAGACTCCAGGATCATATTACCATATGTGGTGGACATGTGCAGAAGCTAAAAGATATTGGACTAAAATCCACACATGATTGGAAAAAACGACAAAGAAACACATTGACTTTAAACCAGAGATATTTTTATTAGGGATTTTACCAGAAATGTATAATAAAGAATTGAGATATTTAATTGTGAATGTTTTAACAGCAGCTAGAATTGTATTTGCTAAAAATTGGAAAAAAGAGAAAATACCTACTGATGATGAAGTTATTAAGAAAATTATGGAATGTGCTGAAATGAGTAAATTGACATTTGAAATTAGAGAACAGGAAGACAAAAAATACTATTTGATATGGGATTTGTTTTATCAATGGCTAGATAATAAAGCATGGAGATGAAGTATGAAATATGAAATTAAGGTAATGATAAAATATATGAAAGGTTTTCTTATGGGAAATAAGCCGTTGTTAAATACTTGTTAAATGAGAATAATAATATAAAGGGATATATAAAATTGTCAAATAAGAGAAATTAAATAATTTGTAACCTTAGATATGGGATTAAGCACAAAAGAATCTTAACTGATCAAAACATTGTCTGTGATTGTATTGAATGATGGTTGTTTTTATGTTTTGTTATCTTTAAAAATAAAAAAAATAAAAAAATAAAGTCATACTCCTGTCTCTCTGTCCTCCATAGAAAATCATCTATCCAGTTGTTTGGGTTGGATATTATCCTAAATCATGAATATTGCCAGACTGAAAAAGATCAAGGCCACTGGTATCTTCCAAATATATTTCAAGTGGAAAGATGCCATCTTTTTAAGCACCAAGTTGCTATAATTGTAACTTGGATTCATAAAAGGTTATTTCTAGAGAAGTTAGCCTATTGTCTACTTTAAGGTTGTTGGCTCCAGTTTACTATTCAGAGATGTATCCATCATTCTAGATCCAATATGATTTCTTCAGTTACTTTAAATAAACCAAGTTTGATAGGAGTCAAAAAAGCATGTGTTAAGTGATCAGGCTCCCCACACCAGGAGTTAGTTATAAATCATGGTGTCTACTTTCATATCATTTAATTAGGCAGCTGGTTGGAACTTGGCAGAAGTCTCTCAGATATTCCATATAATGAGGAGAGGAGAGGAGAGGAGAGGAGAGGAGAGGAGAGGAGAGGAGAGGAGAGAATTCTTTATTGGCCAAGAGTGATTGGACACAGAAGGAATTTGTCTCTGGTGGATAAACTCTCAGTGGACATACAACTATGCAGTACAAACAAACAAACATACAGTGTATATACAAACATAAGCTCTCAGTGTACATGTACAAGAGCCTTGGATAGTACAGTGGTCTAAAGCCCTGTTATTAACATCAGCTGCCTGCAATTATTACAGGTTCGAATCTCACCAAGGCTCAAGGTTGACTCAGCCTTCCATCCTTTCTAAGGTAGGTAAATTGAGGACCCAGTTTGTGGGGGCAATAAGCTGACTTTGTATAAATATACAAAAAGTATGAAGGCTATTGCTTAACGCCTTGTAAGCCGTCCTGAGTCTCCGGAAAAGGGCGGCATATAAATCAAATTTTTAAAAAAAATTAAAAACATGTGAACAACAAAGTGATAAATCATAAATTATAAATCATAAGATACAATCACAAATAATCAGATACAAACAACAAAGTGATAAATCATAAAATACCAATAGGAGAAGATCATAGGAAAGATGAGAAGGATAACAGCAATACAGTGGTAAATCTCATTGAGAGCTACTTAGATTTCATCCACTGCATTCCTCTGAAGATATACAGTACTTGTTTTCTTTTTTGTCCTTTGGAATCAAGTTCTCAGCATTTGGAAGACATCTGGAGCAGCAATAATCTTGGAACTTGCTCCCTCTTTCCTATTCCAGTAGTTTTCAGATTATCTCTGGAAAGCAAAGGAAAGAAAGCTGATTAAAAGTCCCCCCAAGGGATACCACAAGCATGAAAATATGACAAAGGATATAATTCATTTTGTGCTGCCAGCAGAAGGGGCTCAATAAAGTAGGCTTCCCCCTCAAGTGTATTAAATCAAGCTCGAACTGGCACCACTAAAAAGTAAGCAAAACAATTGGGTCCATAGAGTCAAGAACATTGCAGTCTTCATCTGATAATCATGCCATAAGGAGGAAGCATAGCATGTAGGAAGAAAGCCTCAACAGCAGAAGAAAGTAAGACTGGATCTTACAATAGCTGATTCTGTGGATGACAATTTCTGTGATACTAATCTCTTTGATTTAGGCTTCAGTACTTGCATTCCTCACACATTTTTTGCCAGAGATCAATGGACTGTTGGTGCTTTGATTTGTTTTATTGGCAGCTCCACCAAGTTGGTGTACAAGACACCACTTGGCACAAGGTAGAAATGCTGATATAAATTTGAAAATGAAATATTAAACCACCTGCCACCCCAAAATAAACTATATGAAAGATTATAACCTCAGTCATAGTGTGAACAAGACAGGGGTGAAATCTACTTACCTTCCCTACCGATTCGGAAGTACGTCACGTGCTATTTTGGACCCTCAGTGGATGCGCAAAGCCTTCTGGTCAAAAATAGGTTACTTCCTGGTTAAAGCTAGGAAGTAACGACATCCAGGCGGGCGGGCAGAGCTTTGTGCTGTTGCCGCTACCGGTTCGCCGAACCACACTCCGCCACCGCTATCAATTTGCCCGAACCAGTGCGAACCGGTAGCATTTCACCCCTGGAGCAAGACCTTCCTTAAAAATCTCACTTAGAGTAAGACTTCATGTGGAATTGTTCAACCCTGATTATATTTATTTAGGACTAAGTAGAAACAAAACTACCCTCTCCATTACAAGTGTTATTAATCTTCCTTAGGTTGTACTTTCCAATTATTCCTGTTGCAATTGGATGAGATTTGCACTTAATATTTGATTATATCTCAGTGTAATAATCACATATTCAATGTTGCATAATTCCATAATGATACCACTCCACTTGCTACCTTTTCCATTGTACAGCTGCATGCATGTACAGGTAGACCTCAACGTATGACCCAAATTGAGCCCAAAATTTATGTTGCTAAGTGAGAAATTTGTTAAGTGAATTTCCCCCCATTTTATGATTTTTCTTGCCACATTTGTTAAGTGAATCACTGCAGTTGTTCAATTAGTAATCCGGTTGTTAAGTGAATCTGGTTTCTCCAGATTGTCAGAAGGTTGCAAAAGGTGATCACATGACCCAGGAACACTGCAACCATCATAAATGTGAGTCAGTTGTCAAGCACCTGAATGTAAACCACATGGCCATGGGGATGCTGCAATGGTCATAAGTGTGAAAAATGGTCATGTCACTTTTTTCAGTGCCACTGTAACTTTGAATGGTCACTAAGTGAACTGTTGTAAATCGAGGACTACCTGTACCACAGTCAGCTTAGAATAACTTTTAAATGAACTGAAGTCTGAAAGCTTATGGTATAAACATGCAGCTACATCTTTTGTGTTCCTGAAGCTCTTTCATTTATGTAGCTACTGCAGACATACATGGTTACCGCAAAGCATAAGCTCCAGCAGTGGGTTCTCCCAGTTCGGCTCAGTTCCGCTGAGCCAGTAACAGTGACGATATGACGTCACCAAACCGGTTCTTACCTTTTATTTGGCCCCACCCCCAATCTATTGCTGCCTCCTGAGTCGCAGCTGATGGCTAGAGGGGAAAAAACTGTTTAAACTCTTGCTGTGGGGCTTCAAGGGGCTGCCCTACAGCTGATCAGTGTTAAAAGAAAACAAATGAGTAGACCGATGCCTGCAAAAATAAATGGGTAGACCAGTGCCTTCAAAAATACATGAGTAAACCGATGCCTGCAAAAATAAATGGCTAGACCAGTGCCTGCAAAAATACATGAGTAGACCGATGCCTGCAAAAGTAAATGGGTAGACCAGTGCCTTCAAAAATACATGAGTAAACCGATGCCTGCAAAAATAAATGGCTAGACCAGTGCCTGCAAAAATACATGAGTAGACCGATGCCTGCAAAAATAAATGGGTAGACCAGTGCCTGCAAAAATACATGAGTAGACCAGTGCCTGCAAAAATAAATGGGTAGACCAGTGCCTGCAAAAAACATGAGTAAATCAGTGCCTGCAAAAATAAATGGGTAGACCGGTACAGCTCTGCAAGCAGTTAAAAGCCTGGTAGACTAGTACCTCTGCTAAATCCTAAAGAATTGTCACATGACCATCAAGCCACGCCCACAGAACCGGTAGTAAAAAATTTTAGAACCCACCCCTGATAAGCTCCATTTGTCATTGCACAGCTATGATGCACAGAAGCATGTGAGGAGAATAATGTCAATACACAGTGCTTACCCTTAGCTAACAGGTACACTTTGCCTGAATTTAGAATCTCCATGCCCAAAAAGCATCCTTGATTTATGGCACCTTATTGATTTTCAAAGGTATGAAGGAAAGAGCCACATTCTATTGTAGCTCTACAATATGTGCACCATCTCTTTCTATTTGAAGGTTTTCAAGGCTCTAAAATCATTAGATTTGAACTAATGGACTATAGCATTCTCTACTGCACCTGAATTTAGCTTTAATAGCTACATTTTACATAATACTGCATATATAAAACAATAATTTAGGAGCCTTTGTGCTGAAGAAGCAAGCATTCTTGCTCCAGCTACTATCGCTTAATAAATCGGTCAACTGGAAGATGTTAACACTTTAGTGACAAAAACTAATCCAGTGGAGTGACTGTCAATAATTTATAGTCTTTATGTTCTGTAAGAACATAAAAAGACCCCCCTCCTTCCTAAAGTCAAGGACACCATGGCCATCGTTCTCTGTCATGCAGAGGACAACAAAGTGCATTCAAGAATGTCACAAATATGAGCAGGGGGTAATAAAGCATAATCTGTATTTAAAGTATTCTACCTGTATATTTTTATCTATTTGCAGCCTTTGACAGTCCAATTCACAAAACCTGTTCTAATTTTAAAACTGCCTAAACTGGTGATCATCTCTACATCTTATGGCAGCAATTACCATCTTTCATTATGCATGATATAAATAAATACTCCTTTTACTGTTCCTAAAAGACCAGTTATGATTTCTTAGAATAGCATTCCCTATGTTCTGACCTAGGCTTCCTGAGTCAGTAAAACACACGAGTAGTCCCAAAAACCTGTTTTATTTTAATAGCTGTGAATTCTGTTCATTCACAGGTGAATCCCAAATAGTTATAAAGGGTCCTTTGGGATAAAGCTGATAATCACCCACCTTTATCTCCCTTGACACGCTGCCAAAGAGCTAATTGGCAAAGCCACACGGAGTCCAGAATCAAACAGAGCTTCAGACTTTAAACTGCACAGAATTAACAACATTGCTTCCTGCAAAGGCCCACGTGCCTTTGCTCCTCTTTTAAGTCTTATGGGAGGGGCCAATCATCTCCAAGCCCTACTCCCGAGTCATCCCTTTTGTTTTAACTGTTCTTGCCTTCTGGCAGCTCTGCGCATGCGCGCACTGGAAACAGGCTCCCCGTGTTCCTCTGCCTTGCTGAGGTCCGACTCTGGAGGCTCCAGAGGCAGCACATACCTCCCAGATGGCCCTTTGTCTGCCTCTGATGCAGAGCCCTTATCCGAGCCTTCCCCAGACTCCAGGACTGGCCTATGTTGCTCCCCAGCCTCCTCATGTCCGACTCTGGTACCAGCTCCACAGGCTGCTGGCGGACCACAACACCCTAACAAAAAAAATGTGGAAAAAAGTATTTATATTATGGTGAGATTCATGGCAGATGTGATTGGAGATGGTTGGTTGTCATGTGCCCAATCCATATTTTTTAAATAACTACTCAAAAGTGTTAGATTGAAGTGGCTGAAAAAGCAGGTTCCTTTTTTCTTTTGGCCTATTTGCCTCAGTATTGTTGCCACTGCCAGTTCGTGGCTGTCTAGAACTTTAAGCCTTTGTATTCAATGTTCCTTCAGAAATGCTGGCAGACAAATCATCTCCTTTCTTCCATGGAATGTGAAAGCTTTGGGTTCAGGTTCCTTCTTAATCAAGTACCTCATCAAGGATAAATCCTGATGGCATTAGCATAACTGTCTCCCAACAGCACTTAAAAAATAAAACAAGAATGAAGATTTACAGTAGTCTGAAGAAACTTTCTAAATGAATAGTTATTTAAATAAGAGCTTATACAAATTCTCAAGAAAATTTCCCGGAGCTCAAGTGTTTACCATGTTTCAAGCACTGGCACACTACCCAGTGCAATTGTCAAGCATATGCTCTACTTTAGATTGTTAGCGAAGGAGTAAAGAGCCTCTGCGGGGAATGAATCAATAGACCTTGAATTTATTATCTGAAGATGGGTGCACTGCATGCAGGGAAGAATATACTCAAAAATATATCTAGCCGCAGAGAATTCAGAATCCTTTCCATTTCAACAAATACATTCTGAAGCTGAACAAGATAACAATGTATGTTAACATTCATTCCATCAGTAGAACAAGGAACGATTATGAAAGAATGTCTCTTATGTTACAGCAAGTGGTATTTTGTATATAAGATTGAGTGATGTGTATGAAATAAGAGCCTAAAATGAAATGGATTCACTCTCTATTTACTCTTTGCAAAAGAGCAAAGATAACAAAACATTTGCCACCATTTCCAACTATTTTTTTAAAAAATTTGATTTATATGCCGCCCTTCTCCGGAGACTCAGGGTGGCTTACAATGCGTTAAGCAATAGCCTTCATACTTTTGTATATTTATACAAAGTCAGCTTATTGCCCCCACAATCTGAGTCCTCATTTTACCTACCTTAGAAAGGATGGAAGGCTGAGTCAACCTTGAGCCTGGTGAGATTAGAACTTGCAGTAATTGCAGGCAGCTGAATGTTAATCACAGTGCCTTAGTCTACTGCGCCACTCAGGCCCCTTAAACTCTGTCTGTCATCAACTGATGCTGTTACAAACTGATTGCCAATATTGCACAATCAATGCAAGTTAGAGTTGAACTATTGAATTTTTTCTCCTCCCCCCCCCTTTCCAATTCCTCTTTATCTTTCCACAAAATTATTATTTTATCTTGAAGCAATAGGTTCATAGGTCATGTCACCTCCATGGATTACGTGACTGTCTTAAATGTCAGTGAATAATAATTATTCCATAAGGAGCATGATAAATATTATAGGTTTAAACTCACTGTGGCATTCTATTAATATTTTTAAATCACAGGCACATTAACAGATACAATGAGAGTAATAAATTCCCAAGGAAGGCTGAATGTGCTTTTTCCTAATTTTAAACTTGTGAAAGTTCAAAGAAATGGCCCTGGGTGCCGCATTAAAACTAGAAGGATGAGACAGTGCAGTTATCAAAATGTCAAATTACATATGACATGGAAATTCCAAAACTGGAATTCTAACCTCTTATTTTATGAACAGGTTTTAATATATTCTACCATAGGAATCTCCAATTCCTCATATACAGTAACTTTCTTTTCTTTTTCTCCATGTTTATTTGTTTTATATGGTACTTCAAGGGACAATGGCATTGGTGTAACTAGCCTGGTCTCTATTTTGCATATCCCATAATGACTTGCCTATGTATGAGATCTAAGACTAATAGGAACATGGCATCTGCAACAAAGTTAATCATCATCATAATTTAAAAATATTTGGAGGAATTTCTGAAATTCATTATTTTCAAGTAGAACGATGAGAAAGTAAAACTCAAGGGATCATTCAGAAAAGGTATTTCACTAAAGAAAACTTGCTCGTCTTTAGAAAATTTGATTAAATTTAGTATGCTTGTCATTCATCAAAGACTGTGCTTACTGGGAAAAAAGTATATGTCTGTTTTCCTTTCTTCAAAGAATAGCAACCCATTAAATTCCTATAATTCACAAAGCATTTTTTTAAAAAAGCCACCCTCTGGATACCACTCAAGTTGTATACAGCAGAAATATTTCACACTAAAGAGAAAAATTGCAGTGCTTTCTTTCCGCATTTATTTTAAGCTGAGAAAACAGCTAGCTTCTTGGATTCGATGGAAATGGAGGACTTGGCCATTTCTCCTATAAACTGATAAGCAACCAAGCCTAGCTTTCTTAATGATTGGTTGTCATTTTTTTAATAAATCTATGAATCATAAAGCGAATGGCTTTTCCCTTTTCAGTGCCAACGAACAGCAACTGGGAAAGTGTTATAGGGAAAGGGTTTCCTTCTTTTTATTAAATATAAATCATTGGGCATCGTCCAGATACATACTGTTCAACTTCTATACAAATGTGCCATTGTCAAAAATTCTGGAAGTCTAACAAATATAAATAAATAAATACTAAGGAGAGATGTGATTCTTTCCTTAAAAAGGATGGCAATGTGGAAGCGAATATAGAATAATAGAGTTGGAAGGGATTTGGACATCTTCTAGTCCAACCCCCTGCTTAGGCAGGAAACCCTATATCATTTCAGATAAACGGTTGTTCAATCTCTTCTTAAAAACTTCCAGTGTTGGAGCATTAACAACTTCTGAAGGCAAGTTGTTCCACTGATTAATTGTTCTGTCAGGAAATTTCTCCTTAGTTCTAGGTTGCTTCTCTCCTTGATTAGTTTCCATCCCTTGCTTCTTGTCCTGTTCTCAGGTGTTTTGGAGAATAGCTTGACTCCCTCTTCTTTATGGCAGCTTCTGAGATATTGAAACACTCTATCATATCACCCCTAGTCTTGTTTTCATTAAACTAGATATACCCAATTCCAGCAACCATTCTTTATATGTTTTAGTCTCCAGTCCTCTAATCATCTTTGTTGCTCTTCTCTGCACTCTTTCTAGAGTCTCAACATCTTTTTTACATTGTGGCAGCCAAAACTGGATGCAGTATTCCAAATGTGGCCTTACCAAGGCATTATAAAATGGTGTTAACACTTCACATGATCTTGGTTCTATCCCTCTGTTATATATATAGATGACTTCTTCTTAGAATAAGAAACAGAAAGGATTGTAATGAAGGACTTTAATTGCAAGATGAGTTCAACTACGTGAAGCAACAATAGGCCTCCCTTTGCTAGAGATGTTTAAGTAAAAACTGGATGGCCATTGGTCAGAGCTGCTGTTAATTCATTCTGCATTACAGATCCCATTATCTTTGAGCAGGAGATGGCTTCTAAGGTTACTTCTGATTCTAATAGAATCAGAATATAACATCTGTAGGATCTTAAAGATCATCTAATCCAACCTCCTGACTAATGCAGTGATTATATTGTCCCTAACACATGGTCACCGAGTCTTTATTTAAACATGCTCAGCACAAGAAAGTCCATCTCTGGAAGCAGATTGCTCCATGGCTGAATGACACTAACTATTAGGAAATTTTTTTTCTATGTCTAAATGAGATCTATTGCCTTGTAATTTCTTCTCCTGTCTTCTGGAGCAGTTCTACTCTGTCAGGTTGAACATTTCATTAGCAAATCTAACCCATGTTGCAATTTAGCACAGACATTGTCTTGTGAACTAAGATTGCAGTACAGTCACTTTAAGTTACCTATAATTAAGGATGAGTTACTTTTGCCTCCCAAAGGAATGTGATAAAAGCAGCATGGTACACATTAAAAAAAAGCATTGATACAGATAAACAAAAGACTCTAGATTGTATGCTTATAATCCCTGGACTTTTGCTAGAGGTCAAGAATCATAAAAACACTCAAGAGTAAATATGTACTACAAATGTGAGTAAATCTAGATTATAAATTTTATAGAGTAGGAAGAGAAAAATCTCAGCCATCTCAGAAGTTTCTTTTTTCCTATGAAAGGTCTGGCCGAAGAAACATGACTTTGCATGTGATAATTTGCACATTTAGAAGGCAATTTAAAAGTAATTATTAGAATTCAAATTTAAACATAATATATCTCAAAATATGGCTTTTCAGTCAGTCGGAATGGGACAACTTGCCACAGTCAACTTGCTGTGGCCAACTCACCACAGCCAACTCACCTCAACTACCTCACCGCCAGACAACTTGCCTTCGGACAACTTGCCATGGGACAATTTAATAATTCAATTTAAGTATTTAAAATAAATAAAAATTATTTTAATTTTTGTCATTCACATTTCATTCTGCCCTCCTTTCGCATCCTTTCTTTAATGATTCTATTCTACCATTTCTTTGATATTAGCGTAACTCTTGTCCTGCAGCAAGTTGGTTGTGGCAAGTTGGCCAAAAGTTGGCCACAGCAAGTTGGCTATGAAGAGTTGGCCACGGCAGATTATCATAGACCCTCAACCAGTTGTTCTCCAAATATTGCCACCAAGTATTGGTTTCTGTTCTCCATCAGTGTGCTTTTCTGTTTAAACCAGACTTGGACTGCACATCTCCTTAAGCAGAATGCCCTACCAACCTACATATAATCACCTAGAAAATGCTGAAAACTAGTGGATGAGTCTAAATCATGTTTCTCAACTGTGGCTATGAAAACCCACTGGCTGGGGAATTCTGAGATTCGAAGTCTACACATCTTCAAGCTACCAAGGTTGAATTATAGTTCCATAATTCATTCCTTTATCACTACTGCTAGAAAAGCAAAGACTTTTTAGCAAGAACCATGATGATCTTCTTAAGGAGTGGGCAAGAATATTTGTTATCACTTGCAGTATGTAGCCAAAGAGTTTCTTAAGGTAAAGGTTCCCCTCGCACATATGTGCTAGTCACTCGCCACTCTAGGGGGCAGTGCTCATCTCTGTTTCAAAACCGAAGAGCCAGCGCTGTCCGAAGACATCTCCATGGTATGTGGCCAGCATGACTAAATGCCAAAGGCATATGGAATGCTGTTACCTTCCCACCAAAGGTGGTCCCTGTTTTTCTACTTGCATTTTTTATGTGCTTTCGAACTGCTAGGTTGGCAGAAGCTGGGGCAAGTAACGGGAGCGCACCCCATTATGTGGCACTAAGGATTTGAACTGCTGAACTGCTGACCTTTCGATCGACAAGCTCAACATCTTAGCCACTGAGCCACCAAGAGTTTCTTACTCTTCTTCATTTTTTTATATAAAAAAGTTGTCACATATACTGACTCAGATGGTGGGAGGTTTTTCTTCTTTTCTAAAGAGAAGCATCATCATCTACCTCATTGAAAAAAGAAGCAACCTATTCCTCTTTGAACTTTCGATAGACTTTGGATACTCACAGCATACACAGCTTTTTGCTTGCCCTTGTCCTTGTTCAGGAAATACAATACCTGATCATTACAGAATGAAAGCTTGCTATTGGTAAGCATAAAGCTTTCCCCCTCAAATTACTTTAAAAAGTAAAGCAACTAGCCTCTTTCTTTCCCCTTTCCTTTTCTTTAACCACTCACCACTTGCAATAGCTTGGTAAGGGATCAATTTTTCTTTACCCCCAAGATGACCAACACGACTCAATTTACCTCCCAGCAAGATTCCCAAAGGTACTTTTTCAAGAGGTAATTGGAAAAGCACCTTTGGGACAACCATGACCTGGATGACTGAAAATCTCCATAGACTCCCAACAAGAGTTTTGATAAGGACTACATGGTAAAGAGAGGTTTAGACTTAGGGGGTCTATAGGATTGCAGGCTTCAGGAGGGAATACATGGCAAAGCACATTTCTATTTCCAAAAAAACCCCCACAGTGTTTGGCATTTCCACATAGAATTGTGCTAGAATGAGGATTTTACCTGAAATTATAGTAAAGAGAATGCAAATTATCCATGTATTAACTGCAGCTAGAATTGTATTTGCACAATATTGGAAAAGTGAAGAGATCCCTACTGATGAGAATGTGATTAGGAAAATATTAGAATGTGCAGAAATGAACAGATTAATGCTTGCAATTAAGGAGAAAGAACAAACTGAATATTATATGATATGGGAATTATTTTATCAATTGTTAGAGAATAAAAGGAGATTAAAGAAGAGTAGAAACTATGTTAAGATAGAGATGTAAATAATATGATTATTGTTATTATGACTATTACGATTATTATGTTTAATATTATTATTATATTCTTATTGGAAGATACGTTAAGAGGGAAAAATGAATAGGTTTATTATGTTCAATACTACAATTGTAAGATCAGAGAATTAATATCAATGTAATGAATGCTGTTGTAAATCTTGATGGTTATTGCACAGAGATATTTGTAACTAGATGACACACTGTTTAAGAGAAGATGGAATGTTTATATTAAAAAAAATAAAAAAAGAATTTTAAAAGAAAGAATTGTGCAAATCCTTTGCTTCTAGTTTTTACAGTCCTGAGATAGAAAGTTTGCAGCCAGCCAAATATTCCTAGCATCTATGGGCAACATCTGGTGGATAATAGTTCACTCACCCAGTGGAAAGGCTAAGAAGTTAAACCAAGGTTCAAACTCAGCACAAGGCAGCTTCTTTTGATCCAGTGAACTGACACGTATAAGATTACATTGTCTGGTTGCAATCTTGTGCATATCTGTCTATAAATAAGATCCACTGAATGCATTGGAAACAGTTTGGAGTAAACATACAAAGCATTTTACAACATTCTATTATACTTGGATAATGATATATTTATTTCTTTTCCTGCTCAATAAATTCATAGTCCTTGGAAAAAGCCAACCGTCTTTCATCTTATCGGGTGTGTTTTATTGCCATCTGGTTACACAGTAATTTCAGCCTGAGCTTTACAACGAATCATATGATGGAATATCAACTCACCAGCGGTCGGGTAATTGGGCAAACAACAAATTGTCTGTTAGTACAATCATAGGATAAAGCAGTGAGTAGCAGCAAAGGAAAGGGAGTTAGAAAAGTAACCTTTGAAGGTAAGGAAAAAATTCTGGAGAATTTCTACTTTTTTAAAAAAGGTTTATAAAAAGATATCCTTAACTAAATTTAAAGTAAGAAGAGCAGTTAAAAGGAATAGGAGGAAAGGTGGACTTCTCAAGTTCTTTCTAATAGACCTCTAACATTATGATTATCTGTTGGGATACTTCCTAACCAGATCTGTTCTTTCAGGGAAAAGGAAGATTTTTTTTCCCTTCAGTTGTCCTTGATTTTATTATGGTTGCCATCCATCACTCCTAATATTTTAGAAAGAATAGCTTTTTTTTTAAAAAAACAACTAAAGTTGTCTCCAAAGAAAGACCCTTCTATTGGGACTAAGATGATAAAATGAATATATGAAGATCCTTAAAACTTTTTAAACTGTAAACAGGGGGTACCTTTTAGCATAGGTGAGGCTGAACACTTATTTCAATTCAGAATAAAATTATTGCTCATGAATTAAGATTTCTAAATTTTGAGGAGAATTTTCAAGAGGGAAATGGACATTTTTCTTCTTATTTGGTCTTTTGAATGTAAGAATAGAACTCAGGAAGGAGAGACAATCAACTTCTACTTGCCTTTTCCTTACATAAAATGAACAACCAAAAGAATATGATATATACCAAGAATATTTTGTTTACTATTGTGGAATGAAGATGAGCTGCTCCAAGGAATGTGACAAGAAGGAGAAGCCTATTTTGTCTTTTTCTATAGAAGCAATCTTAAAAACCCCACCTACTGAGGCTTCCCTCCACAATACGGTGGCCTGCAATAGTCAAGCTGAAGTGGCTCAAAAGTTCAGTTCTAAGCCACTTTTGGACAGGTATAAAGGTAGGAAACTTGTTCTAGTTTATCAAACATATGAACATATGCATGATTTTCAAATTGATTTTAAAAAAACAACCCCACTTGAAGTGTGTTGAATTCATATTTCAGATATAATTGTTAATGTTCTTATGGCTTCTATGGAAATTTTGATCATGCTTTATGGTACATTAATATGACATATGACATTTTAAATTAAAGTTTATTTTCCAGATAACAAAATGGTACCATAAATTGCCAGGTTTGCTTTCCTAGTTTTCTTTTTCTTTTACATTTTAATAGATAAATATCTTATACTCTTAATAAGAACACTTAATGTATGTATTCATTAAGTGGTGTGTGTGTGTGTGTGTGTGTGTGTGTGCAAAAATTCAAAGCTTTTTCAGTATATGTCTTTTTTATTTTTAAGGAAAATTTTTCTAGACTAAATTTGAACAAATTGTTTAAGAATATCTTTTATTTAAAATGTTAGGTCTTAATGTCACACCCAGAGCTTTAAACATATTGGTTTGTTGCCTTATAAATGGGGGAGAAAATCCTTAAGGAACATCTGATAGGATTGTGGAAGAAATGTTATTGAATTAGTATTGATGAGGGAAAAAATATCAATTATATAGATTCTGATAAGTACAAGGGACATAGCCTGAAAAGGCCATGCTTTTCATTAAGTAATATGGGAACCAAAATGAAGGAACTACCTAGCAGATAATACAAACAGATATACAGATATATTAAAATGCTTACTACTTAATTACTAAATACTTAATACTTAAAATACAGATATATTAAAATAATTCTCCAATAGATGGCTGTCCAGCTTTTTTTTTATGTCCACCACCTTTCTAGACAATTGGTTCCATGGTTATATTCTTCCTGAAGTTTAAGTCCATTCTTCCTACCTTCTGGGACAATTGAGAGTAGATGTTGGCATTCTTCAGCTGACATCTCTCTAGGAATTTCAAGAGTGCCATCATGAACTTCCCCTGCATCCGTGATGGCAAACCTATGGCACAGGTGGCATGCGTAGCCATATCAGTGGGCAAGCGAGCTCAGCTCCGGCGCGAAACAGGCTGTTTCCTGCCTCCAGAGGGCCTTGGGAGGTGGTGGGGAAGGCCCATTTTTTGCTATCCCCAGCCTCCAGAGCCTCTCTAGGAATTGGCAAACAGGTCATTTTCGGCCTCCGGAGGGCCTCAAGGGGGGTGGGGAAGGCCGTTTTTGTGCCCCCCTGACTCCTAGAGAGGCTCTGGGGGCTGGGGACAGCAAAAAAGGGGCCTTCCGGTCCCATAGGAAGTTGCCAAATGGGCCATTTCTGGCCTCCTGAGGGCCTCCAGGGGGATGGGGAAGGCCATTTTCACCCTCCCCAGACTCCTAGAAAGGTTCTGGAGCCAAGTGAGAGAGAAAAACAAGCCTAATGGGCCATCATGTGCCAGGAGTGGGGGGGAGCAGGGGGAGGTCACATGTGCATGCGTGGGGGCGGAGTGCATAGAATTATGGGTGTGGGCATGTGGGCATGCGACACCCCCCCCAGCTCCCCCCCTCCTGGGACGCAATGGCAAAAAGATTAGCCATCATTGCCCTACATTATTCAAAGCAAAGCATGCTTAGTTTCCACCTGATTAAATATGAAGGAGTAGAAAACAGGAGGAGGTGAAGTCTGACAGTGCATCTTCTCATTATGGGCTGGTTTGAAATCTGAAAGTTTAAACCACTTCATGTCATGTGGAAATTGCACAAGTGTTAGTCTAAGAGCCCATAGCTAACAGGCACACGTAAAGAAGCAGTTGCAATGCACACGCTTTAAGAGATGATGTATAAACATTGTAGCAGCTACTAAAATTGAAAGTCTGTACTAATCTCCAGAAGTGAAGTTGTACTTGAATCTGCCATGCTAGTTCATGAGCACAAAGAATTAGTCTACACTGCTGGTTAAACAAGCTATGAAATGCCAATTTTATTATGAAAGTAAATCCGAGTCCTTAAACACCCAATTGCTATATAAAAGCTTGCACTGTTAAGGCAACATTGTGAATTACCTTAGTGCAAAATGTGATTTGTTTATACATACAGATGGGAATGGGAAACAGACAAAAATCTCTTTCCTAACAGATGCATTATGTGGTCATGATAATGTGCATTCCAATATTTTAGAAAGATGTCAGTTGGAGTAGTCCATTTCAAGCCCATTTTAAAATCTCTTCAAACATTTTGAAAATGAAGCGTTTTAAATTTTAAAGGGTTTTCCCCCCCTGTTATTTAAATTAGACTGCAATAGCTCCTTCTTCCAACAACCCCTTTGAAATTGTTGAATGCAATTAGAGTCTAAAAGCGGAAGAAATGAGTGAAATACGTACCATCCTCTTGCCTTCCCTAAGGTGGAGTATTGGGATCCTTCCTAGATTTCAGTGCCCAGAATTTTCAGCAATGGCTGGGGATTTCTGAGAGATTACCTACAGTAGTTGAAGAATGTTCAAGGGAAGAAAAACATCCATAGTTATTAAGAAGTACTCATGGGCAACTTTATGCAAATGTTCATTTAGTTTTCTATTCTTCATGCACTTATCATCTTTTCTAAACACAAACCAAAAATGCCAGCAATAATTTATTATTGTTGTTGTTGTTGTTGTTGTTGTTGTTATTATTATTATTATTATTATTATTATTATTATTATTATTATTTAAATTTATATACCGCCCTACTCCCGAAGGACTCAGGGCGGTGAACAGCCAGAGTAAAATACATGTAGTACAAATATTAAAAACGTTTAAAATATATTAAATACTATGGCCCAAGAAACAATTTAAAACCAATTCTAAAACCCAATTTAAAATTTAAAAATTTAGAACAATTTAAAAGAGGTTAGGCCAGGCCAGCCTGCTGAAAAAAGAATGTTTTAAGGGCACGGCGGAATGCGCACAAATCCAGGAAATTCTGTATCTCCGAGGGGAGCTTGTTTCAGATGGTAGGTGCTCCCACAGAGAAGGGTCTCCCCCTGGGGGCCACCAGCCAACACTGTTTGGCTGATGGCACCCTGAGAAGGCCCTCTCTATGGGAGCTCCCTCTCACTGGTCTGTGAGAGGCTACTGGTGGCAGAAGGCGGTCTCGTAGGTACCCTGGCCCTAAGCTATGGAGCGCTCTAAAGGTGGTAACCAAGACCTTGAAGCACACTCGGAAGACCACCGGGAGCCAATGCATGGTTAACATCCATTGTCACAGGTATTTGAACAGTCCTAACTTAGTCCAGCATTTGGTTTCTCAAAGTAGCCTTCTGGGTGCTAACAAGATAACACTAGGAACGTGCCCCCTTGCCAGTTATTATTCCTTTGCCACTGGTGTATAGAAGCATGCTTTCTTAAGCTCGGACAGGTCATTGAGAATCCAAGGTTAATATCCCTTGATAGGCCTATCCTCCACAAATTTATCGAACTTCCTTTTTAAAACTATCTGAGCTCATGATTACCACCATTTCTCATGGGTAATGAATTCCAAAGGTTAATTACGTACTGTGTTAAGAATTACTTGTTTATACCTTTTCTAAATCTCTTTCCTATCAGCTTCATTTGATAACATCATTAGTCCAAGAGAGATAAAAAATTTTCCTGCAAAAGCTCCATTTTGTCATGAATGTTTTGGTCGCCTCCTCTCAGTCCCAAATTTTTTAGTGTGTGTGTTTGTGTGTGTGTGTGTGTGTTTCAAAAGTGATGACTAGAATAATATACTGCATTCTACATGCATATATAGCCTTGATTTGTTGTTCTTTGTATTTTTCATCTCATTCCTGATGATCCATAGGATGAAATTTGCTGCTGTGCTCTATGTTGATATCTTTATTGAGTACTCATAATTCATTATGATCCAGAGTAATGGATATACCTAGTTGGTTACAGACTGCTCAAACTCCATTAGAGGTTTTAGAATGCAAAATATTAATGGGGTTCACCAATAAAAGCATTACTTTACATTTACTTAATTGTACCCCTATTTGTGCTCAGGGGAATTTTTTAAAAAAACAGCCTTACTCCTTTAGCTAAATAATGCTCCTTAATCACTTGATTAAGCTTGTCGATCGAAAGGTCGGCAATTCAGCGGTTCGAATCCCTAGTGCCGCATAAGGGGGGTGAGCTCCCGTTACTTGTCCCAGTTTCTGCCAACCTAGCAATTCAAAAGCACATAAAAAATGCAAGTAGAAAAATAGGGTCCACCTTTGGTGGGAAGGTAACAGCATTCCGTGCACCTTTGGGGTTTAATCATACTGGCCACATGGCCACAGAGATGTCTTCAGACAGTGCTGGCTCTTCAGCTTTGAAACGGAGATGAGCACCGCCCCCTAAAGTCGGAAATGACTAGCACATATGTGCAAGGGGAACCTTTACCTTTAATCGCAGCTGATGAAACCTACAATCTTACCTGCTTTCTTACAAAACACATCTGTTCCTTTTTGCCATTACTTTTGTAAGCTCCCACTACAAGTTAGGGTGAGCCTTAAAAATTGCAGTTCAGGATAATGACATACAATAAAAAAGACAGCTGGGTGATTTTGGGCCAATCACACTCTCTCTCAGCCCAAACCACCTTAGAGACCAATTGCTGTGGGGGAAAAAAATAGGAAGCAGGGGTTTTAGAGATGTAGGCTGGGTAGGATAAAAATGAAAATATGTTCAGATAACATGACTTTTGGCAGTGTGATATTCTAAAGAACAGATTGGAAAACCAACAGAATAAGTACAAGCATTTTAGGTATCAACTGTTACAACATTTTAGGTATCAACTGTAAAATACAATACTATGTATTTTAATGATAGGATAAAATAGTTACTGAAGAAGGCTATCCTGGAGCTACTTTAATCCAAAACCTCTTTGAGTCTTATTGGATTGAGTAGCATACAAACTGCAATAAGTAACCATACATACATACATACATACATACATACATACATACATACATACATACTATATTCCTGTAGATGAAAGCAGTTTTGTTCCAAGCATCCTTTGTGGAACAAAGATTCTAATTTTTGTGGCTGAAATTCTGCCATTAAATTTCATCAGCACCATCTCAATACGTTTTGGGAAATAAGATGGCTATCTGAAATTTAGTCTCAAGCAGAGTACCTTTGATCTTTGGGCCCTAATATAAAATACTTTATATTTGCCTATAAAATTGGACCCTAATATAAAATATGTTATATTTGCCTATAAAAATAAAAAATAAAAAAGATGCTCAAATCAAGGTTAACTCATAATAACTACATAGATATGTAGTTTTGTGGCAGCAGTGCCTAAATGTATTGTCTTTCAGGTTTTTTTTTTTTAACATCTAGCACCAGATGTTACCCCAGTAGTTTCCCATCCAGTTATGGAATGGATTCAATTTTCTTCATTTTTTAAAATCAGGCAAGCAAGATCAGTTAGATGCTGCATTAGCTATAGGCATCAAGCAATGCTAAATGTCTTCTTTGAGTCAAATTCAACTCTGCTTCCATGAAGCTTTCCTGTCAATAGCAATAAAGTATTTACCATTGCTTTTCTCTATTTTTTTCAGCTTCCCAGTTTAATCTATAACTCTGGATTTTACTTTAGTTGGGGCAAATCAGCCAGGGTTGGCTAGGTTCTATCCTTCATATTTTATATCTAATATATGAAGTGAAGTTTTAGATGATAATTTATGAACTATCAGAACAAAGTTCTCTTCAGCAATAATTTGAATTCTTCTGCTAGAAGCTTCACATCTATATTACTGTGAAATACGCATTTCATTGCAGCCTTTTGCAAGCTTCCTATCACATTAGAAGACATGCTTGTCATTCATATTATTATGCAGGCCTACAGAAAATTTTCAATGTACATTTTAAAGTTGAAATATGTATAACAGCCTTTACATTTTTATGAGTGTGTGCCTTACTTCTCTATCTTAAAAGGTCTACTATTATTCTTTACTGAATTACTATCCCCCCCCACCATTTTGCATCGGCTATCAGTCTTTAATCTTTCTTTGAAATAATTTTGCCTAAAGTGAATTCAACTATATTACTTATATTTTCCCTCTGCATCTTACTGCATATGTAGATGCTGAAGCAGTTTGAACCAAACCTTGAAGCCATTTCTCAATCGATTATTAACATTTCCCTCAGTCTGCGCCAAGCTAAAATGTCACCATTACTAGAAGTCAAATGCTACATTTACCAAAGAAAATGTCATTCTGCCTCCAAAGCCCTTTTCTCAACACCATCTTCCCTCTCGTAACATCTCAGTTTTTACCTATCCTTCTTTCCCTTAGAGAGGTTATTTTAAAGATTTCAACCAAACTTAATTTTCTATTTGTTTTTGTTTTTGATAGAAGGAAGCTACTAAAAATATTGAGGCGATTGGCATCTTCATAATGTGAGAAAAATTGGGGGATCATATGGGAATAAATTACAGAGTCTTTGCATATTCTATGGTCACTTTAATTTATTAGAATTGCCATTTTTATAGATCTTTTGTGCATATATGGCAAGCAGAAATTCAGGAGCCAAGCATTTAAGTGCACAGAAATACTGGATTTACCAGAAGGAAAGGCTAATTTCTCCTAGGGAATTTACTTCTAAATGAGCATCTTGTTAGATTCACTAAGAATCAATGGAAGCAGAGCAGGAGGGTTTATTTTTCTCTTCTAACCTTTTTATAGTGCAGTGGGAGGGGAAAGTAATAAACTTAAAATCAGAGACATTTTCAAGTATCATGATTATCAGCTTTCCTCAGATGAGAACTACAGTTCCCTTTGTGAATTGGATGGTTCAGACCTTTACAGTGTGGTCAAAATCACAGCCATGACTGCATGATCATCTTGAATTTTTTGACACGCAGGTACTCCAGTCTTCCTTTAGTGACTGTCTTGTTTAGTGACTATTCACAATTACAGCAGTGATGGAAAAGTAATTTTATGACCAATCCTTACATTTATGACATCACAAGCCTGTAAAGCAAAGGGAAGCTTAAGTAAGATAAGCATAGTCACAATTTCACTTAATGATCAATTTTCTTCATGATCCAGTTGCTGGTCCCAATTGTGATTGCTAAACAAGAACTACCACTTCCCTTTTTATTTTTATTTTTTATAGGCCCAATGCTGTACAAGGCTTGACTTTTGAACACTTGGGCTGTATTCCCAAATATAATGGATAATGTGCAGTATTCAATAATTTTCCTCTTAAAAATTAAGAGGAATTAAATTAACAATTATTGCTCACTAATACTTCTGGTAGTGCTTTGCACTTTGGATGCTGGCTGGGAAAATCTAGAAGTTGAAGCAGTGGTGAAATCCAAATTTTTTTACTACCAGTTCTGTGGGCGTGGCTTAGTGGGCATGATGTGGCTTGGTGGGTGTGGCTTGGCAGGTGTGGCAAGGAAAGGATACGGCAAAATCTCCATTCCCACCCCACTCCAGGGGAAGGATATTGCAAAAACTCCATTCCCACCCCACTCTGGGGCCAGCCAGAGGTGGTATTTGCCGGTTCTCCAAACTACTCAAAATTTCCACTACCGGTTCTGCGAACTGCTCAAAATTTCCGCTACCGGTTCTCCAGAACCTGTCAGAACCTCCTGGATTTCACCCCTGAGTTGAAGTCCACACTTCTTAAGGTGGCCAAATTTGAAAATCATTGACAAATCATTGAACAGAAAATGAATCCACCCACAGTGGTTGCTTTGAATGGCAAGAAAACCATTGTTTGGTTGATAATAAAACCATAATGAAAAATGTTCATTCTGTCACTAATCCTTTACCTTAATTTAACTCTTTACTAAATTCAGAATGCTCTCATGTTCCCAGGGAAAGCTAGAGCTGAAAACATTTTGCCTTATTATTGCACAATCACCAAGAAGTATTAGAATTAATTGTCCCAATTGCTATTGTGTGTAAATGGACAGTGAAAGTAGGGCAGGCCCATTTTTGTCTTAGCACTAGTTTTTAAAAAGAGAACTAAGTAAACACATATGTTTTATCCTGAACAACTGACCCAGAAGAGAGGTAGAATGAAAAATGTGTTACTTTGCTCTGACATTTGTCTTCACTGCATGAATAACGACACTTTCAGATTACATGGATTATTAAAACTAACTGAAATAATCAGTAATGGTTGTCAAAAAGAAAAGAAAAGTTCCATTAGCCAACCAAATGAAATGTCATTCTATTTAATTATTATTACATGTGTTTCCTTTCCTTATTTCATTGCTAGACTACAAATCTCAAAAGGTCACATGCTTGGCTTGCATTCAGTTGTATTTGGATGCTCACAAGTTTGTAATCACCTAAAAAGAGTCATATTTCAACCATGGCTATTTCTTGGCTAATGTTTTTACAAAATTCTGATCGCCTTTTTTTCTTGCACCTTTTCCACCCTTGTTTCTTCTTGTTGAAAGTTCCCTCCTAATCTTCATGAGATTTAGGTCTACTGGATTATTTTTCCCATAGAAGAATAACAGAGTTGGAAGGGACCTTGGAGGTCTTCTAGTCCAACCCTCTGCTTAAGCAGAAAACACTATACCATTCCAGACAAATGGCTGTCCAATCTCTTCTTAAAAACCTCCGGTGATAGAGCACCCACAACTTCTGGAGGAAAGCCGATCCACTGATTAATTGTTCTCACTGTCAGGAAATTTCTAGTTGTAATTTGCTTCCTTCCTTGATTAGTTTCCATCCATTGCTTCTTGTTCTGCTTTCAGGTACTTTGGAGAATAGGCTGCCCCCATCTTCTTTGTGACAGCCCCAAAGATATTGAAACACTGCTATCATATCACCCCTAGTCTTGTTTTCATTAAACTAGACATACCCAATTCCAGCAACCATTCTTTATATGTTTTAGGCTCCAGTCCCCTAATCATCTTTGTTGCTCTTCTCTGCACTCTTTCTAGAGTCTCAACATCTTTTTTATACTGTGGCAATCAAAACTAGAACCAACATTCCAACTGTGGCCTTACCAAGGCATTATAAAACAGTACTAATACTTCTTGGGCACCCTATTTACTGTCCCATTCACTCACATGTAATGGTGAGTTAGTGGGTTTATTATTATTCCCCAGCAATTCCCTTCACTAAAAACCCACAACTGTCCCAATTAAGTTCAGACAAGAGCAGGCCAATGCTAGTCCATAGAGCAATAGCCAGCGAGTCCACAAGGCACTTGAAAGTTTCCCAAACAAGATAAATCTACTAGGCAAAATTAAATCCACAATACAAGAGGGTGCATGAGGCAAGACAAGTCCAGAGTTCAAAGGCACAATCCAAAGTGAAAGCACAGGATCAATCCAAGGCAAGGCTGGAATCACAATGACCAGAAACCACACAGCTAAGAAATATACATGTTGTTCCCAGTATCATCTCCATCTGTCTGCTGTGTTAAATAGCGAACTTCTGGTGCAGCCCATCAAGAGGGATGAGGTTGCCTCATCATGACTAATCAGGCTGTCATTAGTTGCTCATGCCTTTTCTCTGCCCTATGTGTTCTAGGATCAGATGCAGAAGGCAGTTCCTCATCATCACTACATTACCAGCTGCAACTGCATGCTCTCCCTGCTGCAGCTTTGCTTCAGCCAAATCACTCTCAGCTGGCTACTTGGAGCCATTGACCAACTCCCTTCCTGATGTGCCTGGGACTGGTTCATCCTCCTCTGAACTTACATCTGGAGAGGCATCTGGGGAAGCATCTGGAGGGAGTCATCACTCCCTGGTTGCCCACAGAGATGCTCCAGTGGCTCAAAGCCTTTCCCAATCCATAGATGGACAAGAACAATTGGAATTGGCAGCAAAGGCAGCAAAGGCAGCAAAGGCAGCAAAGGCAGCAAAGG
>WNWU01013802.1:3808520-3839014 GCA_012654045.1 Ptyas mucosa
ATAGAATAGAATAGAATAGAATAGAATAGAATAGAATAGAATAGAATTTTTTATTGGCCAAGTGTGATTAGACACACAAGGAATTTGTCTTGGTGCATACGCTCTTGGAGTACATAAAAGAAAAGATACATTCTTCAAGAATCATAAAGTACAACACTTAATGATAGTCATAGGGAAACAGTCAGTATAAATCTTAAGGATACCAGCAAAAAGGTTACAATCATACAATCATAAGTGGGAGGAGATGGGCGATAGGAACGATGCGAAGATTAATAGTAATGCAGACTTAATAACTAGTTTGACAGTGTTGAGGGAATTATTTGTTTAGCAGAGTGATGGAGTTCGGGAAAAAACTGTCCTTGTGTCTAGTTGTTCTGGTGTGCAGTGCTCTATAGCATCGTTTTGAGGGTGGGAGTTGAAACAGTTTATGTCCAGGATGCGAGGGGTCTGTAAATATTTTCACAGCCCTCTTTTTGACTCGTGCAGTATACAGGTCCTCAATGGAAGGCAGGTTGGTAGTAATTGTTTTTTCTGCAGTTCTAATTATCCTCTGAAGTCTGTGTCTGTCTTGTTGGGTTGCAGAACCAAACCAGACAGTTATAGAGGTGCAGATGACAGACTCAATAATTCTTCCGTAGAACTGTATCAGCAGCTATTTGGGCAGTTTGAGCTTTCTGAGTTAGCACAGAAAGAACATTCTTTGTTGTGTTTTTTTGATGACATTTTTGATGTTGGGTGTCCATTTTAGGTCGTGAGATATGGTAGAACCTAGAAATTTGAAGGTCTCTACTGTTGGAACTATGTTGTCTAGTATTGTAAGCGGTGGTAGTATGGGAGGGTTTCTCCTAAAGTCCACCACCATTTCTACGGTTTTGAGTGTGTTCAGTTCCAGATTGTTCCGGTCGCACCACGAGGCTAGTTGTTCAACCTCCCGCCTGTATCATCATCTCATCATTCATCATTGTCTCTAATGAGATCGATCACTGTTGTGTCATCTACGAATTTCAGTCGTTTTAAAAAAAGATCATTTGAGATGCAGTCATTGGTATATAGAGAGAAGAGAAGTGGAAAGAGCACACAGCCTTGTGTGGCCGCTGTGCTGATTGTACAGGTATCTGATGTGATTCTGCTTAGCTTCACCTGCTGCTTCCTGTCTGTTGAGGGAGAATGGTGGTGGATCTTCTCTCTTACTTTTTCTTTAATGAAATGAAATTCTGGAAGTGAAAGAGTTGTGTTAATCTTCTTCTTGTCCCCTGCCCTGCCATTCAATGCTTCTAGCAGGGAGACTTGAGCACATCATATTATTTCCAGAAAAGTGTCTTTTTAGTTGCTCAGTCAATAAAAATTTTATCTTATCGGGAAAAATTGCTTTAAAAAAGAAACAACAGAGAAAAGGCTGTCAAACCATTGTGTGTCACTTGTAAAGTAAAGTAAAGGAAGAAAAGGAAGAAAAAAGTCTTCTGCCCTTCTCCCATCCCACCCAATTTGAATGTCAGCAGATATTTTCCTCCTCATCTTTGCTGAAAGCACATATCCATTGAGGAAGGGCCTTTGCTAAAAGGTATAGACCAAGTCCCAAACAGCTAGAGCAAGTTTAGGTGGATTGAATGTCAGGCTTAGTAGATCAATAATGTCCTTGATAAGGGGCTCACTTTTTATAAGTCTGCCAAACGAAGTTATTTTGAGGATATTTGAGTTCCTTGGGTTATAGGAGCTGTTTCATAAGTTAAGAATATAGCCGGATAATTCCTCCCTTATGTCAGCCCTAAGCCATTTTGGGACCAACTTCAGGGCTGCCACAGCAAGGCTGGGTGGAGTTGTGGGAACATGAGGAGGGAGATAGAGATAGGTGGGGGGATGTGTAGTCATAATAGCATTCTTTCCCATGGGAGCCAAGGATGCTCTACCACAGGGGTGTCAAACTCGATTTCGTTAAGGGCCGCATCAGAGTTGTATTTGACCTCAGGGGGGCAGGGGGGCATGGCCAGCTCAATGTCACTCATGTTGGGGGTGCTGTGGTGGCCCAAGTGCTCTGCCAGCGAAAACGGAGCTCGGGAGAGCCGTTTGTGGTCCTCCCGAGTTCTGCAACAGCCTCCTGCAAAAACAGAGCTCGGGAGAGTTGTGGGCAGCCCTCCTGAGTTCTGTTTTCACTGGCAAAGGCACTGTGAGCCAATCCTTTGCTATTTCCAGGGTGGCCCCATGGGCCAGATCTAAGCACCCCGCAGGCCAAATCCAGCCTCCAGGCCTTGAGTTTGACACCCCTGCTCTACCAGGTGTTGGAAGAGTGTGGACCAAAGCCAGACGGGGTTGGGACTGTGACCTGATTGGACCATGTGATGGACATGTGACCTGGGGGCAAGAACTTTGGGTTTTGATTTCGGTGGGGAAAACCCTGGGTCCTTCAGATTCAGATTCACCAGCTGGGCCAATATGACATCCCAAATAAAATTATGCTTTGAGGAAACTCTAAGCCTCAGAGTTTTGATTGCTTTGAGGTTGTTACTTAGAACCCTGACCTCTTAATCTGATGGTGGCTATTTTTATTTTGGGGGAACATCTCCATAGCTTAAATTCAGATCTCACCTATTACATCATCATTATCCTTCTCAGATTAAGAATTGGGTGTTTGCCATTTATATGTTGTTTTAACAGCTTCTAAAAGAGCAGAAGCAAGGAATGTAAAGGTAGTGATAAAACTCATTGAAAGAGCAAGAAGCCTATTTGAGATGAAGTAGTTAAAAAACAACAGCTCCTGATCAATGTGCTGGGTTCAGTATGTATAAAAAAGAACAGATAACATCAGACAGCTTATAAATGCTCTGCTATAGAAAACAGATAAGAAATTCAACTATCTCAACTAGTTCGGAAACACTACTCTTCTAAATCATAAGAGCCCTGTGGGATCATATTAAAAATTCAGTTTTTGTAACCCTGTTAATTTTATTGTGTCATGAAATAGTTCCCAAAATTCTGTAGCTACTGCACACAATGCACAAACAAATCTAACTTTGCTCTTGCCTAAAAAGTTGTCAATTACTGCCTTCATAAGAAAGGGCTAACTTTGAATTTGAAGGTAACTATCCATTTCAATGGTCTAATATAGCCTCCAGAGAACCCTACTCAGTTTTGGCGATTGACACTATTTATTTATTTATTTATTTATTTATTTATTTATTTATTATGGTATGGCATACAACTTCAGGGAAATCTACACATGCTAAACACACAATGCAGTCCTGATATCCTAGAATGGTAGTTCATTCTATTCACTTATCCTTGGTGCACTGTGAGGAGCAAACTAGCTTTACACCAGTTACTGTAACTAGTAGCACTCAGGTTGCTGGCTCTTCTGGGCTCCTCCACCAGTGTCACCTCACTTCACCTCATGATGCAATTCCTTGCATCCAGCGCGTCCCCTTGGCAATTGATATCATACCTGACATGCAAATCTCTAGCTTTGTTGATGAAAGATTTAATAAACTTTAATGTCTGATTTCTGCCGGACCAAGTGCCTTGTGTGTCATTCATGGAAAAGAGGCTCGTGGTCTTTCTAGTTCCTGAGATAGAAGGATCAACTACTTTGATTATTTGACCCTGAAGTCTTGGAGCAATCTCATCTCAACAATGAGCAATTTTGAATTTGCATTCACTTTACAGATGATTTTGAGACTCCTTTTGAAGTACAGATCTCATGGTTGAAATATCTGGCCTAATCTTTGGAAGTCTTTGCTTTCTTTCTCTCTTGAATGATGATAACACCATGCTTGATTAAATGTTCTAGAGAATGTACAGTTTGCAGATCCTTTTGTATCATTTCACTTAGTCCTAACAAAAAACTTCCCCACCTGTGTATTTTTAAATAGTTTATCCCTCAAGGATCTTCACTGTGATGATTTAAAATTCCTATTAAATGGCAGGATTTGTTGTGGTCCGCCAGCAGCCTGCAGAGTGGCAGCAGAGTTGGACAGTGAGGAGGCTGGGGAGAACATAGGCCAGTCCTAGAGCCTGGGAAAGACCCAAACAAGGGCTCTGCATTGTAGGCAGTGATGGGGCCAGGGCCATCTGGGAGTGATGCACAGACTCCGGAGCCTCCAGAGTCAGATAGCAGAGAGGCAGAAGAACAGGAGGAGCCCGTTCCTAGTGAGTGCATGCGCAGAGCTGCCAGAAGGCACAAACATTAAAACAAAAGGGACAACTCGAGAGTAAAGCCTGGAGGTGATTGGCCTCTCCCATAAGGCTTAAAAGAGGAGCAAAAGCACATGGGCACTTTGCAGGAAAGCAACATTGTTAATTCTGTTCCCAGTTGGCATCTCTGTTTGATTCTGGAATCCGTGTGGCTTTGCCAAGTAGGTCTTTGGCAGAGTGTCAAGGAAGATAAAAGTTAGTGATTATCCCGAAGGACTTCTCCTGAAGGACTTTTTGCAAATAATTGGGACTCAGCTGTGAATAAACGTAATTCACAGCTGTTGCAATAGAAGAGGTTTTTGGAACTACTCGTGTGTTTTAATGACTCAGGAAGCCTAGGTCACAACAGGATCGGACAAGCTACTATTTCTATAGGCTGTATAGGTAGTCTTCGACTTACCATCAGAATTGAGCCCAACATTTCAGTTGTTAAGTGAAACATTTGTTATGTGAGTTTTGCTCTAGTTTACCACCTTTCTTGCCACAGTTGTTAAGTGAATCACTGCAATTGATAAGTTAATAATACGGTTGTTTAATGAATCTGGCTTCCCCATTGACTTTGCTTGTCAGAAGGCTGCAAAAGGTGATCACATGACCTTAGGACATAGGAATGGTCATAAGTATGAACCAGTTGCCCAAGCATTTGAATTTTGATTACATGATCATGAGGCTGCTACAAAGGTTGTAAATATGAAAAATGGTCATAAGTTGCTTTTTCAGTGGTATGGTAACTTTGAACAGCCACTAATTGAACTATTGAAAGTCGAGGATTACCTGTACTTAACTGCCAGGGCAGCACACTTGCCACTGTCCAATCAAAATTTCTTCCCCTCAATCTCTCGATGCTATATTGTGCTGTAATGGCAACAATTGGCAACAGGATGCAGTGGGTAATCCCACTGTTACTCTGCTTGCATGTGTCTTTCCCAGTGGGAGAGGGTCCTGGGCAGCTGCAGTGCAGAATTTTTCTTCTGATTGTTCTTCCTGTTGGCATCAGTTTCATTTTCTTTATATTTAATGTTATGTTTAAATTAGTCATATTTGGTAGACCAGGGGTGTCAAACTCGATTTCACAGAGGGCCACATCAGGGTTGTGTTTGACCTCGAAGGGCCAGGGTGGGTGTGGCCAGCTCAATGTTACTTCGTGTCAGGGGCACCAGTGGTAGCCTGAGCGCTCTGCCAGCGAAAATGGGCTCCTGCAATCCTCTGCCAGCAAAAACGGAGCTCGGGAGGGCCGCCCGCGTTTTCACTGGCAGAGGCACCATGGGCCAGTTCTATGCTGTTTCCAGGGCAGCCCTGCAGGCCAGATCTAAGCACCTAGTGGGCCAGATCCTTAAGTTTGACACCCCTGGTATAGACAATAACAGATATTAAATAGTCCCCTGGCAATGTAATATATGAAGTAGAATTCTGAACCCCAGAAGTCTAGATCTCTGGGAAAGATGCTTAGGACACTGTATGGCTAGGATAATAACAATAATAGCAGGTGTCAAACCTGGAAGTAGAACCTGCAAGAAGCAAACCCTACAGGCAGCTAATGCATAAAGGTTAACTAAGTTATTTTCAGCCATGTCGCTGTAATCTCTCCAAAACTGAATAAAGCTTCTCCATATCAGTTACCATCAAATCTTTGCTTGCAATGCATTCAATCTCTTTTTGGACTCCTACATTATTTTCTTCCATGCTTCATTTGCTTTCATTACACTGGCAGCTCAGCAAGGAACCTCTCAAAACACAGTTAACGTTGAATAGATTTTTCATGAGAGGGATCTCTCTCTCTCTCTCACTCACTCACTCACTCACTCACTCACACACACACACACACACGATTTTTATCATTCACTTTTGTTGTAAGGTTTTTTTAATCACTCGGGGTTTTTTTTAAAGTCTGTAAAGCTTTCCCGTTTTTCATGCCAGAGGTTTTTTCTCCTACCCTTCATTGCAGCCATCCGCTTCAGTAATTAAGTGTCTGTGATTGGTGCCTAGGTGAAGGCAGCTTTTGTCTGAAAGGCTTTGGTCTAAAAGAAATTAAACGGAGCCTTTAAACATTCCAGCATCCTGCTGCTCCATTTCTGCAGTGCCCCAATAGATATCAGCAGGAAGTTAAATGTGATGCTTCAGTGGCAGAAGGCTGTAGCCTGAGCCATTTGTATGCATCCAATTAGAACCATTTTCCCAGCTAAACTAATTCTTTTAATAAGGGGTGAGAAGATGATCTGATAAAAATTAGCTACGGTACCATATTCTCAATTCCAAGTCTCTTCATAATCAAATAAATAGACTCTTCAGTTTGTCGGAGAAGCCATATGTCCTCCTTTTGTTCTTTTTCTAATGAACAGGCTATCCTACATTTTCATGAGAAGGCCAATGTTTTCCACATCACTCATGAATCAATGATCAATGTTATCATCATCATCTCTCCAAGTGTCACTTACTCTTTAGATCATCTCTAGGTATAAATTAAATATATTGTGAGGAGACAGACATTGATCTGTGCATACATGAAAATTATTTGGAAGAAATGCTTCTTATTTGGAAGAAATGCTTCAGATTGGCACATTACTTCTCTGTTATTCAGTAAGGAAACAGCACATTTTGTTATGCCACCATGTATTCTTGTAACATGTCCCACTGCTTTAAGAGTCACCTTCTTAAAACAGTGGAATATTTTTTCAGGCTTGCATAGAAGTTGGAAAAAGGATGTAGCTGATCTAAGTAGTAGCGAAGAGGTACTGGGTTCGTGTTATGCCTCATGTACTTCTTTCAAATCATTTTGAAATAGGCATTGTTCTGTTAGATCTTGCCCATATAGTTTAAAAAGAAGAAACAAAATTCATACAATTCCAGCATGTTCCAACTCCTAAGAGGAGCAACACTTTCAGATGTTTCAAAGATACAGGCAACAAGGACTAATATGCTGCTCTATGCACTCATGGTGTGAAGTAAGAGAGCTTCTTAAAAGTATCTTCAATTCATAGGTTACATAAAAGAAGGACTTTGCATCTTGCTAAAAATATTGCCCCAACACCACTAAAACTCTTCTTAAAAAATACTTCAAATCACTCAGCAGGATATAATATAATTTTGATATATAGCCAGATCAAAAATCTAATAATGTGTTGCAGGCCTTTGTTATTGCTAGCTAGAATTACTTTCAGATCTCATATTCAGGAGATGGATAATCACAGGTAACCTGAATGAACTAATTGAAACAGTGAAGTAATATCATAACAGTTAAACAGTTCAGAAACCTCACACAGTTATCCTACAGATTATATTTACACAAAGATATTGGAAGTTTTTCCAATCAGAGCATGGGAAGAAATATCCATCTGGTTCAATTCCAAGCTGGGAGGAAGGCACTGGAAATAAAATGGAGGCTGGAGGCTGATTGGAAAGAGAGTCCATTTATTGATGAAGCAGAACCACCAAGTACATGTGATTCTGGGCAGCTTACAAAATGGAATGGGGGGGGGGGTGTTATACCTTCTTTGGGATTTGCCCTTGAGCTTCCTTTTCCTATGCAAGAACATGTATTCTATTGACTGTTGTCAGATTCCTATGGAGTCATGTAAGGGTTACGTAGGGGGCATAGTTGGCGCTATAGACAAAAGAGGAAATGCAAATCCTAGATGCTTGTCTGTGCTAATCTGGTCAACCTCTGGTTTATTGTTTATCTGAGCTCCCAGGTGGATTTTGGATTGCTCTGGGATGGTGCAATGAAGGGGCTTGGACTGATTTATTCGATTTCTCTGGGATGATGCAATGAAGGGGCTTGTGTTCTGAAAAGGTGTTGGGCAGCTCTTATTGTGGTTTAATGGCTTTCATCCTGTTTTGGATCTTGAGGGGCTAATCCTACCATTCTGCCTTTGTTCAGACTTTGCTGCAGGGAGTTTCAAAATATTCTGTCTTGAATGGATTACCAAATCTGCATTTCTAAAAGCTGCCTCCTCAGTTTCTGCTTGGGGACAGGGAGACTGGGGAGGCTTCCTGCCTCTAAAAAAAACATGTTTCTCCATGTCTCATTTAGGGAAATATTCTGCCTTTTTACTATTCCTCAAAATATTTCATTCTTCTAGGAGGGGGTAGGTGCTGGCTTTCTACAAGAGGATCCACCACAGCAAACATTGAAGGGTTTTTCCAGCACTCTCCCATATAATTATAATAGAAACGAGGTAATTATATATAATCCACAGGTGGCTTATGGCTTTTCCACCTTGTAGCCTTCAACTTTTGCTCTGGAAATGAAGTGAAGCCAATTTAAGAAATCCATTTCCAGATTTCAACCTTTTGTTGTGTTTTGACCTCATTGATGGCCTAGTGTTCCATCTAGACCATATTTAACATGATTGATTTGTCTGCTACTTTACTCCTAAAAGCGAACACAAAGAAGAAAGAAAACATTACAGTTTTACAATTTTTCCTGTATTCTCGGCTAGAGTGAGTAGTAATCTTGACTGTCAATTTCTCTTGATTAAAAAAAAAAATACATCTTCACATATTCCATCAGGAAATTCCTTCCCCACCCCCACCCCCGCAAAAAAAACCCCTCCACCAACTTTTCACCATCCCATTGTTGAACTTGTAAATATAATAAATGCCCTTGGAGCCATGACCAATGGCTAGAGGGGAAGAGGCATTCCTGGACAGTGCTCGCTTGCCAGTTGGAGTGGAAGAGGTTGCATACAATGAAATGAAGAGCAGCAGGAAAACTAGACAGCACTGCTTGAACTGCCACAAGTCAGAAGTTGCTACTTGTGCTGCATAGCAAACAAATATATGCCTTTCAAGGTAGCTTGTATAAGAACTCTATTGTGCATTTCTGTCCTTGAAAATTCTCAGTGGCCCATTCTCAGGCATAGTCAGTAATTTCATGATTTTGAAGACCTTCTTCAGCAATGTATATTGTTGTTGTATTAAACACTGGGGAAGTGGAAATAATGTGGATGAGAAGTTCACTATAATATTTTCGTTCCCCATATCTCTTGAAGGTGTAAAGGTTATCTTCATGCCCTAATTCTTCATTTTGAATCTACTCAAAATTTAACAGCGTAATAAAAATGCCTTTTAATGAAGAAACTGGAACCATTGCAAGAAGTTTAACAATCACTTTCTAAAAGGACCTCCTCAGGGTTTTTGGTGGGGGGTTTTTTTTAGTTTTTATTCTAAACACTTCTTTGTATCTTATAAAGAAAGTTAGAATTCTAAGTAATTACATAAAGAAACTTCTAAAGTAAAAAATATAGTATCATTTCCCCAGAGCCATATTCGTAAAACCACCATTGCACTTAACATTTTATAACCCTATAATTCCCATTATTATACCGTGATTTTAAGTGCCGTTGATCTCTTAATTTGAGATCTCAAAGTTGCTTGCAAAGATTTGGAGCTGCAAGAAATTATCACTTTTTAGAGGTGAACACTAATGGAGACTTGCCCCTGTAAATCCAGTTTCTCACATGCAAGTAGTCCTTTTTAGTTACCCACTTGGGACTAGTCATTAAACAAAGCAGTCACTAAGTAAAACTGCAACTGTGTTTATATTCTTATTTCAGCTTTTCCTTGCTTTACAGACTTGTAGAGATCATAAATTCAAGGATTGGTTGAAAAATTACTTTAACAGAATAACAGAGTTGGAAGGGACCTTGGAAGTCTTCTAGACCAACCCCCAACTCAGGCAAGAAACCCTATACTATTTCAGACAAATGGTTGTCCAATCTCTTCTTAAAAATTTGCAGTGTTGGAGCCTTCACAATTTCTGGAACCAAGTTGTTCCACTGATTGTCTAACTGTCAAGAAATTTATCCTTAGTTCCAAGTTGCTTCTCTCCTTGATTCATTTCCATCCATTACTTCTTTCATCGTTGCTTGTTCATCACAGTCATAACTGTGAATGGTCAGTGTATAAGGCAGTCACTACCATTGCTGCATGAGGCAGATACTAACAGTCACTATACAGAACAGTGTACACACCTTCCTCCCTTCTTCCTTTTCTCTCCCTGGAAGTAGAAATATTATTATGATTAAGTTTAATAAAAATACACCTTTTCACTTTCTTACCAGCATGTTCTTGATTAGCTCTGGGTAACTACAGCAGCCGCAATTTCATTTACAGCTGAAATCAAAGCCAGTCCATTCAGTCTCTGTTGGTTTACAGCTGACCTCAGGTTATTTTATTATTATAATCTGAGTGATCCAGTTTTTTTTTAAAAAAAAAACTGCTCAGCAGGGCAGGTACTCGAATTCCTTGTATTGTTGTTGCTGTAACCTTGTATAGAGAAAAAGTTTTGTAGAATCAAATATATGAGGAGAGGTATTTATAAGAAGACAAGATTGTTTTAGATCTTATGACAGAGCAAGGAGAACTACCTGTTCTCAAGACAAATCTGTTCTCTGATATGTTTGATGATGAAACAATCTGACCGAGGGATGAAATGCTCCCGGTTCGGACCGGATCACCTGATCCAGTAGCGATGGCGGCGGGTGATTCGGAGAACCGGTAACAAAAATCCCTGCGTGCCCCCCACCCCCCATGCTCAGCTGAGTTACACGATCATCAGAGGCTTTTTTTTTTTACTTTTAAAAGCATTTTTTCTACAACCTCTTCTGACAAAAAAAGGCTTTTAAAAGTAAAAAAAGCCTCTGATGATCGCGCGGCTCAGCTGGGATCCTCAAAGGCTTTTCAAAGCATTTTTTTCTGCAACCTCTTGGCCGAAGAGGTGGTAAAAAAAATGCTTTGAAAAGTCTCTGACGATCCCAGCTGTGTTGCCTGATCTCCAGAGAGGCATTTTTTAAAAATGCCTCTCTGAAGATCCCAGCTGAATTGCCTGATCACCAGAGGCTTTTCAAAGCATTAGAAAAATGCTTTGAAAAGTTAAAAAAAAAAAGTTGGCCACGCCCACCCAGTCACATTACCCCACCACCACCAAGCCACGCCCACAGAACCAGTAGTAACACATTTTACATTTCACCCCTGATCTGACCCTTATGTTATAAAGTTGGAAGAACAGAACAGAATAGCTGGGAGAGACCTTGGAGGTCTTCTAGTCCAATCCCCTGCTCAGGCAGGAAACCCTATACCATTTTAGACAAATGGCTGTCCAATCTCTTCTTAAAAACTTCCAGTGTTGGAGCATTCACAACTTCTGGAGGCAAGTTGTTCCACTGTTCTAACTGTCAGGAAAATTCTTCTTAATTCTAGGTTGCTTCTCTCCTTGATTAGTTTCTATCCATTGCTTCTTGTTTCCACACCAGATTCACCCTTGCTAACTCTTTTCAGAACCAGTTTTATGTAATGATTAAGGCATTAGACTAGAAATCAGAAGACCCTGAATTCTAATCCTGTGTTAGGGATGAAGACCATTGGGTGATCTTGGGCCGGTTACTCTTTCTTGGCCTTGGAAAGGAGGCATTGGCAAACCACATCTGAAAAATCTTGCCAATAAAACTGCAGAAACCTGTCCAAGCAATAATCAAGAATCAATAGTGACTCAAAAGAACAACAACAAAACCTGTTTTAAAAATTGGCTGCAGGTGACATAGGAGGCAGATGTCTCATATATGAAGCACCATTTCAGCCACCCAGGGTAGCTGAGTGTAGTATACCTCTCTCCCTCCATCTCTGAACACCAATAAAGTTCCCTCTCAAATCAGAATGCCAGACATCCATTCCTATGATCAAGGCTAAATTCCCTCAGGGTTGCATCAAGAAATTACATGACACCCAGAGTACATTGAAAACTGAAGCCTTTCATTTTGCTACTGAAAAGTGGTGCAAGTAGGATAAAGCCTTGGCATTGAAATCTTATCACTATTCCAGTCAAAAGTGACCGGAATAGTAATAAGAGGTAATAGGTGGGAAATGTTAACAATGCATGTGCTAATAAAGAGAAATCCATTGAATTCGCCTACTAGTTCATATGGTCAAAAATATACATATGCTGCCCTCTTTCACTGTTGTTATTCTCCACCATCTGTTATTTAAAGCATTGTACTGAGAACATACATTTCTCAGTAAAGTTTTGATCTAAAATGACGGCTGCATCGCTGCTTGAAACTGATTACTCAGAATGAGTGCAGCTGGTAAATAAAAGAAGTCTTTGTGGTGTTTGGTTAACAGTAAACATGATTGATTGTGGGACACGGTGGCTCAGTGGCTAAGATGCTGAGCTTGTCGAACAAAAGGTTGGCAGTTCAGGGGTTCGAATCCCTAGTGCCGCATAATGGGGTGAGCTCCCGTTACTTGTCCCAGCTTCCGCCAACCTAGCAGTTCGAAAGCAGATAAAAAATGCAAGTAGAAAAATAGGGGCCACCTTTGGTGGGAAGGTAACAGCATTCCGTGCACCTTTGGCGTTTAGTCATGCCGGACACATGACCACGGAGACGTCTTTGGACAGTGCTGGCTTTTCAGCTTTGAAATGGAGATGAGCACTGCTCCTAGAGTCAGGAACGACTAGCACATGTGTGCGAGGGGAACCTTTACCTTTACCTTTACTGAACATGACCGATGGAGGCAGCCCACTCTTTCTCAATACCTATCCTCCACAGAACTTTTTTTTCTCAAAAAAACCCCCAATTAATTCTCTCTTGGATTCCTGCTATCGGTCCCATACAAGAATGCTCAACAATGTCTTTCCTTCCTACAATACAAAAGAATATCAATTAGATGATATAGATTAAGCTCTTCTTCTAAAACAATTTCTTTCAGTAATGTTACAGCTTCAGGATTATTGCTTTTAATGTGTACACAAGGAACACTTGCTCAGTTTTTAACTACTGCATCATTTCCTTCCTTCCTTTCTTTCTTTCTTTCTTTCTTTCTTTCTTTCTTTCTTTCTTTTTCTTTCTAAAAAATCTCTATATAGCTGCTCAATTCTGCCTAATTCTGGGTATCTCTAAAAAACAATAAAACTGATACAGCAAACAATAATAAAACAGTAAAATCAGTAAAAGATAACAGATAATTAAACAAAATTCTGTACCCTTGGAATCCCACATAGCAGGCTCTATTGCCCTCCTTCTATATTATGTACCTAGAGAATCCTATACCTCAGTAAAAAGGCAGGTCTTAAGGACCCTCCCAAAGGGTAGAAGGGGGGGTCTGTTAAATGCTGTCATAATGCTAGCAAGACTCAACATTACTAACACTCAAGACTGACAGTCTTGGAAGTTGTCAGGGGAGAAGTATCTAACAACTTGTACTTTGATATATTAAAGGTTCAAGGCTTTGAGATGGAGCTTCCTAGTAATGGGTTGTATTTATTCATTCAATCAATCAATCAATCTGACTCTTTATTCTTTGCTAAGATTGTAATGACAGCATAGATCAAGACAGATGTACCTCTTTCTACCAACTGATTATATATTGAATCCTATGCTGAAAAGATTGTTGTCACCAATTATCTTCAATTCTGTATTATCACAATGCATCACATCAAGCCTGTTTGTTTTGAAGTCTGTTATTTTGTAAAATCATATACACTAGATAACTGTAGATACCACTTTTTATCTTAATAATTAAATAACTGAAGATAGATCTATGAAAGATTTATGAAAGTGTACCTGACAAAATGATTAAAAGTAAAAATTCATATTAGGCGTCATTAGAAAAAAATTGAAATACATTCTTTTCTAACAAGTTGTAGACCAGCTACATGGTCTGCCTGCTTCCCTGAATTGATCTTCCAGAAGAGTCCCTGGTTTCTTCCAGAGCTTTATGTCATTTTTTGTATTTATTGATGCCTTTGATTGTAATTTACAATTGTGCTGGATCTCAATCTTATGGGCCTTCTTGAATATATGGTTTGGAAATTGTCTTCCCCAAATCTCTACCTAGTGCAGAAATACATTTCTGACAGATGGCCATCAACACTTCCAATGGGGAATGCACTAAAGGAGTTGGTCCTATTGTTGGATAGCTTTTACCACCATGCTACTTGTCTTTCTTTTTATTTGTAAGCTGCCCAGACTAGTTAAGGAGTCTGGCCATCTTGAAATTAGAGCTGGAAATTGGCCTACTTCCCTGTAATTCAAACCCTTCTTTCTCTAAATAACAGCTTTAAATAGTTCTCCAGATGTTCTATATGTTAGTCTTCATGTACTTGATGATAGTTATCAGGCCTCACCAGTCTTCTTTAGATTAATCATTAATAATGCCTCAAATCCTATTCTTCTATTTTTTTTTCTTATCTAGGTCCCTTGGTTACTCTACTCTGATCAGGTTCTAGTCTGCCAATGTCCTTATTAAATATTGTGCCCAGATCTGGAAATAATACTCTGGTTGCTTTCTGACCAGTCCAGAACAGAGAGGAATAACAACTTGTTTCTGATCAACAATTGATCATGCATAGAAACCAGGGATGAAATGCTACCAGTTCAGACCAGTTCTGGTGAACCGGTAGTAATAAAAGCTACTGGTTCAGGCAAACTGGTAGTAAAAAAATGCTACTGGTTCGGACGATCCAGTATTTCCAACGATCAGCTGTGCCGCGCGATTTATATTCGCTAGAAAGCAGGAAATCCTGCTTTTTAGTGAATCTAAATAATGTGGAACAACTGTTCCCCCCCTTACTGTTGTACTTACCTTAGAAAAGGCTTTTTAAGCCTCCTTTTTCAGCGCTGCGTGATAGCGCCTGCGGTGCGCCTCCATGCAAAGCGCGCATTTGGTGCGCACCATGCATGGGCATGCACTGAGTACCAGTAGCAAAGTGAACCTGTAGCAGACCTCGGAGCATTTCACCACTGATAGAAACCTCTTTGCATTCATCATAGTGCGATGGGTCAGACCTGATAGCAGCATTGTTTAGACCTGGATTTATCTCTCAGTCTCACCTACAAAACTAAACTCTCAGGATTTGTGCAGGCGTTCTGAAACAGAATGGGAGGCAGACACAGTGAATCTATCAAAAAATACTTGAAATATACCTGGTTCTTCTGAATCCTTTAGATTTCCTCTCTGTATTAAGGGATTTTTTTTCTTTTAAAATCTGTGCTGTCTTTTTGTACAGATGACAAGAAAGTGAAGCGTAGAATTAGGACCACATTCACAGCAGAGCAGCTCAAGGAATTGGAGAGAATCTTCCAAGCTACACACTATCCAGATATCAACATCCGCAACCAGCTGGCAGCTAAAATTAATCTTCCAGAAACCAGAATTCAGGTAATTTCTGGTTCCTTCTAATGTAGAACAAATGCAGCTGGATGCTGATTAGTTATTGATATTGATAAATTAACAAAAAGTGTAAAACTGATAAGTACCAGTCAGATTACAACAAACTTTATAACACAATATATACTTCCCTGTCACTAATCTAGAAAAGAATTTTCAGTTTATGAAAGATTCTGAAGATAGTTGTCAACAAATTAAATATAAGCCAGTTATCATACATCAGAGAACTCTATTTTTGTTGCTATTGAAGCTTGAAAAGTAAATTTTCTGTAACAAAAATTGATTTCCCAATAAACAATTGCCACTTTTGTGTATTTGTAACTGAATTCATTTCCTTGAAGTGAGTGCAAAGCAATGAACTTCATAAAATAACAATCTTTTCTACTTTTAGATGAGTTTGGAAATTTAACCACATAGAATTTCCTCAGAAAATTGTTAACATGCCAAACCAATCCCAATTTTACAGATACTGAAAGCAAAGCAAAGTAAAAAACATATTACACAGTTATTGATTTGTAAGTTCTTAAATCAGATTTTAAAAATACATCTTTTGGTCTTTGTTAAATGGTCAGATAAAAACAAAGTATCATTTCAGTAGTAGTATTTTTCTATTCTTGTATAAAATGTAGGAAAGTTGTGGATTGTTAAACACCATTATTTAATCACATTTAATCTTTGTGTACTTTTTTTAGCTGTACATATGCACTCATTCTAAGCTTCATCCACAAAATTCCTCAAGAATAAAATAAGTTTAGCAGGTGAATTAAATGTCAGGAAAAATGAATTTGCTCTGCTTTAAAAAAATATTTATTTATTTGGTTTGTGTGCTGCCCAATTAATCTAGACGCAACTATGGGCAGCTCACAAACATTAAAAACCAGTAAACATTAAAACAGTAAATAATAATAATTTACTATTGAAAAATGGGGGAAAGAAGCATGAGGTACACAAAGAGAGGTAAGGTCTTATCTTAATCTCCAGACTGGTGCATTCCTGTTGGGGCTCCAGGCCAACTGGTAAAGCAGGTCTTCAGGCCCTCATGGAAGATCAGGTGAATGGGTGTGTTTTCACCTGGGAAGGGTACAATGTTCTAAAGGGCAGAAGCCACAGCAGAAAAGGCCCTTCACCTGGACTCTGCCAACCAAAATTCCTTGACCAATGGGCTCTGCATCCTGCCCTTCTTGCTGACACAGGTGAGGCGGGCAAATCCTATTTCTTAGAATATTTTAATGTCAATCTCAGAATTCTGAATAAAATTAGAATTCCAAATTCCGATTAAAAGTTGAAATCAGAATTCAAAACACTAAGATTTGATTGGATGTATCAGTATGTTTAATATAAAAATTATATAATATACAAATTACTGAAAATATATTATAAGCCAACTGTCAGATACTATAAAATACCCATTTTTATATTTCTGGTATCTTAGGGCAAATCAGAAATTATTGCTTTCTATAAACATTTCTCCTAACAAATAGAAGCAGCAATAATAGTAGTAGTCATTAATAAAATTTTAAAATTTTAATTCTTTTTTCTTTTTACATAGGTTTGGTTCCAAAATCAACGAGCAAAGTGGAGGAAACATGAACGATTTAGCAATTTTGCAGGCCTGCAGCATCAGGCTGAAGCTGGTTTTATTTCAATCCCAAAGCCAAAGGTAAGTGTGGGTATCTCTATTCATTTGTAATTTGAAAAAAGCAGTTCTATGACTCATAGAACATTCTCTAAATGTACTAATCAATAATACCAAATAAAAGATATACAAAGTGCAAAAATTCAAAAACATACATTAGACAGAAAATACTAACCAAATTTTTAAAAAATAGGGAAAAAAATTACAATAAATAGGCAATTTATTTTTTACTTATTGGTTTTATATCCTGGCCATTTTGATATCCAAAGTGACTCTGAGTGGCTTACTGTGTAATAAAAATACAAATATAAAAAGAATTATAAATATAAGAACAATTAAAGAATTAAATAAAGACTAAAAAGCAAAGGCTCAAACACAGCCTGCTGGTGCTTTCTTTGTCACTGTACCAACCACTTCTAATCTAAAGCATGTCCATTAAGGCGGCACGTCAACCAACAATTAAGGAATATTCCATTTTAATCAACAAAGTAAAGCTTAACTATGTTGACTCAAACATTTTTCATTGTTTGATAGACAGCCAGTTTAAAAGATGAGGGGACACATGTTTCTTCGAATCAGCCATTAACATCCAGGGATAATACTGTACTCTCTTTTAAAGAAAAAAACTATAATCCCTTTGTGACAATCCAAGTGGTATAAATACAAAGTTACTAATAAATTGGTAGATTACAATTAAAAATCCATTGGTGCCTTTAAATTTGATATTTATTCTCTTATCTAACCCTTAATTGTATTAAGAACATTAAACCAATATTCAGCCACAAGTGGAAATGCTAAAATCATAAATGTTAATATGCCTTCAAATGTATTATTACTCCAATATATGAGTAATACTGTATAGAAATATAGATAGTCATCCCTTTTGAACATCTACTTTTATGTCTAGGAAGACCTGAATAATATTTCCTATGAATTCGATCCAAATTGAGAAGTTTACAAATATTCTGACTGATTTTTCTGAGATTTGAGCCATGGTATATTATTTTGTAGCCTCTCAAAATGTGTACATATGTAACTGGCACCAAAATGTTCTAAATCTAAAGCATTATCCCCTTTTCAACTAGTTTTAACCCCCCCAACCCCAAAGTTTATCTGATATTTTTAAATAATATCCCAGAGTCAATTTTTCATGAAAACCGGGATTCAATTTAGGCCTTTCTTCAACCCACCCAGATGCTAATGGACTGGCAGCTTCATCTTTGGTGCCTGCTAGATTCTATGTACTCACCTTTAGCTTTAATTTCAAAGCTTAATGATAAATAAGTTAATAAGAAGTTGACCTCCTGCAAAGTAAATTGCTATTTTCTGGTACCAATCCTATTTCCAAGAATGCCCTTGTGTCCCACATAACCTAACAAGTATGCTTAGACAATAGACATGAGGATTGCTGTAGTCCAGTGCTATGTTTGAAAATAAGTCCAGTTGCCTAGAAAAAAGATTACAATTCACATTTTACTGTGTGGTGATTTTGTAACAAGTCATCCTGATTATTTATTAATTCAATTTATTTATTAATTCAATTTATATGCCGCCTTTCTCCGGAGACTCAAGGCGGCTTACAATGCATTTTTTTAAAAAAACACATTATAAAAATATTTTAAAATTAAAACATTAAAACCCAACTCACACCATTCATGGCCAGATCTCACAAGATCACAACAGTGAGATCAACGGCCCCAGGCCTGCCGGAAAAGCCAGGTCTTCACAGCTTTTCAGAAGACCAATAGGGTGGGGGTGGTCCAGACCTCAGGAGGTAACTGGTTCCAGAGAGCTGGGGCAGCCACAGAGAAGGCCCTCCCCCATGGGCCTGCCAGCCGGCATTGTTTAGCTGACGGGACCCGGAGGAGACCAACTCTATGGGATCTTACTGGTCGCTGGGAGCTATGTGGTAGAAGACGGTCTCTAAGATAACCTGGCCCTGAGCCATGTAGGGCTTTGAAGGTAAGATTATGACAGCCATTTGAGGAAGAATTAATGCAGTAATCTTAAAAGGATAATAGTACCATATATATTTAAAATTCCTAAACTGTCCAGCATTTGCCTGTCCTTTAAATCAGATACCTTGAACATCCTAACCTTTATTTTTTTGTGCCAATATAGCAGTAGTTAAATTTTAGGGACACATTCAATTTCCCTCATTTCCTTCCTATTTGTGGAGGTGGGGGTGGGGGAGTCATTAATCTTTCCCTTTTCCAGGGTTTGCCATAGTTCGGAATAGGTGTCCATCATCACAAACTATGGTCAATGCAAACTAAACACTGGAATCTGCCAGCAGATAATGATTTTATATTAGCAGCTTTGATACCTAACTTCCCATAAAATTTTCAGTTTATTTTTTTTTCTTACTTTATATCAGTTTGTATTTTTTATCTTGCTTTAAAAACTATAATATAAAACTATTATTGTACATATTGATCATATTTTATATAATTTTGCCTTTCTAATTAATCTTTCATTCATTCTTTTTATCTTATAATAGGACCTTTTCATGATGCCCAGCAACAGTCTTTCTGGTATCACCCCTCCTTCAGGATACTATTACACACTGATCCAAGAGCATCCCATGCGTGCCTAACTATCAGACCTGCTATCTTGGGCCCCATTGCCATGGACTCTTTAGCATTTTTTAAATCATCTCTAATTATTGACTGTCTTCCTCCTTATACCATTCACCCTCTGCTCCTGAACCAGCAATGGGGTGTGCCACTATCACTTTCACCGAATACAGGATGAATTGAAGCAATGTCTGGTTCTTCTAAACCAGGGGTGTCAAACTGGCGGCCCATGGGCCAGATGCATCACACGCAGGCCACGCCCACCCCAGCTGCATGAAGGAGAAAAAGTTGTGATATGTCACATGATGGCAATGTGACGCAGCAAGTTTGATACCCGTGTTCTAAACAGATGCCTTCACTGAACCAGTATTATGTAGTAAGTAGTTGTGGGATTCCGAATAGTTCCCATGGCTATGAAATTTACAGCTTTATTAGAATCTGGTTACTCTTTCTTAGCTTATCTTCATTGAAATGATTGTAAAGAAGTACCAAGTGGTGCTCTTTAGAAGAAATATAAGTAGAATATTAAAACAACTGTAGACAAAAATTATCCTTAAAATATAGAGCTAAAAAGTTTCATATTGGCTTTGAACAATAAATAGAACTAGGTGTAAATCAGTGGTCCTCAACCTTTTTACACCCTTGGTTTAAATGATAAGGCCAATTTTTCATCAACGTTCAACAAGTCAGTATTAATTATACTCTGCTTGAAACAATATACATTCTCCAATAACAAACAACTGTTGTATTGCATCCTGTATGGAAGAGCTAAGACCTTAAGTGACCAACAATTGCAAAGTAGGAGTGATCAGTTTTTAATTGGCCAGAAGCATATTCTATTCTTCTCTGCAGGGAAAGTTATTGCATTTTAATTGATCAGATTGGCCTCTCTAAACTGTATTAAGCCATTCATTCTGCATCTTTTGACATTAGCTGTATTTTTGACGAGATATACAAAAATTAAGACTAGGGTTAGAAACACCAAATATAGCTTTTAATTATTTTTTTACCTTTGAAGAATGGGATTGGGTGTTTGCTTTATTATTTTTCAAGTGTGTAATAATGAATTATAGATTAATGTATTAGATGGCATGTGTGGGAGACAGACAGAATGAGAAACAGTGAATTATATTGGATGAAATATTGGTTTGGTCTCTTAAGGGATTTCTTTAAATGATTAAAACATTTATGAGGGAAAACACTTTAGTTGTTTTTTTTAATGATGAAGAAAAGAACCCAGGAGCCACAAGTTGTGGGGGTAGAAGCCATAATGAAGATAAAGTACTGGAAAAACTATTTGAATTTATCTAGAACTCAGCATGTATAAGTCAAACATCTCTGTGCACTTTTATAGAATTTAGAAAGCTGGCTTATATTAAATCAGACCAATGGTCTTTTACATTCAGCACTGCACATAGAGGGAATGAAGAACATATGGGCTTTTAAATGAGTTGAAAGAATCCAGTTTTATCTCTAACAGCATAGCTGATTTGCACATCATATGCATATTATTTATTCATTCATTTGATTTGTGTGGCCACACACCTTCTGCCTCCTCCAAATAGGGTCATAACTGGCACACCAGCTGAAATTACATAAATTCTCCATTTACCATGGTCTGCATTACAAGCAATTGTTATGAATATAAAGAGTATCCCGAGTGATAGGTCTGCTTCTTCATATGGCATGCTACTCCATCTAGAACTATCATTGGAATGCTTATGTACTAGATGGTTTCTGGATATACACCTGCACCTAACAGCTTCATGTTAATGTTAAACAGCTGGGGAGAAAGAAAAGAACTCTGTGGTGCCCAACATTAGAATGGAATGGAATGGAATGGAATGGAATGGAATGGAATGGAATGGAGTGGAGTGGAGTGGAGTGGAGTGGAGTGGAGTGGAGTGGAGTGTAATGGAATGGAATGGAATGGAATGGAATGGAATGGAATAGAATAGAATAGAATAGAATAGAATAGAATAGAATAGAATAGAATAGAATAGAATAGAATAGAATAGAATAGAATAGAATAGAATAGAATAGAATAGAATAGAATAGAATAGAATAGAATACTGAGTTTCCCCAAAAATAAGACAGGTCTTATTTTCTTTTGACCCTCCACCCAATAAGGGCTTGGCCTTATTATTGGGGGGGTCTTATTATTTTGGGGGTGCAGGAGGTGGCGAGCATGGGACTGGATGTCCCATCGCTGCCGTCACCTCCCCTCCCTATTCTTCGCAGAGGCTGAGCTGCCCCACACGTCCCACCCCTGCCATCTCTTTATTGAGAGGGGTGGCAGGTGGGACAGGGGAGAAGCAAGACGTGTGGAGCAAGACATGGCTCCCCTTGCTATCTCTTCTCCTCTCCGCTCGCTGGGCATGGCAGGGATCCTGCCCCTCGCTTAGCCACCCTCCCCCTTTAGGGATGCAATTTGGTAGTGGCAGGTGGGGCAGGCGAGAAGCGGGGCACAGGTCTTATCTTCCAAGCTCCATCGCTTTCCTAGCCATTGTGTCCAGGGAAACATGCTGTAAAAGAAAACCTTATCGTGAGTTCGAGAAGTTTGATTGAACTCGCAAGAAGGTTTTATTTTACAGTGTGTTTCCCTGGACACAATGGCAAGGAAGGCAACGGAACTTGAAAGGTAAGACCTGCATCCTGCTTCTTGCCCGCAACCACCTGCCACCCCCAAATTGCATCCCTAAAGAGGGCAGGTGGCTAAGCAAGGGGCAGGAGCCCTGCCATGCCCAGTGAGGGGGGGCAGAAGAGATGGCAAGGGGAGCCACATCTCACTCCACACGTCTTGCTTCTCCCCCGCCCTACCTGCCACCTCTCTCGATAAAAAGACAGCAGGGAAGGGAAGCAGCCAGACTGCTGTTGCCATTGGGGTGGGCTGGAATGTGTTGGTCCGCTTAACCGGTGTGAAGAACAGGGAGGGGAGGGCATGTCCCCCCCTCCTTCCCCCCCTCCAGCCTCACCTCCTCAACTCATTTTGGTTGCATAGCAAGCAACCAGAGGAAATGGCGGGACCGGCTCCGCATGCATGTAAGTAGTTGGTGGGCGGACTTATTTTGTGGGAGTGGCTTATATTATCGCATGCACCGAAAAGCCCGATTGGGTTTATTATCCAGACATGTCTTATTTTCGGGAAAACACAGTAGAATAGAATAGAATAGAATAGAATAGAATAGAATAGAATAGAATAGAATAGAATAGAATAGAATAGAATAGAATAGAATAGAATAGAATAGAATAGAAGAATAACAGAGTTGGAAGGGACCTTGGAGGTCTTCTAGTCCAACTCCCTGCTCAGGCAGGAAACTCTATACCATTTCAGACAAATGGTTGTCCAAGCTCTTCTTAAAAACTTCCAGTGTTGGAGCATTCACAATTTTTGGAGGCAAGTTGCTCCACTGATTAATTGGTCTGTCAGGAAATTTCTTCTTAGTTCTAGGTTGCTTCTCTCCTTGATGAGTTTCCATCCATTGCTTCTTGTCCTGCCCTCAGGTGCTTTGGAGAATAGCTTGACTCCGTCTTTTTTGGCGTGATCTACAGATAGATTCCCCCATTCCCTATTACAAACATCTGAAGCTACATAGACAGAAGTAGATCTAATGTAAAACAGGACCTCCAGGACCTCCAAATTCTCCCTTCACTGTAGCCTAAGGGTACAGGGTAAAATTGTTATATCAATGCTACTGAGAAAATGTACAGGGCAAAAAGGTGCACACTCCTTATATGCAATTCTTGCTGCATCAGACAATGGTGAAACCATCTTATTTTTATCCCACTCCCACACTTAAAACTTGAATAAAAATGATACTGTAATTTACTTCTTCTATGGCACTTGCAACTGAAGACCCACTCTTTCTATAGCATACACTTTTGGGAATTACTGGGTCAGACCCAAGGAAAATCTCTTCAAGAAGAAATATATCACTCTTTCTTTCAACGCAGACAATACCCTTTGCTCTTCCAAAGAGGTATTGATGAGCTCTCTGAGGCAGTCAGTTATCCCTCCATCTCTCAAGAGAGCCAGGAAAGGCAAAACTCCAACTGAGAAGTGGCAAGCTTCCTAGTCCACAACCCTTCATATCATGAATATCACCCTAGGAAGCCATCAGATTTTCTGTGAGATTCATGATAGTCTCTCACCCTCTGCCTTCACATTTTAGGTTGGTGCAAACCTGTGGTGGATAGATTTAGCTTATTAAGAAAAAACTTTAAAACTCAAGACACCAAAAGCATTGGACTACACTGTTCAGCCAGAACATCTTTGGAAATATCTCACCCTTCGCAATTCATTGAGGTTTTAGTTTGGATTGCTGGGGTAATAAATTTGCATCTCCCCTGTCAGGAAGCTTGGAAATGGAAGCAGATTGGAGGCTGTGTGGAATTACGTCAAATGCCTTGAAGAAATTTCTCCCCCTTTTCTTTCAAAATTGATAATTTTTTTGTAGTTCTTGTTAAAGCAGTGAAATACTAGGGAAAAGAGTTTACATTAATTACATTAAGTAGTGATTATAAAGTGAAAGAAAATAAAAATTCCAAAGCAAATTCAACAGAAATAGCCATATAATAAATATTGTATAAATACCTGTGTAGAATTCATTCATTCATTCATTCATTCATTCTTAGGCTTATCATTAAAACCATATCACAATGTATATTCTATCTTCTGATCCTTAGAACACATAAGCAAGTATTTGTACCAACGGTGACAGTAGGAGATGAAGAACGGAGTTTAGAATAAGTAAAACTTAGCAGAATTTCAAAAGTGTAACATATTTGCTCTCCAAATGGTCCAAAGGGGAAAGTAACCATAATAAGTCTCATTCAGAAAAAATATAGACACTAAAATGAAAATCTAGTGATATAACTGAACATCTGGAAAACTAAAGCCACCATTCTCATAAGATAACCACAGTGTTGCCAAAAATATTCTAAGGCTTTAGGGTACCATTAAAAAAATCTCATTAACTTATCTATCTGTATGAAATATCTAATAAGAATTAATTTGGAAGCCCTCTAAAGATATACATTAATCTTAATGTAATATTCATTTTAATAACATTAATCTTACCCTTGAGACTTAATAGGAATTTTAAATATTAAGATATCTGTTGAAATTGCATCTATACATTGGACAATGTTAATTCAATAAATTATGATAAACTTTAAGAAAGCTCAAGTATGTAATAGAATCTATATAAATCCTAATGACTCACAGGAAGCTATAGCTTGTAATGATATGGGAGAAAGAACTTGGCAGATTGGACCCAAAGACACTGCCTAGGGAACAGTCAGATAAAAGATGGGTAGTGGGTAGGGGAAGAGGCTCAGTAGAGACCCTCCCTAGTTTCTCAGGCTGTTATATGGACTGGGAGGAAATAATACTTTCAGACTTGCAAGATTAAGGTAGCTTTATAATAATGAGAATTAGCTCGTCTGGTCATGTCTCTTGTCTAGTAAGGCTAACAAAGATATAGTAGTACCCAAAAACAACAAATTAGATTATTTCAATTAATAACGTTAAAGAAAATATGCCACAGTCTTTAAGAAAATAGGAACTTAATCCAGAAAAACAGGAAATGGTGAGAAATAAGATACCTGTACTGTCCCAAGCCACAAAAATCAGACACATGATTAAGTCTTATATTTTTCAAACAGAACTCTAATAGCAAAAATGTTGGGGCAAACAATCAACAGCCCTCACACCCAAAATACCCAGCCCTCAAAAAGTCAACCAGATTAGATTTAATCTAGTTAAATAATAAAATATTAGAACAGGGGTATCAAACTTGCATCGTCACGGCATCGTCACATGACATATTGTGACTTTTTTCCCCTTTGCTAAACCGGGCATGGGCATAGCCAATGCATGATGCAGCTGGCCATGGGCCGCATGTTTGACACCCCTGTACAAGAAGATCAAACAAATGTGATGTGAATGTCCAGGCTCACTGCTTGAGAAGAGAGGCTATCTAGTTGACAAATACAATAGTGAGGTAAATGGAGTGGTAAATAGTGAGGTAAACTGATCTGTGAGTGCAGCTCCTCTTATATAAGAGTGACATGACCCTGATTGGTCCCTTTGGCAGGTCAGGGTTCCTTCTAGCTAACAGTCTTGCTGAGTGCCTTTGTTTGGCCTTCCTTTCTTCACACCAGGTTCTTGCATGGGGGGAGAGGCAAAATGTTACCACATGTCATCTTCTGAGACCAGCAAACACTGCCTCTCCTGGCTGCTAGCAATGCTCTTTCCCCCTGCTTGTGACTCTTCCAAATGAATCCCCTCAGGCTGACAATCTCCCTGTAGCCTCTCTTCACTTCTGAGACTGTGCTGGGTTATTGTCATGCCCCGCCCTGACTGTCTTTAATATAAGAGGGAGGAAAAGAGAAACCCCACCAGCCTTTTAAGATTCAGTTGTTATAATCTATGTCAACAAAGTAAAGTTGATGTATTTCTTGTGTGGTCTGTTCTTGACCTAGTCTACCTCAAAGAGCTACTATGTAAAAACAACTTATATTCAATGGTATGGGCCTTTAATAATTGGGGATTGTTAATTGTTCAAGAATCAAACCAAAAAATAAAAGAAGAGCTACCATTGTCATACACCATGATGTAATTTAATGGGTTGAGAGACAGTTTCATTGATGATTTCTCTAGTAACAGGACAAAAATACAAATTTGTATTCCTGTGAGCAAAAGGTGAAAAAAAAAAGCCATATATTGTTGAAATGCATTTCATGTATCCAGTCTGGGCCATAATGATGGTCTTTTGAGCATCCCAAAAAATTATAATATACGATTCCACTTTATCTCCAATTACTGGTATCAAAGTAGCACTGCTGCTGTTAACCAGCTCCTACCTCTTATTTTTTTTTCTCTCTTATTTTGAGTCTACTTCTTACGGAACTCAGCTGCAACACATCTCAAGCAAGAACTCTTTCATCTTGGATTTAAGAATAGCATTATGAAGGAAAATGGAAATGTTTTTTTAGACACCTGAGGTTTATACAGGTATTCAGGTCCTTGTTACATGGTAGTTTCCAAAAATTTCCAAGAACTTATATTAATGCCCCCATGAACCTCTTCCAAGATGAAAAGACAGAAGAGGTGAGTTTTTAAAAGATTTGGTATTAAGATTTACTTTCTCATTTTCTGAAGAGATGGTTAGTTGAGAAGTAAAAGCAGCATACAAGCTCTTTCCATTGATATTAAATATGAGCTTGGTGTTGAAACTTCAGGCAATTTTAGACGAAATACTTTAGAAGAAGACTCAAAAAAGATTTTTTTATCAGCCCCATTAAGACTTTCCATCTCTGAAAAGTTACAAAGAATGTATTGCTCTGATTCTTGCTTTCATAAAAATGACCTCCTTGGAATCAAGGACAGCAGTGAAACACTGGTTGCAAAAACCTTAGGAATTTTCAGTGGTTTGTACTTCAAGATTTCTAGCTACCCAACTATCTGCTAAAATAATCAGTTGATAGAATAGGGCCTGTCAGTTTAAAACTGAACCATCTTCATTTTAAGCAGCCTTATTCCACAGATTTTTTCCAGTGTGTCGGCTATGGTATTAAGGTCATTCATTCATTCTTTCCACATTCTTTCAGCCCTCTAAGCCTAAAGCAACGTTCTTCAAAGGTTATCAAAGCCTTCAGTTGAAATGGCTGGCTATTTAATGGCTTTTAGTACAATAAGAAATAGCAATATTTAACAAGTCTAAAACTGTGAATGTCTTTTTATCCAGAAAACAAATTCTATCTTTTGACTTTTCCTCCTGTTTTATTTATTCCTTCTGTTTAATTTCAAAAAATATTTCATTTGAGACTCTTGGCTTTGCTGGTCACTGATGAGTCTTTCAGGACTAGAAGTAAATCTGTTGTCATGTTTCTACCATTCATCTTTTATTTGCCATTTATGATAAGAAAGAACTTATTTCTCATTTTTACTCCTTTTAAGTGGATAATACTTTGGGCTTCATGTACATAAATTTTAAAACTTACATATAAAAACAATCATTTTTTTTTAAAAAGTAAAGTAATAAAACTAATCTAATAAAATGAATTTAAAGATTAAATTAATAAACTAACATTTAGTAAATATGGCATTACTGGCTATATTTAATCCCCAGGTACATATGGACTTCACACCCCATAGTTCTGAGCTATTTGTCATGGCTGCCTAAATGCCTTGAAGATCCACCCAATGCCAATTCATAGTTTAGGCAAGCAAATTAGGGACCTCAGACTAAATAATCCCATTATCCTTCAGTTCCTATTTCAGAGAGATCCAGGCAGATGTGGGCTACTACCAGTTCGCACTGGTTCTCCCGAACCAGATTTTAATTTTCTGAGCAGTTCGGAGAACTGGTTGTTGGAAGAAAACTTTTCCCACTTTACAGGGCTAATCCTGCAAGAGAGGCAGGAAAGAAACATTCTGGTATGCCTGTATTTCTAGCCTAATCCTTATCTTAATTGCTCTGCTGCTTTAAGTGTTTTCAGAAACTGCCTCTGGGTTAAGCTTGTTACATTGCAAGACTTATGCCCACACTTTCTGTCTGTAGACTGAGCTTCTCCAGATTTTTCACACACACACCCAGAGTTTTTTGTGGTACTTTTATTCCTGGGGCTTGAGGAGGGTGGGTGAGGTAAAGCACCCCCCAATGTAAATGACATTGAGTTGACCACACCCACCCAGCCAGTCATTAGGGCAGAGAACCAGTTGTTAAAAGACTGGAATAGAATACAAAATACAGAAAAAGAGAGTTGGAAGGAAATTTAGAGGTCTTCTGATCCAACCCTCTGCTCAAACAGGATAACCTATACCATTCCAGACAGATAATTATCCAATCTCTTCCTAAAAACCTCCAGTGATGGAGCACCCACAACTTCTCAAGGCAAGCCATTCCATTAATTAATTGTTCCTACTGTCAAAAATTTCTCCTTAGTTCTAGCTTATATCTCTCCTTGCTAAGATTGCATATCTTACTTCTTGTCCTGCCCTCAAGTGCTTTGAAAAATAGGTTGATTCTTTCTTCTATGTGACAGACCCTCAAATATTGGAAGACTGCTATCGTATCCTCTTCTTTTAGTTAGAATAGATATACCCAGTTCCTGTAATTGTTCATTACCTGTTTTAGCCTCCAACCCCCTAATCATCTTTGTTGTTCTTCCCTGAACTCTTTCTAGAAACTCAGTATCTTTTTTGTATCATGGTGACCAAAACTGGACGCAATATTTCAAGTGCAGTCTTACCAAAGCACTATAAAATGGTACTAATTTTATGTAAATTGGGATTCTATCTTCCTGTTGATGCAGCTAGTTACAAATCCATCTGGTGGTGATGCTGTCTATCCACATTTTTCTATTTACCAAAAAGTAGGCTATGGTCTACTTTATCAAATGCCTTACTGAAGTCCAGGTTTAGAAAGCATCAAGTTGCAGGAAGCTTATATAGAGACAGCTGACATTTTATCTACTGCATAGTACTATGGGATTAATAATTCTCGGGGAGGAAGTAGAAAACTTGTACTCTTTTCCCAATTGACCAAGGCAAGAGAAATTATATATGTAATGCTGCAACTGCCTCACCAAGTTGAAGGAATAAAGAGCTGGAGTTATTTTGCACATATAGCAACAGGCAGTGACAGCACATCCATGGATAATTATTTATAACTATCTGGAGATACAATCACAGGAGGCCCTTAGGAGAAATGCTGAAGGGACGTGATGGCAGATTCTGAATGTTTCTCTAGAATTCCCCAATGTTGCCTTCTGTTGGGGAACTGAGATGCCTGCATAAATCCTGCAATAGGGACCCTAAATTAGTTTTCAGGGGTAGATAGAGACATGAAGCATGTAATTCCATTTAGCTTCTGTATAAGGAATGAGGAAGGGTTGACTTATTTCAAGCAGCTATTTAATTTTGGCCAGATTCAAGTATCATTCTAGAAACAGAGATTCAGTATGTCATTTCTTTCAAACTAAGAGGAAAGAGGCATATGGGAAGAGTTTTTTGAGAGAAGGATAGTATGATGGCCTCCTCAGCTTCCATACTGAAGGATGGATGCACTTTTAAATTAGGCCTCATAATGTGGGTGAACATAATTGGGTAGTTTCAATATTAATATGAGGCTACCCAAGAAACATTATATCAAAAGATTATCTAATTCTCTCCTGAGAAGTAATCACACTGGTAGTTCATATTGGCTACAGAACCATCCGTTCTAAATCATTAGGAAATATGATGTTTTAAATACTGTGCCATAGGAGAAGATATGCCATGTATAGATACCAGGTGTGGAAATCACCAGCAAGAAAAAAGCAAAGCAGAATGAGAACTACAGCTATTTGGAAATAAAATGCATCTGACCAGGAGAGACAGTTCTAAGTAGAATTTAGGATAGGCAATAATTTCTAGTGTAAGATTCACATAAAGACATACAGTTAAAAGAGCAAATATTACAGGTGGCTTTCAGAAATATGGGATCAGGTATTTGCCTAATGAGATTTAATGCTGATCACATCTTGGAAAAGGACATTTCTCTGGGACTCAAAAAAATAATAATAATAAAACAGAATGGAAAATTTAGTTTATGATACTTTGATCATATTCACAATTAACATGAATATGGGTCTTTACAGAACCAGAATAGAAATATATTTAGAAATATACCAAAAAGCAATAGAAAGTATCTACACCAATATTATCTAAATAAGCAGTCACCAACATTTATTGTAGTAAGCAAATGGAAGGCAGGAAGGCAGGAAGGAAGAAGAGGGAAGGAATGAACAAAAGAAAGAAAGAGAGAGAGAGAGAGAGAGAAGGAAGGAAGGAAGGAAGGAAGGAAGGAAGGAAGGAAGGAAGGAAGGAAGAAAGAAAAAGAAAGAAAGAAAGAAAGAAAGAAAGAAAGAAAGAAAGAAAGAAA
>WNWU01013802.1:3839024-3890695 GCA_012654045.1 Ptyas mucosa
AGAAAGAAAGAAAGAAAGAAAGAAAGAAAGAAAGAAAGAAAGAAAGAGGACCCTCCAACTTGCTTAAAATGTCTTCAAATGTTAATCTCCAGGAAAGGCAGTTAGAAAACAAATGCCAGACATTTTATAACCAGCTTCAACAGCTGAGAAGGTTGAGACTACATGGCACTATATTGGTCACTTCTTCTATTCTAATGCTGGAATAATTTCTCTGTTGTTTAGCTAGATAATTGGTCTCTATGGTCCTAAACAGATTTTTGTTGTTGTTGTTGATATCACTGACTAATTTTCTACAACTTGCAACCCTTTCCCCTCATTCTTTTGTTTATCTCTTGCTATGAAGCATCACCTCACTTGTTATTTAATGCAGATAATGCAATTTGCAAATCTTTAACTTGCAAGAGAAGATTTAAAAAATGATGGAAGATGAGGCTATTTTTCGCTAGTAGATCTCACATAAATAGTTCCAGAAAATCCAGGTGGAAGGATAATATGTTGTTCAGATATCACTTGTCGGCTTTCCAAAGGTATCCACTTGGCCATTGGTCTAATCTATTATTGTTCTTCTTAAATTTGCATAAAGAAAACAGATCAGAACAACTTAATTAAAAATAGGCACAAGCCAGATCAAAACAATAAATGGTAGTTCAACACTAATTGAATTTTTTCATCAATCTAGAGTGCTGCTTTTCTCCCGTCTTCCTTAGGCTGATGGCTCCAGAGGGAGCATTTCCCTGATCAAAATTCACATTTAGCTCAATTGGTTTAGGATGACATGCTTTTTTTAAACAGTCAAGCAATTGAATAAGGCAAGGTACATAAAGATTACAGAAGACTGTCTTCTACACCAAGAACTATTAAAAAGCTGTTTTTAATGGATTGTCCAATCCAAATCTAGTTTAAAGCTGAAAAAAATAGGCAAAAGTGAGGTTTTGAGATTATAGTATTCCCCGGGATGATAAGAAAACAAATGTTTGTTCTTGTATACTGATTATTTCTAAAGTTGCAGTTACAAATAAATTTCCAATTCCTTTTTTAATAAACATATTTTCTTTTCTTCCTAGCCTAGTGCTGTGTTAATACCTAAGCAATCATCATAAATAGAAAACTTCAGACTTGGCTTACAAATCAAACAAACATTATTTACAAGATTTCCTCATAATACATATTTCCAGATACATCGCTTAGAAAGTAAAGGTTCAGGAGTTTTCTTATGGAACAATTATACTCAAACTATACATACTAGATAATTAGTCTTTTTAGTAGTCTATTAAATCCTAATCAGCTAGGGGACATTTAAAAGATTTATAGGATCAGAAAATGGAGGATGATGTTGTATAATACTGAACAAAGGAAGAAGGATGTATACAAAATACCAGCAGGCCTCAATCCTGGAGGATGAATGAGCTAATGTATGTTTCTCTGTAGTTTTGAAGTTTCAAAGAAACTGATGGGCTACATCAATTTCTTCCAATAGGGAATGTAATAGCACAAGGAAAACTAGCATGGATCCATCCATCTGATAAGGGGGTCTGGAGGCTAAATCATATGATGAAGAGCTGATGGCACAATGGTCTGAATGCAGTATTGCAGGCTAATTCTGCTGACTGCCAGCAGTTTGATTCTCACCTGCTCAAGATTGACTCAACCTTCCATTCTTCCAAGGTTGATAAAATGAGGACCCAGATTGTTGGGGACAGTATACTAACTCTATAAACTGCTTAGAGAGGATTGTAAAGCACAATGAAGAGGTATCTAAGTCTAAGTGCTATTGCTATGAACAGCTATGGGAACTAGGGATGTTTAGCCTAACAAAGAAAAGGCTCAGGGGAGACATGATAGCAATCATCCAGTAAGTCGATAGCACCTGAAAGCAGGATCCAAAGCAATGGTTAGAAGTTCATCAGAGGGAGATTCAAACTGGAAATAAGGAGGAAATTCCTGACAGTAATTATGATTAATCAGTGGAACACCTCATCTCTCAGAGTTATGGCTGGAGGTTTTCAGGAGAAGATTGGACAACCATTTGTCCAGAATGGTAGAAGGACTCCTACCTTGGGCAGGGGGTTGGACTAGAAGACTTTCAAGGTCCTCTAGCAGATTTTATTATCTGCTAGTGGACCAGCTGCAAATAACATTTGTTCCTTTTCTCCATATTTATCCATCATCCAGTCACTGTGTGATGTTTGGGTAGAAGGCATAATATAACTTGTTCTAAGCTGCCTAATTATTCCTCTGAAAGACGCACCCCCCAAAAAAGAAAACAAATCTTGAAAATAAAAAAGTGTCTGTTTCTACAGATTAACTGGCTGATTTCTAATGAAGGAACATCCTTAATATAACTCAGGCACAGCAAGCTTAGTTTATATTTGCAGAGAAGCCCAATACTGGAACCTCTGAGAAATTAAATGGCCTGAGAGATTCCTGTCAATGAGTAATGTTTACTTTTTCTTCATCTTTCCTCTTATTTCATTCAAGATATTGAATGACATAATTGAAACAGATTTAGAGAAAGAATTTAACTGACATCTAATATATAATACAATACTTCTGTGCTGGAAGAACCAAGGTACTTCTGTGATGAAAGGAGAGGTTGGTGACATCACCATTGCCCAGGGACACTCAATTGGTACCTATTATCTACTTGCATTTGCACCTTTTGAACTGCTATGTCATCAGGAGCTGGAGCGAATGACAGGACCTCACCCTGATACACAGCAGCACTCAGACTTTGAAAGTGGGCTTGCAAATTGTCATAGCCATGTGAGCCATCCTGCTCCACTAACAAATAATGAGTATATATGTCAGGGTTTCAAGTAACAGACCCAAATCAGTCAAAACTCTAAGGCCTGAGGTTTCCTCAAGTATGAATTTATGAATAAGTATGAAGGAGCCTGAGTGGCGTAGCAGGCTAATGCCTCCTATTAAGGCAGCATTTAACATCCAGCTGCCTGCAATTACTGCGAGTTCTAATCTCACCAGGCTCATGGTTGACTCAGCCTTCCATCCTTTCTAAGGTGGGTAAAATGAGGACCTGATTTGTGGGGGCAATAAGCTGACTTTGTATAAATATACAAAAGTATGAAGGCTATTGCTTAACGCATTGTAAGCCACCCTGAGTCTCCGGAGAAGGGCGGCATATAAATATAATTTTTTTTAAAAAAATGAAAAAATTAGGCATGTCATATTGGCACAGCTAGTGAAAACCCGACTCTGAAAGACCCAAGGTTTTCCCAACCCAAATCAAAACCCAAAGTTCTTTCCCCCAGTCCACACTTCCATCACATGGTCACAGTCCCAACTCCAGTTGGCTTCAGTCCATGCCTCCCCAGCACCTGGTGGGAACATCCTTGGTTCACAGGAGAAATAATTTTATTTTGACTACAAGTCCCCAGCTATCTCTATCTCCAGCTCCCACAGCTCCAATTGGCCTCACAGTGGCAGCTCTGAAGATGCTCCAATATGATTTCAGGGCTGACAATATCATTTAGTTTGATAATGATAGATTTCTTTAGATTTCTTTTGACACGGTGTCTTGCACTACAGATGTAACACTTTATTTTTCTTGCTAAGGCAAAGAGTTAACACAAAGCATTTTAATTCGCAATTATTCACAATTATCTGTGGTCAGGGGAAGCTGTGATATAATACACAATAAAGCAAAGAAGCAGCTTTGCTTTATTTTTTTGATATAAGAGGGACACATATCATTTTGCATATTGCTTTGTTGTGGTAGAATCATCATCAACTCATTCTATCAAGTTTTGCAATGCCTTTCTTAACATGGAAACTTTGAAACAATGAAATGATGGAATTTGTATTAGCTGTATTTGGAGTGTATCTGCAATATGTTTGGAGATATAACTTAATTTTGGAAGACTAGTACTGGACTGAGAGCTAGTTTAGTGGAATGGTTAAGGCTTCAATTAGAAACTGAGAGACCTTGAGTTCTAATCCTGACTTGTGTATGAACCAGCTGGGTGACCTAGAGACAGTCATTTGCTCTCACACTAGAAAGGATGCAATTGTAAACCACTCCAAAAACCTTGTCAAGAAAATTTCAGGGATGTGTCCAAGCATTCTCAGAAAATCAGATACAATTGAATGACAGAAAATGTACACACTCACATATACATACATGCATACATGCACACACACACTTTAGCCTTGGCTCTTATATGTATAGAGTATGTTAAGTCCCTGTAGCTGAATTAAAAGAAAAAAACCTGGCCAGAAGGCATTCTTCTTCTCTTATCTCATACAGAATCAATCCTATAGAAACATACTCAATGGATACTAATTCAGGTTAGATGCAACGAGTGTTATGAGATTCCTTAACCCTAAACCTGAAGGGAAAAAAATCAGGGTAAAAATTGATGGAATAAACATCAACAATCTTCGATTTACTGATGATACAACTCTTCTCTTAGAAATCAAAGAAGGCCTGGAACATCTGATCAAGAAAATCAAAGAAGAAAGAGAATTTTGATCTCTTTCAGAACATCAAAAGCACTGCGTTCATGATCACTGCAAGGAATGGAAATATCAAGATAGAAATTGATGGTGAAGAAATAAAATGCATGAAAAAATTCACTTCCTTAGGAACCCAGATAGCTCAAAGCAGTGAACGCAGCACAGAAATAAAACATCATATTGCACTGGGTCACACAGCAATAATGAACATGAGCTGAATATCGAAAAGGAAGAACATCAGCCTGGCAACGAAATGTAGATTAGTCCTCTCTATTCTGTTCCCCATAGCTACCTATGGTTGTGAAAGCTGAACCTTAAAACAGCAAGACAGGAAGAAAATCGACTGACTTGAGCTGTGGTGATGGAGAAGGCTCCTGCATATTTTTTGGACAGAAAAGATAACAAACAAACAAATACTGGAGAGCATAACACCAGAGGTGTTATTGGAAGGCAAAATCACGAAACTTTGTCTTACTTTTGCCATATCATGCAGAGAAATTGACTAGAGAAAACAATTAGGTTTAGAAGAGTAAGGAAACCAGGCCATCAAAGAACACGATGGATTGACACCACTAAAGCTGACACCAGCCAGAGCATAGAAAAACTCAAAGAAATAGTGCAAGATCGGAAGATGTGGAGAGACCTGGCCGAAAGAATTGTCAAGAGTCAAACACAACTGAATGGATAACATCATCATCATCACCACCAAACAGTAGACAGAGTTAATGGCCAATGAAAAACTAAAATTTTGCAGCATCGATTGCCGATATTCAGTTAAAAGAAATAGTTCTTGGAAAGATGCTTAAGAGTTTTAAATTATGTAAATTGCATATACAAAAAGTTCTTTTTGTGTATGCAACGTAGAGAAAAAGTTATGGAAGTAAAAAGTTGAGCAAGTGACAAATGCCAGTAACATAGATCTGGGATAATTAGATGATCACATGTGAGTGGTGAAGGGATGTGAACTGAGTTAATCAAGAACAGCCCATTAGACTTCAAAGAGAATTTTTTAAAAAATTGACTTTCATTGATTTTGTGCTGAGAAGGTAGTATAATTAAATTAAAATAGGTGCCTATATTATGTATCTGCCCACTTGTAATTCCTGTTTTGGTTAGACATTATTTCCATGATGAATCTGGTTCTTCAGTGGCAGTTACGGGTTAAAAATACTGATGTTTAATGTCAGGAAGCCTATACGTTCTGCTCCACTCCATAATATCAGACCATCTTCATTCAGATCTATTACCACTCTCTTTTCTTAGTTTTAGACATACTGTATAATATAACTGTTTTTCTTTCCTTTCTTTCTCTTTCCTTTCTTTTGCATTTATGCAACTTTTATATGCCATGGTTACCATCATCTGTGCCCATCTCCACCCCTCCCAACCTTCCATTGCCATTGTCAGTATCAATCCATTCTAAATATGCTTTCTCCCAAAAGTTGCTTACTTTGTAGTATAGCATAATCATTGTGGCTAAGAGAGTAAACTACAGCTAGCATAAAACCTGCATAATATTCTCCAACTTGCTTTCCAGAAGCGTTGGACTTTAAATCCCCTAAATCCCCAGGCTGGATGGAGGATTATGGGTGTTAAATCCAACACATCTAGAAGACATTAAATTGAGGAAGGCTATGCTAGCATCAAAGCAATCATTCTGTGAGGATCCCCTGGGATGTTATTCTGTGCTGTAATGATTGGGATTTGCACCAGAGCACAAACATTCATCCCAGTACGGTTTGCACAATTCTTCTTGATGGATTGTGTCCCTGGTGCAAATCATTGTAATTTTTGTTTTGTTCAGAGGACATTTCAAATATACTCAGAATATTTTGTGTTATAAAGACTGGGGAGTATTTTCAATGACTTCTACCAGGCCTGGTTTCATTTAAATCACAGCTCTTTCCCAATGCTGTAAATTCACAACATTTTATAACCGCTCTAAAATGACATCAGGTTTTACAAATGCCAATGCACAGAGGAATGCAAAGCATCATCATCAACAACTAAACCATGGTGGCGGTGGTTAAAAGTTTTCAAAACATACATTGTAAAAAGAGAAAAAGAAGAAAAGAAGGGGGAGAAGGAGAAAGAAATATAGGGTTTCCTGCCTTAACAGGGTGTTGGACTAGAAGTCCTCCAGGGACCCTTCCAACTCTGTTATTCTGCTATCTTGCTTAAAACATAAGGGCTTCAACCTTTGTACAACTCCAATGTGAAATTGAATTGCTATTACTTTTTTCAGCTCTTACTCAAGTTTACCCCAAAACTTCTACCAAATGCAGTGGTGGAATTCAATTTTTTTTACTACCAGTTCTGTGGGTGTGGCTTGATGGGCGTGGTGTGGCTTGGTGGGCATGGCTTGGTGGGCGTGGCAGGGGAAGGATACTGCAAAATCTCCATTCCCACCCCACTCCAGGAGAAGGATACTACAAAATCCCCATTCCTGGGGGAAGGATATTGCAAAATCTCCATTCCCACCCCACTCTGGGGCCAGCAAGTGGTGGTATTTGCCAGCTCTCCGAACTATTCAAAATTTCCGCTACCGGTTCTCCAGAACCTGTCAGCCCTGACCAAATGTGATAATCAGTGAAAAATCGTAGAATCTAGGAAAAGGAAGATACTAAAAAGAGAGATCCAAGAATTTCACAAACCACTCTGGACAAATTTCCTTTTGCCATTAACCAAGTAAACTTCATTTAGTGTTGTGCCTGGAACAGTTTAAACCAATGATTCTATAGTTTTTTTAACCATTCTTACTTCTGTTGTATACGATCAAGGAAACTCTGCACTATTCCCTTCTACACACTTAAACAGTCTTCCTGGCACACAGATGCCTTTTCAAAAGGCAACTGGACTTTCTTGTTTTTAGCTTGAAGATGTTTTGCTTCTCATCCAAGAAGCTTCTGACTGGAGGGTGGAGGATGGAAGCATTTATATTAAGAACTGAAAAAGCTTCTTGGATGAGAAGCAAAACGTCTTCAAGCAAAAACAAAGAAAGTCCAGTTGCCTTTTGAAAAAGCACCTTTGGGACAACCATAACCTGAATGACTTAGAATCTCCATAGACCTCTTCTTGGCCCAACTGCTAAGATCAAGAGAAAGGATAAAAGAAAGAAAAAGAAAAGAAAGCAAAGGAACCAACATTTGCTTTCAGTTATTGAACATTCTCTATCTGGACATAGTTTCCAGGAATGATTGGAAGAGATATTCATTGGATAATTTTAGCAAATCTAGACAATTCTAGAAAATTGTCCTAAGAAAAATAATAACAAAGGAAAGTGATGCATATTGGATCAGGTTTAGTCAGAGCAGAAAGGGGACAACCTTGGGCCAGTGACTCTTTCTCAGCCCTAGGAACAAGGTATTGCATGCATTCTAGCTAGTTATATTAACTGCATAAATAAGAACAAGTGCCTGAGGGTTTATTCTCCTCTTCCTTTTCAAACTCTTTTTCTTTTGTCTTTTAAATACTAAACCTGACAGCAGGAGGAGAGAAGGATTTGAGACAAAATAATGAATACCACATTACAGAATTATGATAAGCATAGTAACTAAAATTGCTTTTCAATCTGCAAAGGATATCTGATATTCAGAAACCATGAAAGCATTAAAAAGAATTTAGCATATATGTTAATGCGCTTCCTGTGTGCTTATAAAAAATTCTTAAACTACTCTTTTCAATTTTTTTCCGAAGAGGTTTCTTGCAACACTAAGCCCTGAGTTTTATCTGATTCAAGAATTTAAAAACTACAAGTTTTAAATAGCCTTGTTTGAAGTCAGGAATTCAATTCCTTATGCTTGATTTAATTATATAACAATAAACCCAATTTATCTTTTACAGCTAGATAATGTCCATCATCTGTTTTCAAGGCTAACTGGTACAAGAGTAATAATAAAAAAAGACAAGCCATTACATCTGCAGTTCCCACCAATGTTGAAAATACAGGTAGTCCTTGACCACAATTGATCCCAACTTTTCTGTTGCTAAGCAAGGCAGTTGCTAAGTGAATCATGTCCCATTGTGTAACCATTTTATAATGGAGTAGGATCTTGCTTTCTAATCTACCAGAAAGGTCTTTGCCATTAAAAAATGTAGGAATAAGAAGGATATGGTTAAAAGATTCTAACCCACCTTTTATTACTACGATATCTTATACCTGCAGTATAAGAATAGTCATCTGGAAACAGCACATAAAATGCTTAAATACATTTGTATCACTTATAATGAGTGAGTCGAAAACCCAAAAGAAACTTTCACTATGATGATGATATGTAAAATAAGTACTATTTGTCTGTACTAATATCTTTGCAAGGTTTTGGTAGTTAAAACTGGAGAAGAAATGGATATCCAGTCACAATTAAATGAAACAGTTGGTTGTCTCCATTTATTTCTGTAGACAATTCTTCCATTGGGTCAGCACTACTTTTAAATATCAACTAGGAAACAGCCTACCAAATGGTTGGCTGACCCTGGTCTTCTAATATTTGTCTGTGGATGATTGCTCTTTTTCTCCTCCGTCCCTTATTTTTCTCAACAGAATTTAATAGGTTGCTTTAAAATGTTTTATGGTTACATTGTCATTAGATTATGCAGTAGTATAAAGATTTTAGTGGCTCACTTAGACCATTTCCACAACTTTACAGAAATTTTTCACTCGTGCCATTTGGCTGAGATTTCCTCTTTCCAGTCTCAGTTTCTCTACTACTAATGCCTAAAGGGCAGAGAGATGTGCACCAATCAATTGGACCAAATGGTCATGGGGGACTATCGCTCTCAAGCAAAGAGAAAGAAAGAAAGAAAGAAAGAAAGAAAGAAAGAAAGAAAGAAAGAAAGGTGTGTGTGTGTGTGTGTGTGTGTGTATAATTTCAATTAAGTGATAAAATTAAAACAAATAAAAGCTAATAAGAATTATATAGGGGAAATTACAACACATGTATAATGAAATTATTGCAAAAATAATACCTATGAAACATTATAATCTACGCTGATTGCTCAAGAATTGATGCAAACCTCATTATCTGCATCATTTATGTTGTGGCTTCATGTTGCTTTGGACATCATTGTGCCTTGCATCCAACATCTATGAATAAGTAATAAATTATTTGCAGCACATAAATGAGAGAAAAAAATTAAGTAAGAAAACCCTTAGCATAATTGTAAAAGTGTTGTCTTTAAACAAAACAAACAATTGAGATGTGTTTAGCAAAGGGAAAGGATGGATTTTGAAACAAGAGAGATGGAAAATTGGATAAATTTATTACAGGAGACCCTGTGAGGAAGAAAATTAGGATAATAAAAAATAAAATGGGTGGAGGAGTGTTACAGGAATTCAAGACAACACAGAAATTACAGGGGGGCGGGGGGAAATGCATCTCGGCCAATGATGAGATGTGACTGCAATAACAGCAAAATTGCAATCCATGAATTTGTGTTAAAGGCTGGATTGGAGTACAAGGTCACTCTGGTTTGGGGATAGGTTTGTCAGACTCAGAAACGAAGACTTTAATTTCCACGCCTCAAAGTATTACCTGAGCAACCATTAAAAGATACAGCTTTTGAAATACATGGAAATACTGAGTTGCAATCTAGCAGTGGGGGATTGAATGAAGAGCTGGGAGAAGGGAAAAAACAACAACAGCCTATAGTAGTTTTTTTGGGGGAGAGAAAGATGGATGTTGTGCAGAATAAGGAGCAAGAAATTTTGGAAGCTGATGAGACTTTGGCTACATGAATCTTTTCTTATAAAATCCAACCTGCATTTAAAGAGCTGTTTCCAGAAGAAGTTATATTTCTGCAAAAATTTTATAATATGCAATCCCAAAAAATGCAAAATTTTACTGGAGTTAAAAAAGGCAGAGGGATCAAAGTTAAGAAAAGAGTTCATAAAAAGGAAAAGAAGAAAGACTGGAGACATGGAAAATAACCCTGCTTGATGAGATGATGGTCTTTAAAAAGTATTGTTTAAGTGTTTAAAGATTTTGAACTTTTGGAAGAAAACATCCAGCAGCTTAATGCCAGTTAACTAAGCGATGAGCCACGATGAGGAGGTAACCTACAGCTGTATTGGAATATTTTGAGAAGAATAAACAGATCACTGCAATGCTGGTGTGTTGGGCTGTGAAATATGCCTTGACTTGAATGATTTGGAATATTTTATTAAGGACTGTAATAAATTTGGACTTAATTGCAATCGCAGAAGTTTTATTGAATATAGTAAATTGGAGTTTTCTGTTTGATGGTAATAAATATAAGGCAAAAGGACTATGGGCCTAGGGCAATTGCAGTTGATCTGGTGGTTTCCCTAATACGTCTGATGAATTTATTAATCTAATTTTTGGCTGGATTTGATGGATACTATTTGAAATACAATTACAAAGTCACTCAGGGGGGGTTTATATAAAGAAGCAATTTTTATTTAGGTGGGTAGACGCAAATGAAGACATTCTATATGCTGTTGGAAGATGTGAAGATAAGAAGATTAGCAACTGGTTTAATCTAGTATGAAGAATTTAAATGTTTGATATAGCTATTAAATGATGTTTTTAGTTGATTTGTTAATATGTATTGATAAATTAATAAGAGGTTTGATTATTATTTTTTAGTTAGAATTTTTTTTTATTAAGTGTTTTAATTATAATTGGACCTTGATGGTTTAAAAGTGGAGGACGGAAGAGTTTATATAGTATTTTATTTTAAATTTGGGGTTTTTGAATGAGGTTTTTTTTTTGTTTTAAATGAAAGAAGTTATAAAATATCTTGTTAAACTGTATAGATCTAATAATCTGTTAAGTATCTATTAGCTAAATTGAGTAATGATAGGTTTGATTAGGTAATACTTAATTGTTTTATTAACTGCTGTAATTATAAATGGATACTAATTTTGTTGAATTAGATGGAATAAGAAGAAAGAAGACTTGCTTTCCTTTTATCTATTTGTTTAATGATTATGATAAGTGAGAGATGGAGTTGAATTTAGGGGATTTAAGTTGTATTTTACATTTTGTATTTGCTCTGGGAAGTCGGGGGGGTGGTTGGGGAGGGGGGAGAAAATGTATGTAACACTTTTAAAACTTTTTCAATAAAAAAAAAAGATACAGCTTTTGTATTTCCATTCTCATTTGGGACATGCATTTTTATTCCCTTTCCAGCATGATAAACTTCCAAAATATTTATCAGAAGCAAAGCTTCATGGAGGATTTTAGATTAAAAATATGGTAAGTTAGTCATCTCTGTCTTGCCTCACTGTGTTCCATGTTGGATTTTATATTCTTTAAGATTCTTGGTTTGCAATTTGCAATTTAAGTGGTTGTCCCAAAAGTGCTTTCTTTTTCTTTTTCAAGAGGCAACTGGACTTTCTGAGCAAATATAAGGGTCAAGAAAAACACAGTAAATTAGATGGAAGAGGCTAATTAGGGAAGACTAATTAGCTGAATTAAGAAATTTCAGTGATGGCTTCTAGCCTGAACAGGCTGCATTTGTGGATTGGAACATAACCACTTAAATATCTATGGAGATTCTCAGTCATCCAGGTCATCCAGGGGTTTTTTTGAAGACATTTTGCTTCTCATCCAAGAAGCTTCTTCAGCTCTGACTGGATGGAGGGAAATGGAAGGATTAATACTCCTTGTAGATAGTTGGTCATTGGCATTCTTTTAGCGGATTGTTAAGGTCACCTGGAGGTTTATCTGTGTCAACAGGATCACCTGAGTGGTGCAAATTGGTGTGGAGCCTTCTTGGAATTGTTGAAAGGACTGTGTTGTAGATTGGAGATAGTTGATGTCATATCCCTCCCCCTCTGGTGAGTGAGGGCTGTTCAATTTTGACATAGATGGCCTTTTTAACCCCTCTTTCAAACCAGCGATTCTCCCTGTCCAAAATATGGACTTTGTTGTCTTCAAAAGAGTGGCCTGTGTCTTTTAAATGCAGATGGAATGCAGACACTGAATCTAGTCCTGATATGTTTGTTTTCCTATGTTGTGCCATGCTTTATGAAGTGGTTGTTTCATTTCCCCAATGTACAGATCTGCACATGGCTCATTGCATTGTACTGCATATACCACATTGCTCAGTTTCTGTCTGGGTGTTTTATCCTTGAAGTAGACAAGCTTCTGCCTTAGTGTATTCTTGGGTTTGAAGTGTGCATGTATGTTAGGTTGGCTGAAGATCCTCCTTAGCTTTTCCGATATGCCTGCAATGTACGGAATGACAACTTTGCTTCATTCTTTCCATTTTCCACCATCCAGTCAGCACTGAAGAAGCTTCTTGGATGAGAAGCAAAACATCTTCAAAGAAAAACCAGAAAGTCCAGTTGCCTCTTGAAAAAAAAAATCACCTTTGGGACAACCATGACCTGGATGACTGAGAATCTCCATAGATATTTAAGTGGTTATGTTCCAATACATGAATGCACAGTGGCTGTGCCCTGCTTGATCATCAGTTTTCAGCTATTAATTGATTTTTAAGTAATAAAAAACTTTTACTTTCACTCAATCATGGTGATTAAAATGTTAACCAACTCCATCTGTATCTAACACATATATCTAAAATATGTGTAGTTGCAGAGGACTGATGCGTTAAGAATCCTAACCGTAGTGATCTGACAGATTTTATATACCGGTTTAGCTCCATATTTCAGAATTGTAATGAATTGTTACTTACTTGACTATTGGTTGGATGGGGTTTTTTTCTAATCTTCAAATTTTCCTAACCAGAGTTTACCTGAAAATTACTAGAACAGACTTTTGTACCAAAAACAAGGTGATTGATCATAAGAAAGGGCAATATATGGTACTTTGCTGCTGCGTGCATGCTCAGTTATTATTATGCTGGGGCAATACCACAAAACATACTACTATATACATTATAAAGGCATTAGCAAAAAGCAAGTACAGGAGTCTGGGAGCAGGGTGTTGGAGTTCTCAGAACAGATCTTATCAAATGTTTGTGTTGTCACCATTTCATAACTTTGTTCCCTCCCCCCGACCACCATTTCAATGGGACAATTGTCATTTAACAGTAATTGAAATCCCAACCATCTAAGTCAGGGATCCCCAACCTGTGAGCCATGAGGGGATTGCAAGCAGGTCATGGAAACGGCTGGCAAGCACGTATGCAAGCGCATCCTCACTTGCACGAGCAGTGGGCGAGTGCATTGCACAAGTGCTCCGTTTGCATGAGTGGCAGGCGTGCATACACGCTGCTCACACAAATGGAGCTGTGTGCACACATGCGAACTTGCCAGCCACTTACCTGGAATCATCCCATCTCCCCACCATAATGGTCTGCAACTCTGGAAATGTTGGGGAACTCTGATCTAAGTAATATATTGCACTAAGGTAAACAGTTGTTCTTATCAGTGTCCAGAGTTCCAGTATGTTTGGAACATAAGTGTAATAAAGCATCAATGGAGCCAATAGGATATGATAGTAAAACTAGGTGATCAGGCATGTTTTTTACGAATAACAGTCAAATAGCAATAGCACTTAGACTTATATATGGCTTCATAGTTCTTTACAGCCCTGTCTAAGCGGTTTACAGCCTATTGCCCCCAACAATCTGGCTCCTCATTTTACCTACATTGGAAGAATGGAAGGCTGAGACAACCTTGAGCCAGTGAGAATTAAACTGCTGGCAGTTGGCAGAAGTAGCTTGCAATACTGCATTCTAACCACTGCGCCACCACAGAATCAACAATTAAAGGACCTGGAAAAAAGTTATTTGCATTATACACAAAGAAAATTGTCTAGATATCTATGTTTAGATGTTCTAATTTTTCAGTCAAGATGTGGAAATTTTTTTTTCTTGCAAACCACTTCTGCTCCACTGATCATTCTGCTAAAGATGGATAAAAGTTTGACCTTAATAGCAGTCATAGTTTCAGAAATAGGATACTAAGAATAGTGCCTCAAACCCTTGTGTATTGTAAATGACTGTTTATGTTAATTGTGATTTAGTCAATAAAATACATTTAAATTAGATATTATTTAGAACAGCCTTCCTTAATGTTGATCCTCACCAGATGTGTGAATTTAATGATCTAATTTTGAAATCTACTTCTCTAGAGGAAAAGAAATTGGGGGAAATTTTCTTAGCATGAAATGCAAATAGGACCCAGAAAATTTTATACAAACTATTAGTTAAATACATTTATTTGCAACCATAGGTTTTAGCCAATTTCATATAAAATTACAACAATTCATACCAGTTCACTTCGTTCCCCTTAAAATTAAAACTCTCAACATCTGCCTTTGTATCTTCCGTGTGGTTATTTTAGAAACAATGTTCATCTATATCAGTGAGCAGGAAATCAGGGTTTTTTTTTCTTTTCCTTCTATTCTGGACTGATTCAGGTAAGTTCACAAAGACATAATAAATCTAGCTCTGGGTTCCTGAAATAATTTGCAATGTAATAAGTAACAGATAAGATCTTCCACCTAGGAATTATCACAGATGCATAAATGCTGTGTAATTGGCAATCCTTTGTATCTTTCATTCAGATAAGCTGTTGGCATTATCTGAAAATTAAATTTTGTGAAAGCTCGTCTCAGAGAGTGGGATGTGAAAGGCTGTAAATAAAAAGATATTCTTTTTACATGTTTAAGTGATCCATACCACTTGGCCAACCTTAGTATACATGTACACATGCTCTCTATTTTGCCTAAAATCTTTAAAAAGTAAATGATCCCTCAATAATGTGTGATCATTCATGTCATTCAACAGTTCTAGGTCTACTGAAAATTGTGAGAATATTTTTAGACATAAATTCACCCATCCAGCATTATTAAATTGTTCATGGAGGCATGGTTTTGCTAAATAAGTATCAGGCTGATAGTAGTCTCCTATAACATAAAACATAAAACTACTGCTTTCTCTACCCTTATATAAACTAATGGAAATCCCACTTATAATCTCAAGACTGGAGTAAAGCTAGAACTGACCTCATAAATTTGCTCTGGACACCTTCTAATTCTTCTGGTTCACTTAAATTCCAAATTGGGGTCCCACATGTTCCCCCCACCATGAACATCTTCATGTCAACTGTGAGATTGTCCCTCTCCCCCCCCCCCAAAGATCTTGTGAGCAAGCTGTACTAACTGGCCTCTTTATGAATAAAAAAGGGGATAAATTATTGCCGTGGATCACATAGGTGTAGTTACATGATAAAGTTTTAGTAAAATGGGAGCTCAAATACTTGAATGATTTCACTTCATTTAGGGTTCATTTATGATGCTTTGGCCTTTTGCCAAATACTACTATCTTGGTTTTGAAATAATTGATTTGTATTTATTCTTTCCTAGAATAAATGCCAAATTGGGTCAAGATTCCTGTCCTTGCAATTGTTGACATAAGTACTGTATCATTGGCATACAATAATATAGAGACCTTCCTACTTCCGACTGATGGAGCATAATGTGAAGGATTATTGAGCTTGTCTACAATGTTGTTTATACAGAAGTTAAAGAGGAAAGGAACCATGCAAATTGTTGATTCCGATAACCTTCAAGCTTGTTTCAACCTTTCAAACAGTTCATCTTATGACAAACATAAAATAAGCTGCGTTGTAAACTGATTTGTCATATGGTAATATTATCTAGGTGAAGACAATCATGTTCACAATTTATTCCCCTGTGGAATAAAAATAAACCAGCTTGTTTTCACAATGTTGTATCCAGCCCAAGGTTCATTCATATCTCACCTGGAGCCCATACAGTAACCTGAATTGCTCTGGAAATTGCCAGGTTCTAGAATTTGTCAAAACCTGTGTGTTTTTCTTCTCTTTTTCATTTTAGCTTTGAATCTAATTCTAGAACTTCTGTATGTATCTGCCTCCTGGCATGTGTAGAAAACAGCCAATCTTAATACAACATAACACATGAACATGTTCTCAAAAACTTACTAACCACCCAAGAAACTCCTACTTTTGATGATCCAGTCAATCTTGGCCAAGTTAATGTCCTCCAGATCAGTTGCACAATAATTCCAGTTTAATAGGAAATTGTAGAAACTAATATTTAATAATCTGAAGGGTGCTTGCTTATGGAAGACAGAACTTGTTACAGATAGTCCCCACTTAATAGCCATAGTTGGAGCTGGCAACCCATGCAATTGTTAAGTGAAGCATCATATGATCATGTCTACGTTACAACATCAGTTCCACTGTAGGCATTAGGTGGGTCTATGGGTCATTAATTATGACATCATGTAAATAAGACTTATGACTTCCTGCCAGTTTTCCCATTGACTTGCTTCTTGAAAGCCAACTGTAAAACCACAAATAGTGATCATGTGACTGCAAGACACTGGAACTGCCATATGTGTGCCAATTGTGTAGTACCTAAATAACAACTGTCATAAGTTCAAGAACTAGTTGTAATTCTACATTTTTGGTGCCATCATAATTTTGAAGAGTTGGACACAGCGGTTTGTAACTGTCTGTATTTGAATGAAAAAAGCTTATACTGAAAATATTGCAGTTTTTTAGCTCAGAAAATCTTTCCTACTCTACTTTAATAGAACAACATAGTAGAAATATATCTTTCTACCTAAAGCAGAGAGAGAAAAACACACCAAAGTAGCTTGTGAAAACACAATTCATGAGCTTGAAGGACAAGATTACAATAACCATTCTGACATTAATTAGCACTGACTGGAAATAAGATGATTATCTTATCTATAAAGTTCTTTTTAATCAATCAAACAAGGATGATTATGGATCCAGCAATGATATCACAAATGTATCAGATTTTAAAGTATAAGACTGTCATTCTGAGAGTCTTGGCTTCTCTGTATGTATGTGTGCACATATGACAGAGAGAAAGAGAGAGAATTAAACTGAACCATTTTTTGTTTACGCCAAGAAAATTCCATGCCTAGCAATTCACATGGGATAGTTCTAGGACAGTTAACTCTGAAGCTGAATTTGTAAAGTTTTTAATGTCACCTTCAACTGAACCCTGCTAGATGGCTTTACAACTGTTATTGCTTTATAACCTCCTGACTGTAAATTCTTCCATTATACCTTATTTATTCAAGGATAAAAATGTGTGCCCTGATGGTTTGTTATTTAAAAATAAAGGATTGCATGCACTTAAAAATAAGATGATTGGTAGATTAGATAAAGGAAATGGAAACCATTCCCAGTTACAGGTCTCTGGATCCACTATGAACATGTACAGTAGATGGAACTGGAAGATATAATAGGTAGCCTTTTACTCTCAAACGGAATTCTCAGAACACAGAAAGCTCTTAAGAATAAAAAGTAATGGAAGAAATAATAGCTATAACACTCCAGTGGGGAAGTCCATTCTTAAAATAGTTCAACATTTAGCAACATCCAGGAATTCAGATGATCTGAGTGAATTTCAGATCTCAGCATATCTTTATGGTTAGGTACATCTTTTTCAAAGACAATTCATTTCATTTAGAACAAATCAATTGATTCAAATGGACAGTTGTGGGTGCTCTTTTTTTTAAATAAATTCTAATTATTATTTTGGATCCCTCTGAGATGTCTTTTAACTACAAATTTCTTCATCCACAGTTAGCATTTCAGTCTAACATCCTTCAATAAAAATGTGGATATGATTTATGAATTATTCATACAATATATAGTCACAGGTAAGCTGAGAATTTTTGGTGCCAAAATACACTCCCAAAATTGGGTTTGGCTTATCTGCAGATGGATCTGTCCGTGAATGTGTATGGTAATAGTGCTGCTTAGCTATCAGTAATATTATAGGAATCTTGTAAAACAACTTCTGCCACTGTAATCATCTTTAGAAGGCAATAGGCATCATATTATGAAAATCTGTGAAGAATGTCAAAAAAAATCAAGATGGCAGCTGCAGTCACACTATAGAAGCCTTGCTTTTTGATCATCTTCTGGCTGCCATCTTCACCGCTACCTGCAGACACTTCTGTACAAAAGCATCCTTCTTTCTAGACCAGTGCTGTCCTTTGGTTCTGCAGTGGTAGTGGCCAGGTAGTGGCGTAAACTTTTTTATTCATAGTTTAGCCCTATGTTTTTATTTGTAAACTTGACAGTGAGTTTACATCATAAGAACATACCTGTCGGAACTATATCATCTCTGAGTACAGGTAAACTATGCTATTTAAATTTCTCCCATATGTTAAAAAAGTTACAGAAAGAAAGGGAAAAAGATGTCCTTGTATAGAGTAGAATATTAGAAATAGGGCTATGCTTAAACTTTTCTTCCAAACTGTAAAAATATAACACACAAAGATTTGTAAGCATAAACATTTATTGAACAAATATCTATATCTTAAAAGAGAAATTTATTTAAATTTCTAACCAGTAGAGGGGAAAAAGACAAAACACTTGTGATCTACTATGAAGTACCGCTTCTTCATTGTGTGTGGATTTTAATCACAGTGCAACAACTATGTCAGTCTGTTTCTGTTAGCATCACATTTGCAAATATTCGCTCAAATATCCATTCCATTTTAATGTGTTAATAAATTTTATTTATTTCATTTATATATTAATCTTTTATGCTCCCATTTTCCCTAGAAAGGCAGCTTACGAGTTATAAAAATAAGTAAAAATAGTTAAAATATTTTTTTAAAAAATAGAATGACACATATTAACATGTTATTAAGATTAATATGAACTTTCATACTAATGAATGAACATTAATAATATGAACATTTGGATTTAAATATATATTTCAACATTTATTCTCAAAATATATATTCCTACATGAACCAAATACCCATTTATGCATTCATGATCTGTTGTTTTGAGTGAAGAGTTGTACCACAAAATTTTGACAACTTGCAAATCCTAGATCTTGCTTTGGGAAGGGTTGCAAAGCACAGATTAGTGAAGCAGCCCTAGATTTATAGCTTCTTGTCTCAAAGAACAGCAATATCTTCTTACATTCCAAAAAGATCAGTCTTTTATATTGTATTTTATCATCAGAACAACTCTATGAGATAACTTTGTCTGAAGGATGGTGATTTGCTCAGTGTAAAAAATTTTCATGGCTGAATAGGAATTTGAATTTGAATTCCCATTAAATTCCTACTCTGCAACTGCACAGAGCTTTTTATTATTGTTATTACTTCTCTACATAGAAATATTGAATAAACCATTCTTCACACTAACAATTTCTATATCAAATGATTCCAATTGCCATGCTACAAATATTTTGAAGTACAGGGGGGTGGTTGGGGAGGGGGGAGAAAATGTATGTAAAACTTTTAAAACTTTTTCAATAAAAAAAAATATTTTGAAGTACAAATGCTAGTATTCCAAGTTATCGTGGCCAATATTTATATTGATTGTGTACATGCTTAAGTAAGAGACAGTTTGGTGTAGTGATTAAGGCACCAGGCTAGAAATCAGGAGAAACTAGTCCTGCCCCAATTGGATGAGCTTGAGCCAGTCATTTTCTGTCAACCCTAGAAAGGAGGAAATGGCAAATCACTTCTTAAAAACCTTGACAAGAAAACTTGAACATGATTGAATGAAAGAAAAAAAAATATTGTGTTTCTAATGTAGATAGAAGAAATGTTCTGCATCTGTCTTGAATTGTGGTGCTGCTTAATTTATTTCAGTCCAAGAATTATATTTGTTTTTTGAATGACAATTTACTGGTGAGAGAAAGAAGGGCGGAGGAGGAGGAGGAGGAGACTTTTTTTTTAAAAAAAAGGCTTTCACAGTGCCCATATTCAACACAAACTTTGATATCCTTTGGCGTAAATTATGTGGGGTCTCTCTGTTTCTAAACATGCTGTTTGCTGGAAATTTCACCTCCAGGTTCAAAAGCAGTAGACAGGAGTTAGCTAAATGAAAAGTGATATGAGGCCACAGTCAGAATAAAGCTAATATTATATTTCTTCACAAAGTATCCCATTTAAGCATGTTTCATAAGACAATGTGAAAGACAACATGGCCCTGAGGGACAGAGTGAACAGTCCACAATATTTATTGTTTGGCTTATAGTTTTAAAGGGCCTTTTTAAAGATCGTCCTGCTGCACATAAAATCAGGGTTGCAATTTCAGATATTGATGAGGGGAAGAACATTTTTTTAAAACACAATTTATAGGCTTACTGATTGATACTTTCTGTATTATATTGAAAAAACAGTGAACATTAATTATATTTTTTTTAACTTATTCTAATATTGATAATAACTATACAGATTGTCAATGTGCACCAGATAACTTTATATTGGTATGTTTATTGTACATCTCTGGGAGTAACCGACACATATAGATATTGAATAGTTTATAGAACGGGAATGGAATGGAATGGAATGGAATGGAATGGAATGGAATGGAATGGAATGGAATAGAATAGAATAGAATAGAATAGAATAGAATAGAATAGAATAGAATAGAATAGAATAGAATAGAATAGAATAGAATAGAATAGAATAGAATAGAATAGAATAGAATATTTGCCAAGGGTGATTAGACACACAAGAAATTTGTCTCTGGTGCAGAAGATCTCAGTGTACACGCATAGCAACATAATAATGATAACCATGATAATATACCAATAAGAGGGGGAAGTAAGAATTATAATAAGAAGGATAAATAATAATGCTATAGCCATACTAATTTGGTAAATATGCATACACATTAGACAGCACTGTGAAAATTGGGTGTTCAGAGAGAACCTGAGGGAAAAAACTGTCCCTATCTCTAGTTGTTTTAGCTTGCAATGCCCTGTAGTGTCATCCTGAGGGGAAGAGTTGAAACAATTTATGTCCAGGATGTGAGGCGTCTGCAGATATCTTCTCTGCCCTCCCTCTGACCCAATCAGTATACAAGTCTTCTATGGAAGGCAAGCTGATTGCAGTTATTCTTTCTGCAGTCTTAACTATCTGTTGGAATCAGTACTTGTCTTGTTTGGTTGTTGTACCAAACCAGATAGTTATAGAAGTACATATAATAGACTCAATAATTCCTCTGTAAGAGGAATTATTGTAAGAGGACTATATCAACAGTTCCTGGGACAGTCTGAACTTCCTGAGTTGACACAGAAAGAACATTCTTTGTTTTCCTTTTTAATAATGGTTCTAATGTTGAGTGTATATTTCAAGTCCTGGGAAATCTGCAGTTTTCCACACTTTGTTGGAGTCAGTCTTCCAATATCCTTGAAAATGTTTCATTCTAGCTGGGATGTTGGATCTGAGGCCAGTAACATCTAGCTAATTCCCAACTCCCGCCAAATCAAATGTGGAAACAGGAGCTGAAAATATAAGCTATATTGACACATTGACTGAAATCTTAGTTTCTCAAACCACAGTCTGTTAAATCTGCTTTACATGGCTTAGTTTGTATAATACAGAACAACATACCATAAACCAGGAATAGATTTTCAGCTAGAATTGTGTTTAGAATTTTAATAGCACCTACTGGGTGCATTCACAAAATGACCACCATAACAGACAAGTCACAAACTGTCTATCTGTCAGTGTGATGTTGCAAGCCTGAAGATATTGCAGCAAATAAATGTATTAATAAATAGAAACTCAGACTAGTGCTTTCTTCTGCAAGTTGCTAGCTTTGTATTCATTTTGATTAAGTAATCTTTTTAAACCACAGGTACCAAACCTCAAAGGAGATCTCTGATGTACATTGGCAATTAAAGGCTCAACACTGCCTATCTGCCATTCTGTAAACTATGGCTTCTAAATCACATTAGCTATGTTTACATAAAAGAATAAGCCAAATCCAAACAAACTTCAACATCCTTTAGCCTAGGTAAACCTAGTCATGAATCTTTTAAAGTAACAGCGCTAACAGTTCTGAAGGTAATTGTTGTTTCAGCCTTCCAAAATGTTTCCTCTCTTCAAAGATCTTCTGGGAAATGATAGATATCTCTGCTTTTTAATCCAACCTAGAAATTCATCCTTAGATAATATTCACAAAAAGAGTAAGAAGAGAACATACACAGAGGCACCATTTTGTTCCAATTAACTGATTTAACCAATCTTGATTTCAGCAAAACATTTGATGCAATACCCCATGACATGTTGATTAACAAGGTAATTAAATATTGAATGAACAGCATGACATATAACTGTCAGGCCTAACCCAAGAATGATGTAAAACAATCAGCCAAAGTTCAGTTCTTTATTTGCTTATCTGTATAAACAAAAATCTTGCCAGACTAAACCTCTATCGCCCTAACCTAATGGATATACCTTGGGAAATTCTACGCTGTGACTATCCTAAGTCTGTTTTTTCCCATGGTCCAGCTCCAATCTATGCTGTCTCTTGTTTCACCACCACTCTTCCTTAGAATGTGCTCCCTCCTTCCTGGGAACCTGCTGCATTACTGTAGTTCATCACAATAGCCATCATGTAGTTCGTGATGAAATGGGAAAAAATTATCAAGTGGCTATCACAAGGATCAGTCTGATTCTCTAGTCTTCAGTATTGTTGTTAATCACTTAAATGTAGAGGAAAGAAATGTTTATCGGACTTGCAGCTGACTCAAAACTGCCTGAGGTAAATAATATCCTAAAATATGGAAAATAATCTTGATAGGTTACTGGTAACAGAATGAAAACATCAAAGGTAAAGAGATTTTCAATTACAAAAAACAAACCAAATGCATATTAATGGCACAATGGAAATAGATATTGCAATAATAATTGACCGCAAACTAAAAATGGGTCAGCAAAAAATGCAAACGCAGTTTTAGACAATATTAACAAAAACATACTTCTAAATCATGGGAAATCATTATTGCTCTTTATTTTGTTTACGCCAAATCCTACCTTAAGTATTATCACAGGACACCATGAACATGTCACTAAATCTCTCTTTTGGAATACAATCATACATTCATAGGTTTGCTTATTTGTTTTATTATATTTATACATCACTGTGATCTATAAGGACTTCAAAAGACTTCATACCGAAAACATTAAAACATAATTAAAACATAATATTACATATCAGGAGATGTTTGTGTGTGTGTGTGTTGATTACTCATTTCTCAGCATTAGTTGCTGATAGCATCTGTACCATATTCGAGAAATGAAACTCTCTTTAGACTCTTTTAGACTCTTTACATAGCTTTGCCACATTCAGCCCTCACAAGAACTAACAAATTTTTGCAAAAGGCTTTAAAAAGGATTCATAGAATCAGAGAGTTGTGAGGTAGAAGGGACCACCAGGATTATCTGGTCCACAAGGGCAACATGGATGATGAGGGGACTAGAAACTAAATTCTATGGAAAGAGACTGAAAGATTGTGTAGTTGTTGATGTTTTTTACCCCTGTAAAAATGCAGTTTTCCCTTGAAGTGGAAGGGAAGGGGAAAACAGCATGCCCACAAACTGAGTTAATATTTGGATTACTCAAAAAATTGGACAAGTGATTTTTACGCAAATGTATAGGGAAAGATGGAAAATTATACATGAAATTATAAAAGGCTTTCTGCAAAATCAAAGATGTACCTGAGAAAATACAAATTGGTACATGTGATCCTTTAAAAAGCCAAGCGTCATTATCATTCCAATATAACATTTTTTCAGACAATTAACATCGTTCCTCATCTGTTTGACTTCAAGCATACACCATTCTCAAGATCTTTAAAAGTTGATGTCTCAGTTCTTCTGCCACAGGCGAACATCATGGTCATTAAAGCAATGTTAATTAATTAATATCCATAATTTGATGTGAATAACCATTCTAATCTAGCTTTTCACCACCATTACTTTCTCCTTCTAATTGATTGAACATTTCCAGGGCTGCTTTTGATGCAGAAAAGGAGGTATTCTCAGATTGAATTAAGCTGTGAATCTTGCTATGCAGAGCAACTTACACCAAAGTAGTAAATACAGTTCATGAAGGGCATATTGCATAGTGCAATAATTCTGTTCGTGTGGTTTTCTTCTTTCCAATGCTGCCATTATATATTTTGATATTTGCAAACATTGAGTAAAAGCTTGGAAGAGAATTGTCCAGCTTGACTTTCAGGTGAAAAAAATAGACAAGCTAGCTATGTCAAATATGAAAGATCAAATGAAGGCTCCTTCAATCTATTTGTGTAACTGTGACATCAGCTGTCATCAGTAGCTCATCGATGACAACAACAAAGAATTCTGTACAGTCTTTAAATTCCAGAGGTAGTAGATAGCTGGATACTTTTCCTCTTCATTTTAGGGGTGGAGAGATTAAGCTTTGCAGAATCTAAAAAACATAAAGCAGGGGTATTAAAGTTATGGTACACAAGCTGGATGAGTCACGCGCTGGTCACGCCCACCCCCAGTTTAACGAAGGGGAAATATGTCATGTGACAACAATGTGACACCGTGACTTTGACACCTCTGACATAAAGCAACCATAGTATCTGCTGAAAATGAAACTTCCCCAAACTGAATGATTTTTCATACTCAAGGCAATTAAGGGGGAAATTATGTCTTCGACCTTTGAAGATACTCACCCACTTAATCCCCCGAAAATGAAAAAAGGTCTGGAAAATTAAAGCCCAGCCCATTTCAGTAATGTAGTAACAAGACTAGCGATACTATATCTCAATAGATTCCACCCAAGCTTTGTTTTGACTCTCCCTAAGCAAGAAGGCAAATAAAAGTATTTCCATGACAAGGAACCTTTGAGCAGCACAAGTGTTGTTTCAGTTCTTGCTGCTTGGTTCTTACTCCAGATTCTGCACCACATCTCAGTGCTAACAGTAGTACTACAATTTCATTAGAGATGCAAGAAAGGAACACAAAGCCCTTTTGTATCCACATCTAGTAAGCTGATTGATTTCTAGGTGGATTTAGATTACAGCTTAAGTGCTCCTGTATGAAAACACGGATAGACTGCTTTAAGCCAGTTTTAGTTGTCATGGTTTCCTGTAAGAAATCCTGAAGCTGCAGTTTGGTGCCAATGATAAAATTCTGAAGCAGAGAACAATAACTACTCACCACATACACACACCCTCAGCATACACAAATATAGAGAAAGCACAGGCCCTAGAATGTTATCAAAAGCATGTTTTTTGGTGCAGCATAGAAAAATTATCCTGCTTAGTTCTCATTCCATTTGCTTAGGATTCTTTCAAAAGATAATATTGGAGAAATTGTTCTTGCAATTATTTTGTTATGTGATAATCATGTAATGTAAGGACCACTGAGTATGCTTCACATTTTGCCAAGACTTACCCAACAGAAGGTAAGTGGATGCTGCCATTGCTATCCCCAACCTGTGACATACTAGTTTAATGTCTTGTCTAGAACTCTTCAAGGATACAGAACCACTCAGAGACCCTCATGGGTCTTTGTGAGAACCAAGTATTGACCGATGGATCTGAATAGCACAGGGAGCTTCTGATCCTTGGCATTCAGCATGTCAGGATAGAAAGGCAAAGTAATGAAGGCATACTATCATGGCAAGCCATCCTAAAAAAAAGCTTATGGAGGCCCAAGAGAAGGCTTACTGCTTAGTGCAAGCCAGCTAGAAGCCAGAGAAAGCCAAACCTACCTAGTTCAGCTCTTTTGAGGGTGGAAACAAAGCCTGGTTCATCTCAGGCAGTAAACAGCTTTTTCTTGGACCAAAAGATATAGATCGTTTTCCAGAGTATCTATATCTGCGTTTGTAGATATAGCTGTACCTTCTGTGTATGTGCATTTACATTAATAAAAATGATGAGATATGAAAATGAAACACATTTAGCTCTTCAGTTATTTTATTTTCATGTCAGAAAATTTATAAGAATATCCTATAAAATAATGGCTGGGATCTAACATCACTTTAAACTTAACTAAGTCTTATTAATTAAGCTATTATGGACTGGGATTGCACAACATGCTAATAAAACATAAAATATGTTTTATAATGCTCAAACGTAAGTCTTCTTCAAGATTTTGATGCTTATATAAACCCCTTGCTCTAAAATAGGCCTGTCAAACTCATGGTCCCTGGGCCAGATGCGTCACACGCTGGCCACACCCACACCCAGTGTAGCGAATGCGGGAAAGTTGCAATATGTCACATGATGCTGCCATGATGATGCGAGTTTGACACACCTGTTCTAAAGGATTTAATTAAGAAAGGTTAGAACTGAGTAGAGCCAGCCAATTACCTTAACTTTAAAATAAAATTCCAAGTAGTGGGATTGAGAACAAGGCAAAATGTTACAGTAATACACAGAAGAAAGAGATAAGAAAACAAAAGGAAGAGAAAGCAGAAACATCTCAAGGATAAGTTTGTGTTTTCAGGGAGACTGTCATATCCCTGTTGGAGTCTGAATCTGCAGGGGAAGATGAGCTGGAACAAGAATTGACAGTGATTGAGAGGGCAGCTCCGTTGGCATTGGAGGAAATTGGGGAAGGGCAGAGTCAGTCCAGGCAAGGCTTTTCAAAATTAGTAAGGCCTACAGGCAGGGAGGAACAGAGGCAGGATGAACATGAGAGACCGAGCTCAGACGAGGAGCAAGGACCACCCACTCCTGATCCATGGCCTCGGAGAGTACCCTGCCCATCTTCACCAGGCCCACCTGGGGAATGAGACGCTGTGGGAAGGGGCATTTGTCAGGAACAAACACTGAGTTCCTGAAGTATAGCATGCCGATGTTTGAACTTGCCAAGAATCCTTTTGGCATTCTGGACTAATTACCTGGATCTTTTGTTCCCTGAACTCCTTGATTTTTCCTTGATTTTCCAAATACATTTGGATTTATTGCCATGCAGCCTTGGTGCAGACAGCACTGGGCTGGATTAATTGCAGCCAGAGGCTGCTTGACGTTTGTTATCACTCTGCTCTGGGACTTGCCAGAAACGTGGAAGTGTTTGGGGAGATTTAGAGCAATAAAGAGGTGGTTTGAACTTCCAGCTGTTTGTGTTATCTCTATGCCGTGCCCTGGGTTATCACAGAGATGATGAAAGAGTCTATAACATGGTACAAATGGTACAAATCTATTTGTCTATACTATATAGAAGAATAAATAGTAATCATAATGGTCAAGCAAAATGGAGCAAACTTTCATAGGATGTTAATTTACCATTCAAGATTTTCCTACAGACCAGAGACACCTTCTGAGTCACAGAGAAAATCAATGACTATAACCTGTTACTAACTGAATTGGAGTGTGTGCCTCACTCACTGAAGAATAATGTTCTCATGCCACTTAGGTTTACAGGTATTTCCCATAGAAGGAACTCACTTTAGTGACACCTGAGTGCTGATAATTGGCCCATTTCCAAAGGACAAAGACAAGAGAAGCTGATTAAATCTTATTATACAATATTAATTAAAGCTGGTGTCACAAGTCCAAGAACATTGGCTCTGTCACTTTCCAACCTTACATAAAGCCTACTGCATGAGCCTACTGTTGAGAACTGAAGAAGCTCCTTGGATGAGAAGCAAAATGTTTCCAAACCAAAAACCAAGAAAGTCCAGTTGCCATTTGGAAAAAGCACTTTTTGGACAACCATGACCTGGATGATTGGGAATCTCTATAGACAAGGCAAGTTGACTTTTTTCGAACAGGAACTAATGAGTGCTTAGGTAGCAGATACCATTGGCTGGCCTCACTTGAAGAATAAATATGAGATTCTTAAAGCTCGAGATACCTACTTACATAGTTATACGATCTGGAGTTAATAGCATTTAGAGAACACAGAATCTAGAAGTAGCTTTCCAATGACAGGAAAGTTTTTGTAGGCAATTCATGATAGAATTATCAGTGGCATGCTGACCGTGACTCTCCTCAGGTTACAGGGAACATGGTATGTGTTAGGTAGATCCTTTGGAAGTTTCCTGTCAGTTATCAATCTTCTTGCCAAAAAAAAAAATCCTCTTTGGCACAAAATTCTTGAGGATGAAGGATGATAGAAGAAACTCTGACTTGCAGAATGCAATGATTATCATTCTTTCTTACTATGTCAGAGATGGCATCATAAAATGTGTAAAGAAAGCTCCATTTCTCCCTGTGATTATGGATACAAGTCAGCATATTCATTTATATCCTTACTTAGACTTCTGTGCTGCTGCAAACAAACAAGACTAAGCAGCATAAAACTCTTCTAAGCTGTAAATCAGAATAAATAAAACAATACAAAACTATAACAATAAACTTAAAATAATTTGGCATCTAAAAATATTCCCTCACATCCACAATATACACATTGTGCTTTGTGCCTAAGAGCAGAAAATGCACTACATACTATCCCCAAAGGGGTGCACTGGAAGATCCAGGTTTCAATGAAACCTTGAACCATAAACTAGCCCACTACAATTTACTGTGTAACACAAATACAGTCTGTGTGGTTAGTTGGGGATAGAATACCTTGCCAGTCCAGAAAATTAGGTTAATGAATATATAATGATAAAGTAATCTGTGGTAAGCCACTGTGGTAGAGCAGGCCTACCTTATATTACCTCACAGATGTTTCAAATATTCTTTTTATAGAGCCAGTTTGGTTTAGTGGTTAAGGCCCCAGGCTAGAAACCAGGAGAGTCTGACTTTTTTTTCAATAAGCAGAAGTAATTTTTTATTAACCCTCCTAAAAAGATAAAAGGGGATCAGCTTCTGGCTTCAATGTTAAGTAGATAACATCAAGTTAATGTACTGTATGTTGAGATAGATATTTCTCTTTTGTTTGCTTCTCTCTCACACTAGCAGAGAATTTAAATATTCTGGCTGCTTTTTCTCTCCCACTGTCAGATTTCTCTTGTTCGGTTTGCCTAACTACAAACCACCTTCATATGCAGGAGTGATAAATCTAGAAGGAAACAGCTCTGTCCTTTTCTAAAAAGGTTGCTCTTTCACCTGCTATCCACTAGAGCATATCTTCCAGCTGCCTAGTAATGACATTACGAAAAGCAATTCAGCCCACATTGAAGCACAGATGGTACTCTGAGGTAGTGTGCTCCAACCAGTCATTTTATGTATTGTTTTGGAAAAAAGCTGGAATCTGTTACTGCTGGCCATGATGTTAAAGCACATATTGCCTGAAAATTTCATGGTAAACTAAAAACTGAGGGGAGGGGGGGGACCCTCTGAAAAAACAAAACTGAATTTTATTTTATTACATTTCCAGTGATACCTTTACCATATGCCAGTACATTTCATATTATATTGATAATTCCTGATAATAAAGTCAATGACCTATAGGGAGATTTGCCTATTCCCAAAGTAGCCATTATGATGGACATAAAACTCAATTTTCCAGCAGACAGATGGGTGAGGTTGTTCTCTGCCCCTTTCTCTAAGCGGCTTCCTACCAACTTAAGTGCATCTTCATTGGCAGGCAAGCAAAGCACTAGGCTGTAGGAAACACCATTTTAATTTTTTAAGAATGTCTCAGGGCCTGTGTAAAGTCTAGAAATATTATGTAAGTAAAGATTATGCAAGAGTCTGCACTTTGTTTTACTGTGTGCCAGTTTCCCATGTGTTGATGATTTTGGCAATAGTGTGGTTTGCTATTGCCTTCTTCCGATATTTTTTTTCAACTTCTCAGATCATTCTGTAGACCAGAATTTTCCATATGATGCCCGTCTAAGCTTCTGAAATTAGCTAAAGGCAGTTAAGTGCTTTCACATAACTAAACAATCAATTAATAAAATCTTTTAAACCATTAACTCAGCCTCAGATTGGTGAGAACCAGTGAAATGTTCATGGACATCCAATTGACTACTCCAGTCATAGTCCAAGGGACAAGAACAAAATGATGGCTGGCTTGGTATGTGCTACACTTAAGAAATACATAATATTCATATGGGAGGTTTGTTCACATGTTGAATCTGTTTTTTGTCCAGGGCACTGGTAACTCCAGTAGAAGTTGGGAGTGTTCTTATTGGTCCCTTGTCACTCCATGCTAATCCCTTTGCAGGGAGGAAGGGTCAGTTTGAATGGTCCACCCCAGACACTTCATGGACCAAATGAAGATCCAAACAGAATTTGAAGTAGTCCTGAACCTGTTGCATGGCTCAGCTAAGAACTCAATCAGTAAGAGGCAGTGCTGGCTTGGATCATATTGTGCTTTTGTTCACTCTCTATGCAATTGAATCTCAGAGAGACCTCTAATTCTCAAAGGAGATGAAGTAACATAGATACTTTGACCATTGTTAGACACAAAGAGCAAGTATGATCCAAAACATGTAAGGGTCTTTATTAAGGATTACCTTGTAGAAATGAGAGCAGTGAAATGTACTCATTTCTCTATTTATTGCATCCATAGATGATTAGCTGGTGACCCTGTCCTATGTGATTAATACACTCCTAGGTAAGAAGAATTCCTGCATGGTCTTTGTGGGGATTACTCTGTCTATCTGTTAGAAAAAAAATTGTTTTGATTTGTCCAGAGGTGGACTTCGGCTCAACATATCCTATGAAATTGATTGATTGAATTGATTGAAATTGAAATGAACAACTTTGTTCATTATCTCTGAACCTGTTACACCTGATGAAATAGGGTCTTGGCACATTAAATTCTAACACCATTGTTAATGATAAATCAACTTGCACCCCAAGTTGGGATTCAAATTTTTTTACTACTGGTTCTGTGGGCATGGCTTGGTGGGTGTGGCTTGGTGGGCGTGGTAGGGGAAGGATATCTCTATTCCCTCCCCACTCCAGGGAAGGTTACTGCAAAATCCCCATTTCCTCCTGATCAGCTGGGACTCGGGAGGCAGAGAATAGATGGGGACGGGGCCAGTCAGAGATTGTATTTACCATTTCTCCGAACTACTCAAAATTTCCTCTACCGGTGCTCCAGAACTGATCAGAACTTGCTGAATACCACCTCTATTGCACCCCCACCCCTCAAGAGTTGGTGCACAATCTAGCTGTTCTCCGGGAGAGACCGTTCCTGTCCTGAGGAGTGGGTAGAAACTTGTTAGCCCTTCAAAGTACATCAGAATAAGAAAACTATGCAGGTAAGTCAGGACTACATTTATTATAACAGTTATAGTAAGAGAGTCTTGCAAATCTGAATGAGCTTCCCTGCCTTTATCTTTGTGAAAGCTAAGAAAGGGTCTGACTGAGATGTTTACCCTTGTTATTTTCTTGACCTGGGCTCAAACTCCTTTTATCTGACTGTTCCCTTGGTAGTGGATACCAGTCAGATACTAGGGTTAGCCATTTTAAAACTTTAGTTTAAATATTAATAGATACACTTCCCTCCCCTTCTGTCTGGTCCTTTAGTTCCCTCTAGTGTCCATTTGCAACATTCAGAGAATCTTAGTTCCTAATATGGAGTTAATTCTATTTCAATTGTTTTGCCTGTATGTATTAATTACATACATGTTTTTCACATTTTACAGCAAAACTATAAATGTTCCAAATTCTTCTGGTCTTCTAATCTGTTTATAACTTTCTTAAATCAAGAAAATGGTTTGGGGTTGGTTTTTTGTTGTTATGGGTTGGTTTTTTTTTGTTTTTGTTTTTGTTTTGCTTTCTTCCAATTATATTTTTAAAGTCTTAAGTCTTTATTATAAAATTTATCGTATTGAGGAGAGAAAGGTAAAACACACCAGGTGTTAAATTAAAATTAAACTTGGTGTTTTGAACGTAATAATATCCATGAGACAGTTACATACAAGATATGATTAGAAAATGAATACAGCTGGCTTAAATTTTCACCTTTAAGGTTTTTAAGGTTTTTTTAAAGGTTTTACCTTTTTAAAGGTTTCACCATGGCTGAGTGCAAGATTTTGCCTTTCTCATTTCCTGGTGCTCAATCTCTCACATGAGACTGCTGTTCTTTGTTCCCTTTGCAAGGATCTGCCATTTGGAGTTTCTGTGGATAACCCACCATTCTCTCCTTCTCCTGAGAGGTTCTGAAGGACCAAGCTACTTGCCGGTCTCTTGTTCTTCATCATGGTTGTTGTCACCAGAGATATCATCAGTCAGCAATGCTTCATCTTGAAACTTTCCTAATTTTGTTTTGTTGTTCTAGGCCAAAGAGACAGAACCTTGAAAACCTGACTCTGTAAATATAATTCCCCTATTGTTCACCTTTACAGCCTGAAAATTTAGAAAATTCCTTCTAAACTTTTTGTTCGACCCATTATGCAGCTGAAGGCTATGCTGTCTTTTATCTGATTATTACCTAGACAGCATCTCTTTTCATCATCTTTAAAGGTATTTCTCATATATCAATACAATAAATAGCTTTAACTGTTACTTTGAATTGTTGCTGTTGTGCTTACCTGTTTTTGTTAGCTTCCCAGAGATACTAGGTTCAGATGGGCAGTCATATAGATTCTTTTAAACAAAAAAAGTAAAACTGACTTGTCAGCAACGTGGCTGACAAAAATGTTACAGCTTACAAACATTTGTTGAAGCCTATCCCTTATTTTAGACTATCTTGTTTGGCAATATATTTGGTAGTGCCAAATGTTAGTATTAAATAAGAATATATCTCTTTTTTAAAATGACACACTAAGGAATAAAGGGAAAATCTGTTTTATTAAAACTCCTGGCAGTTCTATATAAAAATTCTGAACCAATTTAAAAGAACTTTAGACTTCTGCATTCGCAGCTGTGTTACTTCCAGCTCAACTCCAATGTATTTGGATCCACTGTGAAGTTAGGCTTCAAGGTGTTTATTTTGGTGTTGCGAGTTCATTTCCCCATTATAGGAAAGAAAGTCTTAACTCATCCTTCAGCTCTTGGAAGAGGCTTAGTTGAGTTTTGCAATTCAGACAAAAACAACAATTTACAAAGGTTTTGCCAGTTTTTTGCTTCCAATTTTTCAGCCCCAGAGTAACTGCAATTTGTCCAAAATTCAGTAAGGGCAGGGGTGAAATGCTACCGGTTCAGACTGGTTCAGGAGAACTGGTAACGGAGATTAGGGCTGGTTCACCGAACTGGTAGCAATCGCTGGCTGGCCACGCCCCTGAGCCAGTCTGCGGCCTGCAGCCCTGCCATTCTTCCCTGCCTTCCACTTGGCGTTCTCAGCATCCCTGTGGCCAGCTTGTGAAGGCAAGCAAGTGGAAGGCCATGTGGAAGGCAGGCAAGCATGGCAGGGCTGCAGGGAAGGGAGCTAGGAGCCTACTCCCTTCCCTGCAGCCCTCCCATGCTTGCCTGCCTTCCATGCTGCCTTCCTGGCAGTCCCCCATTCCCGCTTGCCTTTCAAGGTCAGCGTCCAGCCCGGCCTGGCCAGTGGGTGGGCAGGCGGCCCTTGGTGGAGACAGCCGCTGTTCTGCGGCTGAAAAGGGTGGTGTTCCGGGAGGATGGAGCTGCGTCCATCAGCCTTACCAACGCTCCCTATCAAAGGATCCCACCACTGGGTGGTTCCTCCCCTCCCCCTCACTCTTCGCCTGCCCTAAGAAGAGAAGGGGGATTGTGCATGTGCACGTGCATGTTCCCTCTTGAACCATTTCAATATGGGGAGACATGCACCAGCCAGTGTCTCAGGGTGGAGAAAGTCCCCATATTCCTCTCGCCGCCTCCATGGCTGCTTGCTGCTTTTGCACTTAAACTTAGCATGCTGCACAATGGGGGAGACGGCATTCCCTCCTCCTCCTCCTGGAGCCCATTACGATGTGGCGCATTGGCTGCAGCCGGGCAGCCCAGCCAGTATCTAGGCATGGAGAAAAGTCACGCGTCTCCCAACAAGGGCTGGAAAAAGAGGCAAGTAGAGGGGCGCTTTGCTTCCACTCTGGAATACAGAGGGTCTCCATCTGCCACCATCGCCCTTCTCTTCTCAGGACAGGCGAGTAGTGAGGAGGAGGGAAGGGGGAGGGGGGCAGCCAGCCGACAGGAAACCACAGCAGGGGGACGAAAGAGCTTCATTTATCTGGGAGCCTGAAATGACTCTTGATTTAAATCATATGGTAAAAAGCACCCAAAGAAGAAAGAACAACATCAGCCAAAAAAAAAACCCCAAACAAACCCAACCCTCGCCTGTTTTTGGAAATAATTCAAGAGGGAACATGCACACATGCATGCACGCACACACACACACACACAAAGAGAGAGGGAGAATGAGAAAGATGAGAGATGATAGACAGAGAGGGCTGCCTGCCGTTTCCTGCTGCAGTCGGGCAGCAAGAGAGAGCGAGAGAGAGAGATTCAGCTCCGTCTGGTTCCCTCGAGGCAACCTTGTGGCGCTGTGCTGTAACAGCCTGACAGTCACTCCTTTTGCAATGCAAGGTTTATTTTGGTATCTTTCCAGAGATAGAAAGAACGTGGCTGAATTTCCTTACAGTTATTCCCTGGGAGTGGGTGTGGGGAGTGGGGGAGAGGGACGGAGGAAGAGAGAGAGAGAGTAAGAGGAAGGAATTTTTAGATTTTACCACTGGTTTGTACGGAGGATTGGCGGGGGGGAATGCGCGGCCCTCTGGGATGGAGAGCAGGGCAAGAGAAGGCTCCGATGTTTGCTTGGGTGGCGGAGGGAAACTCAAAGCGTTGGGGGCTTCAGAAGGGGCAGAATGTGCTTCAAAATGTATAGCTCTTGGTTCTAACAGTGAGTGACATCAAGTTGGCCATGCCCACCGGGTCACATGGCCACCAAGCCACGCCCATCAAGTCACACCCACAGAACCAGTAGCAAACATTTTTACATTTCACCCCTGAGTAAGGCTATTTCTTGCCTTACAACAGTTTGTTGAGTGAAAGATCAAAGTTGCAATAGCACTGGAAAAAGGTGACTTATAACTGTTGCAGCATCCCCATGGTCACATGATCAGAATTCAGATGCTTGGCAACTGACTCATCTTTATGATGGTTGCATCTTCCTGAGTCATGTGTAGTGCTAGGAGGCACTGAAGCTCTGGAACAGCTTGTCTACAGAGATCATATTACATCCCTCCCTGCTGGCTTTCAGAAAACTACTGAAAATGAAACTATTCCAAAGGTCATTATCTTCATTTAAACATTGTGTTACCTCTTTTTGCTTTTGTTTGCTGTTTTGGAGGAGCTTACAATGCTACCATTTGTTTTAATCATAACATGGATGTTGTTTTATTGTATTCTCTGTAAACTGCTGAGAGTCGTTAAATTGCAATGGGATAGAAGTTTAATAAATACTGTAAAAAGAATGAAAGCTGCCTGATGGTTTATGTTCTCGTTCCCTTTTGAGGGAGTGTTTTTGATAACACAGAACCCACAGCAGCTCTAGCCTCTGAAAAACAGTGAAAAAAACGGTGATTTTTCACTCCTTGCTCTTAGTATTTCAAGCTAGCAGAAGTGAAGGTGATCCTGGGTCACCTTCAAGCTGCTTCTAAGGCTTGGAAGTACAAAGAATAACAATGCCCTTTGTTGTATATCTAAGGTGGCTAAACTGGGGACCTGCTTCTTATCACCCACCCCACCCTCTACATACTCATAAACAGTATATAAGGGTAAGAAAGTATTTCGGAGCAGCCTTTGTGCTTACTCTTTTCTAAAAGATAAGCATTGGAACAAATTATTTTCTTTCCAAATCGCAGGTAAGTTTTAGTATGAATTGATTTTATTTGTTGCATTTATAAACTGTCTTTCTCCAGAAGCTTAAGCTAGCATATGTAGAACTCCTTCTATTTATCATCATGCTACCCTGTGTTATTCTACCGCTGCTAAAACCTTTTCATGCTATTCTTACTATTGCAGCAAAGTAGTAATGTGATTCCTCTCAATGAGATATTTTTCATCAGTTCAGAGCCTCATCTGGTAGTTGCTGAAGTGCAAAGGCCTCTTTGGGCTATTGGAACTGCTAGAAGAGGCCTTAAAGCAAAAACAGGGCAGACATATTGTTTCCTGTTAGAAAGTAAAAATTGTATCCTAGAGTGGTTTCAATGGGGTGCTTTGCACCAGCCTTCAAGCAAAACATATCTACCGTATATACCCATATTATATTTATGTAGCTCAACTCTGGCAGATTTCTCTTCCCCTTATAAAATCCTAAACTCACAAATATATATAAACCTACCAAGCACGGAAAAACATTTCAGAAATAGGTTGATTTCCAGTGAATGATCAACGGAAGGCACCAACTGTGGATTTCTTCAACAAGATATGGATTCATCCCCCAAGTCAAATAAAGCAGTTGCCAAATCAGTCTGAGGCTAATTAGATGATTATCTGAACCCAAGGTGGTAGTTACGCATACTCCTAATTTAAATCCAACACTCCTCCTTTATTATCACATTTGAAAGAAGGAAGCATGGATATTTTCCCCTTTGGGTTAGTGAAACTTTTTTTTAGCAATTTATCTTTGCCACATACCTTGAAGGACAATGCATCACTTACTCTCTCTTTACCTTTTCACCCCTACAACCCTGGTTATAATGTGAAGTTTATGATGTAATTATATCAGACCCAAGTGAAATAGCCCCCCCCCTTCCCTTATCACTAAGCTGATTACATTTAGCATGGCATAAACTCCTTCTCCCACTCTCTGCCAGGAGTCCAATTTTAAGCTCTAATTGTTTTATAGGCCCTTTGCACTCTGAGGAAAGGGATGGGGGAAGAGAAAATAAAGGGAGGAGGATTTTCCATTTACATATCTTGCACCAGAAGACACATTCATCACCTGTCTCTCTAAGCAAGCCACCTTCAGCTTCCCCCCCATCCCACCCCATTTGAACAGCTACTTAAGTACAAAGCGGAGGCTCTGAATCATTAACTCTAAGGAGTATCAACAGTGGGGGAACAAAATTATCTATGACTGCTGTGCCTTGTGGTGGTGGGGGGACAAAAGCTTTCTTTGACAAGAGTCTACCACTTGTTTTGTGTGTTTACCATATATCCCCGCCCAAATTAGACCAACCTTCCTCAAGTCGGTGCCCTCCAGAACTGTTTGCCCATTCTCTACAACAGAAATGGAAATGCAACAGATGCCCAGATGCCTTTCTGAATAGACCCACTCTCTTCCTTGTTGTCTTTCTGTGATTCAGAGCCACACAATATGAGGCAGAAGACTTTGGAGGTGGTAGTTTGTTTTTGTTTTCTTTTGTTATAACAAATCTTTTCGATTTAGGAGACCTATCTGCATGCCTGTTTGATTTGTGAGTGTGTATAGCACATTTCTGATCATGTCTTTCTTATTTATGGACAGGACATTTAGGAAAAACATTGGGGTATATACTCTTAAAATGTAATTTGAGAATCATTATGATATGGATTTCATGGTGCAAATCTTTCAGTTACCAATGCTGATTTGCAATTAGAAAATGTTATTTTTCACAAATTGAATCATGCCTGCCTAGCTAATATTTGAGAAAGACAGGAATTATTCATACACCAAATCTCATCTAGTTTAGTACTCAATGCAAGAAATGGAAAATCATCCGGATCCAGATATTATAGGCAGCACTGAATGGTTTAAAGATGCGTCTATACAAATATACACATAAAGGTGGGTGACAAAGTTGCCAACTGGTTGGGACATGGTGAAGCAGGGGGTTTGGAGGGAGGCATATAAATTCCATTCCAGTAACTAATAAGAACTCCATCTTTCCACTGATAATCTACAGGCAGTCCTCACAACAATCACAGTCGCAACTGGTAATTCCATCGCTAAGCAATGTGGTTATCAAGTGAAACATTACATGATCACATCCAATTCACAATGTCAGTACTGCTACAATCATTAAGCAAATTACCTACAGTAGTTAAGCATGATGTCACATGATCACAACTTGTAAATTCCTGCTGCCTTCCCCATTGTTTGTCAGAAGCCTGTTCTCAAGGTTGCAAAATGTAATCAGATCATGCAATAACAGACTACCTCAACCATTTTAAAGGTGCATCCAAATCATGATCATATGGCCATAAATTTGAGAACAGATCACAAATCTAGTTTTTCAGCAGTCTTAAATTTAAATGATTGTTGAACAAGGCAGCTGTTAACCAAGGACTACCTGTATCAAACTTTTTCAGCTAGAGATTGCATTTCATTAAATATTCCTAGTCATTAGAAGTTTCATGGCATTGACTAAGGGTATCATGCAAGAAGGGAAGAGTTAAACAATGCTAGTGATTTGGAGGGTTGCAATATGCACTAATCCCAGTTTGTTTTTCCATTTAAACTCAATGTTTGGAACCATCATTCTAGTGAACCACTGAAAAGGGGATCTGGGGCGGCAAGTTACTCAGTTCAGGTAGACATTGTCCAAAGTTTCATACATAATTGTCCCACAGTCCAACCTTGAGATTCCAAAGATTGAAATTTAGAGCTACAACCTAGCTCTACCATCTGTCAGAGAAAAGTGGTTTAAAGAAGTTGTGCTAGCCATGTCAGAATCAGTTTCTTTTTCACCAGCAGCATCCTTGGCCTCTAGGTCCACCTGTCATTCCTGCCCATCACTATTTTAAGGAACTGGCCCTAATTTAAGTTTCAATCAATGAAGATAAGTTTGGACACTATTGTAAAAGAAGAGTCACCACCAATGTTTCCCTGAGGAATAAAACCATTTCTCTTAATGAAGGCTGCGTAAATTGTTGACTTGATTTAGATCAATCCAATTTGAAAAACTGAATTGATTCATTTTTGTGAAGTGATTTGGGATAAAGAGTTTCTGTGCATGTGTCTGATTCAATGCGATCTGAGTCATCAGTCTGGTTTGATCCAATTGTCTTTGACTGAATATCCAGGCTGAAGCTTTATTCGAACCTAATACCCATGAACTGAATGCTACTTCATATGACAATCTTATTTTTCAGAGTCATAATAACTGTAATTAATAGTTCCTTAAAGCAGTGACACCTTTTTTTTTCAGGCTTATGTTGAAGGGATTCAAACCCAAGCATGTCCTAAGTAATTCGAATGCTTTGCACCACAAGATGGGTGACAAATACATTTGATGATAGATAGAATGATAGGTAGATAGAATGATAGGTAGATAGGTAGATATAGTAGACAGACAGACAGACAGATCCAAAACAGTTTTGAAATCTGCATATCCCTACCCTTCAAATAAGTCCAGCTTGGGTACTTTTATAGATTCTTGTTTGTCACATAGGGTATTGGCAGTTTTTTTCTCCTTCTCACTGATTAGTCCTATGGTGTGAATGAGTAGACAAAACATAAGCTTAAACAAAGGGAAACAATATACAGATAGTTCTCGATTTATAACAGTTTATTTAGTGATTGGTTGAAGTTACAATAGCATTGAAAAAAATGACTTATGACCGTTTTTCATACTTATGATCATTGTAGCATCCCCATTGTCATGTGATCAATACAAGACTACCTGTAATAGGGACAGATTAATTCTTGGAATTATAGCCTTTATGACCTAATGAAGGTTGTCTATAAAAATGTATTCACACCTTCATAGTGACTGAAAGCAATCTAAGTCACGGGTGTCAAACTCAATCGCATCACATGATGTATTGTGACCTTTTTTTGCCTTTGTGGAGCTGGGGTGGGCATGGCCTGTGCGTAATGCAACCGCAAGTTTGACAGGCCTGATCTAAGTGACGAAAAACAAGATTCGGTAAAAAGTGCAATAAAAAAGAACTTGGAGAAGATAATTCCCCATTCTATGGAATGGACTCCAATAACTTCATGTTGTTAACATACGTTTTGGCTTCAGTACCCATAAATGGATGTTCAGAGAATTGTAATTTCCAGCAGGCAAAAGGTTGGGAGAAGACTGGGAGAGTTTGCAACAGAAAACTTCTAACATTCTTTTTATATCTTTTACACCCCTGGATACTTTTCTGTTCTGATCGTGTTAGTCATTAAAATACATAAACAAATAATATGGACAGATAAGTTTTGACTGATTTGAATGATAATATTAAAAAGCTAAGCATACTTGGGCTAAAAGAAATGTTACTTCCAATGATTATTGGACAGGACAAGCAAATATAATTGTAGGTGGACATCTTGATGATTTTAAGGATGAATCAGAAGGTTAATTAGGGAAAGAAAAGGCTGGGATTCAAGGAAGAAAGGCAGAATACATTTTTGTTGTTGTTGTTGTTGCTTCTGCTCATATTGCAGTTTGGCACCACAACTTAATTTTGTGAACAGTCTCCATGATATAAGGCCTTTAAACATATTGTCACTTGGCTACATTTATTATACGGAATTAGCTTCCAGTTGCTTGGAAGGATAGATTCTAGAAGCATCAAATAATTCATCCTGATCTCTATTTGTATGTCCTGCTTGATTTTAATAGCCTGGAATGTTGCAGGTGAAGATCAAGGAGAGCATTAGCGGGCTTGAGAAGAAGGAGGAAGATGAGTTGAGGTGCAGCTGAATTTAACAGAGTGAAATGAGATGGAGTGAGCTTGCATAATGCTTCTTGCCATTACTGGCTCCAGCTACTACCATTCATCTCTCTTCCTTCACAATGTAATATGCAAGCTTTGCACTTACAAGTAATGAAACGTAGACAATTATCTTTCCCTATGGCACCGTTAGTCAGAGTCTATTCTGCTTCTGAAATGCTTACCTCCAACCAAACTGTGCATTAAGTACAGCCTGTTCCATCTTTCCTTTTTACACTACATCACTAAATGAGATTACGTGGCAATAGGTTCCTTTGATACCAAGAATTTACTGCCACATAATCTTCTTAGGGTCAAGTAAGATGTGTTGAAACATTTGGTTTTCAAACAGAAAAGATGTCTGCAGAGACTGTTGCTGTGCTTCTGTCTTGCAATTGGGCCTATAGTCCTTTGAACCAGATCAATAATTCCATTGTGTCATTTTAAAATATTTATTTATTTTGCTGGATTTGTTGACTATTGCAAGTAGCCTATAACTATATAATGTATATATCTTAAATTTGCCTTGCTTTTGCAATGACATATGTGAACTTTGCATGAATCACAGCAAATTATTTCAGAAATAAACTGAGTATGACTGAATACTTCCAAGCCAATTTTTATTCAGTCACTTTCCAGAATTGATTGATGTAGGCTAATGGGATAATATTACTTCGCTGAATTTCATAGAGAATATTAAAGAAGCTACAACCTTGAAAATACCTATAGTGATGAAAAAATACAAGCCAAGCTGAAGCACTGGGTTGAAGCCTAGCAATAGATACCAATTTGAACGGCTTTAAAAGAGCTTATACAGACTGAGGGGGAATAAAACTGTTGGTGGCTACTAGTCCTGAAGAATATTCAACAGTAATGTTTTTGGGAACAGAAGTGGAACAGTACTATTGGCACCTAAGCCAATGTATCTTATTTTAGGCATCTGGTTGGCACTGTAGAATCAGTATGCTAATTAGTTGGATTGGGGTTGGCAATATGGTACCCCAAAGTGCTGGAACATCTGGACATTATTTTTGATGCCTATCACATTCATTCCCTCACCGACATTTTAAAAAGATAGTTTAATCAAAAGTGAAATAGGTAAATGTCCTTTGGCAATGTAAAGAATTGTTTCTGGTATCATAATTTACTAACACACATGCTATTTCTGAGATGATAGAAACCAACCTGGGTTAATAGTTCACCTGATAAATTGACATTTTGTAACAGAACATTTCAACCATGGCAGCCATTTTGTGAAGAGAATTGTCACATTCCTTCACAATTCTAAAAGACTGCCTATCCCTGAGTAAACCAATGGATTGATCTAACATCACTTTTCTTATTTTCTTCTGTGACGGAGTTGATTTTATAACAGTATCTTATAACAGTAACAGAGTTGGAAGGGACCTTGGAGGTCATCTAGTCCAACCCCCTGCTCATGCAGGAGACCCGTACTAGGGATTCAAACCACCGAACTGCCGACCTTTCTGATCAACAAGCTTAGTGTCTTAGCCACTGAGCCACCTAGCCAGGTCCACCATTCTTTTTTACTCTCTTTTCTTAATATGCAGATGCGGTTGGCTAAAATGATTATATCCTTTCTCTTTCCTACAGAAGAACATGGGTTCTCTACCATCCTGAATCTTCTGCAGACTTGAGCCAAATACATTCAAACAAAACTTTATTCATCCAGTTTGCCAGAAGACCTTGGGGATCAGGAGTTGCTGAAAGTTTGTTTATATTTTCATTACTAGAAGTACAGCTGGCAGAGGAGATTGCAGCTTAGGTTGCCTCAGAGGAAAGAACATCACATTTTGGGCTGAAGAATAAATAGCTTTAAAATTGTCTGAAAAGAAAATTTGAATGAAACCCCACTGACCCACTCCCCCACCTGTTCTCCAAGCTTCTTAAAACCCAATAATTAGCAGGCATGAGCAGTAGGGAATATTTCAGGAGATCTATCCATATGCAAAGCTCTTTGGATTAGAAACCCTCATGTCCAATGATGCCAAAATGTCTGCACAATCTCTGGCAGTCAGAAAACAGGTTTAACAAAACTGGTTTGATGTCTCTAACCGCAGTAGCAAAGTCTGGCTTTTAAAAAAGACTAGAGCAAATTGATTTTCTGGTTCAGAAATCCTGAGCATAGGGGTCAGGATGTTATGAGCTACTTTGTCTCACAGTGTAAAGGGTACCTTGAAAGATATGTCACTATGCACATCGTTATGTCTGACAAACATAGGGATGTACTGTAAATGGCTGCCTGAACCATCCAGGAATGCTGCAGGAATTGAAGGAGCATAGAAAACATTTTGAAACTCACAATTCTTTCCCTCCCATGATTCCTTGAATCCCCTATATACTTTTTCTTCTTTCCCATCCTTTCTGCATTTCTTCACTCTCCCTTTGCTTGTTCTGCTATCTACATCCATGTTTGCTACTACTGTGTTTCCCGAAAATAAGACCCTGTCTTATATTTTTTTAAACCCCGAAATAAGTGCTTGACCTTATTTTTGGGGAGGTCTTATTATTTTGGGGTGCATGGAGCAAGATGGGGCTCCTCTTGCCATCTTACCTGATTTCCAGCTCTGCGTTTAAATATTTTCAGGGAGGGCTTATTTTCGGGGGGAGCCTTATTTTAGTGCATGTGCTCAAAAGCCCAATTGGGCTTATTATTAAGGGATGTCTTATTTTCAGGGAAACAGGGTAGATAGAAGCCACTCTTTTAGAAAAAGTTGGAGAAGCTGGATTTTCATGTCATAAATTCATTCTTTAGAGAGCCTCTGGACTCACATGGGACTAATCAGAAGCCCCCTGGAGCAATTGAAATTTCATCCACAGGACACTTGGCCCTTTCTAATCAAGTTTCAAAAGATGATTAAACACAGGAAGATAGGGATAAAAAAACATAACAGAGAACAAGTACTTCAAAATAATGTTATGCTGAATTCTATGCTTTGCAGTTTCTCAAATGTTTACTCTCCCTAAGAAAGAGTCTTCTGCTCATTTGTCTTATTCTCAGGGTATCTGAGAATTTTTGAGTTTGCTTTATTATCAAAGGTTTGGGGAGGAAATGCTCTGATGTTATGGTTGTCTATGATACATCTTCATAAATGCCTGGGGTAAGTTAAGAACATTTCAAAGTACCAACATGCATGGTGATATCATAATGTAAAACCCACCCTTACTTATTTATATCTCAACCTTTGACACAAGCACAAATAATGTGAGTTTTGTGTTAGGATACTGTGGCACACAGTTCATCACTTGCCCTTCCTCCCTCCCACAGATTCCTGTGTACGTCTTTCCATCATTTTGGAGCTGCCTCATAAGGTCTTCCTAAGGAATGCAGAATTCTGGAAATATTGTATGATGAAAGATGCTCTCTTGCTCTCTTTGTGGCTAAGTAAGTGCAATAATTTATGCTCCAGTTATGATCATGGTGTTGAAATTACTTATAAATAATTTAATGTTTTCAAGTTTCAACTTCAAATTTTGTTTGTCAAATTGAATAAGATCTGGAAGGGGGTAAAAGGCAGGAGAACTTTCTCTCCCACTGCACCAGAAGTTTTAAAAACCTCTGGGCTATTATTTTGGAGTCCTACTAGAAAATGGAGCCCTGACCTCTTTCTTGTGGTCTGGCTGTAATGTGACAGAAAGAACTGTTCAAGTTAGCATCACAACCACTGACTGTGGTTTGCAAAAGTGGTAGTCAGCTGCTTTTTTCACTTCTGCTGCCTGAAATAATTGAATTAGACATTTCAGAACCTGTATTGCGGATCTTACACATCCACTGAGATTAAGGCAAACACTGCAAGGAGGGTGCGAATTGCTTGGTAATAGGGATGATTGCAGTCCATATCTGGCCAACTTTGTGACCTGCATCCAGTCAGGATTTTTATTCTACCTATCCCACAAGCCAGTGTTTTTTCTGGACTTAAAGCACAGACTGCAGTGCCTTAGGGCACATTGTATCTTTTTACTAAAGTCAGGCTCTCTTAAATAGATTCGTATCAAAGCTACACCTGGGAAGCCCTTAAAACAACAGACATTGCATTAATTGCTTTCACAGATGGCAGGAAAGTAATCGGCATTGTAAATACTAGTGAAGATAGAGTTGTAACACTCAAAGGGTGCCTATGAGAAATAATGAAATGAGATTCATCTTTGAAGCTGTTTGAAACCTAATCAATGTGAAAAAGGACCTCAGAATGCAATGATTGCCAACGTGACTTTCTGATAGGGGGTCCTGAAGAGCAAATTAAATATGACTATATAAAGCAATACAAAAAAAGAGCAATATGGGCCAGTGGAGTGGCATCCAAGTTATATTTTTACAAAGACAACAAACCATTACTGATAATTGTCACAAAAATTTCCTTCCACAGACTGTCAGTAGGTGCTGAAAGCTTCCATATAATTTCATAGAGATAAAAGCTTAGTCCTGGCCATACTGAAAGTTCTTTAGTCTAATCAACCCAACAATATTTTACAAACTGTGATTTAAAGAGGAACTAGCTAACCTCAGCATTTTCCAGCTGCCCAGTTTTCCCAACAGAGAGGATCCAAATTACAGACCCTGAAATAGAAAAATCACTAAAATAACTTACCTGGAATTCTTTCTGCCCTCTTTGAAAGAAGTTCCACTTTGGGTCATTTTATTAGGAAGGAGGAAAGAAAAGTGTATAATATAAAACAATTATAAAACATTTGTAGCCACTACCCAACTGCCTCTTCTCTAGGAATGAATTGGGATTATTTTTTCTGGCTTTTTTTTTTTGTCACAGCTCCCAGAATGGATCTGGCACATTTTCAAATTATTTCTTTGTTGGCATCTCTTCCCATACAGAACAGGTTGTGTTATGTTTTGATCACTCTTAATCCTGCTGACTGACAGACTGTCCCAAACCTCTCTACATAATTTCTTTACAACATTCTGTCCATCTGGAAAAAAAATAAAAACATATGAACTAGTATGGCAGAACAGCATTAGAACTTAAATCTGTCTCCTTCTGATCTGTAACAGAGCTTTGTAGGAATTCAGGAGCAACGGATTGGAGACAGAAATATTTACAGATGATCAGCCAGGATTCTAAAATGCAGCAGAGCCAATCAGCCAGTGGCCCAGAGAGTGGAATTGGCCCTCAAAGCAATTATGATTAATTTTTGATTGATTGATCACTGGGGGATTAATGTTTCCCCGTGGTTTATTTTTTTACTTTATTTTTTTTAATATATTTATTTGCCTCCCATCTCACCACAAGTAGTCTCTGGGAAGCTTACAAGATTAAAAGCAATACGTACATATAATAAAATTATAAATTATGATAAAAAGATAGGAAGGGAACAAGGTGTACAGGGGATGATGGGATCTGCTATTAATCCATCAGCCACCTCCAGCCTGACATTCCCACACTGGGTCCCCAAGCCAATTGGCAGAATTAAGCCTTCAGGACCATAAGAAAGATCAGGTGGGTGGGAGCACGTCTCACTTCAGGGGGCAAGTTCTTCCAAAGGGCAGGAGCCCTGGCAGAGAAGACTCTTCTCATGGACTCCACCAGTGGAAATTCCTTGACTAATGGGATCTGCAGTATGCCTCCTGTGCCAGTGTGGATGGGTTGGGATTGTCCCATTGGGATGAGACAATTCCTGAGGTAACCTAGACCCATGCCATGCAGGGCTTTATGGGTAATAACACCTTGAATTGCTACTAGAAGCAAACCAGCAGCCAGTACAACTCATGAAACATCGGTAAGCCTTTCTAGGAGCCTTAAAGGCTGCCCACACCCCCACACTCTTCACCAGTTATAGCTTCCAAATGCTGTGAAGGATAGCTCCATGTAGAGCACATTACTTTACTTTGAAAATCAGAGAAAATAGTAATATTTATGCATGTATTCTACATTACAATTACAAAATTAAAATCAGTCAACAATGCTCATTGTCCTCCTAGACAGGTGTCATGAAACTTTTTATGGATTCCAGCTCTATACTTGTCTGTGTATTATGAAGGCCAAACCCCAGGATATCTGAAGAAGATTTACTTATCTAAGACCATTAATTAAAAACAAAACCTGAAGGTTCTAGAATACTCTGGTGCTTGAGTGGTTCAAGGATTAAAAATAATTTTCATCTAAAGTGGAAATAAATTTAACTATTTTCTTCTCCTAGTTCCATGAAATAGCAACACCAACATTTCGCTATAATTTCTGTACCATGCATTATTCAGAAGACTTAGGTAGCACATCTGGTTGCTTTATAAGGCTTTTCTTTTTTAAAAAAAGTCAGAAAAATCCTTCATTCTCACACACACACACACACACACACACACACATACACACGGCTAAACTGGAAGCTAAATTCCACACCACTCTTATGTTTTGATTTTTGAACTGCTCTCTGAAAAACACAGTGCCTACCTGGAAAGATAGAAATAGACAATTCCTGTGATAGGAAAATGAGAGAGAAAAAATAAGTTCTGGGATGTGGAGAATAAGAAGTGTTATAAGAGAAGCTATAAAACTCGACCACTTCTGATCTTCATAATCAAAATGTTCTGCATTGATGTGTGAAATGGCCTGTGGTGCTCTGGCCTATTGGAAAGGAAACAAGTAGATTCCTGATATTTTTTTGAATGACAGTTTATTTTGCTATTGACCACTGAAGCATCCCCTAAACAAGGAGTGAGATGATAGCTTGTATTTGTTGAGTGTCAGTTAGAATTGAGCTGGAGTTTTCCACAATAGCCCTTGATGTTTAAAAAACACTGTTGATGAACAAAAAGAGAGTTCACAGAAGAGCTCAAAGAACGACGAAAGGAACAGGGAGTACTGACTGATGAGAGGAAAAAAATAAGAGCATCCTTAGCTCAGCTGAAGAGCAATGACAAAATGATTAGCAGATCACCTCCTGAAAGCATCTGAAGGATAAAGAGGAGAAGAAAGAAGCAGTGGAAGTTGAGGATTGGTTCAAGCCACTCAAATGAAGACTAATGATCTTATACTGAGCAGAAGAAAGGCTGAATATGAGAGAGGGTTGGCTGGCTTTTGTCTGTGAGATTGATTAAATTGTGGAGCAATTTCCCAAGAAGAAGGGGCGGGAGGGCTTGGATGAATTATTAAGATAAGCAGTAAAAAGGAGAGGACAGCCATAAACCATTCACCACTTGAGGACTTAACATTTGTATTAGTAGCAGAGAAGTTTTTAGATGCTGGGCAAAATCCAGCAGGAAGTTTCGTACAATATTCATTCCACTAGAACTCGTTGCAGAAATTTTCTTGCGGGCCCGGTTATCAGCACACATTTAAAAGAACTCACTGAGCCCCATAGCTATCTATGTACTGGGAACATACTTGGCACATAGCAATTCTGCTCCCATCTTTAAATGACCTGATGAAAAGCTGCCATGGACTGCCCTATGATTACCAATCTGAGCATACCTAATTGCAAGCAAATATTGTTATAAAGGTACATCACTTCCAGTATAGTAATTTGTATGTGTGGGTGCCATCATCAGATATTGGAGGTATCACATATTTGAAAAGTGTTGTTGTTTAGTTGCTAAGTCATATCTAACTCTTTGTGACTCCATGAACCATAACATGCCAGGCCCCCGTCCTCCACTGTCTCTCAGAATTTGCCCAAATTCATGTTCATTGAGTTGATGACACTATCTAACCACCTCTTCTTCTACTGTCCCCTTCTCCTTTGCTTTCAACCTTTCCCAACAACTGAAATGTATAATGCCGTGATGGCGAACCTATGACACGTGTGCCCAAAGTGGCACGTGGAGCCATGTTGCCTGGCACATGCAGCATTGCCCATTCCTCTTCTGGGTTTCTGGCACGCATGCGCACATGATGATCAGCTGGCCTTTGTGCATGTGGCAGTGCCGGAAACCGGAAGAGCTGGTCTTCCATTTTCAGATTTTTTTTTTTAAAAAAAATTGATTTATATGCTGCCCTTCTCCGAAGACTCAGGGTGGCTTACAACGCGTTAAGCAATAGCCTTCATACTTTTGTATATTTATACAAAATCAGCTTATTTCCCCCCACAAACTGGGTCCTCATTTAACCTACCTTAGAAAGGATGGAAGACTGAGTCAACCTTGAGCCTGGTAAGATTAGAATTTACAGTAATTGCAGACAGCTGGTTTTAATCACTATGCTTTTAGTCTGCTGAGCTAAACCAGACATGAGTTGGTCGGCAGGTGTGCATGCACGGCAGTAACCAGAAGATTTGCTTGACGGTGCCATGCACGCACAGGAAACTGAAAGTACCTTATCCGGCATGTACATGCCCCCTGGGCAGCTCCTCTTCCTGGTCACGGCCCTGACAATCATGCATACGCATGCAAAGTGCGCGCACGAAGTGCTCCCCTTTTGGCACTTGGTGCCACACACACATGCGCTCCCTTTTCGGCACTCAGTGCCAAAAAGGCTCGCCATCACTGGTATAATGTAATAATCAATATGTTTAGAGCAACAAGTGCAAAATTCAGCATTCTGAAAATTCTAAGAAGCAAGCTGATGGACTGTAGTACTGCAGTTACAAGCTTTAAAGCCCTCCTCATGTGCTTCCTTGTCTCTTCCACCTTGTTAGGAGAAACCGAATCAACTCATCAAAATAAGCAACTATGCTTAATTCACATAATTAAAATTGCAGGATCTGCATTTTGCTTGTTTGTTACCTTGTTTCCTGCAAAAAAAAAAAAAAAAAGCACAGGCAAATGCAGTTCCTACAGAGACTGTGAAGGACCGCCTGCGATTGGAAACTCTGCTGGGTGTTTCCATTGCATTTAAGGTCCTGCTGTGCTTAACATTGTTCCTGAAGCTGTACATAGAAGGGAAGCCCACAGGAAAAGCAAAGGAAGGGAGATGTTTCTCTTTCATACATTATTTTCAATGCACAGTACTATAATGAATCAGAATGCTTATTCTTCACAGATGCCTTTAATTCTATCACCATTTTTCCTCCAGCTAAAAATGCTTACTGTTAAGAAATGCCAAAACTGGGGGGGGAGGGGGACGACGACAAAATACTTTCCTGTTTAACTGACCTTTTTTAAGCCACTCAGGGTGTACTCTAATAAAAGCCAGAAGAAATACCTTGGGGAAGGGGGACTACTGAGGTTTTATTGTTTCGTCTTCCAAGAAACAATGCAAGGTGACTTTCTTATTTTTCTGCCATGAGAACTGTCAGCAAATCCAAACATATAATTGGCATATGCAGAACAGTGTGTGTGTGTGTGCGCGCGCGCGCGCACGCGTATGCTTATCGAGTCACAGGCTAGATAAATCTGATAAACAAAATATGAGATTTAAAAAGGAAGGTAGAGAAAGCTACTTCAGAAGAAACCCTCCCTAGTTTTCAGAATAGAAGTACGGACAGTAGGGGTATTGTCACACTTGCAAGATATTGTTAATGTAACCTTACAGTAAGGATAGAGTTAGTACTCAGTTAGTATCAGAATATTTCATCTGACTGGGAATCTTAAAACAGCTAAAATTTATGGGATGCTTTCTGCATTTATTAGGAGTTTGGTATAGCTTCTGAGCCACCTTACTCACCTCCCCATACATACTCACAACCTTCTTCCGATTCTGTATTCATGTGACATCCTACTGTTTTCTCAATCTTCCAGCTTTCCTTTCTTCATATCCTCCGTATCTCAACTCTTTGCCATTTTTGTCTTCACCTCCTTTCCTCTGCCTAGCTGTCATACCATTTTCTAGATTTGTCTCCCCAACTGCCCAGCCACTTTCTTGTCACTCTCCCCATCACCAACTCCTCTGAGTAATTGCTCCTATTGTTTACTACAGTTGCAGAAGATAATCAGCAAGAAAGGCAGGGTGCAGGATGAGTATAGTTTAAAACATAAATGTGCATTATTAATGTTTACAGGGTAACATTACCACGTTAGTGAGTAGAAGTGGGAATATTTATGTGAAACGATTTAATTTTTACTGGAGAGATTCAGGTTTGAATCTCTACTTGACCACGGAAGTCACTATCTCGTTGTGGGGATAATATGAGGGAAGAAACTCCACCCCACTTCCTTTAGTTGTCAGAAAAAGGTCAACATAAGAAAGCAAAATTACTTTCTAACCCTTTCTTTATAGAAAGATCAGATATGGATGGAGTGGGGAATGTAAATTGTAGGCTATTAATTGTAGGTAACTAGATAGAGCAATAATAGTCAGAACTTCAGCTGTAGAATACACAAGAACCCCCAAATCCCAAGGGTGACATTCTGCTGGTTCAAAATGAACACTAATTTCCTGAGCCTTGTGTCCAACTTTCACTTCTTTCAAAGCTCACTTTGCATTCCGTGCACGAATAAAGAAATGGAAAACCTCAGCAGGGGCAGAGATTAAGGGAAAGATTTCTGCTGATGTTTTGTGGTAGCAATTACTACATAACTCCATTTACCCTTTAATAAAGCAGCATATTAGCCCTAAGCAGATTAAAAAGAGGACAAGAGAGGGCTGAGGTGAGAGGCTTGCATGAAGTTTCTTCATTTCTAGTTATTTTAAAAAATGAACATCTCCTAGGCTCTGTAATAGGCATAGCTTGATTTTAAAAAAATGTTAAATGATCCTTCTCAGTCACTAGTTCCTCATTAATCATTGTCTTAGTCGCTAGTTCCTCATTACCTCCACAAACCACTTACGAAACCTCTGATTCCTTGCTATGACCAACAAAAATACTGACATAACAGTGGAATCTAAGTTGGGGAGGAAAGATTTGAAATAGAAATACAAACACCCACAACAACCAGTAATAAGACCCTATATCTAGGCTGTCCATGTGGCTGTGGATAAAAGTAAGTTCATTCTACATTCCACCTACCTGGGTTTGATCATAGCCATATTTAAACTAATGATTCAATTCTTATTTCCTAATCTGGGCTTCTCCAGATAAGAAGGATCAAATTCCCATAATTCCTTCCATGGACATTGAACATTCTGCTTGATGTGCTAAATGTTGTACTACCGGGAGAAATTATTATTATTATTATTATTATTATTATTATTATTATTATTATTATTA
>WNWU01013802.1:3890705-3957514 GCA_012654045.1 Ptyas mucosa
TATTATTATTATTATTATTATTATTATTATTATTATTATTATTATTAACAACAATAACAATAATAACAACAATAATAATTTATTTATGCCTTTATCGTTGTATAAATAACTAAGGTGGGAAGCACACCTAAATGCTCCTTCCTCCTCCCATATTCTCCATAACAACAAGCCTGTGAAGTGAGCTGGATTGAGAGAGAATGATTGGCCAAAGTCATGCAGCTGGCTTTCAAGCCTGAGCTGGGCCTAGATCTCACAGTCTCTTGGCTTCTAACTAGGTGCCTCAACCATTAGAAAGAGGCATATATGAAAGAATGTAAAGAAAAGGATAACGTGGAATACTACTGGAAAATTGATCAAGATTTGGTTTTCTTAGAAGGAGGTCACTGAAAACTACTTAATTTTATACAGCAAATATAGTGCAATAGTTAAGGTATTGGATTGGTATATGGGATACCTGGATCCATTCTTCACAGTGGAAGCTCACAGGGTGACTTGCACCAGCAACAGGTTTGTTACTTTGGGGGAAAATAGGAAGAAATACCATACACATACTGTCTTGAACTCCTGCATAAAAACAACAAGACATAAGCAAAAGAATGAATGAAGTGATCATTAGTTTAGAGCTACTCAGATTTCAGATCTGAAAAGAGCAAGATTCAGTCTGAATCTGGTCCAGGATTGAAAGAAAAACATTTTCAATTTGAACTGATTTAAGAGTCAACATGCAATTTGATAAATTATTCAAGTACCAGCTATCAATGGGAAGCATCAACATGTCAGCAGCAGCTTCATTTTTTTTTTCTCAGCCCGAAATGAAAATAACACATTAGAAAATATTAATCCTGCAAAGTTTCACTTAGATATTTTCACATTTTCAGTGCAATATATTTTTTGAAATATTTCACCTGAATCTCATTTAAAGCACAGATTAGGGACAGACAGTACTGTAGCTTCCATGTTTTCTAGCAAAGTACCAACAGAGATGTTGTGCTAAATCAAAGCAGAAAATGCCCTACTCCATTTTAAAAATAAACACCATTATCATTCTTTGACCTCTTTTTTTTCTGGCTGGCTAATTTGTTTCCATAGCTCTTTAGCATAAGATTAGCATCTCCTTGGAATCATCTCCTTATGCACGGTCACCCATGCCCTTGTCACATCTCGCCTGGACTACTGCAACGCTCTCTACATGGGGCTTCCCTTGAGGAGCACCGGAGGCTCCAACTGGTTCAGAATGCGGCCGCGCAGGTGATTATGGGAGCGTTGCGGCGCTCCCATGTAACACCTCTCCTGCGCGAGCTGCATTGGCTCCTGTTGGTCTTCCGGGTACGCTTCAAGGTATTGGTTCTCACCTTTAAAGCGCTCCATGGCTTAGGGCCAGGGTACTTACGAGACCGCCTGCTGCTACCGATAACCTCTCACCGGCCAATACGCTCTCACAGAGAGGGCCTCCTCAGGGTCCCATCGGTCAAGCAAGGCCGGCTGGCGGCCCGCAGGGGGAGAGCCTTCTCAGTGGGGGTACCCGCCCTGTGGAATGAGCTACCTCCCGGAATACGACTGATCCCGGACCTCCGGACCTTCCGTAAGGCCCTGAAGACATATTTATTCTATCAAGCGGGCCTAGCCTAAATAGTTTTTTAGTGGGATTCTAAATTTTATAAGATCTGGGGTTTTAAATTGGGAGGCCGATTAATTTAATACATTTTTAACTATCTTAACTTTTGTATTTATATGTATTTTAATTTTGGCTGTTCACCGCCCTGAGTCCCATTGGGAGAAGGGCGGTATACAAATTAAATTAAATTAATTAAATAAATAAATAAATAAATAAATATGCTATTAGCTAATTCAACTTCTTCTTTTTTTTTGCAAAATGTCTGTGTGACCATTATTATATATGGTAATAACACTTCTAAAAAGGTGTAATATTTCAAAAATCTGTATTCTGTGGTAATGGTCACTTCTAGCTTCATAAGCCATAGAAAATTAAATTAGAAATCGCACACAAGTGACTGCATCTTTGTAGCTTTACTTCTAGTAAGGAAATTATGGAAGGACATTGAGCTAAATTTCCTCTGTAAATGCAACTCCCCTCCCCTTTTGATGTTAAATAGCCAAAGAGGAATGTGATTAAGAATTTTGTCATGGAATCTTCTCAAGCAGGAGGGTCTGGGGGAAAGAGAAAACCTGTTATATAGAATGAGAAATTTCTAGAACTAAGGAAAGAATTGATCACATGCAGATATATAGGATTAATAATTAGTCAGACTGTGTTAGAATTTTTTATTAGGAGTATATTAAAAACCATGTCCAGTTATCTATCCCTATATATTCACTTGCCAGTTTACTCTGTCTCTTTATATATTTTCATATATTCGCTCATTCATTGAGAATAAACACACACACTTCACACACATGCATACTTCTTGAATGATTTTAAATATTGTTACTTTTAGGACACTGGTCCTTTGATTCATTTACATTTACTCTTTGAAGCCAGTTCTTTTTCTAAGATCAACACCTATTCATGTTCCTCTTTGCTGCCAAGCATCTTGAAATGAAATAAATGCTATTTTTATACAGAAATTTATGGTCATAGCTGTATCTTGGGAAGTTATAAACAGGTAGTATGCCAGGTACAAATTAAATCTCAGTGATCAGAATGTTACTTCCTTTGGCCTTGCTCCTAGTTGTAAGGAGAGAAAAATAATGATGCAGAGATACAAATGAAAAGAATTCCTGCTGCACTCAATCCTGCCACTATAGCTTGAATGGCCAGGCCCGATGGTTCTATAGAGGGTAAGACCACACATACAACTTACATTGTGCATACTGTCAACAGCAAAACACAAGATGAAACTGGCACGTTCAGTAACTTTAAAATCTGAAGAACTGCAAATAGAATAGACACAAAAACTACCAGAGGCTATGCTACAAGTCAGGCAAGTAGAGAAGTAAAGAAAAATAAAAGATAAAAGAAGTGGTGTCGGGAAAAGATAGCTTATTTAAGAAGAAAACAAGTCCTGATTTTTTAAAAAAAGCATTGCAGAATATATCTGAGGTCCATTCTCAATTTTTCCCTTCCTCTCTCTAAACAAAGCTGTTTAAACAAGTCCTAACAAAAAAAGTGAGTGTGATGGAACAATCTTCCTACAAAGCCTCTGATAGGCAGGGTTTGAGTGGTGATAAATTACTGTAGAAGGTATTTATAGCAATATCAGAGAGCCCATTACATCTGCCAAGGCCCCCCGTACATATCTTTGTCTGTTTATAGAATGAAAGTTAAAGCCAGACAATACATTGGCCCTTCAGATCCCCTTGGAATCTCTCTAAATCAATTTTAAAGCATTTGCTTTAATTCGGTTCTAACCTGCAGTTTGAAAGGATGATTTGATCGAATCTCCCTTGAGTGAATCACCCATTTGAACAACCCTAATATTAAGCTATATTTGTTTTTATTTACAACTATGCAGGGGGATCATAGTGAAGACACTGCTGAGAGCAACCAAAGCAGCTCCCATAGAAGCTGATATATTCTGTTCTCTCTGTGTGTCTCCATTTTTCTCAGGCTAAGTGATAATTAATTGGGCTGTACAAAGCCTTCAAAAGAGGTGATTTGCAACGTGTGGTAGCGCATACAAAATACCTGTTTCTGATTCATTAAAGCAATCACTTTTTGCAAGCTTCACAAGTCTGCTTTGGAAGCTGATGTGAGCTGTCTCCCAATGCATGTTTATACACAGCTACTTTGCTTTACTTTGGTACCATTGACTGTGCATGTACACACATATAGAGAAAATTAGAAACAGTTTCTGAAGCAACTCCATGAGCTTTGCAAATATTTTAACAATAAATGAAATGAAGAATGGAAAATAATAGCGTGAAGGACTTTTTTGGAAAGCTTTGCATAGTCACAATGCTTCAAATGCACATGTCTAGGTTTCCATCTAGGAAACCTTGGTCTAGGTTTCCATCTAGGAATGTTCTTTTCTAAAACAAATGCTGTATAGTGGTGTGGATATTTTCATGTACATAAATCATTGAGATTTTCAATATCTTTGTAAAAATCAGACCCAGGTTCAGAGTTATGACATACTAACTTTTCCAATCACAACTGCACCAGGATTTACTATAATTAGTTGGCAAACCCAGCACCCTATTATATAGTCTAAAGCAGAGTTTTGTTTTGTTTTCAGAACTGGCAATCTTAAGATGCATTGCATGGACTTCAACTCCCAGAACCACCCCACCCCCATCAAAATTCGGGCTGGAGAATTCTGTGAATTGAAGTCTGCACATTTTAAGGTGCCAAATTTGAAAAACACTAATCTAAGGCATCCTTCTAGGGCCGGTTTGGAATATATCAGAATCTGTAGATGCAGATCTTGAGTTTAAACTTTTCCATAAGCTGAGCAATTCCAAGTATTTTCACCCTTCTGAGTTTTTTGTACTCACAAAATTTGAGAAAAGATCAGGCCATAGACCATAAAATCTGCCATCTGCATTTTGAAGTGTACAGTCTCTGTGATTAGAAAAAAAATTCTAAGTTTGATATCTTTGGTTTTTGCTACTAATTTAAGATGATATTCAGAGTGTCAGAGAAATGCAATACAGGGAAAAATAAACTAATAATTTTATTATTATTATTATTATTATTATTATTATTATTATTATTATTATTCTTGCTTGTGGTTTTAGTTATACAATTACATAAAGTTTCCACAATGTTCTCCTTTCTTTTTTTTAAAAAAAATCCTACCTTATCAATTTCATTTGTTGTGATTTCAAAAATTCCCTTCTATCTTCATTTAGCGACTAAAATGAGTGCAAAAACATCTTCTATGTTCCTTGAAGTCTTCATACTGTATCAAAGAGGAGAAAAAGCTTTAAGCAACTCAATGTTGATTTCATATATGTGTTCTTTTCTCTCCTTCCACCTCTTATAATAAAGTGCATTTGGATTTGCTCTTTAAAGACTAGGAGTCTCCTTTCAAAAAATCAGCATTTAAATAAGGTTGAGGGGGAAATAGCAGTAAAGTAGTTGGACACAGGTAATTAATCCAAGAAAAAGTTCAGTATAATATTATCTCAAACAAGGCAATTGGTTCCTTGGAGTAATATTAGGATGAAAGTAAACTTTATTTAAATACTGCTGCCACCTCTTAACATTATGCAGAACTCAGCATGGTGCAGAGATTTGAAGGGAGAAAAGAAAGAGACCAGAATTATTTTCTCTTTTTTTCTGACAAAATATGAGAACTCCGCAGTCATACAATGGAAATGATTGGTCAAACAAATGCAAGCAATTAGTAACATAACAAACAATTAATTTGGGGATGAATGATTCCAATGAATGCATTTTAGTTCCAGACTCGCTACCTATCATAATAAAGTTCCATACATCTTTACAGGGTAATTTTAAACTTAGAATGGACAGATGAAGTTCCTTTGATCACAAAAATAAGCCCTATTGGAAGGCTCCTTGTAACAGTGACCAAAAACAACTTGCCTGCAGCAGTTGTCTCTAATCTGTTAGGATTGCAACATCCAGAATTCTTGGGCATTATGTGTTGAAATAAATTGGCCATTATGTGTTGCTAGTAAATTGCATAAAGCAATGCCAAGTACGTGACTATACGTAATGCAGAGAATCTTCATAAAAATATTAGGAAAATTCTAGCTACTAGAGAACAATGTTGCTTATCTTGAAAATGAACACTAACTGGACAAGTCTGAATGAGTCAACTATTACCCTATTACTTGGCAAATGTATCATTCTGAAACTGTTGAGAAAACAGACAGATTCACTGAGACTGTTAAATTGACTGCTTTTTCCATTCGATGCGTGCCCTTCCTGTCTAAAAGCCTCCCAACAGGTGACACAAGGTTTAGTCTATAGGGTAGTATATGCATCTTTGAGTTAGAGTGATCCCACCTGCTTGAAAAAAAATGGTGGATGCCATCACTGAGTCAAACATTTTCTCTGCAATTTTCATCCAATCTCCAATCTTCCCTTTTGTAGAACTGTTGTTGAGAAAATAATTGGGTTGAAGCTATTGAATTAAGTTTATGGCATGTCCAGGATACAGAGTTCTGCTGGTTACCAACAAACTTTCATGTGTAACTCAAGATATTGGTTGTTACCTATAAAGTTCTTCATGGTATGGATTCTGGTTATCTGAGGAACCGTCTCTCTCCATTATTACTGCTGATCCAGAAAAAATCAACATACTTGGAATACTTTAAAACAGTGTATGTTTGTGTGTATGTGTGTATACAAACATATACATACATACATACATATACATATACATATACATATACATATACATATACATATACATATACATATTTTCAATTGCTTAACCGCCATCTCCTTTCTTGGTAGCATCCAACTGGAGTTTAACTAATTCAATCCTACTCTGTCCCAAAGGTGCTTTTTTAAGAGGCAACTGGACTTTCTGATTTTTCAGAAAGTTTTCTTTAAAGATGTTTCACTTCTCATCCAAGAACTTTTTCAGCTCTGATTGGATGGTGAGGAAATGGAAGGATTTATACTCCTTGCAGACAGCTGATCATTTAATGACAGCATGATTCACTTAACAAATTATACTGTAAGGAGTATAAATCCTTCCATTCCCCCACCATCCAGTCAGAGCTGAAGAAGCTTCTTGAATGAGAAGTGAAATGCCTTTCAAAGAAAAACCAGAAAGTCTAGTTGCCTCTTGAAAAAAGCATTTTTGGGACCTGGATGACTGAGAATCTCCATAGACCAACCCTGCTCTGTTATTGTATTGTATTATGTTTTTAACTCGCATACTACCCAGACTCATTGTGAATTGGATAACCAAATACATTGAAAATATTGAGGGCCTTAACACAAGTCCTGTTCTTACCTCTAAAATAAAACTACCAGCCAACCATTCTACGGTGAGAAAAAATTAGGAGCATCTTTATTTCTTTGTTGACATTTAATGTCTGTTTGAATTTTGCAACCAATAACTGGTGGCTCAAGCCAAAATATTTTTTTCCTTCCCACAGGCTCTGCCCCCTCCTATTCATACAAGTTGCCCTTACCTGCACCTCATTCAGTATGTCAGCAAATGTGACTTTGTTCAACCACTCAGTATATTTCTCCTTTAGAAAAAGGGAATCATATTTCTCCATGAATCAAGAAAGCATGCTCTTACAATCTGCCTGACATTTCTCCATGTTTCAGATAGAGAACAATCTCTTAACTTTATTGTTGCATGGAGAGTGATGTCAAGGAGCAAAGCTTAATGTGGCATTTGGTAGTACTTCAGATGACATTATCTGATCTACTAGTGTCCCAGATTGAATCTAGTTTCTCAATTTTCTGTAGTCAATTTCAGCTAGTAAGATATATATAGTAGATATATAGTACAGAGGACAGAGAAGGGGGGAAAAGCCTACAGGATGCAGGCAGTCCTTGACTTACAACTACAATTGGGATCAGAATTTCTGTTCCTAAACAAGGCACATGTCAAGTGAGTCATGCCCAAGGTTATGACCTTTTTGCCACAGTTGTTCAGTGAATCTTAGCATTTGTTAAGTGAATCATGCTGTCATTAAATGAATATGGCTTCCTCTATTGACTTTGCTCCCTTGTTGGAAAGTTCCAAATGGCAATCACATGACCCTAGGATGATTCAACCGTCATAAATACATGCCAGTTGCAAGGGTCTGAATTTTAATCATGTAGGCAGTGGGGATGCTGCAATGGTTGTAAGCATGAAGATCAGTTATATGTCTCTTTTTTCAGTAATTTCAAATGGACACTAAACAAATGTTTGTAAGTCAAGGACTACTTGTATTTAATAATTAACCCTTCCCTCTCCAAATTACATTAAAAATTGTATACATTCCAGACAGGTTTGAATGGAATAACAATCCAAAATCAGTACCAGTTTTTCTAACACCAAAAGTAATGGTCATGTTGACCATTAAAACTTTCAAAATATGGAAACTCCATAGTGGCATTCCTAAAGAAACTAAATGTCAAAAATGCAAACTCTTCCAGATTGATTAACCTTTTTGAAATCTAGTTTGTTTAGGAAACAAAAGGAAAAAAGGGGGGGAAAGAAGGAGAAATTATAGGTGGTATCATAATTATTATAGATGCATTCTTAATTATTCTTAATGAATTATCTCTTTAAAAGGCAGATCTTGGAACAGCAGTGTGTACAGAAAAAATTGCAAATAGTGTACTACTTTGTTAATTTGTTTGTTTTAAAAATTTGTGTGCCGTCTTTCAAATTCATCATCATCAAAATTATATTCACAGGGCAAGGTATAAAATAAGTTATCCTACAGCTTCTGCTTCCAAGCATGTGAAATCCAATTATGTCTGAAACAGACAACTTGCATTTTACTTCAGCATTGCTACAAACTAATAATTTGGAAACAGCTAAACAGATATTTTTTCTTTCCGTTTAAGGTTCTTCTTGAAGAAGAATTCTGAAGAATGTGAAAGTTTGTGTGTTACCTAGTGGCATTGTTGTTGCTTCTATCACAGCACTTGCTTTACTTACTGTGGCTGTTAGGTGAATTCAAGTTTACATCTCTGAAATAACTGAATGATGTGGCTTAATTTCTTCTTCTGAATTAAAATTGTTTCAGATGAATGAGAAGAGCAGCATACTCTATCTTTAGGCAACACAGCTCTCTAATCCGGATGCTTTGCCAAACACCTAGGATATGAGAAAACAAAACAATTAAGAGTAAGAACAACAAATAACAACAAAAGAAGAAACAACAAAAAAGAAGTAAGAGGTAGGTGGTATGTGAATCTCCCAAAGGATGATGTGTTTCTCTATGTCTCCCTAACACTAATCAAGCTTTGCAGATTCTAATCTGCGCTGTAATTAACTTTATCCAAATGAGCAGCAGGCTGAGTGGCTTTGTTTGGGCATTTTTCTGGTTACTGAATGTGTCTTGAAAATGACTTGGCAACATCCTGGAGAAAAAAGCGGGGGAAAGAAAGGAAGGGAGATTAATGAGATGCCAAATGCTTATTCCTTCAGATGAAAAGGAACTGTGAGGGATGCATCATTGTGCTCACTCCTGAAATAAAGATATTTCTCTTTGAAGTATACAGGTTTATTTTCATTTGATTTTATACATATCTTTTTAAATGAACAATTGCAGTAGATTCAGCAATTATTCGAGATATTATCAGACTACAGGCTGCCACCCTGCCATGAAAATGACTCACTAATAAGTTGGAAAACTTCCAGTGTCTTTCTAGTCTGAAATCAGTAAAGCAATCACTATAATCTCACAAGAGACGTGAGGAATTTGGGTCTCTAGGAGATTACATAGGCTCGTGAGATACACTGGAGGACCAGTAAACAGTTCTGAGAGCACATTAGGTTTGCGACTCAGAGAAGTTTGTAAGGCAGTATTTCTCAACCTTGGCAGCTTGAAGGTGTGTGGACTTCAACTCCCATAATTCTCCAGCCATCATCAGAAGTTGTAGTTGAAATCTATGCATCTTCAAGTTGGCAAGGTTGAAAAACAATGTTCTCAGGATTCCTTTGCCTAACCCACTCCTTGGTCTCTAAACAGCATCTTCCTATTATCTCTTTTGGTGTTTTATCATGATCACCAAAGTTCTTCTTGTTTCCATTCAATACCTACACAATTTTATACCTTGGTTCAATGCATTGGCTACAATATTTCCTTAGTCAGTCTGATCTTGGCTTCAGTTATCTGAGCTTTTTAGTTAGATCACCCTTTCAATGTCCTCTATATAAGACTACAATTCAAGAATGTCAAGTCATTTTAATTGGTGTAAAATGTGATAGTGAGACTGATAACTAGTGCATTATTATATCAGGAACACTGAAAGATGAATACTGCTTGCCAATTGTTTTCCAGGTTAATTCAAGGTGGTACTTTAAATTGTTAAAGCTACCAGTGACTTAGAGCATACCTGTCTAATGAATCACTATCGCATTTTGAACTAATTTGACTTTTAAGATTTGTTGGAAAGGTCTTTTTGGCGATATTCTCTTATCAGTTTGATGGGCACAGTCACAGGTACTTTCTTTGTAAAATATCCTACCACTGAAGTCAGCATTGAAAAAAGACGGTATGACAAATTTTAACTCATGGTTTATTGTCATATTTAATATTTTGCTATAGGAACTATTATTTTAATTATAGGTTATAGTGTTTTCATATTTGTGCCATTTCAGTCATTTTTAATATAAGGGAAGTAAAAATATACTATCACAAATAATGTTTTCCTGCAAAAGCATAATAGTTGCTGTTGGAATATATGTTGGAATGTATTTTGTATTGCAAAAACTACAGAAGTCTTCAGCCAGCAGGTGGCAGTTTTTTAAAATTTACAAGGTATAATCTATGATATATAGCAGTGATGGCTAACCTTTTTGCTATGGCGTGCCAAAAGCGGGAGTCGCGTGGGGGGGTCGTGCACGTGCTTGCCCACACCCATAATTCAATGTGCCCTGCCCCCACCATGCATGTATGTCAACACCCCTCCACACACTACCCCCTTTTGGCACATAATGGCACAGTGGGCCCATTAGGCTTCTTTTTCACTCTTACCAGACTTTCTTGGAGCTGGGGACGGCAAAAACTGCCTTCCCCACCCCGTGGAGGCTTTCTGGAGGCCAGAAACAGCCTTTTTCCCAACTTCCGGTGGGCCTGGAAGGCCTGAAAATCAGGTGGCCGGCGCACACATGCGTGCTGGAACTGAACTAGGGCAATGCTCGTATGCCCACAGATATGGCTCCGTGTGCCACCTGCGGCACGTGTGCCATAGGTTCACCATCATGGATATATAGTCTATGGTCATTTTTTTTTTTGATGAGAGTTTCCTGTTACAGTTAAACAATTAAGCAGCAAGGCAACTGTACATTTTATTTGATCTGCAAGGCTATATAATAAACTTAATTTCTAACAGTTGCAATAAACAGATCTTCTTCCCCTTACAAATTCTGAAGTGAACTTCCAGCATTTCCTTTACAAGCAGAGATATTATGTTAGTTTGCTGCTATACCTACATGACACTTCAAGCAGGCAAAAAACAAATAAAGGATTTCAGTGGCTTTAAAAATAATCAGGTGAAGTAATGCAAAAGTCATTTTGAAATGTCAAACGAGAGGATTTTTTTAATTAATGTATAGTGGAAAGAAATCCCGGGGAGAAATAGAAATGGATTTTATAAGTAGCTGGGTTCAGTCTGTGAAGAAGTCAGTGTAAATCATTTACTACTTTCTCTTTTTTCTCCCTATTCCATATTTGCTATTGCTTTGGAAACCCTTTCAGGAATGACTGAATATCATCTGCACTATGTCTGATACTGCATCTGATGTGCATGAGTAATGCCAGAAAACATGTCCAGGCCAAATTCTACAGAGATTTCTGAGTGCAAGTCTAGTATTGCTGACAAGAAAAGATTGGCTTGGCTTCCAATTTTTCACTGAAGATCATTGTCCACATTACAATTGTCAAATTGTCCATCTGTATCTCTCTGTATGCAGAGCTTGTTTTTGAGTGTGCATCTGCCTTTAGCTCAAGGTTGACTCCTGGCAATTGCCTAAGCAAGTCACTTTTAACTCTTCCTTGGGCTGAGAAAGAGCAACTGTCCCAAGCACTTTCGGTTGACTTCGTGATTAAAGAAGGACTAGAACTCATGGTCGCTGGGTTTCTAGTCTGATACCTATAGATATCACTATATACCAAACTGGTTCTCATACAGAGTTTAGGAAATAAAAAATTAGTAATATGAAGGTATCATTGTGATCATGTGAACATGGCTTCTATCAAGTATGTCATGTATTAAATTCTCATTGGAAAAGATAAATAGAGGCTATATCCAAGCATTAGAACTATGTTTTATTTACCGTTAATTACCGTATTTTTTGCTCCATAAGACACACTTTTTTTGCCCAAAAGTGGGTGGAAATGTTTGTGCGTCTTATGGAGCAAATATTGCTTCCTTTGGTGAATAGCAGCCGGTCCTTTTACAGTGCTGAACCCCGCCTCTTCTGTCTTTGTCATTGTCCTCCTCTTTTCTACATAGAAAAGTCAATAGGCAGAGCTGGCACATGAGAGGACACCTATCTGTGATCCTTTCAGGCTCTGTCTGATTTTTTTTCCCCCTTGTTTTCCTCCTCTAAACCTAGGTGCATCTTATGGTCAGGTGCATCTTATAGTGTGAAAAATAAGGTAGTTGTGGCATATCCTAGATCAGCCTTTGTCAACTTGGATTCTTCAAGACTGGACTTACAATTCTCTTCCTCCTTGGCTATAGATCATGGTATCTGAAACTGATGCTGGTTCAGAACATTTGGTCAGAACATTTGACATTCTCTTATGCCTTCATAGTTTCATAATGAACTTACTGTATTTGTGTCTGCTATTTTTTCTTGTTGCCTTCCTGAAAGAATTTCTTTCAGGCTAAATCTCAGCCCTGGCTTTCTCAGTTAACTTCTCTCTGAAATTGTCATTCATTCTTTACAGCCTTTTTATACCCTTCTTGTATTCCCGGTATTCATTATCTGTTTAAATGAACCTCTACACCTCCTTAGATATATCCGTAGATATAACTTAAAGTCTCTTGACACATCGTTACCTCTGGATTGTAGAAATATATGTTTGAGTTCATTTTTTAAAATCCAATCTGACTTCTGATTTTCTGATGGCATAAAGTAGTTCTACAACATGCGGTAATGTCTATCATTTTAATATTTTACATTATTTCTGTGAAGTTTTCTGAGACCATCTCTGAACACAGTTGCCTAGCTATCCTATTTTCTATCATTGGGCTTGATTCCATGCATCATGTTGGTAAATTCCATGCATCATGTTGGTAAATTTCCATAGTCATAAGGGTCAATTTTCTTCACTTTTCCCTAAACTTTTCCACCAATAGCTCAAACTGAATATGATATAGACCAAACAACTCCCATCATCCCTGGCCATTTTTCATGCTGGCTGAATTCAATTTCTAATATAGTGTCAGCCCTGGAAGCCATCTTTTTCTTTGGATCTTCAGACCTGCCACATTTAGTGCTGTGGGAAACTGGGAGGAGGGATTGTATGGAGTTGGGGAGAAACTCCATTCTTTTCTCTGAGAGTCAAGGACATTCTGCCCTGTACCTGGAGTGGCATGACTGGGAGGCATCTCCAGTTGGTACGGTTCATTGATTGGACCATGTGATAGACATGTGTGCAGGGGAAGGGACTTGGCCTTTCTTTTGGGTGGGAAAAACCTGGAAGCTTCAGATTCTGGTTTTCCCAGATGTGTCAATATGACATCTCTAATAATGGAATGGAACTTTGAGGAACTTCTAGCCTCGGAGTCTTCTTTTGTTGGGGGTGTTATTTGGAACCCTGATATATAGTCCCAAACATCTGGAAAACAGATTGGAGAAGAAAACAGAATAGGGACCCTCTAGTGCATTGTGTGAAAGCTTCAGTCCTCTGAAATTAGATGATACATTGCCAAAATTTACTATACAATTTCTAGTGGGAAACAGATAAGCTTTGCATTGCTTCAGAGGGGGGGAAAGGGTATTGTGTGATGGCTCAGGTAGCATCTCTCTGTTACTCCTTAAAATAAATCTATCTTGTCCTCTATAACTGCACAATAGTCCTAAGAAAAGGCACATTTTAATTGAAGGACTTGTAGATAGGTAGTAGACAGTATGTGTGCCTCTGTAAGCTCTAAAATATCCCTTTTGCCTTTGAACTGAAAGCATTGCCCCTCTCTAGAAACTAAAGCAAAATAATACTGTAAAACTTTATAGTCCCTTGCTGGATATGAAACATGAAACACAAGGAGGAATCATCAACAATAAAACAAATCCTCCAAATTGGGCCCAACCATTTCTGTGACCACTCCTTCACATTCCTGGCAGTCTTCAGTGCTAAAAATAACGCAAGGATAAGATTGAAGATTGCCAGTTGGAGCTTCACCACTAGTGTTCTTCCTTTAACAGGGACACAAGAACTAGAGAGGGGCTATTACATTTACCAGTTGAATCAATCAGCTTTACATGTGTTGTGTTTTAGCTTGATTTGGTGTAGTGGCAAATAAATAAAAGGACAAAAGCCAATGATTAAAGGAGACATTTTGGACTGTGCACCTTTCCGTGATGGAAGTGATTTGCTTTGATAAGACTGCATGTTCATTAAATTCCTTCTTTGTTGTTTACTGTGGGTTAGAATGCACAATGTTCTCCTCATGAAAACAACCCAGAGGGAAAGACTGAGAGAACAGAGGTTGGAAAGGAGGGTTTGGGAAAGCAGCAGTATAATCCTATGCATATTCAGAAACTATTCTACTGAATTCAGTGGTACTACTCCCAGGTATATGTGGGTTATTATAGCAGTAGAAAAGGGCCAAAATGGCACCAAAATTATTTGGAAGAACTGCACAAATCACTATAAAAAACCTAGAGTGATCGATACTTTTTTTTTTAATAAAGAGACACAGTAAAACAGATAAATAATGAAATTATATTGGAAATTTAAACAAAAATGGGTTTTGCTCCATTTTTGTAGCTTTCAGGGAATTCACTAGGAATTTTCTACCACCAGATGTAGGCATTATCAGTAATGTAAAGAATTTTAAAGAGGAACTTGGCAAATTTATGATATTTCCAACTATACACATCCTTTGGAATCATAAGCTGTGTAGCCCAGCTGTTGGGCACAGACAGAGGAAGTTCCTCTGTATATATGAAGTTCCTAAATATCTCTGGTTGACTACATGTGACACAGAATGCTCAGTGATATGAGTTTTTCATCTAATTCATCAGGACAATTCTTACATTCTTATGCATGAATTATAGGATTGCAGCCTAAGTTACTTACCCAAATAAAAAAGAGCTGAGTTTTACTCTTCTTTGAAAGTAAATTCAATATGCCCTACAAAAAGTAGCACAAAAATATGCTTCCTCTTTGATAGGCGTATCAAAACCAAAGAAGGGCAGGATAAAAGAGGACATAGAAATACATAATATTTGCATTTTCAGATCTAACTGAAATATAAATATATATTGTGTTTAAATATAAGTAATGCAATTCAAAGATACACAGTCATAAATTTCATCATAGTAGGAAGAATGTAGTGAGACATTAACTGTAGCTGGGCAACTTGAAATTATCAATTTCAATCCTACTTGTTTAGTCTGCACTACTTAGAGCTTTATAATTGCTAAGATAGCATTTCCTTAAAGGACCAGAAGTTCAGGTGGTGCTAAGAAAGTTCTCCAACATTGCTGATATCAGGAGAATACAGAAGTCTAGAACTGTGTTTATATTCATGCATCATCCACATATAGATGTAAGTTGAATTCAAGGAACAGTAATTTTCTAGGATTTCAGCCAGATATTTTCCCAAACCCAACCTGAGGATGGAATTTGAGATTTTTGTATCTGTGCATGCTTTTCCCTGCAAAAAGCTATGGTTGTTGGAAGCATTATATAACTATCAGTTGGCCTAGTGACCACATCATTCTAATATATCTTAGAGACTTCTTAATTTTTTATGTTTACATTGGTGCTTTTATTTCCTTCTTCCCTTTTCATTGCATACACTGCAGTGCAAATTGTTTTTTGTGCACCACTACAAAGAAAGGCTATTATATGTTATTACTTTTGCCTTTCTTTAATTTATTTATTTAAAATATCAAAATACAAGGTGGTGTTGTGCAGAATGGAAAAGAATTTTCAACCCCTGAGAAGGTTACAGTCTAACATTCAGGAGAAGGAGAAAATAAAGGCATATATCTTGTCTACAGATGCTGAATTAGAAGTGAAAATTAACTCTCCTAAAGCAAAAGTATATCTTTTCAAAGAGATAGACAATTTAGAAATGTGAAATAAATAAATCTTAAAAAGAGAAAAGGGTACTGAATTTATAAGTCCTAATATTAATGCTAGTGGTTTTCTCTTGAATGCTGTGTATTCTGTTAGAATGGACCATCTTTTGATGGGGAGAGCTTTTAGAGTTTAAATATCATTGTACCATGTTTCTTGTGCCAGGATAGCAGAATATTGTGGCCAACATTTTTAATAATTGCAATCACAATGGACTCTTGAAGACTACAAAAGTGTTTTGGGGCTGCTTGCTGTCCTATGGTCACAGGGTGCCCACTTCTGGTCTACAAATGTAAAGATGCACTGACAGGTTCATAGGGGCCACACTATTCTCTATCCACCAGAATGGAGGCAAAACAAGAGGATCACAAGGGACTCACAATATTTGGTCATTTTTATCTTGAGCTTTTCCTTGGCTGTCCCACAACACATTCCTATCTGTAGAAAGGATTCTGCAATCATAGTTCCTTTATTTGCAAACATTTCCTTATGTAAGTCTATGGAAATTCTCAGTCATCCTGGTCATGGTTGTCCCAAAGGTTCTTTTTTCAAGAGGCCACTGGACTTTCTAGTTTTTCTTTGAAGACATTTTGCTTCTCATCCAAGAAGCTTCTTCAGCTCTGACTGGATGGTGGGAAATGGAAGGATTTATACTCCTTGCAGACATCCTAACCCCTATGTAGATATGATTTTATTGCAAATAACTGAGATATTATATTGCTAGAAGCACAAATGATACACTTTCCCACCACAATCTTTTTACTGTAATGGCCGGTCCAACTATGGCTAAAAATATTAGTCTTTACTAATTACTCTTTATTGTCACAATTCCATTATTTGATCATGGTATGGGCTTCCTGTCAAATTAATGCCAAAGACTAAATGGTCCTAAAAATAGAGGTTCAAAAAAATAGAATCGCCCTATTGGCCTAAACTGCAACATTGAGACAAAAGGTAATTCATGAAAGAACAGTAGACTCAAATACTCCTAGGAACATCTATTTATTCTTCTGTGTAACACTGTTGTGCATAATGCTTCTAACTTAAATTGAAACCTTACCATTCAAAAACCTTTATCTGAATTGTGCTATTTCCCTCTGCAGATGGGAGTTGATATGATTGATACTGAAATCTTATAGTCCCTTGGAAAACTTTCCATTGGCCATATAATGGTTTGATCTTTCCTTCTCTGAGAATAAGAGTGGAGGTTTCACCTTGATGGAGAAGAATCTACCCTTGAAACATGTTTCCCAAATGTCATGGAAATTTAAGCTGCCCAGTTGCTGAGAAAGAGTTCCATCAGTTATTAATAACCTTTCCCTCCAGCTTTCAATCAGAAATTAAGAGACACTTTCTGTTATAGTGCAAAGGGTGTAGCTAAGCCAAAGGACAAGTTCCAGGCATGGAGTTTTTCTTCTTAGACTCTAAAGAGCTACCACCTGTCAAGGTATACTGTGCTAGGATAGAAAGACAGATAGTCTGATCTAATATCTGACAGATCCAAATGGTCTTGTCTTTTTTTTTCTTTCTTTCATTACTTTGAAAGTTGCTTTGAAGTTTCCTGTAACAGAAATGAGAGTGTAAGCATATTTATTAAACACAGTACAGGAATAAATTTCTTCAAGTTAAGCTTTGATTATTGGAACATAACCTTGTGGGAAGTGGAGGGGGCCCTTTTGAATAAAATATTTTCCAATGATAGACCATCCCTCATGCTGCACTATTATCCTGACTGGGATAAAACGTACTGATTCAGATTATGATGCTTTTTTTTTAACTGATGCTGTAAGAGACTCAGACTGAATGTTAACCTGGGAAACAATGCTGCTGTATCTTTAAGTTGGGATAATTTATACTCATTTCTGGTTCTTAGTGCTCAGGCAATAGCATCATCTAGTGGTTAGTTGATTGTATTGATGTTTGTGCACTTTACCTAAGGAAGCACTGATATTATTTTACCTGGAGCTCTGCATGATCTCTACAGTAATTCATTACTTGAAGGATTACAACTTTTTGCCACTAAAAGTGGCTTAAATCATGATCGGATTAGCTCCTTGGCTTAAAAAAAATCAATGTGGTTTCAGTGATGTGAAGCTCTTTCCTTACCATAGTGCTTCTGGGTGAATATCATATTTTGAAATGCAATTGCCCACAATAACAAGTGTAAAAATAAATATTAAACTATATTTGCAATACATTTTGCAATATGTAACTACAGAGATAAGGAAAAGTAACATTTTAAAAAACAGCAATTAAGCATCTATTTTTGCAAAGTATATTTCTTCACATTTAGGAAGAGAAATAGGATACATCTCTTAATGGCTTGTCAAAGATGGAGTCCTTTTACAGCTATGTCTTTACAGCTTCATGGTTCAGGATGGTACATATTGCGATCAGCAAACTACTTCATGCATGGACATCCATTACTTAATTATTTTGCTACATTCAGTAATTGATAGTGGAAAGCAGAACCCGGTTCTCTTAAAAAAAGCAATGAGTTTGGAAATGAAAAAAATGCATTAGTACTGCCATATCTACTATAATGCATGCACGTGTTACACATCAGATGATGATTGTTCAATTTGTCAAGTGTGAAGTGTTGAGCAACTTTGATTATGAATTAGCCCTTGCAAATTTAGAAAAAGACCTAAGAAGAAACAGAATTTTTTTCAGAATCTTTTAAGGCTGAAGAATTTGGTGACAACCTGATCAGATGGAGAATGGCCATTTAAAGTGAGCAACAAATACCTTAACTCACTCTAAGACTTTGACATGTCCGTGTATGATTTTCTAAGCAGCAATGTGGAAGTGGTTTGCCACTATAATCTTCTGAATATTTTTTTTTATGTTCCTGAATCAGATTCCCATGCAGTCCTCATATTCTTTGGAAGTTTCCCATTCAAGAATGTGTTTTAGTCCATTTGTATAACTGCCCATTTCACCACAACAATTAAACACAGCAGGAACAATAACAAATATAAATAAATATAAATAAAAAAACATTAATGAAGCCCAGCATTTCTTAGCTTGAAAGTCTCATCATGCTCACCAGTGCTGACACTTGAGGCAGTTTGATATGAATATAAAATACATAATACATGTTGTCACCTACTGCATTTTTATTGTAGTAGGTAACTAAACCAGCCCATATGAAAATACAGCTATAAGGGGCCCATTCCAATGCTCTCCTGCCTAAGCACCTAGAGAAGAAAAGGATACTATTTCAACCATATCACTTGGATGTTGGGGACTTGTATAATAAAGACACTATCTAGTCAGATGTTGCAAACAAGTTAACATAATTCCTTTGATGGTCCTTAGGAGATTGCTTACAATCTCTAGTTAATCCTTTTATTGCTCTGCATCTTATCCCATATTTTCTCATTTGCACGTCCCTGTAATGCATAGCAGAGCAGGCACATTTTTTCCCCATTAATTGCAATTCTGCAACTTAGCTGAAAAAGTGCTATAACATTAGTACTGCTATATCTACAATAACTTATTCTCACATGTCGAACATCAGATGATGCTATTCAATTTGTCAAGGAGGAAATGTTGAGCAGATTTGATTATGAATCAGCCCTTGCTAATTTAGAAGGAGCCACAGAAAGACACAGAAAGACTTTCAGAATCTCTTAAGGCGGGAGAATTTGGTGACAAAATGATCAGGTGGAGACTGACTTTTGACCATTTAAAATGAACAATAAATGCCCTAATGCACTTTAGCACTCACCTTCAGTCAGAAAGCCTGAGTTTTGAGCAATGCACCACAGGATCCCATTATCAATCCTCTCTCCACTAAATCCATGGAAAAACTAAAAATGCAATTCATACATTTCTTCATAATAAATTTCTACTGGCTGCTGTGATAGTGAAATTAATTAATTAATTATGCTGCCTATCTTGCTGTCAGGCCCCTCTGGGCAGCAGACAGTTATAACGTTACCGGATTTATGTTTTTTAAACAAATCTACTTATGTTGCTAATTTGCTTGTATTTATGTTTTGGCTGTATTCATTTTCCTTCCCGTGTTTTGGATAGATGGATAAACTATACAGACACACACATTAGACATCCTTGAAAATAATAATCCCTGAACAATTGAAATAATGTGTAATTACTATAAATCGACTGTCCTTTACTCAAAGAATGATGACCTGCACCTTTGAATAGATGTGGCAGTGCAGAGCTCACTTAATTCTTATCTAAGGCAAACAATATTCTTTGGCTTTGCTTCCATATTAGAAGTCTGATGCAGGTTGTCAGTTTTTGGCTCAGACCTCTCTGAAAAAAAGACCAAGGTCATGACATTCTCATGCTCATGTTTTGAAAGCCTGATCCATAACCAAGATAGGTTTTCTTTATGCCTAGGAGATATGGGGAAAACAACAAGGTGAAGCTTTTCACCACAAGCACAGTTTGGAGAAAGCCGCATCACTACCTGAGACATAATTGTTAAAAGCAGGTCAGTTAAGTCTAAAGAAGTTAGAAGAAAGATTGAACTGGAAAGATTATACAGTTCTGATTTTCCTATCCTATGCTGGAGAAGTTTTGGTTAAAGAAGTATTTCTCAACTTTAGCAACTTTAAGATATGTGGACTTTAACTCCCAGAATTCTGCCTAGGGAATATCTTAACATTGCCAGAGAAACACTGGATAAAACACAGCATTGAGAAACTCTGGGTACAGAATACACCAGCCATAAAAACGTATTGCTTCTACCAAATAAGAACAAAGGAGCAACAAGAAACTCCTGATTTTATCTGTCTGGAATTAAATTCAGTGCTTTTAGTGGCTAACTGCAAAACAGTACTATGCATATAAACATCCCCGCACAGTGTTTTATTTAAAGAAGCAATAATGAAACAAATCAGCCCTGTTAAAACTTTTGGCAGCAAATGTTAAAACTTCCAAATAATTCAATCAGAGCCAATGACAATTTGATTAAGAATACTGCTGTAAGAATCATTAAAAGTATAGGCTTCCAGTGAAGTGGACTGAATCTCTTTTTAAAAATTGTCTTTAATAGTTGGGTTTAACACTTGACTACTGATACTGTATTATGGAAGGTTTAGAAAACACTAAATTCATTGTATCTCCTATAAGAGGCATAATAACTGTAGGAAGCTTTAGGAATGCAATTTGGGGGTGGCAAGTGGGGCGGGTGAGAAATGGGACACACGTCTTACCTTTCAAGCTCCGTTGCATTCCTCACCGTTGTGCCCAGGGAAACACATTGTAAAAATAAACTTCTCACGAGTTCAGGATGTTTGATTGAACTCGTGAGAAGGATTTTTTTTACAACGTGTTTCCCTGGGCACAACGGTGAGGAACATGACGGAGCTTGAAAGGTAAGACGTACATCCCATTTTTCACTCACTTGCCACCCCCAAATTGCATCCCTAAAGGGGGCGGGTGATAAGTAAGGGGCAGGAGCCCTGCCATGCCTGGCGAGGCGGGGGAGAAGAGACTGCAAGGGGAGCCACGTCTCGCTCCATGCATCTCATTTCTCCCCCGCCCCACCTGTCAGAAATGAGTCTTTGTGAGACTCATCGCGCTGCTGCTGCCACCTCATGGAGCAGGATTCTGCAAGGCTTGTGCCATTGCCCGCACGAATGGCAGCACTGCTGCGAGGTTTGACATACTGGCACAGCTGTGCCGGTATGATGAAGCTCACAGCGGTGCTGCAGTCCATGCGTGCAGCAGCACAACAAGCCTTGCAGAGTCCTGCTCCATGAGGAAGCGGCGGCAGCAGGACACGTCAGGGCAGCAGCGGCCAGCTGCTCAGCTGGCATGAAGAACAGGGAGGGGAGGCGTCAGCAACGACAGGACATTGAATCCCACGCTCACTGCCTCCTCAAACCCCAAAATAATGAGACACACACACACACACACACACACACACGATAATAAGGCCAAACCCTTATTTCAGGGTTCAAAAGAAAATAAAACCCTGTCTTATTTTCTTGGAAACATGGTAGATGAATAATAGATACAGTATATTGGCTTTTATAATAGCCCAGAAAGATCTCAATAAACTTCCTGTTTCCACTGCTTCCCTCACATAAAAAGTAATGGTAAACTGCATTTGGCTTAGTAGATCACAATCATGCACAGCTGTAGCTTATGATCTACTGCTACTTTATCATGATTTTTTCTTCATAAGAAGAAACTAGGAAAGTCCTTCACTGATTTATGGCTCATCAATAGTGATCAACTTATTTTTTTTATGTGAAACAGTGCAGTTTTGTGTATTTTTAAAAACTATGACTATCTGAGAACTTTATCAATAATTTAAAAAATTGAAAAATACAGTTATGGAAATAGAACTGCCTGTGGAAATATGCAGTTTCATAATGAGCAGCTGGTATTTCCCCAATGTGTCTTGATCAACAGCAAAGCTTCTAAGGCATGTTACAGGCTTAAGACTAACAATTTCTCTCTCTTCTAAGACATTATAACAGTGACACCTCAACAATTAAAAAGACACCATCAAGATAGTTCTTTTTTTAGTCTCTCACCACCCCAATTTATATCGCCAGTATGACAAATTCCCGTTCTTTGCAGTGACTAAAATATCAAAGTAATAGCACAATAAATTCTAATTTTGGAAAAGAATGATCACAATGTGATGAGGGTTGATGTGAGCAGACTTCAGCCTTGTGAGTTGTACTTTTCTATTAGAATCACTGTTTATATTAGACAAAATTCTAATGACAAGAATGGATTCAAAATTGTAATTTGAGATTTGAAGGCAACAGGTTTTTATTTGCACTTCAGTGTTTGATTTAGTAAAATGTTCAACGAAGGATGGGAAAAATAAAAATGGGTTAGATCCCCCACCCTCCACATCCACACACCAAAAATGGATCAAAATATCATAAACTTTTTCAGAAATAACAATACCACTTAGGCTTATTTACCTCTCCATAGTGCTTTATAGCACTTCCTCAGCAGTTTACAATATTAGCATATTACCCCCAACAATCTGGGTCTTCATTTTATTGACTTTGGTAAGAATGGAAGGCTGAATCAACTTTGAGCTGATCAAATCAATTCCAGGCTATGGGCCTACATTCTAACCACTGTGCCACCACAACTTCTGAAAATATCAACTCAGCTAAGTTTCAGCTGGATTTCTTCAATAATTTCACCTTAATAAAAATTGAAGCATTCTCTTTCTCTTCTTTGAAAAAAGAAAAAGTGAGAGAGATACAGGGGAAAGGAAATGGCAATACTCCAACCTGTTGTACTGAAGCAATGCATAAGTCCAGGCTGCTCCATTTTAAAAACAAGTCTTACCAACACTGAGGAATACATGATTCCCTAACCATTTGCTTTTCTTAGTATGTTTGTCGATATGATTCATTGGCCAAGTTAGCTTTTTCAGAGAATTGTGTGTTATGTGCTGCTTTTGCAACAGTTTTAAAAAAACAATCTGAAAAGTTTTTGTTACCATTATTCCATAAATATTATATGAAATAAAACATCCTGTGTTGTATTTAAATGATAGTTATCAGGAATGTCCATCAATGCTTCCTTATCAAATTGAAAAGTATATTGAATGGGGTACCAGAAAGAGAGAAAACTCTTTATGGTACCCTATTCAATACTCTTTTCAATTTGATGAGGAAGCATTGATGGGCAATGCTTCTCTACTCTTCAATACTTGCTTTATGTCTTGGATGAAAAGATGGAGGCAAAGCTCACCAAATTAGCATACTGTATGAAACTACATTTGGTGAGATAGTTAATACCATAAAAGATAGAAACAGCATTCAAAATAATTTTGACTAGATAGAAAACTGTGGAAAAATCATAGACTGAAATTTAACAGAGACCAGTAAGGTTTTTCATTTCAGAAACAAATATCAAAAGAGTAGGTATAGGGTAGAAGTTGCCAAGTTCAGTAATTAAGTGAAAAGGAATTTGGAATAGGAGTTGATTGCAAGAGGAATACAAGCCAGTAAAGTAATGAGGCTGAAAAATAAAGTGAATTAAATTTTAGGCTGTATCAACAGAAGTATGATTTTCAAATCATGAAAAGTAATTGTTTTCCAGAGAACTTACTTCAAGTACTGTGCTTATTATTGGACACCACACCATGAGGAAGATTCAGAGAAACTGTAATAGTTTCACAGAAAGATAAAAGGATAGTCAGAGAAGTAGAAACTAAATGCTATAAAGAGAGATTGAAGGAACTAGATATTCTTTGCCCCGAGAAAAGGTAACTGAGGGAGAATGAGATAGTATTCTCCAAATATCTGAAAGGATATCACATAAAGAAGGTCAAGACCTGTTCTTTCTTGTTTCTGAGTGCAGGACATCCAATAATGAATTCAAGTTACAGGGAGACAGATACCAATTGAAAATTAGAGAAAAAATCTTAATTTGCTCCACTCTCAACCTGCTCTGATTATTATCACAGTAGTGGTGAGCTCCCTTAACTTAAAGATGGGTTCAAGTAAAAGCCAGGTGGCTATCTGCCTGAGGAGCTTTAATCTGGATTCCTGCGCTAAACAGAGAATTGAATTCTGTAGCCTAAATCCCTCCTTGTAACACAGTGATTGTATGAGTACAAGTACGTGCAATCCTCTAACAGAATGCACACTATCTCAGACTACTCAGCTAGTGAAAAAAATGTCTCTGTCTCCAAGTGAATCTGACTAATTCAATTCTGTTAGCAGGGTGGTAGACATAAAAAAAAGAGCAGCATTCCCCAGGCATTCTGACAGGCAGAACTTGAGGTGGTATTGGCCAGCCATCATATCAATGCAGATAGTCCTCATTTAGCAACCACAATGGGGACCGGTAATTCGGTCATTGTGTCAGGCCTAAGATCAAAGATGACACAACAAGATTCAATCAAATCCAGTTATTTATTTGCTTATTCCTAATAGACAGAATCTTGCCAGACTAAAGCTATAAAATTCTAACCTAATATGTATGCCCTGGGAGATTCTAGGGGGTATATAGCTGCCCTGAATCTTTTCCTCCATCTCCTATCCAGTTCAGGATTGTGCAGTCTCTTGTCTTGAATCCCCTCTGGAATGTACTGCCTCTTCCCTAGGAAGCCATGGAGCTACTGCCAACACACAAACACACACACAACTTTTTCAGTTGAACATTGCATTACATAAAGTGAAGTAATGGATAAGTGAAACCCTGCGGTGCTTATGATTGTACTGCAGCTTTCCTTAGCTTTACAGAACTGAAAAGATCATAAATGTGAGAATTAGTTGTAAACTTACTTTACATCACTATTGTAACTACAAATTATTGCTAAATGAGGCAGCTGCTAAACAAAGGCTATCTATATCAAAGAGCTCATTGTACCAATCATCCCATCTCTGCTATGTTAAGAAAGCTGCAACAATATACATTTAGAGCCTTGGTGGTGCAGCGGACTAAAGTGCTGTTAAGTAGCACTTAGCTGCCAGCTGCCTGCAATTACTGCAAGTTCAAATCTCACCAGGCTCAAGGTTGACTCAGCCTTCCATCCTTCCAAGGTAGGTAAAATGAGGACCCATACTGTGGGGGCAATAAGCTGACTTTGTATAAAAAAGAACACCGCTTGGGGGGGGGCAAAGCCCTACTAAGCAGGTATATACAAAAGTATGAAGGCTATTGCTTAACACATTGTAAGCCGCCCTGAGTCTCCGGAGAAGGGTGGCATATAAATCGAACCAATAAATAAATAAATAAATATTTTTTTCTTAAATAAATAAATTATCCAAGATTTTGTGATGCCCACTGAATGAACCCATTCATTCATTCATTCAATCAGTCAATCAATCTTAGCCTGCCACAGTCAATCAAGTCACAGTGGGTTACAATCAACAATCTGTATCAAAGCATCCATAGTATGACTATTTCATTTATCAAACAAACAAAATCACTCAAACTCAAAATCACAAATAACATCAAAAACAGAAGTCCTAACAAGAACAAACAAAAATGACCAAAAAAATGTGTAACTGCTAACAGATTTAGACATCAAAATCCCTCTTGAAAAATTTTATTTTTAATAACTTCGTAGGAAGGTGGTGGCTACTCACATTTTACAAGAAATAGTGTTCCAAGCTTGTTGGTGCACCAATAGAATAGATAGAATAGAATTCTTCATTGGCCAAGTGTGATTGGACACACAAGGAATTTGTCTTTGGTGCATACGCTCTCAGTGTACATAAAAAGACAAGATACATTCATCAAGAATCATAAGGTACAACACTTAATGATAGTCATAAGGTACAAATAAGCAATCAAATCATACTTAGAAATAATGAATATCAATATAAATCATAAGGATACAAGCAACAAAGTTACAACAGAGTAACAACAAATCAAATTTCAAAATTACCAATAAAACTCTCTGAAGCACTTTATATGATTTGCCCCTAAGGCGTTGCCATCCAGTAGGACCTGGGAAATGTACTTTTTCTGCAACTGCTCCTGGCTGTAGAATACCTTTTCTCTTGAGAACCAATAGGCCCTCAGCCTTTTAACCTATCAGAAGGCCATAAAGAGCTGGCTTGTTCCCCAGGTGATGAGATAGGGATCCTAAAGTTGATGGTCTTCACTGTATCAGTTGTGGCTTTTTGCCTTTATTGTTTTTATGGTGTTTGTGGTTTGTACCACTGCTGTGAGCTGCCAAGACTCATACCTCTTAAGATGGAAATAAATAAATAGATAAATAAATAAATAAATAAATAAATAAATCCCTCCATCCATCCATCCATTTATAATTTCTCTCATTCTTTATGGTTTCCGTTTTCTTATTTCTGGGGGGCTGCAGCTACAGATTCTATTTCCTTGCTTATAATTTAGTATCCCAAAAAGACAGATATTATCAAGGAGCATTTATTTATTTTTTTGCTGTTCTTGTCTCCGCAATTGGAACAATAGATGCTACAGAATAGGCAGCGCATTTGCATTCACTTGCTTATTAGTAGGGAGGATCGATATTTTTTACTTTATTCATGGAATACTTTTTAAATTCCAAATATTAACTTCCTGCCTATTCTTTAATCTAGAAGCATCCTGTCCATAATCATTACCTCCACTGCCCTCAGGCATTTGTTAACTCACCTGATCTTTCAAAAGATATCACACTTTTTCCTTTCTTATCTGTTAGGCTTGTAATTGGCCTCTCCTTTGCTTTCATGAAATCCTTCTTCAAAACCTACCGTGTTCCATGGCATCTTTGCCATGACCTACCCTTCCCAAGTCTGTTGATCTCCAGGTGTGTTGAACCTAGCTAGCACAGATAATCTTAACCTATTTCAAGATGGAGGACCTTCAAAAATCTGTTTTATTCTTCAACAAACAATTGACAGGGCTATTTTCTGCTCCAGTATTTTTCTGCAGTAGACAGAAACAGATGGGAGTTAAAACAAATCTCTGAAATGCAAACTAGGTGACAGTTTATTAATAAGACCAGCTTTTATTAATGTGGTCATTCCAGGAACCCACCATGGGTCCCTCTGACTCAATATACCACAACTGATTATACAGAAATTCATTGTGGCATTCTTTTATCTACCCTACAACAGAGCCTAAACTTCTGTAATGAAATTAATTGCATACTGATTTCCTGTTTATACCCATCTTTCATTCCCTTTTTTTCTCGCTGTTGTTTTCTTAACTTGACTTTAGCTGATAAGATTCCTACAACAGAGATGTGGCCTTTATAATACTAGGATTGGTTTGGCAATCTAGAGGCAATATCAAGTCTCCACTACCCTCATCCTTCAATTTTGCAGTTCTAAAACATGATGTACTACACTGTAGTGAAGGGGATCAAATTCGGACCTATCTAGATTATCCACTTATCACAGTTACAGAGGTAAAATTCAAAAGGAAGCAAAAAGTACACACACACACACACACACACACACACACACACACACACACACACACTCTTATACATTCACAAGCAGGACAGTAATGTTCAGATAGCCCTGAATGCTGTCCTTAGAGCCAATGGCTTTTCCAGATAGTTGTGAGAAAACAACTTCTCTGCTGTTTCATAGTCACACTGCAATATGTACTTTTTAAACCTACTCTGCATTCCTTGTGTCATTCGCTTCCAGAATGAAAATATGCAATATGGGTTGGCCTTTAAATGCAGAGCAATTACTGTGTATTAATTGAGCAAAACCACATTTGTTCTTTTTGTGGCCGAATGAAGTAACTGCAGCTGATGGTGAAATGAGCTTCTTGTTTCAATATGTGCTTCCAATTACATCTGTCCCAGACCAAGACTTGACCATTCTCATGTGAACAATATAAGAAGTTGCTAAACCTCTGGGACAGGGGTGAAATCTAAAATTTTTCCCTACCGGTTCTGTGGGCGTGGCTTGGTGGGTCTGGCAGCGGAAGGATACTGCAAAATCTCCATTCCTACCCCACTTGAGGGGAGAATACTGCAAAATCCCCATTCCCTCCCCACTCCTGGGGGAAGGAGATTGCAAAATCTCCATTCCCACCCCACTCTGGGACCAGACAGAGGTGGTATTTGCCGGTTCTCCAAACTACTCAAAATTTCTGCTACCGGTTCTCCAGAACCTGTCAGAACCTGCTGGATTTCACCCCTGCTTCTGCAAGCGCTCTTCAAAACCTGGTAAATTGGTTTTTCTTGACAGAGATATTATTGATGTTCCAATTGTTCTCAAGAAGTTGCAATAAGTGGGATTCATACACATAATTATCATCCCAGATAAATATCAGAGTTTCTTCATTGAAAGTTATGGACTATAATTTATCAAGCTAGTCCAATCCAAGTTTCTAGATGAATGTTTTTCAACTTCTTGGTTTAGTGCTCAGAAAGGCTGACTGTGTTTCCCTCTAGTCCTAGTCCAGCACCTTAACCACTATACCCCATTGGTTCTCTCATCTATATCTATGTTATCTATATTTTTTCCCCTCACAGCTGCAGAAAATCTGATATATATTTTTTCCAAAACCACTCTATTCTTGCAATCATTCAAACACAGGCTATTTTGCAAGGCTTTACCCTTCCTCAAGGACAATCTGTCAGTGACATTTTTTCGTTATGGTTCTATAAGTTCTCACCAATGTCTGCCCAATACCGATATGCTTAGACGCTCTTTTGATCACCCTTCCAAAAAGCTTAAACTGTGTTTGCAATAGACAAATTGATGGACTGTAGCAGAAAGGAATAGGATAAAAACAAAACCTTAGCAAATTCTTTTCTTGTGGTTCTGTGAAGAAAGGTTGATCCAATCAATTGTGGACATAAACATGTTCAGATAAAATAGGAAACAGACCTGAAGAGGGGCAAAAAGAGATCAACACTGACTTCACAGCAACACTAATTTCAGAATGCAGAAGGCAATGAGGACAATACTAATTGGACATCTTGGTTGTAAATAACTTGACATTCTTCTACTACTACTTATAGTGGTAGAATAGCAGAGTGGCTTATATACCACTATGGAGTGGTATATAAGCCTAAGTGCTATTGCTATATACCTTATAGGTACCGTATTTTTTGGAGTATAAGACGCACCGGAGTATAAGACACACCTTAGTTTTTGGGGAGGAAAATAAGAAAAAGCTGATTGGTGGGTGGATCCTGGAATACCCCCCAATCAGCTGTTTCCAGAGGTGAATTTTAGCAACAGGTTCATTGGTTGTGAGCTCTGTGTCTTGCTTTTTTTTCCTGCCTCTGAAAGCCTCCAAAACAGAGCTTCAGAAAAAAAGGCTTTTTTTTCTGAAGCTCTGTTTGGAGGCTTTTTTTCTGAAGCTTCTTTCAGAGGCTTTTATTCTGAAGGACTATCTGTACTCTGTTCAATCTCCTTTCTTTGGTATTGGTATGTAGATTAACCTCGTCTGATCTGTTGGTTATTGTGTTATTCTCCAGATTTGTTAACATAGTTTGGTTAGAACCTTTACTGATTCTTCTTTTCTTGCTTGCCATATTATTTTAGATAATATCAGATAATCAGAGGCTTTTTTTCTGAAGCTCCTTTCAGAGGCTTCTTTCAGCCTCTGAAATCTTCATTTGCGAGGCTGTGTGGGGCTACATTTGGAGTATAATATGCATCCAGATTTTCATCCTCTTTTTTGGGGGGAAAAAGGTGTGTCTTATACTCCGAAAAATATGGTATATAGCAATAGCACTTAGGCTTATATATCATTCCATAGTGGTATTCACCAGACTATTCTGAGCAGTTTTATAATGTCAGCATATTGCCCCCAACAATCTGGGTTCTTATTTTACTGACCTCAGAAAGATGGAAGTCCAAGTCAACCTGGATACCTGTCAGGATTCAACTCCAGACTGTGGGCATAGTTTGCCTGCAATACTGCATTCTAACCACTGTGACACCAGGGCTCACTATACATCCAGATCCTAATTTATGTCCATTTAACCCTGCATTTGCAAGATTTTGATACTGAGCACCATCATGGTGTTAGCTTACTTGAGCAATCATCTTCGCTCCAGAGTATCCGCCTGCCCCACATGCTCCTATAGGGAGAGTGCATTCAGGTTAACTTCGTTGAAACAATGCCATTTTGTGGGACTCAGTGATGCATCTTTGCAGCGGTAACCCCTATCTTATGGAACAACCTTTCTTCTGACATACAGTGTCCTTGACCTTATTGGCCTTTAGAAAAGCTATCAAGACCTGGCTCTTTTCCCAATAGCAATAGCAACAGCACTTAGACTTATAAACCACTTCATAGTGCTTTTACAGCCCTCTCTAAGCAGTTTACAGAGTCAGCATATTGCCCCCAATAATCTGTGTCCTCATTTTCCGACCTCGGAAGGATGGAAGGCTGACTGAGCCGGTGAGATTTGAACTGCTGAACTGCAGCTAGCAGTCAGCTGAAGTAGCTCTTAGGTGATGATGTACCGGAGCTGCAAATAGATTATAGTGTTTTTACCCTAACCATTATTTGATTTTATTATTTCATTATTGCTTATAGATACATGTATTATAGTTTCATGTTCTTTTATTAGGTTTATTAGAAAGATTGCCAAAAATAAATACAGGTAGTCCTCAACTTACAACCATTCGTTTAGTGACCATTCAAAGGTACAACAGCACTGGGGAAAAAGTGACTTATGACTGTTTTTCACAGTTGCAACTGTTGCAGAATCTCCATGGTCATGTGCAGGGGTGACATCTACTTACGGCTCAGAAGTGCATGCGTGGACCGTCTGTGCATGCGCAAACCCTTCTGCGCATGCACAGAGGGTAAAAAACAGGTTACTTCCTGGTTAAAACCAGGAAGTAATGACAACCGGGTGGGGGGTGGAGCCTTGTGCTGCCATTGCTACCGGTTCTCTGAACCACCCACCGCCATCGTTACCTATTTGACATTTCACCCCCTGGTCACATGATCAAATTCAGATCTTGGAAACTGGCATATAGCTGAAGAAGCTTCTTAGATGAGAAGCAAAACCTCTTCAAAAAAACGCCCAGAAAGTCTAGTTGCCTCTTGAAAAAGTGCCTTTGGGATAACCATGACCTGGATGACTGAGAACCTCCATAGATATTTGAGTTATTTATGATGGTTGCAGAGTCCCAAAGTCATGTGATCCCCTTTTGCAACTTTCTGACAAGCAACGTCAATGAGGAAGCCAGATTCACTTAACAACTGTGTTACTAACTTAACAGGTGCAATAATTCACTTAACAACTATGGCAAGAAAAGTTGTAAAATGGGGCAAAACCAGGGGTAAAATGCTCCCAGTTTGAACCGGATCACCCAATCCGGTAGCGATGGCGGCGGGTGGTTCAGAGAACCAGTAGCAAAAATCCCTGCAAACCCCGCCCCCCACCATGCCCAGCTGAGCCGCACGATCATCAGAGGTGTTTTTTTTAAACTTTTAAAAGCATTTTTTTCTACAACCTCTTCCGATGAAAAAAATGCTTTTAAAAGTAAAAAAAAAGCCTCTGGTGATCGCGTGGCTCAGCTGGGATCCTCAGAGGCTTTTCAAAGCATTTTTTTCTGCAACCCCTTGGCCGAAGAGGTGGTAAAAAAAATGCTTTGAAAAGTCTCTGATGATCCCAGCTGAGTTGCCTGATCGCCAGAGGCTTTTCAAAGCATTAGAAAAAATGCTTTGAAAAGTTAAAAAAAAAAAGTTGGCCACACCCACCCAGTCACATTACCCCCCCCCCCCACCAAGCCACGCCCACAGAACCGGTAGTAACACATTTTACATTTCATCCCTGGGCAAAACTCACTTAACAGCTGTCTTGGTTAGCAATGGAAATGTTGAGCTCAGTTGTGGTTGTAAGTTGAAGAGCTGACCTGTACTTTTTAACCAGAAGAATCACAGTGAAGTGAGGAAAACACTCTGGGATCTTTTTATTTACTGTGGAAAGTACTTGGAAGTACCAAAGATGTTGAAAAATAAGAAAATCAAAGGTTTATTTGGAAGAGAAAAAAACAACAGAAAAGAAGCTGCTAATTTGATTGATGCGGGGATACTATACATTATAATTTTACATTCTTTCTTAAGCATACATAGTTCTGCTGTTGACAAACAAAGGGAGAGAGATAGGTAATTCCCACACACATACCTGGCATGCATGCATAAATATTATACATACATTTACATGCATAGATCATGACAGTTGAAACCTGGATTTTTTAAAAAAATGTTTCTCTTGAAATGTTACCCAAAGTATCCAAAATTCCAATCTGACAGTAAACTCATGAAGGAAACTTCTGAACTGAGCAATCCCAAGCATATGACATACAAAAAGCCTAACCTTGAAGTATTACCAAGGTAACATTTAATTATCCTTCCAATCACAATGATTCTTTTAGTTGTCTGCCATCTGTAAAGAGAATCAAGCAGCATACAGATTCCAATAAGTTTCTTTTCTGTGCAGTCCTTGGTGGTCTCTGAGCTTAGTTGTTTTCTTACAGACATTTCATTACCACACTAGGTAACATCATCAGTGCTAGTGAGCAATGGGGTTTGCTCTCATTTTATATACTAGTCCCTTCTCACTGATACGGATGTATCTATTCTTCTATTCGTTCTGTTCTATTCAAAGGACAATTCTTCCTTCACCGAGTCTTTTCTGGTCTTTGAAGACATTGTCAGTATCCTTGTCCTGTTTCACTGAGTTGGTAAAATTAACACCACAGGTGGGTTTAGAAGCTGAGCAGAGTTGGGTTTTATCAGAACTTGGATGAAAGATTTCCCGGGGATGCCATAGTTGAAACCTATAATAGGAATTCATAAAATATCCCAGAATAAAGCAATGAGAAATTGCTTATATAATGTTATCAAGAAAGGAGGAAGTAAGCAATGGGGTACCCAAGGTTCTGTTTTAGGTCTAGTACTCTTCAATATCTTCATAAACAATTTAGATGAAGGAATAGAAGGGGAACTCATCAAATTTGCAGACAACACTAAACTGGGTAAGTGTCCCCAGCAGATAAGCTCAGAAGACAAGATAGATCTGGACAGACCTGAAAACTGGGCCCTATATAACAAAATGAACTGCAATGTAGAGAAAAATAAGAAAAACCAAATGTAGAGGTACAGATTAGGTGAAATTTGGCTCAATAGCAGTAACTGTGAGAGGGATCTTGGAGTCCTAATGAACAATCACTTAACTATGAGCCAACAGTATTTGCAACATCCAAAAAAGCTGATACAATCCTAGGTTCTCAGACAGATAGAATCAAGATCACATGAAGTATTAGTACTGCTTTATAAAGCCCTAGTAAGATCACACTTGAAATACTGCATCCAGTTTTGGTTGCCATGTTATAAAAAAGATGTTGAGACTCTGGAAAGAGTGGAACAAAGATGATTAGGGGTCAGATTAGGGCTAAAAATTATGAAGAACAGTTGCAGGAATTGGGTATGGCTAGTCTAGTGAAAAGGACTTGGGGTGACATGGTAGCAGTATTCCAATATTTGAGAGGCTGCCACAAAGAAGGGGGGGGGGTCAACCTATTTTCCGAAGCACTAGAAGTCAAGACAAGAAACACTGGATGGAAACTAATCAAGGATAGAAGCAACCTAGAACTAAGGAGAAATTTCCTAATGGTGAGAACAATTAACCAGTGGAACAGCTTGCCTTCAGAAGTTGTGGGTGCTCCATCACTGGAGGCTTTTAAGAGACTGGACAGTCACTTGTCTGAAATAGTGTAGGGTCTCTTGCTTGAGCAAAGGATTAGACTAAGTCCCTTCCAACTCCAATTCTATTATTCTGTATGAAGTCACCAGGAGTCAAATTCAAAAGAGACTTTACTTTTAACTCAGAAATATCCTGACTTAATAATGCTTTATCCTTTAAAGCATATGCCAGGTCCAAAATTCAGTTCTGTGCGTGCCATGATTTCAGCTGCCAGCCCACTGTTCATCCTTTTGGATGTCTGGCAAAAAGCAAATCCCCTGGGTGAATTTTTAGCTTTGAGACAAATGATTGTGTTAGTCAAGCACGAAATATAAAGTCTCTGAGGAACTGATTCCTAGTGACTCAAGTAAATTATCTGCTCTTAATCTTTCTCTAACCTAATAAGAGGTTTGTTCTTTTTGCAGCTTTGCTACCTGATTAGGGCGTTTTGGTTGGTTGGGGGTGGGGAGTGTGCATGAAATAGGCCAATGCAGCTTCGCCTCATTTTGATGGGCATCTTAAACTGAGTTTTGTAGACAAACATGAACACAACACAGTTTCCTAACTTTCAATTAACAGTTCAGAAGTAAAGTTCCTTTTGTTCTCTCCTTGAAAGAGAAATATATATATCTATTTTCTGATTTATTTATTTTTGCAACTATCAATCTTGTCCTTAAAATCCACTGTTTTCCTAGGTAACAAAGTTTCTTTTGTTCACCTTAGTCATTCTTTTCCTCCCATCTATAGTAATAATATTTCTCCCTTTACTTTTTTATAATATTTAAACTAGGATTCTGAAAATTAACAGGCCAGGTCAAGGGTTAACCAAGCCATTTTTTTAATTCTATTTATGAATGATTGCTTCCATGTGGCTTTATTTGTTTGTCCATTTAAAATCAATTTTGTAGATATTTGTTTATGTATACTATTAAACTGACCAACAGCTCAAACTCTCTGTTGAAATACTTATCTAAGCCAGGAGTGGGTTCTACTTACCTTTACTACCGGTTCGCAACGGGAGCACGCACACTTCTGCACATGTGCAGATCATCAATTATGACGTCTGGGTGGGTGGGCGGAGCCTCCCGCCACTTTTACTACTGGTTCTAAAGAACTGGACAGAACTAGGAGCAACCCATCACTGATCTAAGCCAGTAATTTTCCATGGGTTATAAATGCAAGTGCACAGGTTTATATAACATTTTTGACATAGGTGGACAGAAAAATCTGGACATCACTTTTTTTTAAAAAAAAATCTATTGTTGTTCATCTAATTCAGTACACCAATTGGGAACTCACTGAAAACAAAGATTCCTGAAAATTCACAGCTGTGGGTTTGGCTTATAATTTTATCTCTGTATTTCCTGTCATTCACCTGTCATTTATTTGCCCAGCTTGATGCAATTCTCCCTTTCACATTACATTTTAAAATAATCTAGCAATTGCCTTCTAAAATCTCTCAGTTAAAAAAGTGGTAATAATCCTTGCTGTTAAAAAGCTTACCAGAATGTTTATGAACATTCCATGAAACAATGGATTGAATGGTTAAAGAAAAGACTTTCCCCCTTTTGGGTTATGTTATACCACATGGCGTCACATTGCCATCACGTGACATTTTGTGATTTTTTTTCCTTTGCGGAGCTGGGGTGGGCGTGGCTTATGCATCCAGTCCGTGAGCCACCAGTTTGACACCCTGGCATAGCACTTCATCCAATGTCCAAAAAGGTTTGATTCTTGTTCCTATTTTGCCCTCCTCTAATATTAAAATTTCTTATCTATTATTTTGTCCATCATGGGTATATAATTGACTATTATCTTTGTTGTGATTACAGCACGCACACACGCACACACATATAAATTCAGAGATAACTATCAATTACACTAACCATAACCCATTTAGGGAGGAAAGCAGGTAAAGACGGTCTAAATAATCAAATGATGTGCAAAACTCACTGGTGGGCAAAAAAGCAACAAGAGCCAAGGTTTCAAAATGGACTCGATTCATATGCCTCTAATTATGTTGTGGGGTTTTTGCAGATTTTGGCGGTGAGTTGCGAAACTTTAACAAACAGCCTTCAGTTTTCTATATTATTTTTTTAATCAATGAAATAGATTATTAAGATCTATATTTTGAAATTGAAAAATAAATGAGAAGTGGCAGTTGTGATGGAAAATGATACTGATAGAGATCCATGTATTTATATTTTATGCCATTTCTGAGGCAGGAGGGGATACAATATAGTAAAACACTGATACTCTTTGATCACATAGATGAAATACATCTACTTGTGTGATCATTTCTGTATATCCCAGCTACAGGGTAAATGTTATTCTTTGATTACCTTCTACATCATACTGTGACCCAGTAGTGTACGTTCATTAATTGTAGTCTTAGCCTTTTGTTACAACCCTTCAAAATCCTGTTCGTAGGTGCAGTTGGTGCCTAGAGACAAATCCGCACTAAATCCCTGCTTGAAATCACAGCACAGGTGCTGTAAAGTTCTACTGTTCTATGTCGTATTCTGCTTTTCCATCTTCCTATTATCTTTCTTCCCACCAAAGCAATACTGCTTCACTCTCTCACTTCATCAATGCACAGATGGTGTGAAGGTAGTTTGGGACGCCCTAGTAAAGTCCCACTGGTAGGAATATTAATCACTATACATTGCTTAATTGGGTAACCTTTACTGTGGTTTAAATAGCAATACCAAGCTGCAGCGGCACAGATGGTAATCTGTTATTAATTGAGTGCTAATAGTAATGAATGGCTCTGCAATATGGGCTGATAATGTTATAAATAAAGCAGTTGACAACTATATTAATGGCAGGCGATGTGTGGAAATCTGGGGGGAGTTTTGTCTCTGCCCACATGCAAAGCAAGCTGGCCCTCCATATCATAAGGGACATGACTAAGCTTGCAGTGTATTTTGAACATGCACACACAGGGTGAGAAGGGCAGATGTTTTTCTCTTATGCCTACCTACTTTTACTGTCTTTGCATCCCCAATAAAAGGAAAAAGGGGACGAAGGGAAAGAGAATCCCAAATAGCTAAAGATGTGCATGGGATTATTTTGTCTCTACCACAGCATAAAATCCATACACCTGGGTTAAATACTTTTCTGTGTAGGGAAGGATGGAGAACTCTGCAGGCTATACTTCTAAATGAACCATCCAGAGCAGTGTTTCTAAACTGCAACAACTTTAAAATGTGTCGACTTCGACTCCCAGAATTCCTCAGCTAGCATACTGGCCCAGAGATAGACCAGGGATACGGCACCAGAGATGTACAGTATAGGTCTCATCCAAAGGTTTAGGATTGGATTCCAGAGAATTTTAAACATTTCCATTAAATTACGCATTTTAGTATGTTGAAGGAAAAAGTTATTCAGAAAGAGGGTAATCATATAAATTACACTGAATGGAACTGAAATGTAGGCTGTTTTGTGTCCTTGCCATTTTTTTTCTCCTAGTCCTATACACTTTATCATGTCTCTGAAAAGCCAAATATAGTAATAGACTTGAAAAGTCATGTAGTGAATGGGTTTTATGCTCACATCAATAGTTAGTCAATCAAAAGGAATCCAGACCACACTGAGAAGTCCCACTACCACTGGGGATGTATCTGTTGATCATAAGCAATCAACCGATCCATTTTTCTGGATCTGACATGTATGCATCCATCTTGTATGCACATAGATTCAGTTGACAAGCCCCAATCAACACATGGGGATTGTGAATGAGCCAGCAAATGCGATGCCATTTGGTTTTCTGTAAGTTGAATGCACACCTATTTGCTAAAACCATCAAAGTGCACAGACAAAATGAGGTGAATATTATAAGTGGAAAAATCTGACCAAAGACACTTATTTCTGATACATAAGCCCTATGCTCAGAATGAGCTGAAACCAACTTGCTGCAGTGATGAATTAAATTTGTCATTTGTTACTGTGTCTCACTGATGCACAGAATAACAGCCTTGGACTGTAATCGCCACACGTCTGAGTCTGCACAGTAATTGCTGGCAGCTATAGAAACTAACTTTCCAGCCATTTATAAACTTGACCCTCCTTGCCTCCTTTGTGCTGCATTAAGATAAGCCGCTATTGGAAATGAAGCAAAAACAAAAAGGAACAAGGAAAAAAGTCCCATTCCATGTTTGCAAACATGTTGTTGTTTTTTTTTTGCCTGTCAGCCTAAATGAAAGGAGTCATGGTCTCTCCCACTAAGACAGATGGATGGTATTATTTCGTTAATAAAGGATATGATGGTCTAATGACAGAATTGTAACTAAGGTTAGTTATCAACAAAAAGTGGAGTTCTGCTTTTCTCACTGCCATGATGTTATTCCAACAAGTCGTGAGGATCAGAAAAGTATTAAGGGCTATTGAGAAGTGTGGGCTGCTGCCTCAGGAAGAAATTCGATAGGTGGCAGTTTCTCTGTGAAATATGTCATCTTCTGCCCCCTTCCTCCTAAAGCTGCCTTGGAATTAAATAAGATTTCCTTACAAAGAAATAGCTGTATTGCTGGTCTTGGTATTTTGATGACAAACAAAGCTAGAGAATATGAATGGTACTCCTCAAACACTACCCAGATACACAGCTGTATTATTAAAGAGTGGCCTATTCTGAGTAGGCCCATTCTCCTTCTCCAAGCAAATCAAGATCACCCTTAATGCCCCACTAATGAGGAAGTAGGATGTCTAGACAGAAAACCAGAAACCATCTCACAGTGTATCATATGTCCTTGAGACTCATCTGTGAGGAAAAAAGAAGCCCATCGACAAGACAAGGAGGCATGGGAATGATATTGTGTAAAGTCAACTGTATTGCTGAAGTTCTATAGCTGTCTCCACATTAACCTTCAATGCAAATTAACAAAATACAAAATAGCAAAACTGTGCTGAAGCACAAACTACTGAAGATAATTTTAGGATAATCTTTCTGTTGCTGTATTCCCTACTCAATAGTCCTTTTGCTTTCCTGAACTCTGTTATTACAGTTAAGAGGAAGACAGTAAGCATTTACAGGTTTCAGAATGAATCCAACAATTTAATCTAGCTGCTAGATCTCCTTGGGGCAACAAAATATTGCTGCCGGTGTATATCTAAATCTTGTTTTGTTCTTTGATTTTGTTCTTTGTCTCTATATTCAATATTGGTTAATCCTATATTTTTATTACCAATTTGTCCCACTAAGGTGTGTCATGTTTTTTCAACTTTCAATTGCCAAACATTAGGGGTGCTCAAAAGTTGTAACATGCGTTGGGGATTGTAAAGATTTTTGGTTACTTTAATATTAATTACATAAATATCATAACTTTTTAACCTTTTGTTTGTTTCATTTCTAGGGTGTGTCAAATTTTCCAACTTTCAATTTCCAAACAGGGTTGCTCAAAAGTTGTGACATGCCTTGGGATTGTAAAGATATTTTTAATATAATTTAAATGTGCTTGGTAAATAACTACATAAATATCATAACTTTTCAGATCAGCAATTCTCCAGCAAAGAATTCAGACCAGCAATTCCCCAGTACCATCAAAGAAGAACATTATTCTGTGTTCAGTAAGCTGGGTGGAAGATACAAATAAATACAGATACAGATTAACAAGAGTTGGAAGAGTTGTAGGTCATCTAGTCCACCCCCCTACCCAAGCAGACTCTACACCATTTCTGACAGATGGTAGTCTAGTCTTTTCTTGAAAAGTTCCAGTGATGAAGCTCCCACAACTTCTGAAGTCCAGCTGTTCCATTAGTTAATTACTCTCACTCTCAGAAAATTTATCCTTATTTCCAGGTTGAATCTCTCCTTGTTCAGATATTGGTTCAAAAACAGGAAAACCTGATTGCAAATAAACTGGTGCATTTCATGAAGAAGAAAGGCATTAGCAAAAGCATGAAGGCCATTGGAGGAGATCCTACAAATGTTAATACTGGCTGTGAAGGTGGTGCCATGCATTGGGTAGAGGTCAAGCCAGAGCATCCACTCTGCTGGAGCTGATTGACTAGTCTGATGGTGTATATGAGCCACCTTTGACATGTAAATTGACTACAGCAGAAATAAAGAAGTTCATTGACGAACCAATGCTAGTACTACAGTAGCCCTGTAATGTCCAATCAATAGAGAGATGTGTGAAACAGGTCACAGAGGCAGCAAGCAGAGTTTATACACATGAGAAATGTGAGGGTTATATCAGAAGCCAAGAAGCAAGTCGGTGGCTGATGTCAAAGAACAAATCAAAACAAGACTTAATGAAACTCGCTGAAACATTTTTGTAACTCAGATAATTGCTTTCTGGTGTTAGTTTATGATTGCATGAGTTATTTTTTGCTTAGCTAGATAAAATTCATGCAGAAAATAACTTTTGTAGCACACGGTGTAATTTTGAGAAGATAAAGTTAACAGTAGATGCGGGGTATATGTGGATTTACCATACCAGGCTAAAAGTCGTGCAGTTGCAAAAGTAACAGCAGATTTGAATTCTTGGTGTAAAAACACATATTTTTAGAACCTCTCACTGAAAAAAAAATGGCAAAAATTAATTTTCAATCCATTAAATGACACATCCTATCACAGCTATTGGTTCAACCTAGCCCTGGAAATAATCAGCCATGAAGTTTGTCCAGATCAGGAAACAAGACTCCATAAGAAGACTAGAACTATACTTCACTGAATTAGACTATAGTAACAGAATCTTGCGATTCTGATTGTGTTTTTCCTTCTTTCTCTCTTATACTCCAGCGAGTCAGGAAGAAAGCCAGTTGAGCCTCTTCCTAATAGTTTCTCCTTTTCAGGACATAGAACATGTTTCTGCACTTTTCTTTTTGCAATGGCTTTTGAATATTTTCTCCAAAGTCATCTCTATGACTCCCTAGAGAAATCCAATGATCATTCATTCCTATTATTACATAAAGCTTTTTCCACTGATCCCTCTTGGTGTGTTCCAGCAGTGGGTTTCCAATATTCTTACCACCAGTTTACCCCCCACGTGTGTACGCTCGGCTCACATGTGCGCCTTCCACACATGCACCCAGCCTTCCATGCATGCTCTTTGCTCACACACCTTTGGCACATGCACCCGGCCTCAAAAACATGGCTAAATAGGATGGCATTATGCTGGGGCAGGGCGGGCAGGCCCACCTGCAGTCTCCGCTACCAGTTTGCCTGAACTGGTCTGAACCAGCTGAATACCACCCCTGGTGTGTTCTCAGATAGAATTAAGGGTGACCTTAAGAGTCTTGTGTCACTTAAAGATTGGCTTTTCCAACTGGTTATCTCTAGATGTCGTGGGACTGCAGCTCCAACATAACTCCGTTGTAGCTGATTAAGGAAAGCAAGCTTAGTAAAAGAATAACCAGACCTAAAATCTCACAAGTTATTATAAATAATAGGGTTACTGAAATCTTTGAAGAAATGTTTTTCTTGGACAGAGCCTTGAAAAAACCACTTCACTAAATAATACTATCTCTGATTTTCAAAAGCAAAGAATAACCATTTCTTTACTTTCTTTTCTAAACTTTCTTCAGCAGTTCTAATAACCAGAAAAAGGTTATGGGAAATCATTACCTGTGCACAGAAACCTCCTCCAACTACTGAAACTGAAAATCAGGGTGATTCAAAATACCTTGTAGAAACAAATTATCTCCCTCTGTTCCTGATGAGGAAAATAGTATTGCCTCCACCATGCAACGTTCTTCACCAAGGTGAATCCAAATTGCTTTGCTCAGAACTACCAAGCAGAAGTGTGCACCTACTTGGGAAACTGAGTCTGCAAAAGACCTGGCAGATAATCCACAGAGCTGATATCGTTTCCTGAGTCTGGCATTCTGCCTTGTGAATTTTGCAACTTGGCTAGTTCAAAGGAGCTTCTGGGAACTCAAGGAGAGATGTTGACAACATAGGAGAAAGTGTTAGTGATGAAAGATTGACAGGGCAGTTCAGTCTAATTCAATCATTGTTATATTGCCCCGTCAAATAAGAAGCTAACAAAAAGACAGCCTCTCAGGTCTTTTTCAAAGGGTTTGCAAAACTTATATAGGACAAAAATCACATGCTGTTAGTTTGGAGTTTGATCCCCAGTGCCTGTTTGTCATCTGTATCAATTCTGGGATTTAATGGCAAGTTGTCTGATAGCATGATGCCCTCTCTACCGTCTCTCTGCAAAGGCCAAATGTAATTTCATTCTTTGCCTTTTGTCAAGGTGTCTTATTAGGCTGGCTGATAAATGGAGGAACTGATCTGCTTGGTCAATTCTTGTTCCAGGGTCTCTGAAATAAAAACCCTTTTCTCACAGCAAGCAGTTCCAAAAGGCTCTTCAGGGGAAAACCTCATTTACAAAAGGGTCAAAGCTCAGTGGTGTAGCATCTGCTTAATATGCAGGTCTTGGGTTCAATCCTTGCCTTTTCGTAATACAGTTGGAAAAGGCTTCAACCCAAAAACACATGACCAGCCAGGATATATGATTCTGAACTAAAAAGAGTGTATCTGACTTGCCATAGGTTTTCATCAGCGTTTGCTTTAAAAAAAGACTTGTTTATTCAACTCTTCATATAATATCTGCAAGTCAAACAAAACTAATAGCCCACCCTATTGCCATCAAGAGGGAAACACAGATTAGCTATTACAAGCACAATAGCTTGGTTAAGCAAAATGGCAGTGCCAGTGAATGTTTCTTGCTAAACTTCTAGTAAACTGTGTCCAAGATTAGTCTTTTCTGTCCTATATTGTGGCTTTTCCATTTTTTGTTATTTGCAAAACTGTAACACATCATTCACACAAATTGTTCCATTTTTTCTTTTTTGGATGCAGAGACCCTTGCATATATTATACCATCCACACATAAATACATGGATTTCCTTTCCTTCCTTTCTTCTTTCATTCATCCATTAATTCATTCTTCCTTCCTCCCTTGAACATACAGATATTTCTGAGTTTGCACACGTTAAAAGCAATTAGGGATCAGATCTTTCTTGCAAAATAGGATGCTGAAGAAGTAGAGAAAAGATAATATTCTTCCTTCTTTCTCAGCCATCTAATAGGAGTCACTTCTTTTTCTCTTTTTATTTCTGTCTTATAAAAAAAATCTTCAGCAAACACAGAGAAGGCAAATAATGTTGCCCTCGTCCTATTTGCATCATAGTTGAAAATGAAGTATTACATTGAAAAAAATCCAATGGTTGGCTGACCAGTTAGAAGACTGAGTGGGAATACTCTGCCCAGCAAATCTGGTCATTAACTGGTCCCACATGATTATTATTATATTTTAAGTGATTGATATGCAGAAAATTTCACCAGATAATTTCAAAATCAGCAATAAGAAGAAATTCAGAATAAAATATATCACATACTTAAGGACTCCGGGAGGGTAGGCTTATGATTTTTTGGACATTATCTTCTAAGGATGAAGAGAGTAGTCTTTTTTTGCAGGAGAATTAGATGAATTGACCTCAGATTGTCTCATCTAACTGAGGAAATTTAAGTGAATTTTAATTTTTTTTAATGTCAGGAGCAGAATGGGGATGGACCAGGAAATGCATCAGGAAAAATTGTGAATGAGTAACATGCACACATGCCCACACCCATTGCCTTCCTTACCTACACAGACATCCCCAAAATTGCTGTTTTCTTATATAATCCTGTTGTCGATATGTATCAGTTCTCCATTGTAGTGGTGGCAGCATCCAGGAAGAAAGGGGGGGGTTGTCCTTGTGCTCTAGCGAATGGGACTGAGACTGTCAATTTGGAAGGACACGCCTCCACCAACGGTCCCCAGCTTTGTCTCAGTCCTAGCTGTGGACAGGCGTGTTTTTCCTAGGTCTCCCTTTCCTGGATGCCTTGGAGAATCAGTTCTTTAAATTTTTCAAAAATTTTTCTTCATTTTTTTTTGGCTTGTGGAGTGACGGCGCCTAGAGCGAGGCAGTCACGTTTATTCCTGCGGGCGGTGCTTCGGCACAAGCCGCAGAAGGCTGCGAAGCAGCGAGTCGGCCCACCGGCCGGTGGGTCTGACAGGGCAACTTGTGCTGCCCTAGAGCCTTTCCAGCAGGGCTCTAATTCCGGCTTGGTGGACGTTCCGCGTTTGCCTCGCGCCGAGGAGCGGCTGGGCTGTCAATCAAAGCCCGAACTGTCTCAGAGCCGCTGGACCGTGGTGAGTCCTTGCCCGGTGGTGGGCTAGTGTTTTTTTGCCCCGTTAGCGGTCAGCAGGCCAGGGGCCCGATTCCCGAGCCTCTGCCTGCTTGCGGGTACGCTTGGAGGCGCCGCGGCTGCATCAGCGGCTGCCTTTGATCCCAGCTGTTTGTCGGGCCTCAAAATGGCGGACGCGACTCCCGGGACTAGCAGCGGAGTTGCTCAGCATGAGGAAGGTGAGGCGCGGCGTGAGAGCACCAGAAGGGTCGCTGGCGTGGCAGAGACCTCGGGCTCGAGGTCAGCCAGCAGGCTGGCAGCCGCCAAGATTTCCAGGCGTTCGCGGCGAGCTACGAGGCCCTCCAAGGCTGCTGAAAAGGATGCAGCCAGGCGTCAGAGGGCTTTAGAAAAGGAGATTGCCAGGGCCTCTGACTCGGGGAGAGAAGCTCCTCAGGACATAACGGCAGGGGTTTCCCGCCATTATCAGGAGCGGCAGTTGGCTGCTGAGGACTTTGACAGCAGTTGCATGCAGCCCTTGTCACCAGATGGCGCTACTGAGCAGTCCGGGACTAGCAATTTGCCCAGCAACAGAACTCTTCCTGATCCTTTTTCTGCCCCTGTGGCATGGCAACAGCCTCCTAAACGCAAGCCCTTGTCTGCTGGGGTCTCTGTGGCCCGGCCTGCTGTTCCAAATTCCCCTGGGGATGCTCAGCTAGGCCAGTTTCCACGTAATATGGAAACTATTATTTCTGATGCAATTGAGAGGGGCATTGCTGCTGGTTTGCAGCGTAAGCATAGCCACAAGACTAAACACAGGGAGGTTGCCCTTTGCCCTGAGGCATCTCAGACTAAGGTTTTGCCCCTTAGAGGGCATGTCTCTGGTGGCCTTGCCCACTCCCGTGGGGCCTATTCCTCTGATTCATCTGAGGAATCTGATGTGCAGGAGGAGATGGAGGAAGAGCCTGAGCTCTCAGAGGATGAGGGGCTTGCCCCTGACCAGCCTTCCTTTGTGGGGCTTTTCCGCCCTCATTTGTTTAAGTCATTGCTGTATAAGGCCTCCAATACCGCCCGATTGGCTGGTTACTTGCCCTCAGCCACTGCACCAACAGAATCAGGGCATTCCAGTGGGGCCTTGTTTTCTGAGCCCAAGGCAGAAGAGGAGGTGGTTCCAACACCTCCCTTATTTACTGACACTGTGAACAGACAATGGACCTTGCTCGGATCTGGTGCTGCCCCTAGTTCCCTGGATAGGCGATATTTTAACGTGGCTCCAGAATTGTCCCAGATTCTACAGGTGCCGGCTGTGGATGGACCTATCGCGGCACTGGTTTCCTCAGCAGTCCTGTCAGATGCCCCGGAGGAGGCCCTTCGGCCAGAGGACAGACGGGCGGAGCAGTCCATAAAAAAGGTACATCAGTCGGCAGCATGGGCCGTGAAGGCCTCTTCAGCAGCGTCGTTCTTTAATCGAGCTTCGTTGCTGTGGCTAAGACAGCTTCAGGACAGGATTCCGCTGACTGATTTGCGAGCCCATCAAGATCTCAATAAATTGTCTGCCGCCCTTGAGTTTTCAGCCGATGCCACCCTGGCAGCATCTAGGTTTGCATCAAAGGCCATCGCTTCCTCCGTGGCCTCGAGGAGGCTTCTCTGGCTCCGTCATTGGCAGGCGGATGCCAAGCAGAAGTGGCGGCTGGCATCTGCCCCTTTTTCCGGAAAGCAGTTATTTGGGGACTCGCTAGAGCCGCTGCTCATCGAGACCAAAGACAAACGTAAGGTCCTTCCTTCCCTGGCACGACGGACCGATTCCCGCCCTGCTCCCTATCCTCGAAGCCAGTCATTCCGGGGTCCCGAGGGTGGGGGTGGCGGCTCCTTCAGGACGCAGCGCCCCTTCCAGCCCAGACAGGGTCAATCCCAGGACAGGGCGGGGAGGTTCAGACAGTTCCCATCTAGGCGGCCCTTTCGAGGGGGAGGGAGCCGTCCTTACCGACGCCGTTAGTTGCCTCACGGGCCCTCCCATTGGGGGACGCCTGGCCTTATTCGCCGAGCGTTGGGAGGGTATCACTACGGATGCGCGGGTCCTGGAGACAGTCCGAGCGGGCCTCTCCTTGGAGTTCCTCTCCACACCCCCGAGGTTCTTCATCTCTTGTCCGATTTCGGGTAATCCGGCCAAACGAAATCTCATGGAAACTGCTATTCAGCACCTGTTGGGTATCAGTGCTGTTCAGCCAGTTCCTGAGTGCGAGCACAGGATGGGCTTCTACTCCATCCTCTTTGTGATTCCGAAGGCCTCGGGGGGGTATAGGGCTATTCTGGACCTCAAGAGACTTAACCGCTACATCTCCTACAAGCGGTTCAAGATGCATTCCCTTAAGTCCATCCTGGACGGTGTCAGGGAGGGCGACTTCCTTACTTCCATCGATCTGACCGAGGCTTACTTACATATTCCCATTTTGCCGCGGCACAGGAGGTACCTCCGGTTCTGCTACTCAGGCCAGCATTATGAGTATAAGGCCTTGCCCTTTGGGCTGTCTTCAGCCCCTAGGGTTTTCACTAAGGTGTTAGCAGCTCTAGCGGCCCATCTGCGGGCTCGCCCCATGCGTCTCCAGTGTTATCTGGATGACATCCTTATTCAATCCTCTTCTCACGGGCAAGCATGTGTTGATGTTGAGGTCACCATGCGGGTGCTCCAGGAGCACGGTTTTTCTGTTAACCTTAGGAAGAGCCATTTGGTCCCCACCACTTGGCTTCTCCATCTGGGGGCCCAGATCGATACTGTTGAGTGCAGGGTGTACTTGTCGCAGGAGCGTCAAGCTAGCTTAGTGGATCTCGTCCGGCAAATATTGAGGTCACACTCGGTGCCATTGGCGACCCTATCAAAGCTTCTGGGCAAGATGGTGTCCTGCATCTCAATCGTGCCTTGGGCACGTTTACATGCAAGGACTCTCCAGTGGTTTCTCCTACCTTATCAGAGGGCAGGCACTGCCTCCTCCCTCTACAAAGTGGGTGTACCTACCAAGGTGTTAACTTCCCTGGAGTGGTGGGTCTCCCAGGCTATTACCAGGGGTTGCACGTTCCGAGAACCGGAACAGTTGACAGTGACGACTGATGCCAGTCTTTATGGCTGGGGAGCTCACCTTCATGAGCGGATGGCCCAGGGCAGGTGGTCCCAGGCAGACCTGTCCCATAATATTAACTGGTTAGAGCTTAGGGCGGTCCACTTGGCCCTTCAGGAGTTCTGGGACCTGGTGGTTGGTAGGCCCGTCCTGATCCTCACGGATAATGTGGCTGCCAAAGCCCACATTAACAGGCAAGGGGGCACTCAATCTAGGGCCCTTATGGACGAGGCTCAGAGACTTTGTATGTGGGCAGAACGGCTCCAGATCTCCTTACGAGCGGAGCACATTGCAGGGACGGCCAATGTTCAGGCTGACTGGCTCAGCAGGGCCACCATTGACCACGCAGAGTGGCGCCTGCATCCGGATTTGTTTCAGGAGCTGACGAGCTGTTTCGGCCGCCCGATAGTGGACCTCTTCGCCTCTCCGGCCAACGCTCACCTGGACAGGTTCTTTGCACGGTTTGCGGTTCCAGGGGCGGAGAGTATCGATGCGATTCGCAGCCCTTGGCCAGCAGGGCTACTCTACGCCTTCCCGCCGCTACCCCTCCTGCAGAGGGTGGTAAGGAAGATTCTGGCAGAACGGGCGGGAGGTCATCCTGGTCGCTCCTCACTGGCCTCGACGGCCTTGGTTTGCCGACTTGGTGGCGCTTTCGGTGGCCAGGCCCTGGCGGCTCCCGCCGGACAGAGTTTCCCTCACCCAGGGGTCGGTGGTGCACCCGGACCCTCAGTGGCTCCACCTGACCATCTGGCGTTTGAGCGGAGGGCTCTGAGCCGGGCCAACTACCCCTCCGAGGTCATTGATACCATCCAGGCTTCCCGGAGGGCCTCAACGAACAGGATTTACGATGCCACTTGGCGCGCCTTTTGTTCTTGGTGCGGTAAGTCGGGTATTGACCCAACTCAGGTAACTGTGCCCCAACTCCTTCACTTCCTCCAGGTGGGCCTGAACCAGGGGCTCTCGCCTAACACACTCCGGCGCCAGGTGGCTGCGCTTTCTTCTGTTTTTTCCTGCAGGGGGCTGGATTCTCTGGCTCATCATGAGAACATTCGGAGGTTTCTTAGGGGCGCAGTGAATCTTTGACCTCCGGCGGTGCACCGATTCCCAACCTGGGACCTTACCAAGGTGCTGCAGGCCCTGATGGACGAACCCTTTGAGCCTCTGCGGGACATTCCCTTGCGATTTCTGTCATTCAAAGTGTCGTTTCTGGTCGCCATAACCTCCGCCAGACGGATCTCAGAACTAGCATCTTTGTCTGCCCGACCAGATTTGTGTGTCTTTCATACTAACCGGGTGGTATTACGTTTGGACCCTTCCTTTCTACCAAAGATTAATACCTGGTTTCACAGGGCCCAGGAGCTGGTGCTTCCTAACTTTTGTCCCAATCCAGTGCATGCTCTGGAACACAAATGGCACACCCTAGACGTGCGGATTTATTTAAAGCGGACTTCTTCATTCCGGAAGACGGAGTCCCTCTTTGTTTCTTTTCAGCCAGCCTCTCTGGGGGCTAAGGTCTCCCCTTCGACCCTGGGCCGTTGGATTAGGGCGTGTATCGCCAAATCTTATGAGCTGCAGGCCCTTCCTTTGCCCAAGAACATTACGGCCCACTTCACCCGGAGTGCGGCCACAAGTGCGGCATGGGCAACCCAGGCCTCTCTGGAGGAAATATGCTGTGCTGCTACCTGGTCCTCCCCATCCCCTTTTATCAGACACTATAAGGTCGATGCTTTCGCCTCGGCGGAGGCAGCCTTTGGGAGGCGGGTCCTCCAGCGAGTTCACGTTGATGGGGGGACCTAGGTCCGGGCTCCGGCCCACCCTTAAGGACAGCACCGCTTTGGTATGTCCCTTCCTGGATGCTGCCGCCACTACAATGGAGAAGGAACGTTGGTCTTACCTGATACGATCCTTCTCGTTGAGTGGTGGCAGCATCCAGATCCACCCTGTTCTGGAGCCGGCCTTGGTCCACTGGTTGGGGTTGGCTCTGCTGGTCTAACGTGTTGTTTGTTCCTTTGAGTTATCACATGCCGAGACTGTCGCTATTCCTTCGACAAAGCTGGGGACCGTTGGTGGAGGTGTGTCCTTCCAAATTGACAGTCTCAGTCCCATTCGCTAGAGCACAAGGACAACCCCCCCCTTTCTTCCTGGATGCTGCCACCACTCAACGAGAAGGATCGTATCAGGTAAGACCAACGTTCCTTTTCATTACATGTTTTTAATTAGGTAAAGGTAAACAATTAGCACATATGTGCTAGTTGTTCCCAGCTCTAGGGGGTGGTGCTCATCTCCGTTTCAAAGCCGAAGAGCCAGTGCTGTCCGAAGATGTCTCTGTGGTCATGTGGCCAGCATGACTAAACGCCAAAGGCGCACGGAACGCTGTTACCGTCCCACCAAAGTGATTCCTATTTTGCTACTTGCATTTTTTACATGCTTTCAAACTGCTAGGTTGGCAGAAGCTGGGACAAGTAACGGGAGCTTACCCCGTTACGCGGCACTAAGGATTCAAACCACTGAACTGCAGACCTTTTGATCGACAGGCTCAGCGTCTTAGCCAATGAGCCACCACACATCCCTCCTGTTTTCAATTAGTGATCAAATAAAACAAGAAAACATTGCTCTTTATCCTAGTAAAGTTTAGGTTAGGGCTAGGGTTCATCAGAGATCTCAAAGTCAAAGTTGTCCATAATAAGAAATAAGAGACAAAAATGCTTCGTAAAACTAGCAGAGTTTTATACAGCATTATTGTTTATGGCACACTGGTTGGAGTGCAGTACTGCAGGCTACTTCTGCTGCCTGCTGGCTGGCTGGCTGCAATTTGGTAGTTCAAATCTCACCATGCTCAAGGTTGACTCGGCCTTCCAGCCTTCTGAGTTGGGTAAAATGAGGACTCAAATTGTTGGGGGGCAATATGCTGACTCTGTAAACTGCTTAGAGAGGTCTGTAAAGCGCTGTAAAGCGGTATGTAAGTCTAAGTGCTATTGCTATTATGTAGCAATAAATATGGGCTTAAACATTTTTTATCCAAGACGCACAAGGAATGGTCTTGATAAATTTCAAATTGAAGAACATTTCCGACTTTGAAAGCAAGAACAGATGTATCTGTTTGAAGAAAGGCTTTTCGTTTAACTTATCCAGTAGGGCTGTAGAAAATGTCAGATCACAGAGTTTAAGATTATTGAATTAATTTTCTAAATTTGATTGACAATTCAGATTGAATTGTGGAGATTAAATTAATGGTTGGAATAAATTCAGCAATGCAAAACAAGAGCTATGTGTCCAGCATCTTGCACCCACAGTAGGTGAACAAGGTGTTCGCTCGAGTCACATACAGGAGCATCCATCCACATAAGGGAGAAATTGTATTTCCATTATGACTGAAAGCCACTAATAACCTAATTCTATATAAATGTCCCCATTTCATACTGTCTAAATTATCTTATGGCAGGAATTTTTGTAATTGTAACTATGAAAATGCTCCCTAAATGGGTTTTCATGGCTTCTCTTTAAAAATTAAAACAAAACTATGCTGCCCTTTTTTTCATAATTATTTTACAATTGTTTTGAGATCTTTATTTGAGTTCGAGGTGACCTCATACATTTTTCTAAGTAAATAAAAGTTCTCACTCTCTCTCGCTTTCTCTCTCCCTGAAAGAAAAAAAAAGAAAAGAAAAAAAGGTTTAGACTGATTAACATTCCACATGCAAAAGGATGTAATTAAAATGCCTTAGCATGTCCTATTATATATGGGAATGATTTTTTTTCAAAACCTTGAAGAGCTCTGAATAATCAGCATATCCCAATACTGAAATAGAACAATGTTCTTACTTGTTTGAAAGCTCCTTCCAATATTCTCAGTCTAATTTATTTCACAGAGTTGTTTTAAAGATAAAACTGGGACTGTGTATGCAATGTGCTGAGAGGATTGATGGCTTGAAACTGTAATACATAATAAAGATATAAAGAAAGATATAGATAAAAACACAGACACAAACGAGAGGTATATTGTGTTCTGGTCTCAGATAACTCTGTAATAAAAACATTGCTGCCTGAAAGACTCCCAACTGGTATTAATTGTATTGGACTGGATAGAGATAGACCATGGTCTGACCAGACAAAGGCAATTTCCTAATATCTTATGTCATGGGAACTATTAAGGTTAATTTTTCTAATTTGGCCTCATTTATTTTTGTTGTCTTTCTTTATTATACTAATATAATAGCATGGATGGGTATGGGAAGCACGTGGCACATGCTGGAATCAGATTATCCACTCAAGAGTTACGAATCTTGATCAAGTAGTTTTTTACATGTGCATGTATGGATGCATACATATATTTTTCAAAAATGTTAAGTCTGCCAATAATAGCAATAGCACTCAGACTTATATACTGCTTCACTCAGTGCTTTACAGTGCTCTCTAAGCGGCTCACAGAGTCAGCATACTTCCCCCAACAATCTGGCTCCTTATTTTACTGACCTTGGAAAGATGGAAGGCTGAGTCAACCTTGAGCTGGTAAGAATCGAACTGCCAAACTGCCCTGCAGCCAGTGGTCAGCAGAAGTAGCCTGCAGTACTGCATTCTAACCACTGCACCACCATGGCTCTATAGTGATATCATTTCATCATCCAGTCTACCATCATAGCATCATAACATGGGTGAAGTAATGATATTATGGGATGAAAAATGTGCAGCGTTCTAAAATGTTGTCTGCCTATATTTAGATGCGTAATAGAAGTCCTGAAAACAGGTTTATTTATTTATGAACAGTAATTTATAAATACATTTATAAAACATTGTTTTGGAGAAATATCCTTCTTCTAAGTAGAAATGTTAAAATGTTGTGCTTACAAACCACTTTTTTTTTTTTTGCGTGGGACAAAACTATTTAGGTGGAGAGCCTATTTACATTTCTACATTTTAGTGTCGCCTGAACATCACATTCTCTCATGTCTTTTTGTTTAGGGAGACTTCCAAGTGTATTTAACATGCAAAACTATTGTTGAGGTTGAGATTCAGACTGCATATCCGGGGAACGTATCATCTTGAAAGGCATGCTGAAATCAAGAACACAAAAAACATTCAGCGTGCACCTGTAACTTCATAAGCCCTTATTAATATTATTATCTTTTGTTCCCACAAAGTATCTCTGCTGATGGCTTCTTTTGCACTCATTCACATGCATGGAATATACCTATTAAAAAGAAAAACAATGAAAGTAAAGTGAATGAGGTAAAGAGAGAATGTTATTTTCTAATGGCCAAGTTAATCAAAGGTGTTTGGAGATCGGAAGTGCTCTTTATATATCTTAGGAAAAGGAAAGAGTAGGTTTGTGGGTAAAGATATAAAAATTGAGATAAAGGAAAAGAGTATGTTCCTAAATATCTGCCATGTAGATTTTAAAGAGAAAATGAATAAATAAATAAAAATAAAATAAGTTGGTTTTGAGTAACCCTGTCATGTCCTGACTGGTATTAAATGTCTCCCGTGACTGAAATACCTGACTTTTTAAAGATTTTATTTTAGTTAAACAGGGAGCAATTTTAATGTCCTGGTTTTGTTTTTGCTAAACCATAACCAGCTCCACACTGGATCAACAGAACTTCAGAAATGCTAAATTTTATTTCAAGCTTGAAACAAAAAGTATTTTGTTCCCCTTATCTCAGGTTTATTGAATGAGGAGGTTTTTTTAAATAATCTTTTTAAAAAATAGATATTTTCCACCCCTGAGATGGGAAATCTTGTTGCTCTGAAAAGCATGCTATTTCTGGGATTTGCTAAGAAAGGCAAGGCTGCCTTTGCTTTCTTCTGACACTGCAATTCACAGAGATATCTTGTCCCCGAAGGCCAGCAATGTCAATAAAATATTGCTTAAGAGTTTTTCAGATCATGACTTCTGGGAAAGAAATGCCAAACTGAAGATAGCTCTGCTAAAAGTGAAGCCAATGACCACGGCAAAATAAAGTACCAGAAAGTAGACTAGCTCTTCTGAATTCCTCTCCAAACAAAAAGAGTACCTGAGACTGCTCACAATTGGTCCAGAAATCTGGGTCATGAAGTCATCTTCGCTTAAACTGAAGTCAATGCCTTTATGGACTTAAGAGTTCTCATACTTCCTTTTCTAATCATTTTTGGTTATTGTTTATTATCTGCTTCTCAGCTACTGGGAACTTTTGGATGAAGAAGTTTTACAGTACCAGGCAAGTTTTCTCCAATCTTTAATTTAAAAAAAATAAATACAAATTTAAGGACTTAAAAAAATATAAACATCAAAAGAGTGATTAGAACATTGATTTGGAAAGTTATAACTGTATTAAGGATCCAAATGTATTTGGAATAGGAATTTGGAATTTATCATAAGAACATTTCCCATGCATTTGTTTCTAATTCTTTAAAAAAAAATCATAGGAAGAAATTTTAAAGGTTTGACGCTAGAGGGAAACAGAACTAAACATTAAAGAAGAAGAACACTTAAATTTAACTTAGTACTGCAGAATGGAATAAAATTCAAATATAATTGAAGGATATTTGTAAACAATGAATCCATTGTTAATTCTGGAATAAACTGCTATTATAGATAAATGATGTTTAAAATATATTATGGAAGATGAACAAGCTATCCTGGACAAGCCTGAGACTGATCTGAAAGTGGATTTAAAACTGATAGACTTCAGGAATGATAGAGAAAATGCTATACTGGAGGTATAATAGAAACTGACTGAAACTTCCGGTTGACATCACAGTGAAATCGGACATGAGGAGTGGGTCTCTGTGCTCCCATGCCAAGTTCTCACAGTTGGTGGGCTCCAAAAGGAGCTAAAGCCACCCTGTAGGGGCGGCAAAGCAAAGAGGGGTGCCCTGTGAGACTGTGGAGAAACGCAACTGCTGGATCCCGAGGGTTTTTTCCCCCCCTCAGCCACAACGTGAAGAAGCAGCCTAAAGATGCTGCCACAAAGCTGGGGCAGCCGAGGAACACCTAAGACTGGTGCTGGAGCGGAGTTAGTGAACAGTGTCTGGAACTGGGTGAGAGGATTCTTTCTTATTTAAAACCTAACCCAAAAGGAAAAAATCCAGGAAAAGAGAGGCTCACAACTATTTGCTAAAGCAGCGACTAAGCACTTTGAGAAAAACTTCAGAACTGAAAGAAAAGAATTAAGAGGAGAAAAGGAAAAAACTGTTAAAAATACAGAAAATTGGAGTTTTAAACTGAGCAGGCGTTATTCTAGAAAGGCATTTAAAAAATACTGGAACTATTTATATTAAAAAACTAACTTTGTTTCTATATTTTAACTTATTAAACTGATTAACTTTGAAATCTAAACTGAGAGTGCCATCTACTGACAAAAGGAAAGTATAACTTATTCTTAAATACTGGAAAATTCTGACAAGGATATGTTTTATGCACATACATCATGACTACTGGAGATTTAAATATGAGAATAAGGAAGATTTTTTTTTCATTAAAGAGACCCCTGAATGCTATGATAGAAGATTGAACACATAAAGGGGATTTAAGGAGGTTCTGGAAAGCCTTTGGAATTATCTAAAGGAACAGATTGATTAACTATGGAATACAAAAGTTGTGAACATTGAATTCTTTTTGGGGAGTGACTTTAGGCTTGAATATATGGTTTTTGGATTACTGGACAAGAGCGGGACTTATTAAAACAAGACAAGATGCTACATCAGGAGGAAATGAGTGGAATTTGGGAAGAAATGGCATCAATGTTTCAAAATATCAAGGACATTCTGATAAGAAACCACAAGGTGATTAAGAACTTAATACATGGCATGGATGAAAAACTGGGAAATATTATACAAAGAACAATGAGTGATCAAGACGCCCAGGAAAAGGAGGAGCCAATTGAAAGAGCAGATGAAAAAGCAGAACAGATTAACCAGCAAACAAAACAAGATGCCAAAAGGAGACAATAACAAAAACAATGACTGATGAAATAAACCAAGGGGAAAACATTTTAAGAGATTTAAAAGGGTACCGGAGATGCAGGAAGACGTTTTTGAAAGGGAGGCAGGGGTAGGGATAGATATTTTGAAAGCTAGACAATGGAAAAGGGCAGAGATGGGAGAAATGTTTAAAATGAATAGTCAGGACATAGATGCAGATAGGGATAAAGAGCCAAAAGAGGAATATGGGAGACAAGTTAAAAAATGAACAATTAAAGCTTTAAAATGGGCAAGAGATGATGGATAGAAAGGATTTGTTCTTAAATATAATGATGGTATGATTAAAAGCTAGAATAGGGATAGAAATAAGAGAGGGGGAATATTAGCATACACATTTTTATACAATAAGATAAAAGAGGGAAAATTAGAAATTGAATGATGGTATTATTATGGACTTTTAAACAATATAGTGATTGGCATTGGAATAACATATTGAAACATTGAACAATTAAATAATGAAAGTTTATAATTTAATACAAATATGTGTATTAACACTAGAACTACATAATCCTGAGGAATGCAACAAATATGATTAATATCACTATTTTTATTTGTACTAAAATATATGATACACAAATGCCACACTGTTCATGCATTGATATGGAGAAATAAAATAAAAAACGGGGGGGGGGGGGGACTGACTGATATCTTAATGATCAAAAGGGATCTACAAATAACAAACCATGAGCCATATCATTTTTCACCCACTTTCTTCAACTATTATAGCCCAAGAAAGTGGGCAAAATAACAAACCAAAAAAGTTACTTGGATAACTTTCCTATATTAGATTTACAAAAGAATCTTGTTAAGATTTGAAGAACTTTGTGAGAAACAAAAATAAAAAATAAAAAGAAATCAAATTTTACTTACATTATTTGAAGGCATTAAAAATCAAAATTGTTAAAAAGAAAGAATATAAAGTTTATTTATTTGATCAAAAATAAAAAAAGATGTGTTGTTATGTCTGGTAATCCTTAATGGACTTAAGGTTTAAAATAATCAGACTTTAAGAATTTGTTTAGGCATAAGAAATGAGATATCAGAAGATATCATTTGTTGTATTTTATGAAAAAGTGATAACTTACTAAAATTGTTTATACTTCTTGTGATAAAGGGGAAAAGCTTTTATTTATATATTTCTTTTCTTTTTATTATATTCTTCTTTCTTGTCTATTTTTCTTTCTTCTTTCTATTTCTTTTTTCTTTATTTTGGTTTGTATTGGTTTTTATCTTTTTAACTGCAATGTTTAATAAAACGATTATTTAAAAATAATATTAAATATATTTAAATAAATAATATTTAAATAATATTATTTAAAAAGAGTTCCAGATTATATTTGGCTACCTCTTTTTGTATCTAGAAGGTGACCCAATGAAATATATTTAACACTGTCAGGCCAGTACATCTGCAACTCTTTATGGTTAAATAATTCAAGGATAAATGAAATCACCCCCTTTGCCCTGCAATTTGTAAACTTTTCCTTTCTGATCCATGAATGCCAATTAAGATATGCAAGAACTAGTTTATTTCTCAATACAGATTTCTCCTCCTGCACCCTTCAGACATGGTTTCTACAAAAGCGGAAATGACTTGCTAACTTCTGCAATTAATCACACAAGTAAGATCTAATTAACCCTAATTTTTAGTGTGTGTACTCCAATATTGGCCTGTGCAACAGAGTGACTGAAAGGAATACTATCCTTTAAACATTGTTATTCCTTTTGTCTCTACGTTTTTGTTGTATGAAACCCTTACCCTTTTTTACTCAACCCCTCCTTAGCAGAAACCATAGAATTTTTTTTGTTTGTTCATTAAAATTTTTGTGCTGCCCACCTTGCCTATAAGATGATTAAACCTTTGATAGACAACTAGAAGACTACATTGGATCTAATACATATAGGAAATACATTTTCCAATCAGTTTGTTAAGATAAGAAAGGAGGAAACCCTCCTTGTTCAACATCTATAATATTACATATTTCTACTATGCCTCCCTGAACATTCACAAAAACACATCACAGGATGCTTAAAGACTAAAAAAATGAGCAAGACAATGGCCGCACAAAATACTAAACCATAACTTAACACAATTCTTGTGTTTTAACATAATTTGTCATACCCAAACAAACAACATGATGCTAAGACAACAACTAGATTTTCATCATATTTTTGTGGAGTGGAGTTGATAAATGAATGCAGGAAATGAAGATGTAGGTTTAATCATGAGTGAAAGGTATAGAACCGTGATGGTGAATCTATGGCACACGTGCCACAGGTGGCACGCAGTGCCCTCTCTGTAGGCACACAAGACATCGCCCCAGGTCCACTGTGCATGCGCATGTTCCTCGCACCAGCCAGCTGGTCATCAGGTCTCTACCATGCATGCACGGGGGGCAGAGCGTGTGGGGGGTGGTGTGCACACTTACCTTGGGGATGGGGCATATGCGGGGGGTGGGGCATGTGCAGGGTGCCACACACACATGCATGGGGGTGAGGCACATGTGGGGGTACGCGGGGGCAGGGTACATGCACAGGAACCATGCACATTACATTTTGGGGGGTTGGGCACACACACATGCATGCTCATGCGCTTTGGACACTCAGTCCGGAAAAGGTTAGCCATCATTGGGTCAGAACATGAGTCAGAATGTATGTACTGGTATCATCCAGATTGCAGTGGTTATCAATGGAAATAGAAATTTGTAACTTGATATTTATTTATACTTTGGATATTACTTTTACCTATATGCTCACCAGTTTCTCAAGGCTCAGAGCAGTTTAGAAAACATTTGTATATTATTTTTCAGTAGAAGAACCAGATATGTGTAATTTTCAATAAGTGTGATCAGGGGTAGGTGGGTGGGAAATATTATTTCAGCTGATAAGAAATTAGATGAGAGAGTACAAAAAAATTGACTGGGGCATTTCAAAACCCAACAACTGTTATGATGAAAGCTGCAATAAAGATGAAAAAGTGATGAGACATTTTAAATTAAAGGACATTCTCAATCATAAGCAATCCAATTTTTCATCTACGTTTGAATGATGGCTTAACCCAGAAACCTACCATTTCTGGTACTGTAGTGCACTTGCTTTAGTGGGGAAAGCAATTTGGTTGTAGCCAAGGTCTATGCTTAACATTTGGAAGAGTGACAACTAGAAAGAGAAAAACATTAGACAGGTGATGAAAGAATATAAGGAGGAAAACAAGAATTGACCTTTTTTTTCTGATTTGGAGTTGGTGAGAAGGAGTCTTGAGAAACATTATTCACAATTTTTTTTAAAAAAACTTCTCAGACTTTGAATTACAGCTTTAATGGGTTTTCTTTTTCAAAGTAATAAGTATTATATCAAAGATCTTCAGTAACTTTCTTAGGAGTCTATACTGGAGGTCACAAAAAAGGGCTTAGCCAGAGATCACACAATGACCTGTTGGAATATTTTAGTTGTTTGGAAATGCATGAGTGCAAAGGAATGGACACTCAAAACCTGACCTGAACTTCTTTAGAAAACACATTTCAGGAAGACACATAATAATAAACTACTGGATAAAAAAGGACAACCTTTTTAAAAACCAGAAGCCTCATGCTCTCCATATCAGGAGTGGTGTTCAGTTATTTCCTACATAATTCAAGGTAAATTAAAGTACATTGTACAGTTTTAATAACTACAAAGAAAAACATTGCAGTCCAATATTTCTGGTGAGGATTAGACTAGAAATGGCTGATATGCATAGAATACAGAGTGGGAGCAAGAAAAAATTTCTTCTAAAAAGGATCTCCATTTCAAAATTTGCACGGTTTCCCAGATCTTTGCTGAAATGTGTGCTTCGCTACATTAAAAAAAACCTATTCATATGATAGTATCATATGGAGTGATTTACACTAATTTCTTTATATTTGGATATGGAATGTAAAGTAAGTTCTGATAATTTCTCCATTATCAGATTATAACATTGTGAGGTGATTTATAGAAGGACAATTTAACCACTTAAAAGTGGCTTAGTAGGTAGTTCCTAGATAACTGAGACATTTTTTTTAACATACTTTATTGAGTTTTCAAAATTAAAAAAGAAGAAAGAAAAAAAAGGTGTTGACAAATTCTGTGCGTCATTAGGGGATACAGTGTTTCTTACAAAGTAACTTACTTTGTAAACTGAGACATTTTTATAAAGAATCCTGATTCAGCCAAGAAGTAAATATGTGACGCAGATTAAAAGCTGAGCTATGACATAAACTCCTGTCACTATGATGAGTAAAAGACACAAATACATCAAGAATGTATGTTTAAAAAAGGTGAGCTCTCTAAGCCCATTAACTTCCTAACATTCATGTACATAGACCAGAAAGAAAGGTGGTAGCTTGATGGATGTACTTGTCATATTTACAATTTCTAGCAGGTTGATTAATGTGCTTTGTGGTTTGTAATGCAATGCCCATTTAACTCTCCTTTTAAAAGATTACAGTGATTTATTGAATCCAGCAGAGTTTTTTTTCATTCCAAGGGTAGAGCAACAATATTCTTATATCAGGCTGAAGTATCAGTAAGATTTGTTTAACTGAGTGGGTAAGTAGATGAAGCCTTTCTTCAAATAGAGGGTGGGTGGCCCTAATTACACTGGGACTTGTACAGACAAATGCAAACACAAATCATTCTATTCTTGCCATCTACATGCTATGTTTTTATCCTCTGGACCCCAGGTAACTCTGAGACACCTTCAATAAGAAATTTTTCATAGCAGAAAAGACCTTTACTATTGGCAATATAGGGCTGCTAGTATTGAAAGCGGCTCACCTAAAAAGCAGAAATATATTTCAAAATACATTACAAGTGGACTATATATACCCGTGATGGCAAACTTATGGCATGCGTGCCCAAAGTGGCACTTGAAGCCATGTCATCCAGCACGCGCGACCTTGCCTGTTTGTCTTCCAAGTTTCTGGTGTGCATGCACTCGCGATGATCAGCTGTCCTTCGTGCATGTGGCAGTGCCAAAAACCAGTGTGCGTGCCGACCAGCTGATTGTTGGGTGCGCATGCATGCCAGAACCCAGAAGTTTGGCTTTTCTGGAGTGTGATCTCTTCATGTGCATGGCAGTGCTGAAAACCAGCATGCGCTCCAACCAGCTGATCATCGGGCTCACATGCACGCTAGAACCCAGAAGTTCAGCTTTTCCAGAGCACTCCCCCAACGAGTGTGTCAGTGCGTGCGCAACATTTCCATGTGACCTTTTCAGCACTCTGTCTCATTGCTGTCCATTAGTTTTTATCACCATCATGATTTTTGTCAACTGAGGCTTTCACATAATACTTTTTAGTAATACAGAAGAGTAATAAACTAAGTTAGTGCCCTGGATGCTACATGCAACATTCCCTGCTACTGGCTTGGCATGTTTTAACCACTACAGCTATACAGAAACATGCAAGGAGGATCTCTATTCTAGATCCAGCATTAGACACAAACTACAGCTCATATTCTACTACCTGGAATGTACATGCTTTGCATATCTTTTATATATGCTAATTATACTCCTGGATGAAGATTGAGTAATGATTAAATCTAAATTTAGATTTATACATGAAATTAGCGCACACATAATTTATGCTACTCCTGCATTCTTTTTAAATTAGGGAAGAATGTGTTTTAAAAGTGTATGTACTTTATTATCCTGTTGTCAAAATGTTCAATGTTAATGGGTATCTTCAAGATTCATTTTGCTCCTGGTTTTTTTTTAATATTCTTGATCTCTAAAGTTGAACTTCAGATTGGCAGTTCTATGTTTATTGGTACACTAGATGCAAGGAGAACTGTGTGCTATTTCCAGATAAAAAGTGCCATTGGGAAAAGACCCCAATGTCTAGGTAGATTCTGAGTTCCCCACCAAAATAGACTAGGCTAGTACATGTTGCTACCTCTATGCAGAAGAAAATGATTCAATCAGTATCTCATTGCTGCAGTAGATTAAACCTAATGAGTCTTATTATTTCTTTCTACATTTTTTTATTTACGGAATATGCATGTTTTAATTGTAAATGTTACATTTTGTCTTTTCATTATTTAGCATTATTTAGCATTAAGATGACACAAAAATTATTGAAAGAGAAATAATCTGTGATTCTCCTGATCATAGTCTTCATCTGCTGGCCACAAGAGACATTAAGACTGGACTAGTCATCATGATTGATGACCTTACTTTTTCTGAAACTATGTTTGACAACAAAACTACAACTTGTATTAGTTGAGGCCAATTGCAAGAGGTGGGGGGATTCTTTTTTTTTTTTCCCCTAGGCCTCAAAAATAAAGTTGCACACTTTATGTCTTATCGGGAGAGGGAGGGCAGACACATCTTTCTTGTTTTGTTTTAACAATCTCATAGTTATTTTATTTTTATAATGGGTTCATATTGGAGTTAGTCTGGGGCATTTTCTTCTTCCACAGTTGAAGATGGATGCCATCTAGAGTTCCACTAATCTTAGATCATACCTGGACAATCGTAGCATACAGGTTTTCTATTCTTACAGAGTTTTTAAACCATTTTGAAGAGTAATCACCCCATGCACAATGCATTGCAGTAGTTCAAAAGAAAAGATATTGCAAGTATACTATTACTGTATTGTATTGTTTTCTTGTTTCAGTGTTTTTATTTGTGAGCACCCAAAATTGTTGAGAGTCAGGCAGCTCCCACATTTTATGAGAGGGGGGAGGGAGGGAGAGGGAGAGGGAGAGGGAGAGGGAGAGAGAGAGAGAAATAATCTTCATTTTAGAGATCAAGCAGGACTATTGAAAATGTCAGGTGCTTTGTTTCAATGAGATTTCACATGAAGAAATTTTTTGAGCAATTTTGTAAAGCAAACCAATTACCTCTGTTTCTAAAAATGAAGCCAAACGTCCTTGCTGATGCACTGAGTGTCACTCTTAAGCCCTTTTCCAACAGTTTGATTAGCCAAAACTAGTCTTCCAGTCAGTTTCTGGACGGCCCCAAAAAGCTTCAAAATTAGGCAAGATGTCATGACAAAACAAATCATAGTCTTTTACATCATGATGAGCAGCAATCTCACAGATATAGTTCATAGTATTAATAGATTTCACCACCACCACCCCAAAAAAATGATGTGGACAAGTATGGCTTAATACTACATGCTGTCTCCTTATTTAAGAGGCTAATATCTTTATAACAGATGATGAATTTTCATTCCCTTTTTTCAAATCCCCAGACATGAAAATGAATTCCAAGCATTTCCAACAAGCTTGTGGAAATAAAAGACTTGTATGAAGGTTAATTGACTGATAGGATTGGACTAGGACCAATCTAGGCCTTCTGTTGGCCTGACAGCACAGACAGAAATGTCAGTGCTAGTTCATTATCCTAATATAAAAAGAGCCATGGGAGCATATATCATATGGCAAAGCAGGGGACTAACTAGACCAGAAATACAATGTGTCTCTGCCTGTTGATTTATTATTGCATACTGTACATATATATCCGTCACACCATTCCCATTCAGGGTTAGCAGTTTTATGCAAAGCACACAAAAAATTAACCCCAAAATGTAAGGTTTGCGATTTTTTTTAAAAAAAAGAAACATAGCTTCCTTCTTCATTTTGTTCATACATTTGTAGACCATTCTTGCTTCTACTAATTTTAGGCACTGCTGCCATACCTTATTTTCTATTTAAACAATATAACCAATAGGTATATTGAAATATATTGAAGTATATAGAGATGTGGTGTCAAGATCATGAAGAGTTATAGCCCTGCTTGATGCTACACTGAGCAAATTATACCTGGAATACTGTAGAATTCAACGCAATACAAAAGAGATGCTGAGGAACTGGAAAGAGTTCAAAGAAAAGCAACACAGATGCTAAGGGGCTTGAGGTCTAAAAGTATCATAAGGGCTTAAAGCAGGGGTCCTCAAACTATGGCCCACGGGCCGGATATGGCCCGCTGAAGCCATTAATCCAGCTCGCGTGGGACCACGAGGCTACCTCGCCCACATTGCCCAACCTACCCGCCGGTGCCTACGTGCCTTCTGGAGGTCGAGGAGGCAAAAAATGGGATGTGTAGAGGCCCCAGGAGGCCAAAAACGGGGCCATTTTTTGCCTCCCCAGCCGAGAGAGAGAGAGGGAGAGACAGATACACACACAAACAGAAGTCCCTCCCCCTCCCCCAAGGCAGCCACATCCCTTCACTAACCTGCTTTCTACCCCCAGGAGCATAACAAATTAAAGTTTAATTGGTGTGTATTATTTAATGGACTGCTAAATTGGCCACGCCCACCCAGTCACATGACCACCTAGCCATGCCCACTCAGCAGGTCCAGCCCCCCCAACAGTCTGAAGGACCGTGAATTGACCCCCTGTTTAAAAAGTTTGAGGACCCCTGGCTTAAAGGAACTTGGTATGTTTAGCTTAAAGAAGAGAAAATTAAGGAGAGACATGACAGCAGTCTTCCATGCATGAAGGAATGTAACAGGGAAGCAGGAGTAGATTTATTCTCCCTAGCACCTGAAGGTAAGGCAAGAGCTGAATAGGTGGAAGCTTTACAGTGAGAGATCCAGACTTAAACTAAGGAGGGATATCCTGACTGTGAGAGCTATTGAGAATGGAAGAGCCTGCTTCTTCAAGTTGTGGGTGCTCCATCATAGAGACAGAGGTTTTCGAAAGACTGGAAAGGCTTTGTCGAGAATGATGAGGATTCCTACACTGGGCAAGGAGGTAGGACTAGCAGACCTCTAAGGGCCTTTCCAACCCTAAAATTCTATGATTCTAAGCCATCTCAATGTACTTTTTATTTTTTTTAATACTTGTAACTTATTTTTGCATTCAATCCACATTCAGCACTCATTCGTTTGGAAGCCTACCCTGTCTTTTTCTTAACGGCAAACATCCATTCTTACTGCCCTCGACTTGTATTTTTCTCTTCTCACATTCAGCTCTTGCTTCCAAATAACAAAGCGGGCAGAAGCACGTCCACTTTTTTGAGGAACGTACTCTCCTCACACAGACTTCTTAATACGCTTCACTTTTCGTTCGCCATCTTCATATCTTAACATTTCTCTATCCATAATCTCATCTTTAGTAAATACCTTGCTCCAGTTGTTTGCCATTTTTGTATAACTTACAATCATTTGCTTCATTTCCCTTTTCAAATAAAAGTACTTTGGTATATTAATTTTCAGGCTCGTATATCTCATTGCATCATACGATCTAGCTAAAAATTGTCGCAAATCATTCAGATTCTCAGACAGTATTACAGCATTTGCATATGAAAGTACATGTATACATAGATCCTAAACCAGATTTATAACAAATATCACCACCATCACCATTCCTTATATATCTGTTTATAACATACTGAACAACCCAGGAACTTCACACATCCTTATCTTATTCCCTGCTCTTTTTAAACCATTGGCTAAGTATTTCATTTATTCTCACACACATCATTTCCAAAATATATTACTCTTATCATATTCCACAAGTAACTTTCAACTCCATTTTTGTGCAGAACATTCCAGAATTCAAATCTATTCATTTTATCATATGTTCTGCCTAAATCAACAAATATAATAAGTTTCTTTTTCATATTCAAACATTTCTCCATGGTCTTCGCTGGTCTTCACTGAGGGGTGGGTGGGTGTCAGCAGTGGTGAAATTCAACTTTTTTTTACTACCGGTTCTGTGGGCGTAGATTGGCAGACGTGGTGTGGTGTGAGGGACGTGGTGTGGCTTGGTGGGCATGGCTTGGTGGGCGTAGGAGGGGAAGAATACTGCAAAATCCCCATTGCCTCCCCACTCCTAGGGATGGATATTGCAAAAGCTCCATTCCTGCCCCACTCTGGGGCCAGCCAGAGGTGGCATTTGCTGGTTTTCCGAACTACTCAAAATTTCCGCTACCGGTTCTCCAGAATTTGTCAGAACCTGCTGAATTTCACCCTTGGGTGTCAGATCAGATCTCAAATGGTTATTTGCCATGGACAGCTAGGTTTCAACTGGCAGCCCTCAATGGCACAAGTCCACTTTACACGAAGTTCTCCATTCCTAGTCACTGGTTTCCTGGACCCTCTGAGTGGCAGTGTCATCCTCCACTCCTGAGACAATGCAGCTTCTTCTCGCCTTGCCTATCTTCTTATTGTCCATTCAAGCCTGCCAAAGGGCAACTCTTCTCTTTCTTTTCCAATGCTGTTTCCATTAACTCTTTTTAATTCCCACTTATCGTGGCTTATTACATCATAATATTCACAAATTTAAAGATTATTTGGGACAATATAATATACATACCTACATACCTACATACATACCTACATACAAACATACTGGCAGACATCTAATGGAGCTAGCAATCATACAACGATCTCAGCACCATCTGAACGGGGCCAAAATTGTATCTCTGTAATTCACAGCTAAACCTGCATTTTTCACTCCTCTACATGTATTAATCAACTACATTCATTAATTAATTAATCAAGATGAAACTACTTTCAGCATATCTAACACATTTTCCCCCTTTCTCTTAGTTTTACAGACACACACTAGATCTATACTTCTTTCATTTCACTTGTTGATTCATGCCATATACCATTATTCGTCTTACGTTCCAAATCACAATCTTCCATATGCCATGGCTGCCACCAGATGGCTCCCATAAATATTGTCTCATCATGGCTTTTGTCAATTGAAGTTTTCCCATACCCATAGAAAGACAGAGGCATAGACCATGTTATCAGTTTGAATTATTACTGTGCCACATGTTGTTTTCTTTGCTTATGATAAGGACAGAACTAGTCAGTATTTTTTCCTGAATCGAGGTGGTAAGAAGTGTCCAGCAAACAAACTGAAATGGGCGTCAACTGTAGTGAATACCACTTTGATTCTTTCTACAATCCATAATGTTTCTCACTCTGCAGCAATCTGCACTGTCAATACATATTTTAGAGGAGAGCTCTTACACAAGGAACATAAATAAAGAACCGTGAAGGCTTCTCATATCTTTTGCAGCAGCTCATCATTTCCCATACATGTGCTAGGCAATAAATTTCAGACTACTGGTATTATTATCTAAACTGTTTGCACAATCCATTCAGAAGACACAATGTCTGAACAACGTTAGTCGTTGACAGCCTCAGTGGACAATTCTCCCTTTCTGCTAATAAAGGTTATAACTAGTCCAATTATTCCAGTAAGGTAATATCAATATGATTGCTAATTATGGCAATTGCATAATGGATCATTAACTAGCAATAATGACTTTGTCAAGTGCTTGGCAATTTTATGGAAGAATCACTCAGCATGTCATAGAAAAATTATCCTCTTGGCATCACTGACTTCTTGTCTGCAAATGGAACCTCAAAAGTTGAGAATAGGAACAAATGGAAAGCTAACTTCCGGATCTAGAAATAAGAGTGGGTGGATTGCAAAGTAAGTTGCTTATGAATTATAAAACATCAACCCAAGTTAGATGTGGAAAATCAGTAGTATATATGCATGTTAATAACACTATTTTATGCATGTCTCTTTGGACAAAAGCCCCATGAGTAAGATTTTCTCTTACATGGGGAAGGAAGGAAGGAAGGAAGGAAGGAAGGAAGGAAGGAAGGAAGGAAGGAAGGAAGGAAGGAAG
>WNWU01013802.1:3957524-3995270 GCA_012654045.1 Ptyas mucosa
AAGGAAGGAAGGAAGGAAGGAAGGAAGGAAGGAAGGAAGGAAGGAAGTTCGTTCCTTGGAAGCACTTACAGATCTTCTTATTTAATAGGGTAACCATATTCAAGAAGAATACAATTTTTTACTTTTCAAATTTAGGAGAAGGTGCAGCTGAGCCTTTCCTAATCATGCACCTTTCAGGTGTTTTAAAATGATATTCCTCAAAAACGTGCTTTTTGTTTATCCTTAGCACATATCTTGGAACCACTTTCAACAGCCAAATTGTTTCAAATGGAATGTTTGGGCAAATCCAGTTTTAAAGTACAGGTGGTCCTCGACTTATGACCACGATTGAGCCCATAATTTCTGTGGCTAAATGAGACAATTGTTGAGTGAATTTTGCCCCCATTTTATGACCTTTCTTGCCAAAGTTGTTAAATGAATTCCTGCAGTTGTTAAGTTGTAACACAGCTGTTAAGTGAATCTGGCTTCCCCATTAACTTTGCTTGTCAGAAGATCGCAAAAGATGATCACATGATCCCAGGACATTGCAACTGTCATAAATATGTCAGTTGACAAGCATCCAAATTTTGATTATGTGACCATGGGGATGCTGCAACCGTCGTAAGTGTAAAAAACAGTTATAATTCACCTTTTTCAGGGCCATTGTAACTTTGAACAGTCACTAAACGAACTGTTGTAAGTCAAGGACTACCTGTACATAAACAGTAATATTGAGTATCAGCTGGTACTAATGTTTAATAAGCAATGAGTACAATATTTGGCAAAATAACCACAATTTGCTTGCAAAAGTATAAGGTAAAGTCTTTTTCAAGTCCAGCATGGACATTTTTGCTAATTCCTTTGAGAATAACACAGAGGTAGTTTTTCTATTGCCTTTTGGAATTATTTTTTCCATGTACTCAAATCTAACCTACACCCCCCCATGTTTCCCAATGGTCTCTTACCCTAATCTAGCTTTGCTTAGCTTGTCAACATCACCCATAAATCACACAAATATGAAATCATTTAAGTAGTAGAAATTTTACTAATCTTCCAAGAACCACAAAAATGACAAACCTGCATGCATCAAGAGGAGGAAGGCATTGAGAAAGACAATAATAATTCCATTTTTATTTGACACGAATAGTTTAATTATCGTAATGTGAAGCCTTGAGTCTCTGTACTTCATGGTCAGCATTGATTTACCTTCAGTTGAACTAAGTGAATATTTAAATGGTAATTTCACTTTCCTGCAACTTGGAAGCAATAAATGGATTCTCATTTGCATTGAACACATTTTATTCAGCAAATTTATAGAGAAGGTGACTGGATTATGCTCGAGAACATTTGAAATATTATTTGCAATAACAAAATAGCACTGACAAGTGTAAAAAGTCATAAAAAGGCTAATATTTCTCCTTTTGCAAGTTCCTCTTTGCATGGTTTTTTTAAAAAATCATCTCCAACACATTCTATGAGATGTAAATGTCTGTTTCTGAAGCTGGTCAGATGGTCAGAACTTCCAAGTCTTGTGACTATCAGGTATGATCATTCTTCGTTTGAAATACAAACACAGTGTGTCCAAAAAAAAAAAAAACACCACCAAACAGGATACTCAGGATACAGGGCTCAAGAATCATCATTTTGTTCTGCATTCAACATTCCTTCATCTCCAGCAGACAAGACTCCTTAGAAAGGAGTGCAAGAAAGGACATCTCTGGAAATCCTCCATCCATTGCAACTCATACTCTGGAAAATAGTGTAAGGAAGGAAGAGGAGAGAATGAGATTTGAAGATTGAAAGGATCTGGGTATGTATGAGAGCATTTTATGGAAGCAGGAATCTGATCTCAGTAATGCTTAGTGAAGCAAATTTTACAGCTATAACAGACAGGAGATTTATTTACAGGAAGTGCATAATGTGTATAAGCAAAGACTAGCATTCAACTAGCTATATTCTACCAGAAGATTCAAAGAGTATGTGCTCTGAGCATGTAGGCTTGAGAAAAAAGTAGATGGAAGTGAGCTCAGATTATCAATCTCCTAGGCAAAGAATAGACAGGAGAGGCAAAGAAGGAATACCAAATAAATCCTTAACTATCCATACCCTATTGTCTCCTTGTCAGTATTTCATGGGGTGTTGAACGAGTTTATGCCACTGAATTTACAACTCCGATACCCATTCTCAATGGCATGTGTACCTATCCTCAATTGCCATAATCTCTTAAATGGTTCTGGGTTGATTCTGGGCAATAGCTGACAGCATCTATTCTGATGGGCAATTTAATGAGTCTTTCTGGTTTCTGTGTGTTTTGTCCTGGATATAGTTTTGTCTCTTTGGAAGATAACCCTCTTGATTTTTGAAATACGAATGTTGGCTCTGGAATATCTATTCATTAACAATTTATGCAGCCGCACTATTTTCTGCCCCCATTGCCTTTTGGCCCAGTCTGTAGGCATAGGAACAGAAAATACGATCTCTTGGCCCAGTTATGCTGCAAATATAGACTCCGCTTTAATGGACAAAAAGGAAACAATCAATATTTGTATGTAGACTTCTACTCAGTCTGTCCTGCTTCAGGTCTCAAACTCAGATACACTCATTACTCAAGGCTGAGCAGATAGCAAAAGACAAGGAAAGAAATATAAATCAACAAAGTCTCTTGGAAAGAAAGCTTGCTTGGGTGACTTCACTTTTAAAAGAAACACCAGAAATGTAGTCAAAATCTAGTCCAAAGTTCAGAGATCCAAGTCAGGTTTGTCTGTCAATTCAAAGACAAGCAGGATTCACAGGAATGATGCAACAAAGCAGAAAATCAGATGTTTTTTCCAATGGAAAAAAAATGGGTCAGGGCTGCCTCTTAAATCAGGCTACAACCAACTGTCTTTAATTAAGAGAGTTGCTTGGCAAAGTGTCTGAGTGTCTTTGCTCTGTTCTCCATTTTATTCACTTAGTTCAGGGGTATCAAATGGGCAGCCTGCAAGCCAGAGGCATCACATGCAGGCCACACCCACCCAGCTCCATGAAGGGAAAAAACATCATGATGTGTCACGTGATGGCAACGCAACATGGTGAGTTTGACACCGATGACTTAGTCCAACCAAGGGCTTGCAGGCTATACTTCATCATCTGATTCAGGGGTGGGTTCTAAAATTTTTTACTACCGGTTCCGTGGGCGTGGCTTATTTTGTGGGTGTGGCTTGGCGGGGGTAATGTGACTGGGTGGGCGTGGCCAACTTTTTTTTCTTTTTTACTTTTAAAAGCATTTTTTCTACAACCTTAAGTGGTTGCAGAAAAAAATGTTTTTAGAAGCCTCTGACAATCAGGCAACTCAGCTGGGATTGCCAGAGGCTTTTAAAGGCATTTTTTTCCCTACAACCTCTTCAGCCGAAGAGGCTGCAGAAAAAAATGCTTTTAAAAGCCTCTGACAATCCCAGCTGAGCTGCACGATCATCAGAGGCTTTTTTTTAACTTTTAAAAGCATTTTTTTGGCTGAAGAGGTTGTAGAAAAAATGATTTTAAAAGTAAAAAAAAAAGCCTCTGATGAGGTGGACGGGGTAAGCAAATGGCGAACGGGCCAGGGACCGGTTCGGGGGCATGGCCAGCCAATGTTATTACTGGTTCTCCGAACTACTACAAATTTTTTACTACCGGTTCTTGCGAACCGGGAGCAACCCACCACTGATCTGATTGTTCCACAGGTTCTAATGGTGCCTGTTTGATCAAACTCAGGTTTCTGGCTTGGTGTTTCCTAAAGCTGACATTCCACTGAGACAGTTGGAGGAGATTCTTCAGAGTGAGAATCCTGGGCCACAACACTGTTGTAAGTGTGAAAAACACTCATAAAACACTTTTTTCAGTGCTGTTGTAACTTCAGTCACCAAAGAAGGGGTTATACTTCGAGGACACCCTTTAGGGGATCATCCATCCTCTTGACTCTATCCAGTCCCTTTGGGTTGGTGTGCTTATTTTCTTATACCGAATTCTGATTATTGCACCAGTACCAATAGAAGTGAATTGCACTAGTGTCTGACCTTGTCATGGTTATTATGTACAGGAGCTTCCCATATGCCATCCTGTGTTCATCTGTCTCAGGCAGGGCTCATAATTGGCAGCTTATTTTAGGAAGTTAGTTTCCATATGCATGCTGGCTTCATCTTTTATCTTCTTTGATTCAGTAACTTTGGGGTGTTTGTCTGTGTCTGTGTGTCTATGTTCCAATCTGGATGCTAAGGTTGTGGTATAAGCTTTCCTTGTTGAGATTTTTTGTAATATCTTGCCTATCCTTAGCTTGATAGCAAACAATTAAATTATCCACACTGGTAAAAATGTATATCCATCTGTTGTATCTGAATAAATCTGGAGTAAAGACATGAATGAGCTTTACCCTGCATGAAGCCTTGCTTGACATCTGATCCATCTTCTCAGTCCTGGCTCTAAGCTGTAGATATCTTCTGAACTTTGGTGGTGCTGTTCTTTGTTTCTTTAAATTGGAATGTCCGATGCCCCGGTTTTGAGCAATACACTCATTGCAAAAAAAGTGGAGCCGAAAATTTAAGTGATCTTATTATTTCACTATCATGCCACTTGCTATCCTCATAAAAAAGATGATTTCTCCCAAAGTTAGCTATTCGTTACACACACACACACACACACACACACACACACACACATATATATATATATATATATTAAGATGCTGCAAGATCATTTAGGCTAAACCAGATTTTAAGGGTTAACATGGTTGTCATAATCTGTCATTGCTTTCAACAGAGCCTCAGTCAACATCATTTGAACAGAACCCTTTGTGGTTGTAACCTTCAGAGATACATTGGTATCATGATCTAAAGAGAACCAAACTAACCTTTCATGCTTCCTTATACCCTTTTAATGCTCCTACCTCTTCTTTTATATTTGTACACTTTTATATATGTTTTATGTTTTAATAACTTACAGATTTTCATTTTGTTTCTTTTGTTAAGTCCTTAATATATCCTCTATGTTTTTTAATTGACTGTACCCCCCCCCCCCCCCCTTATACTGGCCTATGATTGAAATAAAGATTTAATCTGACTGATCACAAATTATCTTGCAGGACTATCAGTAGGACTGTCATTGGTATCACTGTTTACTTTGGAGATGGAAGTTTAGGCACATATATTAGGAAGAAGATTGGAGGGGTAGTTGTCAGACTTCTATTTGGGGAAGAATGTGGCAGATTTTTTGTGACATAGAACATAGATACGGACTGCACATTAAGTAATAATGTGCCTGTGAATTAGCACTGTATATTGTCACTAGCATATAATGTATATCACTGTATAAAGGTAAAATATAATATGTAGCTTTATGCCATGTGTTTGAGCAGCCACATATAAAAAATAGAATATGTAAGTAGATTGAAAGGCAGAAAGATTTACTGAGGCATATTTCAGAGAATTGATCAGGGAAATACCACAATGGAGACAGGGAGTAAACGTGGCAAAAATTGGTTCCCAAAAGAGCAGATGGTTCCTGCATGAACTACTATGAACTACTTGAGGCAATGGCAGTCTAAATTTGTGGGAAAAGTAGCAAGATGAGAGGGCCAAGTTTTGAAGGAATGGTCAGTTATTCTTGGAAAGTATAAAAATTAATAGGAACAGTGAGTTGTTCATGGTACCTATCATCACACAGAATGAATGCACAGCCTCGGTTCTTCAAGGATTCTAACCTAGCCTGTCCATACTTGTGAATGTTAAGTATGAATTTATGAATGTTAAATGAGCTTTTATTCAGAAAGTGATCCAAATAAGTTGTATCCTGCTTTTGTTGCTATACAGATAGTCCTGATTAGTGATGGGTTTCCAATATTCTTACCACCGGTTCGCCCCTCGCGCACCTTCCACACATGCACCCAGCCTTCCATGCATACGCTTTGCTCATGTGCACGCCTTCTGCACATGCTGCCTGGCCTCAAAAACATGGTGTCCCCCACAGTAGGGGCCATGCTGCTCCAAAAGAACGGCCAAGGGAGCCTACAACCTTGCACCTACATCTCCCGAAAGCTCACCGACACAGAGAGGCGATGGGCAGTGTAGGAAAAGGAAGCGGTCGCAGTAAGATGGGCGCTGCTAACCTGGCGACACCTACTAGAGGGGGCCCAGAGGCCATTCGAAGTTTGGACTGATCACAAGAATCTGGAGGCCCTCAGAACCCCATGGAAGTTGTCGCTCCGGCAAGTCCACTGGGCGCAATACTTCAATCGTTTCAACTTTGAGCTCAAGCACATCCCAGGGGGGAAGAACTTCCTGGCCGATGCACTCTCCCGGATGCCCCAGTATAACAGTGAGCGGGAGCAGGTAATGAACGCCATTATCCCCTCTACCCAGGTCGTGGGTCAAGTGGTCACCAGACGGAGACGGCGTGACCAGCAGGACCAACTTGAAAGTGATTTAACGACAAAACTCAAAACTGAAACAGCGGCGGACCCCTGGTTCTGAGACAATCAACATCTCCTGACAAAAAGAGATGACCTAGCATGGAAGGGGACAAAGCTCTATGTCCCACAGACTCTACGCACCCTGATTCTTAAGAGGAGCCACGACGTTAAACCAGCGGGGCATTTCGGTTTCCTAAAGACTCTGCACTTAGTACAAAGGCAGTTCTGGTGGCCCCACATGAGAAAGGACGTAGACAGTTATGTAAAAAGTTGTACCAGTTGTACCACGATGAAGTTGGGACCAGATCTGTCCTTCTCAATAAATGACAGCAAAGACTAATTGCTTGGGAGTGAAATTTATTTGAGATGACATCGGAACCTGACACATGGCTTAATAGGATGGCATTACACCGGGGCAGGCCCATCCCACCCACGGTTGCCGCTACAGGTTCACCCAGCTGAATACCACCCCTGGTCTTGATTTAGTGACCTGAAATGGGATTAGCAATTTGGTTGTTAAGCAAAGTGGTCACTAAATGACACTTCTACTGTACTTACACTCTTACTTCAGTTTTCCTTTGCTTTACAGACCTGTGAAAGTCGTAAATGTAAGGATAGGTTGCAAAGTTTAATTTTTCATCATTGTTGTAACTGTGAACAGTCACTAAACAAGAACTATCTTGTATATCTGAATAAATGTAACAGAAATGGATCTTAAATTGATAATAGTAATGACTATTGGTAGGCTTTCATGGCACTGACTTAAAGTATCAAATCACTTAATTCCTTTCTCCTCCACAACCTTGTTACTCAACTCTTTGGTAGCCTCAGAAGATAAACATGCATTGGAAATCTTTAGAAAGAATTCTTCAGTTCCTATGCAACTGGATACATCTAAACTTCTAAGGCTGGGGTGGCATCCTATAGATCACAACAACAGCATCTTTTTTTCCCCAAAAAACCTCAGAGCTTATACCACACGTATATTATGTTGTTGAGATATATCACCAAAACAGTGAAATTCAGTGCTAAGTTTAAAAAAGAAAAAAGAAAGACAAAACAAACCAGTGACATTTGGCTATTTTTAGGCAAAAATATTTACTAAACCCAACAATTTTGCTGACAAGTTTGACAATGCAGACTAAGAATGTTCTAGGATTGATTGGCACATTTTTGCAGTCCACAGTAATTTCCTTCTGCTGTAAGGAAAAATACACACACACACACATATCTATATATATAGAGTGTGTGTGTGTGTGTGTTTACTGAGACACCTGGTCTACCCCAACATGTGGGAGGGGGCATTCTGCTCCCTTTTGCCTTTCAGCTCCAATCCAGGAGCCCTCAAGCAGTCGCATTCACGACAAACCATTTTATACCAAATTTATATTTTACTGATAAAGAAATAAAGGGAGACTAGTCTCTATATATACATACATACATAATATATATATATACATACATACATACATACATACATACGTTTAAAAGTTACAGCAGTGTAACGTAATGGCCCCACCAGTCTTAAAAATGTAAATCTGAAAATCCAACTTCAGTGCAAGGGCTTCAGCTCACATAACCTTGAGCTGCATCCTAACTCATTAATCCTTTCACACAAATCCAATCAAATTTATTTGCCATAGATAGTTCTACCTAAAGAAACGCTGCTGTGATCCCTATTGTGAATTGATAATGGTGAAGGAGTGGGAAATGGTAATGATGTCATTTACATATCCAGTAAACACATGGCTATTATGCTGTGGGTATTAAAAAGTATCTCTCTGTCTGGAAATTCATTACTGGGTGGCTATTTGCCAGTTTTAAATTTAGTTTAGAAAAATTGCAAAGAGAGAATGGAAATCTGTCCATTTATAGCATTAATCAGCAAATATGACCTTACTTTACTGGCACAAAATGGATGTAACGGAAATATAAGTGCAGAAACCATCAGCCTGATAGAGCACTAACTCAATAAAGAGCTTCATCTAAGAGCCATCTTTAAAATAATAGTAGTCATTATAATGCTCTTCTCGTCTATCATTTTCCAAAGTCTACAAATGGCAAGTACTTTTTTGTACTAAAAGAACATAAGAAGATTTGCTGCATCAGACCAAAGATCTATATCCTGAGGCCTTCAATTCCCCACAATGCCAACTAGAACCTCATGGGAAGTTGTCATGGAAGATATATAGTGCTCTCCCATAATCGTTTTAGAGCTCTGCTTCTATTCCAGGAAGTAATAATATACAATAGGAGCCCTGGTGGCGCAGTGGTTAGAATGCAGTATTGCAGGCCAACTGCCCACAGCCTGGAGTTTGATCCTAATGGGGCTCAAGGTTGACTCAACTTTCTGTCCTCTTGAGGTCAGTAAAATGAGGACCCACATTGTTGGGGGCAATATTCTGACACTGTAAACCACTTAGAGGGCTGTAAAGCAATGTGAATCAGTATATAAGTTTAAGTGCTATTGCTATTGCTAAAACATTATGGGGCAATATATAAGTCTAAGTGCTATTGCTGTATAATCACAATCAAGTTAGAAATTTCTGTAACTCTTTGTTGCCATCTCATGGTTGTCCAAAATTTTGTAGCCCATCATAACTAAAGTTTTATTAATATGCTCCATGAATTTGTCTAAAGCCATCAAAACTAATGGTCATTCTTACAGATTAAATAGCCCTAATACTTTGGATGTTAGATAATTCCCAACAAAAGGAGGAAATGTAACATCAAAAGAATTTTGATTCTTTCCATCAAAAATGGAAATAGATTTGCATACTATTTCCATATAATATTTGGAACTAGATATAGAAGTATCAATAAAATTTTCTTTGCTGCAAATCAAACATAAATACTGTGCATCTCACAAAAAATAAGACAGTGCCTTAGCAGCTGGTACACTTATTTTGTCTGCTATCCATATCATATTATTGATATACATAGTGCCCCTTGTTATATTTTTTAATCTTTAAATTATATTCAGATGGAACAACTTTCCTTGCTATACCTTCCCACTGAGGAAGACACCATAAACTAAGTTATGTGGGCTTACTACACCCCAAATAATATAAGATTTGATAAACAAACAAACAAAATCCAAGAGTTTTACTTTTCTTTTTCTTTTTTTGTCAACATATCAAACATATTAATATCTGAAAGAACTGCTCCCTTTATGCTGAATCTATTTCTTTCCCATGTCTAAGCACTATATGTCCATGTAGTTCTGTTAATGTTAAATTGGTAGAAATTACTGTAACATTTCCATATCCTGTCTCTAAGCAATGAGACATTTTAGATGTGCTGTTGCTTCTTCAGGCCTCAGTTTTCTTAAATGAACATTGCAGGAATCGAATGTCTTTTCCATACAGTAGTCTCCATTATTCTGAAATCACACTGCCAAAATGGTCAGATTTTTGGAGTTTTGGATTAGAGTATGTATCCCCTTCGAGGTGATTCAGACCAGGAAACTAAAACCAATAATATTAATATTACCTTTATTGTAGGTTTACAGCAGAGGTGGGTTCTATTTACCTTTACTACCGGTTTACAATGGGATCACGCGTGTGCGAGCCTTACTTCTGCACATATGCAGAAGTTTCTGTGCATGCGCAAATCACTGATGACAACATCCGAGGCAGTGGGCAGGGCCTCCCGCCAGTTTTACTACCGGTTCTTGCGAACCGTCCAAACCGGGGCAACCCACCACTGGTTTACAGTAAAAGAATCTTGCAAGTTTGAAAGCTCTTTCCTCCTCTCCTCCCCTTACATTCCAAAGAACTAAGGAGGTCAATTCAGAGATGCTTTCTCCACCTCCAGTCCAGCGTTGGACCCAAATTTCTCTTATCCGACTTTTGACAAGGCTGTGGCTTTGTTCCTGTCTCTCAAAGTTATTCCATGAGCCCTGTACAGAATGGGAGCAATTTTGCTTCCCAGGTATCTCTGGTATCTCCCAGGTATCTCCCTCAAATGAGTTGAAAAATGAAGGGTTTGAGAATTGTGGATGTTTGAGGTGCGAATATTTCCCCCCGCCCCCCCCCCCCACTTTGGATAGATCTGTTTCCATTCCTATCATAACATCCATCAAAATTACTAAAAAAGAGGGGTCAGAAATAATTGGTCAACCCTTTGACCTACACTACAATATAGGATGATATGTTGCTGTCCCCCAGAAGTGAAGAGGACAGTTGGGGCTATCGATTGCTTAAAGAGTACTGCAGAATGTACTCTTTCCCTACCATCGGGAAGGAGATATAGAAGTATAGCCAGCTGCACAAACAGGCTGAAGAACAGTTTTTATCCGTGGGCTGTCAGACTCTTGAATGAGAAATAACATCATAACTATATAGTATGATGCACTGCAGGGCTGGCACAATGTGTAACATGTTCACACTGGTGCAATAGGACTGGGTGTTTTGTTAATATGATTTATTGGGTTAGGGATTTTCTGTCTTCACTGTGAGTTGTATTGTGTTGGGGGGGTTGCACTGAGGGAGCTCAACCAATCTCATTGTATATATGTTTTGCACTGACAATAAAGATTTGAATTGAATTGAGAATGGAAGGTTAGCTCTCTCTTTTTCTTGTTAAGCAGATTAGAAAACAGCATATTGCAATTTTTATCAGATTATCCATTTTGCCTTCAAAACCACCAAAGCACAATAAAAATTGAAATGGGTTGAATCTTATGACCCTGCTGACTCACCAAAACCCTGCGGGACCACAAATAGTCTACCAGCCTAATTTTTGGATCCTTGCAAAACTAGCCCACTTCTCTCATTCTGATAATACAAATCCATTCATATAAATTGTGGGTATATCCAAGAGTAGACCAAATTATGCCACCGAGCTGGCCTTGAGATCTTAAGACATATTAATTCTTTAGAAGTATAGAGGAAAAAGGAAAACATCTGTATTAAGACTGAAGTTATGTATCAGCTCCATCTATAATATCTCTGCTGGTTCAATCTCTGAGGAGAGGACAGGGTTTGTTATAAGATACCTTCACTATCTATACAAACGGAAGTGTATACAAATTCAAAAATAAATAAAATGGCATTTTCTTTCTCATGTGAATAAACCCATCCCATTTTAAAGTCATCATTTGCCATAAGGCAGAGCAATTTTCTGCCCCAGTTCTGCTGACTGAGGACAGAGGGGATTTTCTGTTGGATTTAGTAAGGAAAATTTGTTTTGAACTGGAATGAAGCATTTTAAAGAAATGAAAGAAATTATATACATGCATACATAAATAAATAAGCAAGTACTGTGCAATATGTAAGTTGTATATATTCAAACTATAAAATTGTAATGTAATACAATGCTGTTAGTAATGCAGTAAAGTAAATTTTATCCATGTATATTTTTAATCTTGATAAAGCTTGTACTGCAGCATACAGAAGATAGGATAAAAGCTTCTGCAATGAGAGTAGGACTTTGTTCTTTGATGTGAAAGTAAGAGTATTAAACCCATCTCTATCCCCAGTTTCATGTATGAGATGCTGAAGGTTACTGTTCTCTCTATTAGGCGATTCCAGTGGTGAATGACAACAGAATTGGAACCAAAAATAGAAACATAAAGATAGAAGATAAGACTCCAGCAAACAGAGGCTGATATTTATAGAATACAGGAGGGAGGGGGAAAGAGAAAGAAAGAGAGAGGGAACGGGAGGAGAGGGAAGAAAAGAAGATAGAGGGGGGGGGAAGAAAGAGAAGAAAGAGAGAGAAGAAAGAGATAGAGATCAGGGTAGAATGAGGATGATCAAGACTATAGAATATTTGGAGATAAAATAATAAAAAACATGGAAATAGTAAGGATGGAGAAGAATGTTATTTTTGGAGAATTGATGGGCTGGAATTCTAGATGAAAATATTATCTGATAAAAAATAGGATACGCTCCAAACTGTTTCGATCCTGGCGTCAGGTCTGCAGCAGTTTACATAAATAGATGGAATAATGAGCCTTGCAAACATTCAAGGACTAATCAAGCAGGGAACAGTATTAGGTTGCTATGAAATAGGGCTTTCATATCTGAACTGCAAAATTTTGGATTTTCAATAAACAGGTGCAAAGTCTAAAATTTTCGGTATCTCTTTGCTGCCATCAAGAAGTCATCCAGATATTTTCAACCTGGAGAGGATGCAACTACATAAAAGATCTTTCAAAGCTTGTTGGGAAGAATTAAGAAAACAGTCAAAAATTTTCAGCTCTGCAAAAAATTAAATTGTCTATGTTTTATCTGAAATGTACAGACTCCTTGACTAGTGGAAAACAAGAGTAATCATCTGGAAAGTCTTGTTATTAATAAAGTAGACAATAATTTCAGCTGGTATGCTCAACATCAACTTAAAACCAGTTTGGTTCAAATTACTCAACTAAGGGTTAAAAATAGAAATTCAAGCAATTGGAATTCCTTCAAGCTCTTCCCTCAGACCTTGGTAGGGTATGTGAAATTATTTTATTTTCATGGGTAGGGAGAAATCTGGTTTCATTCCCACCAGATGACAGTTTGGGGGCAGGTTGGTCTTTTTATTGGTTTTATATATTAAGCTGCCAAGAGTCACTGTAGTTGAGCAGCCTAGAAATTTGAAGTATAAATGAATTTCACTGATTACATACCGGTACCAACAAATCTATTATGATTTTTAGCAACCATATATTCTCCTTGACAATCCTCAATTTGGTTTTCCATCAGTTCACTCATTCCTACTGTAATTGTTGCTTTTTGTTCTCCTCTTCTTTACTTTTGTTCTCCTCTTCTTTCCTACTGCCTTTCCCAGCATTAGAGTTCCCCAGAAAGCTAGGTTTTCATATAATGTGTTCCAAGTAGTCTGGTTAATAATGTGTATGAGTCTGGTCCATTATGTCTCAAGTGAGAACTTCATGTTGATTTGTTTGATATTCCATTAGTGTTGTTGTTTTTTTTGACTGTTCAGGGTATTCTTAGGAGTGTTTCCAAGGTTGGAAAGCATCAGTGCATTTCTTATCCTGCTTATTCAAAGTCCAACTTTTGCTTCCATAGAGTGGCACAGAGACTATTATGGCTTGCACCATTCTGATCTCTGTAGAACACTCTTCATCATTGCATAGCAGTATTCCAGTATTTGAGGTTGCCACAAAATTTACCAAAGCACCTGTAGGCAGGACAAGAAACAATGAATGGCAACTAATCAAGGAGAGAAGCAACCTGGAACTAAGGAGAAACTGAGGACAATTAACCAGTGGAAAAGCTTGCTGTAGGTGCTTTGTCACTGGAGGTTTTTTTAGAGACAGACAGTCACTTGTCTGAAGTGGTATAGGATCTCCTGCTTCAGCATGGGGTTGGACTAGAAGACCTCCAAGGTCCCTTCCAGCTCTGATTGATCAATTGATTGATGTCCTCTATGATGGCTCGGTAGAGACTGCGGTACCAGTTCTAAACTTCCTTTTCCTCTCTACTAATTTTCTGATCCCCCAACCAACACCTAAATAAAAGACTTTGAAAGCCAGAAACTTTCAGTGCTATGCGTCTGTTCAGTTGACTTAATAAAGGTCAATGGTCTTTTGGAATTTTGGAGTTTGTTGGTGATCACATGATCCCAGGACTCATATGCAACCATCATATGAGTCACTTGCCAAGCATCTGAATTTTGATCATATGACCATGGATATATTGCAATAGTCGTAAGTATGAAAAATGGCCATGTCACTTTTTTGGTGCTGTTGTAACATCGAACAATCACTAAATGAATGGTTGTAAGACAAAAAGTACCTGTTTGCAGTCTAACCTTCAAGGACTCTGGGCAGCTCACAATATTTTCTGAGGCGTTGCAGGATTTTCAGACAAGAGTGTTTTGTAGCCTTAGATTTGAACCTGAGACTTTCTTCATGCAAAGCAAGGACTCTGGTGCTGAGTTACTGTACCTTTTCAGAACCAGTTCTTTCCATTAAACTTTCCAATTATATTCCTCCTCTTTGTGGCAATGGACCAGATGTGAAAAAAGGCAAGCTCACAGAATCAGTTAATCCCTCGCAGATAAATTGCATATTAAGACAAGTTTCACTTTAAAGTGCCAGATATTTTTCTATGTTTAAATAACAGGGAGGGAGCTGTGTAAGGCTCAATTATATGAATAATACTCAATTATATGAATAAAGCGGGGTTGTGTATTAGGGAAATGCAATGTTTTTTACACAGACTTGATCTTGATATATTAATCAGGCACTCAACATTTTATAACTACAGAATTGCTAGTTTATGCATTTCTATAAGCACTTTCCCTTAATATTTCTCAGGGAGATTTTAATATGAGATGCTTCAACATTTTTCATATTAAATGTTTAATGCTATAATATGTATAATGTATGCACTATTGACAAATTGTGATGTTCTGTAAAATAACCGTTTTCTTCATAGACTATTTTAGTTAGTTAGAATAGCATGGGAAAATGTGTCTGTGAGAAAAGAGGGAAAAAATTGGTCTATACCCATGATGGCGAACCTATGACACGCGTGCCACAGGTGGCACACAGAGCCATATCAGCGGGCATGCCAGCTGATTTTCGGGCCCACCAGAAGTCAGGAATCGGGCAGTTTCTGGCCTCCAGAGGGCCTCCAGGAGGTGGGGAAGCCGTTTTCCCCCTCCCCAGGCTCCTAGAAAGCCTCTGGAACCTGGGGAGGGCAAAAAATGGGCCTTCCATGCCATCACATGCCAAAAGTGGAGGGAGTGCAAGGGGGTTGTGTGCGCATGTGCGGGGCAACAGGCGCATTGAATTATGGGTGTGGGTACACCCGTGCGTGACCTCCCCGCACTCCCCTTGATTTTGGCACACGATGGCAAAAAGGTTAGCCATCACTGGTCTACACCATTATGGAAATCCCAGATTTTAATACTATGATTTTATTCTTAAAATCTGGTTTTTTCCAATGTTCAGTGATTCCTCTTTGGCTGTATATATACATACAGTATATCTACATCTATCTATCTATCTATCTATCTATCTATCTATCTATCTATCTATCTATCATGCAACTCTTTCAGTCTGAAACTGAATAGATAAATACTAGAGTGTCATTGAAATAAGTCAGAATTGAGCCTTGCTTTTTATGAAAATTGGTCAAACTCTGACATAATCTGCTTCAGTTCTTGACCCCCTTGAATCAGTGGCAGTGAAAAAATCTATAATGTATAAGGAAAACTGGGGAAATGTTCTGTGGAAGAGCTTTGGGCCACCACTATCATCCATGTTAATGTGCTATCCTTTAGTGGTTGAGAAAAGTATGTCAATATGAATTCCACCATCCCAAATGCCAGGATTTGTTCTGCCTCAATAACAAGTTTGGCAACGCGTGCTGTCCTTACTGTTTTGATGCAGGAGAACTTAAGAAAAGCAATTGATGGATTCCTTTGGCTTCATTTTCCCTTCCACTGAATATCACCTGCCAACAGTTAAAATAAGCAGTTGCTTCCCTGCCTTGGGATGGGGCCAAAGACTGCAGGCAAGACCTTGGACAGAGTTTTAGCGATCTTTCAAGTTGCCTAAGTAATAGGTCACAGGTACGGAGGTTCTATAGCCCTGGAACTTGTCATTCAAGCTATCTCTGAATACTGTCCAGTACTCTTTTGAAAAAACATTAAACCCTTGTCTAAAATTAGCTCAGTTGACACATCACTGACATGGAGGATGGACACAGGGTGAAGTGAAAGGCAGCACTCTCAGCATGTCATGTACTATAATAGTCTTCACCAATTTAATGTCCTTCGGATGGATTGAGACTCTAGTTCCCAGAATTTCTTAAGAACATGGTATTGTTTTCTTGTTTTGGAATGCTGGGAACTGATATCTCAAGACATCTGAAGTGTGCCACGTTGTGAAAATGTGAAATAAAATAATGTGACTCATGCACCTATTAATAATCCGGTGTCCTGTTTTGTAACTACTTTTAAAACACAAAGCTAAATATACATATGGAACAAAAATACATCACTGAAATTAATCCATTTTAAAACTTTGGGGAAAGATGTAGCAATCATGATGACTGGGGAATACCTGCAGAGGTCATGTAGACGGAATACAGAAGTGCACTCCAAACAATACCAAATTTTCTAAAGGAGAAGGGGGAGGGGAGGGAAGGGGAGAAGAGGAGGTGGAGAAGAAGAAGAGTAGGAGGAGGACAAAGGATCAACAATCTCAGATATCCTTTGTCAGCATAGCTGAGGAATTCTGGGAATTACACACCTAACACATTTGGTGGGTGCCAGTTTAGGGGAAGGTTGGTGTAAGAATATATTAATCAGGATGTTGAAAATTTTTCACATTGAAAATCCTGCATTTATCCATACTTGGCCACACCATCTGTCTTTGCCTGCTAGAGCCTCTAACACTTCACATGTGCTTAGTGCAGTTACAAAGATTTTCAGCACTTTGGTTTTAAAAAGGGTACAGAAAGGATACAAAAATAGCTGTAAAGAAACTAAAATGCAATCAACTTACAGGGAATTGGAAAAGATAATAGACAACTGTATGATAAATAATATATGAATAGTAATGAAGTCTCCTACATATGGAAGCAACAGAAGATTGTTCCTTACTTCTCCATTTATTACTTGCCAGACCCAATTTTACATTGTCACTGGTAACTATCCATTTAAACTTGAAATCAGTTATTTAAAACAGAAAATGTTCTCTTCTGCATATTCTTATTTCTATTGCATTAATCTTTACATCTGTGCTTAATAGAGATTTGCACCACTGAACAGCTTACCAACTGCTTATTTTTACATTCATGAGTGAACACAGAAAATGCCTCTGCCCATGAATTAAAGTGTTACATCAATCTCTTCTTTCACACACCTTGATACAGTCCACTTTAAATGATAAGCAATTGTGGGTTTTAATCTAAGCATGTTTTTGTTTTTGTTTTAAATAACAATGCAAAAATAACCCAGTAGAGATAAGGTAGGGAAGCATTAAGCAATATTTGACTCAAATTAAAGTTTGAATTTGATTTTCATATTCTATTAGTCTAAATTTAAGGTGAATTTTTAGGGGTTTGTCATAGGATAAGAATCTAGACAAGAAGGCAGAGACAGAATTAATGTTTCTCCAGAATTTTGACAAATATAACTAATAAACAAAAGCAGCAGTCAAAGTCCATCATAAATGCTCACAAATGCCCCGTAACAGTGTTTCCCATTGATTTTCCTTGCCGTGTTAAAAGTTCACAGCTATATGTTATGGTTATCCCGAAAGTATATGTCAGGATGCAATAGTGCATCATAAAAAATAACTTAACTATGTAAAAGCTGTGATGAGTCCAAAGCAGCTCTTTAGTTTATGTTGCTTATTCTTTCTCTACATTATTCGGTTCGGTTAGCCTAGTTTCCTTCTTTTTCACAATGCAAACTATGGAATTTGCTTCCATCAGATGTGGGAATTTAGATAGCTTTAAAAATTGAGTGGTCATGTTGTAGCTTGAGTTAACAATGTTTATTAATCTTGTTGGCTTTACACTCAGGGATCATCAGCCACGTTTAAATATCAGCTATTCAGGAGTTAAAATGGAAAGCGGATATCACCCTTCTGTTCATGTTTATTAGTTTCTGGATATATCTGTTTAACACAGAGTATTCAACTTCCATAATATGTGACGTTGCTTAAGGAATAAACAATTGTGATAGCATGAGAATCACAGATACATACAGATACCAATTTGCTAAAATACATGAACGAAGTGTAGAGCTTCAAAAGACTACATGGGAGGAAATTCTTAGGTTTTCAGAATGTTATGCTTCACAGATTCCTTCCCTCAACCATCTTCACCACCAGAGAAGCTGAGATACTGAGAGGATATAGTGAAGGATAAGCCCATCTCTGTTGCTTGAATTCTTGGAGAAAAACTAGGCTTGAAATGAGATTCATATTCATGAATAAAAAAAAATCAAGCTTTGGGACTGAGGTTGTGCAATAACAGATATAATGAGAGGTAACTCCCCATCCTGCCATCTGAGCAAATTCATTCGCCTCTCAGTTTTATGCAGAGGTTTTGTAGACTGTTTCCTTTTTTTTATGAGGCAGTAAAACTGAATAAAGGGCAGTGTTTCACAAACCAGTAATCTCTGTGACCACTTGGAGAAGGGTGAAAGAGGAACAAAGAAAGGTGAAGTGATCAAACTAAGCATCCTACATGATGAGGCAAAATAAATCAGAATCATGTCCCTCTTGACACTGTTCACTTGACATTCTATTCCATGCTATCATTTGCTAGGTAACTAAAAAGCTACCATTACGGGTTAAATTAAACATACAGAATTTTTCTTTCTTCTTTTCCCCTAAAAATACAGGTGGTCATTTATGAGCAGTAATTTATCAACCATTCAAAGTTACAACGGCCTCAAGAAAGGGTGCTTTTTGACCCATAAGACATTTCTGACTGTTGTAGTACATTAGGCCTACACACCAGGAGTGGGTTCTACTTACCTTTACTACCGGTTCGCAACGGGGCCGCACACGCATGCTTGCTTCGCTCGCGCGCTCTTCTGCACAAGCGCAGAAGCTTCTGCACATGCACAGAAGCATTTTGGTGACATCAGGGTCAGTGGGCGGAGCCTCCCGCCGGTTTTACTACCGGTTCTATAGAACCGGTGCAAACCGGGGGCAACCCACCACTACTACACACAAACCATAGAGGACTACATTTTGGGTGCTTGGCAACCAACTTGCATTTACAACCAGTTGCCAACTGCCCCACGAACATGTGATCACCATTTGCAATCCAGCAGCTTCCTGAGAAAGTCAGTGGGGAAGATGGCAGGGAAGATTGCAAATGGAGGGAACAAAGGGGAGCTGAAATCCTTCAGCAGGCTGCAAGAACAGAGCTGAAATCATCAGAAGGTGAGCAGAAACCCTTCTGCAGGCTGCAAATTTTAGTTCCATTTGTCACCAACTGAAGGATCTGCCCTTGTTGGCATCTTGCTTAATGTCCGCTTCACTCAATGACCAAGATTCCAGTCCCAATTGTGGTAGTAATTGAGGCCTATCTGCTCTTCCCAGACAATGTTCCCCATATGAATCGACAAGCTAACAAAATTTCCACAATAATCTTGTCTTTACTGTGAGCTTGGGGAGAGGCTGGTGGGAAGAGTGGGAGAGGATATTTTTAAAATCCAAAAGTGGGCTATAAATAACTTAATAAATAAATATTTTGAAGCAGGTCTCTGCTGAATATAAAAAAGCTGAATGTCTCCTAAAAGATTAAAAGGCAATAGATATGAATGCATTAAAGGGGAAAAATCCTTCTTCCTCATCCCAAAATAGAACCAGATAAGGAAACTGACCCATTGCATAATATAGATTGCTTTTCAGTTTTTCAGCAAAAGGAGGGTAGGTAAAAGTCATGAAGAAGTCTTCAGGAAGGTCACCAGAACAGGCTGATTGAATTTGTGTAAGATAAAGAACTGTTTAACTACAAGGGTGAACAGTTCTAAGGAGTCATGGCTAAGGCACTTTAAAAAGATCAAACATTTCCTGCAAAACAGATTGTTCTCCATATGTTCTTTGCCCTACAAAATTATTTTTAAAAATCAGCCACACTGTCAATGCAAAGGCCACTAGGTTGCAAATCAATAAAACAACCAAAATATATTTGTGGAATAGTATTAAGTTATGGAATTCCTTTCATTTAAGAGGTCATTCCAGCAAAACTTTTATTTAAGAAGGTGGTTAATTTTATAGGTTTTTTAGTAACACTTTTACTGCAAAGGCAATAAGAATAATTAAAAGGAACTTTTGGGGTCATCAAATGATTGCTTTTGAGGTTAAGTAACCCATCAATTTGGCAGGGCTACTATGGATTGGTGGTCTGATTGCTTCCTATACTTTTCTCTTCTTCTTTAATAGCCTCATTCAAAGATCATTTTCCAGAGCCTAATCTCTTTCTGAAACCATAAAAATTTGGCTGTTGATTTCAGTGGAAAAATCTCACTCGCAGAGAATTAAAGTACTAGCCCTTCAGCTAAGAAACAAGAACCAACATTAGTCACTATTTTCTAAAAGCTTTTCAATTGTGCAAGGCAAGTGCAAGCCAGTTATAGGAACAATGAAGCTGTAGTCCTCAGAAACTCACCCTAGAAATTTAGAAGATGTATCCAGAGTGGAAAACCACTTGTGAAAGAACCTTGCCAAGAAAATTGCAGGGACCTTCCAAGCAGTCACCAGGAATCAAAAACTGACTTGAAGGCACACAAAAACCCCCCACAATGCACAATAAAGCAGGACGTTTTCTCTTGTTTATACTAGTGTAGCACTCCAAGGGGACAAAAATCCAAATATAATCATTCTGTTGTATCCCTTAATAAATAAGTGGCTTAAAGCTGAGGTGGATGGCATGACACATTTATGACCTGTAAAGAAATATGATTCAAGTGCCAATGTTTTACAGGCTTCCCAAATTTAATCAAGGTTAAGTTTCTCCTCACGATACTATACTTATAATATTCTTTTTAAAAGATATGGCATTGAAGAGTGGTTTTGTTGTTTGTTAAACTTGTATCTGGGCTGACAGGAGGTTTTTTGATAGCTAAGGTGAAGGACAAAATTAAATTTCTTGTACAGATCCTGGTTGAATTTTACTTCAGCACGGATGAAATAAAATCTCCCAGCAAAAGAGCTTAGAGATCAGGACTGGAAGATCTCCCCTTCAGCACAAAGAGACAGCTAGAGTCTTAAGACTCTGCCATTGCTGTGACCTCCAGCTTCATTACCATTCTCAATTGATGGGGTTGTCCCTCCCTCTCGTTTGTTTCGGTACAAGTTTCTGTAACTGCACAATTATGGCTTATATTTTTGACATGCCCATGAGAATATGCAGTATTGTTTATAAAATTCTAAGTGACTCTGTTCTAATTACCCTGAATTTTATAAAGCCTAGATAGCTTTAGCAAAATACGTAACTTACCAGCAGTCATTCTATCCCAACACTGTTATGCAAGAACTTTTAGAGCAAATGGCAAATCTTGCATTTGCAGAGAATCTACTTTGAAAAACAGACATCCTGAAAGGAAGCAGGGCAATCAACCTCTGTACTGCTGCCAAGAAAATTACATGGATAGGTTCATAAATGAAGCTGCCAAAACTTGTGCTTGATTTGAATGAAACTTTTTATTACAGCAAGTCATACTGAACTCCAAAACAGAAAAAATAAGTACAGATTTAGAACTTTTGTTTCATTTTTTTGAAACAAAAGCTTATTTATTTCAAATACGCATGCATACCTTCCAAAATCAAATTCTGGTTGATTAGGTAGGATTTTAGTTCCAGAAGAATCAAGTCAGGAGGCCTGTATGAAATGTTCATTCTATGTGAGGTCTCTAAAGAATTACTACTACTATACATTTTTTTACCATTCAAGAAAGCTGGAGCAATTCCATCTGGCACTTTTTTCAGACTTCTTGGTACTATTCCACTGGAATATTATTGCTTCAGCCACTTTACCTGAGAATCATCTGCTCTTATGGAAGAAGGAATGGCAGAACCTGGGGGTGGAATGAAAAGGGGATGAGCCTAGCATTTCTACGTAGCCACAAGCAATGTCTAATCTCCCATTGACTTTTATCTAACTCTAACCAAGTGCTGATTGTTGAGAAAATTCCTGTGCATAGGCTTTTAGCAATAAATCAGGTTAATTGAACTTTCACATTTGGACCTGGTCTTTCACATCTGACAGTTCTTCTGAAACCAACTTATATTTTGAGAATCAGAACTTCTAAGATCACCTCATTCTGATATTTTTCCATGGGTTGCAAAAACTGCAATTTTCTTAAGCCAACCCTTTTGTCTCCATGACCTGCTTTGAGTCTCATGTACTTATTTTTTTATATATAACTATTCATACATATTCACCTGAAACTGTATGTTGCTACATAATATTATATAATAATTAGCATTATATGGAGATAGATGAATGGCATATTTAATAAATATAACTGTTATCGACCTGCAGATGTTTTCAGGAAGCCCATCAGAAAGCCATCTCTAGTCCTCAAAAGGAGGCTTTCATTCCCTCCCTTCCTCCCTCCCCATCCCTACCTCTATTTTTCCAGTAATAATTTGATTGTGCAGGTGGAGAGAAATTACCTCTTCAAATGTTCACAAGGGAATGAATATAATTATATATAAATTATCCCTACATATAACACATCAGGTATTATTTTCTCTGTCATTTTGATTTCAATACATTTATGAGTGAGTACTGATACTGGTGATGTACCCTTGCCAGAATAACACACCATTACACTTCTGAGATAATGGTGTTGTGGAATGCTTCTGAAAATATAAATTAACAAGGAGGGATGACTAAATAATACAAGAGGCCCTGTATTCTTGCTCCATTCTTCGCAGCAATGTCAAGGTAACACAATACATGGCATGTAATCATCACACTGAATTCCAGTACTTCCTTCTTTCTATCAGCTTTAATGATGGAAGACAGTAGTGAAGAAATACAAGTGCATGATAACATTATATCATGAATTGTGTTCTGCAGGTCTGTACTTGATGTTTCAAGATAGACAAAAGAGAAACAGCTCTCCGGATGTTTTACTATCTGATTCTACTGTACAGTAGCCGTATTGGCTGCTCCTAACTTGTTGACTTTGAGCAAGGGAGGAAAGAAAGTATCTTGGAAAATGTTAATTTTGCAAGTATGAAAGTCTTTAGCATATCTTCTACAAAACACTGGACAGTATAGCACAGTGATATGTAATTTTGTTGAAATGCATGTTTTAAAACAAGTCAAATTAAGTGCAAGGGGCATTTCATTTTTTCAGGATAGAAAAATCAGGTTACTCACCGACTGTTCACTTAATCACTGTAAATGTACCTATACCATAAGAAATTCATTCTGAACATTGATTATGCTTTATGCATGCCTTTTTAAAAATCTTCACTACTTCTTCAAAATGCAAGCTATGAAAAGACCTCTAAAATGCTGAATGAAATTAATTAAATTCCTGGAAGAAAACGTGTTTGGTGATCTACTTTCAGACTTGGGATCTTGTAGCTCCAGCTTTGCGTGATACCTAGATCTTTTTTCCTAATTTTTATATACATCTCAGAAAGGTATAAAAGTTATATTTTTAGTGCAACAGTAGTTTATATGGAAGATGAAATTACCATCAGGCTGTAGGCTAGTGCTTCTGTTTTCTTAGATATTCTCCAGAATATGCTATTATAGGCAAAATCATATCCTCTCCCCCACAACAGACGTTTTATGGATCACGTGACTCAATTATCTTTCTATCTATAAATGCATCTAGATGAGTTGTTGGGATGTGATGAGGTTCACTAAAATGCATTTAGCCTGAATATTAGTTTGCTGTTCAAATTACTTTATCAGAAATCTATTATACACATTACCATTTTTATTTTCAGAGCAGCTAAGGTGATTTCTTTTCTTCCTGTTCCAAGCCAACATAGTTACAATCTACTTTTATAGAATAAATTGCTATAAATTAAGTTAGCAGCAGCATAACAGAGAGGTAATAGATCTCTGTCTCTAAAGTAGCAACTGACAAGTTTATGCAAACCCAACTTGTCATATCTATTTTTGAGTTTATTCTGATGCTGATGAGGCTCCATTAATTTTTTTTTTCTCTCTCTCTCACTATTTCCTCTTTTTATTCTAAAGCCTCAAGGACAGGAAATTTTTATGATGACAGATTCCTTTTGATGAATTTAGATGATAGCCCTGAAGGCTAAGCTATACAGCATATTAGGCAGGCTTATTTATTTGAACAATAAAACTTTATTTAATTATAAAATTACAAAAATTTAATGGTACTTGGTGCATTTACATCCATAAGGGCTTGCTAATTTAATTTTCAAGTAATATACAATGGAAATAAAATGATGGTTAAAGACATAAGACTGTATGAACCTTGTCATTTTCAAGTCAAGCAGAGAATCTTTTCAAAAACAGAAGTGCATGTTGAATATGGTTGAACAGAAGTTATGGTATGGAATCCAGATGTTATAGAAATCATAAATTCAATTCATCAAAAAGGTATGATTGTTGGAGACAGACCTACAATTTAGAGTTTGAGCTGAAAATATTTTTTTTTAATATTTAAAACATTTTTGTTTAATGTTAGAGGAAATGTGGACCTCCGCTTTATAGGTTTTACCAGTGTCCAAAATGTCCAGTCACTGGTGGCCATACTAGCTGGAAATTGTAGAAGATGTAACCCTAATTCACTTGGACAGCAACAAATTGTGAAACACCAACCTAAGAGAAGTTACCTCACATGATTCCATATGACCTTGTGATTCCCAGTCCCTTGCAGTCAGGCATGTATGAAGCAGGGTAATAAACTGCAGCACAATATGAGCTACCATATACTATTAAGATTGTTCATTGCTTTGGATTTCGTTGGAAAGAAGGGCTCCAGAAAGCCCAGGAGAATGAAGACAGTTCTTGTCTGCAATCCATTAAAGCATTTATATCTGTTTCCAGAGTCAGGGTTCCAAGTAATAACCCCAAAGCAATCAAAACTCTGAAGCCTAGAGTTTCCTCAAAGCATAATTTTATTTGGGATATCATATTGGTGCAGATGTACAATCCTGGATACAGACATGGCTGCTTTTTTTTTAATTGAAAAGTTTTACAAAAAAGAAAAAAAATTCAAATATTTCCCCTTCCCCACCTCCTTCCTTCCCCCCCTACCCCCCCCCCCAAAAAATACAGGGTAAAACAATTAACAACCATATGCTAAGCTAAGATAACTAACTACAGATTCCTATCCCCCCCTCGACACTTTAACTTGCCTTTTACTTAACTAGATATACATACTGTTAACTTTTCTATTCATTCATAAGCTATTTGATACTTTGATACAGACATGGCTGCTTTAATGAGTGGCAGATAGTTCTCTGTTCATACTCCTGGATATCTGAAAACATCTCTTTCCAATCTAAAGCCTTGTATAGCCCTGATAATAACTACAACCTCACTAATAAAGCTTTTAATTTTAGTGCTGGCATTATTAAGTACAGTCGTGATTAGCCAAAGGACTAATTGGAAGGCAGCTGCACATTAACTCTAAGGGCCATCTCTGATTATGTTCTATTCTGGGGAGAGTGAAGAGAAATAATCAGATAGTCCCAGATTTAAGCATGATAATCAACACAAGGAATAAGCAAGAAAAGAAGCCAAGTTTGACCAACAGCTGTAGCCATAGCCATGGTCAGGAGACAGGCTTAAAGCATGTTCAGTAAATAGTTAAGTCAACAACTGTGTGGTTCTCACTAGGTCTGGATTTCTGCGCACAGGATGACAAAAAGCTTATAAACTTTTAGTTGTTTGTTCAGTGAGATGCATGGCTGTTAATGCTCCACCAAGTCCAATCTAAGATTACCTGGCACATGACTAAGCAAAGCTGATCCAAAGAAAAACAGATTTGTAAACTCAGACTTGTGCCATTCAACTTCCTGGGCTTCTGCACAACAGCACAATTGTTCTATCTTTGGTTTAGATCTCACAACCCTGGCTTAGACTCTATGAAAATGGATGGCAAAGATTATGATTTCAGCTAAATATCAAAGTATGAATCTCCAGATTTTCCACCCATGATTTTTGGTATTCAGCTTTAAAATTTCCCCTTCTCCTCTGAATCCAAGCCATTCTTTTGTTGAAAATAACTTTTTTTACACAACCAAGGGGCCCTCTGTAACTATGTTTTTCCCAAGTAGCTATGAAACACTGAGTTTTAAACCTTAAAGAAAATTTTAAAATACAGAAAACTCTTTGCTGCCATCTGGTGCTCATGTGGGTTTTTGTAGCCCAGGTATGATATGTGTAACATGCACAGACATATGTGTGTGTGTGTGTATAAATACAGACGCAGACACACACAAACACAGACATACACACAATGAAAAGAACAGTTAATATATATGGAATGTAGGCTTTAGCTAATAATATCTTTAAAGCGCTCCATGGCTTAGGACCGGGGTATTTACGAGACCGCCTTCTGCCACCAATAACCTCCCATCGACCAGTACGCTCCCATAGAGAGGGACTTCTCAGGGTGCCGTCGGCCAAAAATGTCGACTGGCGGCCCCCAGGGGGAGAGCCTTCTCTGTGGGAGCACCCACAATCTGGAACGAGCTGCCCTCGGAAATACGGTTAATCCCAGATCTTCGGGCTTTCTGCTGGGCCCTCAAAACATTCCTATTCATGCAAGCCGGCCTGACCTAACCTCCCTTAAAACCACTTTTAAATTCTTTAAATCTGAATCTACCCTATAAATTTGAGATGTTTAATTTAATTCCATTCTAAATCAAACTATTCAATTGTATTTTTAATCGGTTTCTGAATATCAGTATTCTGTATTTATCATTTAACTGTTCACTGCCCTGAGTCCTTCGGGAGTAGGGCGGTATACAAATCAAATCAAATCAATCAATCAATCACTCAATAAATAAATAAATATCCTATAACTTAATAAAATGATTAATCTTGAAGGTACTAAGAAGCATTTTATTTTATTTTATTTTAACAATAAAACATTATTGTTCAGATCAGAGGACCCTCTGGTAGTCAGCATCATCATTACTTTTCTTTAAATCCTATCATAAAGATTAACATCCTGAATAATAAAAATGCTGAATATTTCCAATAAATTGTCCAGAAGAGAACCAAGTAATATTGAATGATATCATTATATTAAATTATAGCCCAGCTAAAGATTGCATATACCATTATTAGCATTCTGTCTCTCTTTGATATAATTGCTTCAGTTTTCTACTACAGAATCTGAAAAGTTGCTTGAAGAAAACATTTGAAGGAGAAAAACCAATCTCACAGAGACAGAGATATATGGAACATGCACCATTCTGAAGCAGAGCTGGTTTATTTTACTGCAATCTTTCAAATTTAATGCAGTATTTTAGCATTTAGAAGCCTGATCATGCTTTGCTGTGATTATATGTTAGAACAACTATGGCATACTGCCATTTAGTAATTTTAATCAGAATTTTAAGCTAAAAGACAAAAGATGGAAAGCTTGGTTAATAGCACCACCAAGGGGACATCTATAGAAGTAGAAAATAGTAGTTATGCTTACAATTCAACAGTGAAAAGTTGCACAAGCACAACAGTTAACTGTTTTTGGGGGGAGGGGGCAGGGGTGGGTTCTACTTATCTTTACTACCAGTTTGCAGCGGGGCTGAGCGCATGCTCGCTTCGCTCGTGCACGCATGCACTCTTCTGCACAAGCGCAGAAGTTTCTGCACATGCGCAGAAGCATTTTGATGATGTCGGGGTTAGTGGGCAGAGCCTCCTGCAGATTTTACTACCGGTTCTATAGAACCAGTGCGAACCGGGAGCATCCCACCACTGAGAGGGGGGCAGAAACAGAAGATTTGTGGGATTTGTATTATTTTCACTTATTTACAAATCTATATATGGGAAGAGATACTTTTGCATGTCTGAATGCTTAACTTTTCCTTTTTTTTGTTCCATTCTTTGTCTAACTGAAGTCTCTTTACACGTATACACTTAGCAAATTTCAGGCTCGCCAAATTAACTGTGTGTGTGTTTCCTTAGACTCACCAATCAGCAATAATTTAGAATGAGCAAAATGATGCCGGAATTAAAGCCCAGAGTTCCCCAGCCAAGAATTTAGGGGAATAATCAATACATCTTTGGCTAAAAAGATGTTAGCCCTTGTTTCTAGTACTGACAAGCTGATTATCATTTTTCAGAGACTTTATTTAAGGATGAGTTTTTTCTCTGGTGTTTGTTAGACAAGTAAGAATCAGAAATTGTTATCAATTGATTGCACACCCAGATCAAGTATTTCTACTGACATCAGTCACATCATTTTTAACTGGGGCAGTAGGACAAGTATTGCTCTAACAAGTATCTCCTAACTATTTTGAGGACTATTGATTAAGAACAACTAGCTCTCTCTAAGTAAAGGTACTTGCTGAACTCTTCCAATTGCTTTTAAAACTGCTTGCGGACAACCTAAATCCAGTTATACATTATTAATTCTAAAGACAAACTTACGAGAATGCTAAAATGGCAGTAATACATCAGTAACTATGAGTAAGTAATTAGCAACATCATATTCACTTAGCAGGCCCTGGAGAAATGACCATTAGTTACCACCATTATCCTCATGTTATTAAAGTGCTTTATAACTTTTTCAGTAGTGTCCTCTTGCACTTTGAAATGTGAATCTTTCTAGATTGGAGTGGTAAACAAATCCCAATGCATGCATGTGTGCACACACACACACATACACACATACACACACACACACACAGTAGAAAATTCTGACCCATCAGGTAACTCAGACCTAGTTTTCTTAAAAGGACAAAACTGAGTATCATTCAAGTATCATGCTTAAGTACATCTTTTAAAAGGATGCTAAGACAAGAGTTCATTATTGTAAACACTTTAAAAAGGATTTTCCCAGTCATGAGTTTAAAAATTTAGTAAATGCAATGCCATGGAAGCAAATACAAAGTGATGCACATTCAAGCAAAAGAGTCAATTTTTATATACAATATACACTAATAGAGTCTAAACTACAAATGATGATCAAGAAAAGATCAAGAGTTATGATGTCTCAGTGAAAATGTCAAACCTATTTGTAGCTGCTATATACAAAATTGATATTTGACTGCTATATATCAACAGTAGAAGTAATGAAAATAAAACTGTAAATTTAATCATGGCTTCAGAGGAACTCAGTGATCACACTAAAGAGTATTGCCCATAATTCAGTTTGCCATATCTCACAAAGTGTATTGTGGAATTGGACAAAATACTAAAAGGATAATCAAAATTACTCTGTCTGAAAGCTACAAATTTGAGACTTTCTAATTTAGGAGACTGCCAAGAAGGGATGTAATACATAATATGTAATCATGCCCTCTCTCACACAAACAATATTAGATCTTGCTGAGGCCCTTCTTTTCAAGACACAATGAAAATGGCTGCCATCAAATGCAGCAGGAGAGTCCATTTAGATCAGGGGTGTCAAACTCGCGGCTCATGGGCCAGATGTGTCATGTGCTGGCCACACCCACCCCCGTTTTACCAAAGGGGGAAAAGTTGCAGTACATCATGTGACGACAACGTGATGCCATGAGTTTGACACCCCTAGTTTAGATAATTGGAAGAGTTTCACAACATAGCTATTTGTCTCAATGGCTATATCTCCATCTCCAGAATCTAAGGCAATCTGGTTAAATAGCAACTACTAGGGAACAACAGCTGAAAAGAACTATCACCTACTTATGAGCTTTGTAAACAAGTAAAATTTCATGTAACAGCAACATCATATGAACAAGAATATATGGAATATAAATTGTTTGTTTCAATATATAATAATAAATTGCCATTTTTACAGTATTTTCTTCACAAGGGAGATAATTTACCGGTACCTTTTCCTGAGGGTCACCAACATTGACTCAGACTTCCATCCTTCCGAGATTGATAAAATGAGGAACCAGATTGTTGGGGTCAATATGCTGACTTAGAAAGGGCTGTAAAGCACTGTGAAGTGGTTTATAAGTCTAGGTGTTATTGCTATTGCTATCTTTCTATACTAATTTTTCCTTTTTTAAAAACCTAACTGTCCATCAGCTCTTGTTTTCTCCAAGTTTTCTTAGATTTCTATCCCAATTTTTTTATGAGATGATAAAAAAATCATCTCATAATCATCTCCCTCATGAGAAGGGAGTCCAAAATTGTAGGCCTTGAAAATTAATATAAAATACTTTCATTATGGCAGAGGGTTAAAGTGTCTATTTAGTCCATGTTCACAAAAGTAAAAAAATCCTTTGCCCCCAGGAAGTCTTGAACCACAGTTTGAGAATTCCCACATCAAGTTCAATGTTTTAGAAATTACATTTTTTTTCTACATTTATATTGGCAGACAATATAGTTTAAAAACTCACAACCCCTACCACAAATTTAATTTTATACTTAATGTTTTTTTGCTACACATGTGTATGGAGTATATTGTAATACTCTACCTCTCATTTTATCTGAGGAACAGATGCCACCTTATAACCCAAGGATTCCTAGGTCTTCAAAGTCCTTGTATTTTCTTTTTCTTTTAATTTAGATTCTGAACATTATATCCAATAGCTGAAATATTATGCAATTTGGACAATTATCCTCTTAGCTACTGAATTATACGTATACATGTATAATTCCATGGGGGAGGAGAATAAAAGAACACTGTGTAGAGCACCTTGAGTTTCTGAAGAAAAAGTTGATGTGGATCTAATATTCTATGGTAGTATTCCATCAATTAGACTAGATAGCAAGAGCCCTGCAATTTGTATTCCTATATGAATAAGCAATTCCTTCTGTGGCTACCATCTCATTTGATTATTAACTATTCAACTTAACTATACAGGATTATGAAATAACTAATATTGTATATGGATGTATTTCTTTTCTTCTTTCTTATATCATGGGTCTTTGATTCCAAGGTGGGGGTGCATAGTATGCAACTCTCCAAAACCTGGTTTGTTTTATTTGTGTGTGATTAATGAAGTTACTATGTGATCAAGATTTTAATGTAATAAAATTTGGCCAATCCTATTTTAAGCTGTTATTTTAATCCCATCTTCCCCAGGAACCCTGTGGATATATTAGGACTATAACTCCCAGCATGTCTACCCACTTAAGAGCTAGAAAATATGAGGAGAGTCCTAACAGAACTGAAGAATTCAAGGCAAGGAAAAGCCATTTTAAACTGCAAACCTTGAATAGTTTGACAAGGAAATGGTGTATGTAAAAACAGGACAACAAAATCAGTATGAAATGAAAAAGGCAGGGAACTGGCTATGAAGCCAATGCAGACTAAGAGGTCTGTTCATGTTCTTCTATGCACAAATAAAAGCTTCTGGTAACAGACTGTTTTGATTAGTGGTTGGAACTGTAATAGAAGACATGCCTCTAAATCATATAGATCCCTAAGTAGTAATAAAAAATTTCTTCTTTTCATGTATTTTTTCATGTAGGAACAAATAATAAATCAAAATATGGAAACATCATGGTAATTTTATATTGCGAAGATAAATTAGCAGGTACTGTTCTATTTTACCATGAAAAGTTATGAAGGTAACATAATGGAATAAAACACCAGTTTTTCTTTCTTCATCTTCCTCCTTAGCTTTTCTGTTCCTATGTTCAATCTCCTTCTTGAACCTAATTTATCTCTAATTTTCACTACAAATATAGCTGAATTTCATGTGAACAATATTTTCAAATTTATTTACATTTATTACTGCAATAAATGCATGCCAACAGCTGTTCGTTCTTGCTAATTTTACCAAAGCAATTTATGAGGGTGGTTAAGCATTGATCGTTTGCAAATCTATTAGTCATCATAATTTTTCCTTTGAGTTTCTTCAAGTAGAAACAATTAAGGAACAAAAAATAACTCAGAAGCAAGTTAGAAAGAACTAAAATAGGCTCAGTAGGAGATCTCCAAAGAAAATAAAAGTACAATTACTGTGGATTGAATAAGAAATGAATACATCTTTTGCGATTAGAATAGCTATATTTCTCATGGTAGAGAATGGAAAATGTTTTATAGTATTATGTACATCTCAGTTAAATTAAATGGCACTTACATCTGATAACAATACCAGTATATGACCAGAGAGCTAACCTGTATTAAATCCAAATACTATTTTCATCCACTACGTCAATGGAGTTAGATATCAGGTATGGAAATCCACATCTCTCAGCTGTTGAAACAACTGCTCTCAAGTTCTCCAGGAGGAATTGGGCCATTGATGCAGTACACCAATTTGTTTTGTAAGCAACTAAGGCCCTTATCTTTATAGAAGACAAAGAACTATCTGACAGAAAGCGTAAAGTGTGCTGTAGGTAAAATCTGTATATATCCTCTTTATGCCAATTCCATTTCCTGGGAAGTCTAAGTACACATAATTTATTTGAGTCTGCAGATTAGCTACTGGGGGCTGATGCTGTTCTGTCCCCGTCCTCCACACACACAAATCCACACAAACGAGGGTTAAAGGACTAGCACACACACGGAAGGTTCGTTATCACGGCTTGGCAGCCCTTTGTAAACCGGCTGCCAAGTTCTTTACTAAACAAGGGGGGGGGGCAATTCCTCCACCAGATAACCAAACACGTACACACCAGTTGAGGGAAATACAATTCAAAAGTCCAATCTTTCTAGCCGGCTGATGCTTAGCTCCAAGGACTAGCCAGGGTAAAACTTTGTCCGTCACAGAATTCCAACTGCTACCCCACCCCTTTATATAACCTGTGGGGTGTGGTCCTGTGACTCAGCTAATCCCTGGCACGCTTCCTCATTTGTTGGGCTCTCTTATCACGCCGGCGCTGACGTGGGTCCAGCCACCTCTGGCCTTCCTCATTATCCTCCGACTGATCGGAGACACCTGGCTCCTGACTCATCTCCTCTCCTTTGGCCAGCAGCTGAGGAATTGCCAAAGAGGAGGGGCCGGGGGAGGGAGGCCTGACTGGCTCCTCTCCTTCATGTTCGGAGCCTTCTTCCTCCGATGCGATGGCCTCGGGGGTCGGAGCCACAACAGATGCTAGATAGAAGAATTCAAAGAAAGCTTTCTATTTTCTGCACTACTCAGAACAACGTATATTTTAAAAAGATACTTGGTTGATACCTAGGATGCTGACAGCAACCCATATCAACATCAGAGCCAGTCAATGATATTTGTGATACATTTTTAAATGTTCAGTTGACTGAGTTTCATGTTTAATGAATAAAAGTTTATAATAATAATAATAATTTCCTCTTAGCAGCCATGTAAATAGCACTTCACAAAGAATGGATGTGACAAGCCTTTATCATCACGTGCTTTCAATTTTTTAGCAAACAAAAAACTGGAGCAGGAGAACAGGAAATAGAACTAAACAGAAGAATGTACAATGTCATGTTTGGCTTAATAACAACAGAACAGCTTTTTGCAATTTGGCATTTTCCAGATGTTTTGGGATTGGGAATTGCAATTCCACAACTGGATGATGCCAGATTGAAATAGGATGCAATTGTTCCAAATGCTTCATGAAAATAAATGATATTGAGCCATACAGCAATTTGACTTTGAAGATAGCACATTTTAAACAGCTTTCAGAGGGAATTCATTATGTGAATTCTGTATGCTTTGACAGGATATAGCAGCTTAAAGCAAAAGCAGTGAGTGGAATTTTAATTAAAATACAAAACTATCAAGGAACCCAGGCATTTTAAGAATGAAATGATGTCTTTTCAACCATGTATGGAATGCAACATAGTTCCACTTCTAAATCATTGGTAAAATAACTGACCTTCAAAGGGAGTACATTTATGCTTCCCGTGAATTAGGAGACAAACACTAATCTTCCATCCTCATTTTCTAATCATACTTCTATTTTTGTCTTGACAGCTTGTTTATTAATAGACTATTTAAAAAATCTTCAGCTTCTGATGTTAAAATTGGTCTTCTTGAGCGTTTACATACAGAATTCAGAAGCAGTATTAGATTTGCTTATATAAAAAGTACAAACTGGGCTTTAAAAACCAAACTCCACCAATCACTCATGTCATATCAACATCTTGCAGAAATATATAGAACTTTGAATTAATTAGCAGTAATTAGCAACATCCTTAGAGTAATGCAACATAAGCCAAATGATGTCATTAAAACCTGATTGAATGTTATGTTCCAATTAAATGTTCTCTGAAATAAATTCTGAAATATCTTCTAATATAGTGTATAAGCAAATGTCATTATATATGCATAGTTAAATAGATAGTTACATTGCTCCTAGAAGCACGAAGCCGAAAATACCAGCCTGAAGATGACGAATGAGACTTCGTCGAAACATCGCCAAGACACTTCCAATTTTACGCGGAAGAAAACCCGAATAACCAAAGACCTACAGTTAAATGACTATATACTTGGTAAACTTTAGGTTAGGATGTTGCACTATACCTTTTCTTCATGTCTCCCTCACTGTAGACCATCATTCCCCAGATTAATTCCCACCTTATTATTTTTCGGAAAGGCTCTGAAGACATGGTTCTGTTGGTGGGTTTAGGGACCCCACGTTATGGAGCCAATCAAGTGGCTTGTTTGACTGTGTTTGTCACTGTCATGGGAGGTCAGTTTGGGGGTTTTATTACTGTATATCACCTGGCGTCACCATATGTGAATTGGGCAGCTATATAAATTTGTTTAATAAATAAATAAATCCTCATGTCCTGTTGATCTTGAGCTTTAAGTTTAAATTTTGCTGGTTTGTAGTGCCTGGTGCAACAGTATTATACTTTTGTAATATTGTAGTTCATATATTCCTACCTTTTGTCAAGGAACTCAAGTTATTTTAGACAGTACTCTTTCCTCCTGTTTTCCTGTACAGTTCTGTGTGATTGGTTGAGCTGAGGAAAAATGAGAAGATCAAAGTCACTCAAAGAGCTTCAAGGGATGAGTGGAAAATACTAGTGATATTAGCAGCCACATTTTTAGACCATTGTAGCCCAGCAATGAACAACACACTTCTTCAGATGGCCTTGTGTCTGGGAGTCATGCAAGTTGACAAAAAATGGTATTATTTAATAATTTATTCAATAGTTAGATTGGAAAATCAGACTATGTAGTACCTGTCACCTAACCTATAGTAAAACTGGCTAACGGGATGACTTAAATTTAAATTGCAAACATTAGAAGCATTAAATTCCTAGAGTGTTTTTTATTTTGGTTTCCAAACAACTGTAATGATATCAATTTTATCTGAAGAGCCATCTCTCCCCAATGGGAGAAGCCTTCCTTCTCACATCCGTGTCCTGCTATAGATCCCATCTGCTAAGGAATTAGAGTTGGCAGGATCGTTCTACCACTGTAGCTGAGAACTGCCCTCCCCCTTTTGGCCTTATGGTATGGTATTAAAACATGGCTTTGACACATGGCCTGCGGCTCCAAGGACACTCACTACCGGTGGTGACTGATGTGGTAAGACCTCATCCCCAACACATCCAGCTCTTAGCTCTCTTAGTTTTAGTTACAGCACAGTTTTTAGTACCTTAATCTGGGTAACTTTATTATATTGTTTTAATTAATATACTGCATCTTCTATAAAGACGCGGATTCAATTTGTAACACCATACCTAATAAAATATTGGGGAAATACTGATCTTTTTTATGTGCAACTATTATCAGATCAATGAAAGTAATTTTTGTGGCCAAATTTTGCTATGTTGTATGAAAAATTAGGCAAATAACAGCTCACTGATAATTCCACCACTAACCACAATATCAAGCGCAATTTATTCTACCTTTTATTTTTGTTTTTTACTATTATTATTGTTTTTAATGATTTTGTTTGGAGTATTGGTCCATGACCATAATACACTGTTGTAGTAAGTAAGTAAGTAAATAAATAAGCAAACAAACAAACAAACGATTCTGAGCTAGCATAGACTGCCACTCTACCTACTCTGGCAACTCTGAAGTCAAAAGCAATGAAGACATTTCAAATTTGAAATAAAGCATGTCTCACATGTCTCTACATCTAACAGCTTATTCCTCATCTCACCACAAAACGAGCTCCTGAATCATTTAAAGAACTCTCCTTAGATCTTAGGTGCACTCATGCTTCTTTTTAATGCAATTATTTCACCCTTATTATTTTATCAAACAGCTTGAAAAGAAGTTTACAGTCGGTTGAACAGGCTAAGAGAAGCTCCTAAGCAAACTCATCCTAAATTCATGTCTTTGAACCTAAGGGCTAGGAAATCTTTTTTTAGGTAAACCCAGTCTTAAAGGAGAGATGAGAGCACATCTTTCTCCTTCTGTCCTGGCCACTTTTTACAGAGGCACAATTGAGTGTTTTAACAAACTGCATCACTGTTTGCTTTGGTGGAAGCAGGGTCTCAGATAGAAAGTCTACAGAGAGTGGTAAGGATAGCTGAGATTGTAAGAAACTCACTTCCTGTTATTCAGGATACTGTTTAGAAGCTCTGTGCTTAGAACTCAAAGCATTGTTAGAGACCCCACACACCCACTTTATGGTCTGTTTCTGTTGCTCCCCTCTGGGAGGAGGTTTCGAAGTGTTTCTAACAGGATTACCAGATTCTGGACTTCGAGAGCTTTGTTCCCTATGCCATCCGTCTAGTAAACTTTTTCTCACCATGTATATGTATATATCCGAACTAGACTGTTGTTTCTCTGTGTCATATAAATGTGGGCATATCCATTTTTTATTTATTTTGTCATGGTTACGTAGTGTATGTTTGAAGGTACAGTGTCCCTTTGAAAGCTGTATGCAACGATAATTTCATTTTAACGTATGCCGAATAGTGACAATAAAGTTATTCCAAGTCTGAAACTGTGGTTCAGCAGGACTAGGAGCACCCGAAAAAGCGCGCCAAGGAACTTGAAGTAGCAGCGTTTCTGGTGACCGCCTCCTCACGCTTGGAGAGCCGCGGGCGCCAGACTCTACAGTCCGCTCCGTGCCATCCAAAGAAGAGACTTGAAGAACGGTAGGAAGGGCCGTCCCTTGGCTTCGGTCTCCGTGCCTGAAGTCGAATAGTGCCCACTTCCACCCCCAGCAGGGGAAAAACAGCCCGCTTCCCCAACCCTAAGCCTGAATTCCATCATTAGAGAACGCCGCCTCCCTTCCCGCCTGATTTCTGCCGTTACCAAAACGCACGAGACGCAACCTTCCAAAGGCCGCCTCGTCTCCTGTTGAAATCTCGCGCGATGTCTAGGACGACGACGCCCTCCCCCCCCCCCCCCCCCCCGCGGGATCTCGCGCCTTCTCCCCGCCTTCTCGCGAAGGGCGGGCTCTGGCCACTGTCAGAGCGGCCTCCGGGAGGCTGCGGGGATCCCGGGGGTGCCTTTGCGGGGCCGGCGCCGACCGACCTCCTTGTTCTCGGCGGCTCTATTGCCGCGGTTGGAGAGAAGAAGACTGCCGGATTCTTACGGCTCGTTCCCGGAGGTGTGTGAGGCTCGATCTCGCCGACTGTAAGCACAACCTGGAGAAAAAGAGGCGCGCGCGTGTTGGCCCGGATGCGAGAGCAGCCGGGGCTTGTTGGGCCACCTTCGCTCCGTTAAATGAGCCGGTGGCTGAAGGCCAAATGAGTAACGGGACTGCAGGAGAGACTTGTGGCGGGAGCTGATATATGGCATTGGCTTGATGGAGGATGATCGTGTTCCTCCTTCGGGTTTTGCCTTCCAAAGCATTACCGTATATAGCGCTTGTCAGGAATAAAGGCTCTTGGTCAAGGGGTCTCCAACCTTGGCAACTTTAAGACTTGTGGACTTCAACTCCCAGAGTTCCTCAGCCAGC
>WNWU01013802.1:3995670-4154330 GCA_012654045.1 Ptyas mucosa
CCTCAGCCAGCAAAGCTGGCTGAGGAACTCTGGGAGTTGAAGTCCACAAGTCTTAAAGTTGCCAAGGTTGGAGACCCCTGCAGTCTTGACAGTTGAGCTTTGTATTTCCCAGTTATACCGGGTTACTTGGAAACGAGGGAGTTTTTCCTGTCACGGGGAGCACAATTATAAATGTGTCACAGTTGTATCACAGTTGTAAATTTGCCTTGTTTTAGCTGTTCTTTAGAAATGGAGGTTGAAACGTTCCTATAGAAATAACAATTTTTGTAAAAAAAAATAATCCTGGATCTTTTTTTTTTATAATCTTATTGTTAACACTCAAAAACAATGTTTAAAAAAACAACCCTTCAAGTGTGCTCTGGAAGAAACTTGTCATGCAGACAGTTGTCATTCTGAGAGGACAGAAGGAAGACTTCGGTAGCTGCCCTTCTCACCTGAACTGTCATTCTTGAGCCAGGATGAGGAACCTCTGCACAACTTGAGGTCACAAGAAGCTAGAAATGCTGCAGAGGCCCAGAGAAAGGACCATTTTTTTCCTTTTTCCCGTCTTCTTTCTTTTTATTTATTAGAACGTAAAATACAAAGGAAAATGAAAATAGTGGGGAAAGTAGGGGAGGGAAAAGAGAAGAGAGGAAAATGTAGGGGGGAAATGAAGAAAAGCATTGACTTCTGACTTTTTAGCGCAGTAGAATAACATACAGTCTCAACTTTTTATTTTTACATAGTAGTATATAGGAATCGTCTCTATAACAACAAACTTACCTAATCAGCAAAACCCAAAGTCAGTGTTTCATTTTTTTTCCCAATAACAAAGTCCAAAAGCGATTTCCAAGTGGATTATTCCATTTATGTCTTGACCAGGGGTGAAATCCAGCAGGTTCTGACACGTTCTGGAGAACCGGTAACAGAAATTTTGAGTAGTTCGGAGAACCAGCAAATACCACCTCTGGCTGGCCCCCGAGTGGGGTGGGAATAGAGATTTTGCAATATCCTTCCCTCAGGAGTGGGGAGGGAATGGAGATTTCGCAATATCCTTCCCCTGCCACACCCACCAAGCCATGCCCACATAACCGGTAGTAAAAAAAAATTGGATTTCACCACTGGTCTTGACATAATTAAAAACTACTATTGGTGGCAATTCTATCTCAGACTCTCGTTCTCTATAGCCTTTACTTAAAATACATGGAATTAAATACAGCTCTCTTTTGAAAGACCTTGTAGCATTGTAAAAGCCATTTCAAGAAAATCTGGAACATAGCATCCAGCTACTTGAAATAGAATATTAGCAATCATCTTAGTAAGGGCATTGGATAAATGAATTCCTTGTTAAAATTAGGTCCTTTCTCTGTGCTTTGATCTCTTTGAAGGGTAAAGATAATGATGTAGATAGTAGCATCTCTTCATCCTTCTTTTCATTCTTTCAAATATTTAGTCCCTTTCTGCATTATGATTCCCAATTTATGGGAGGGTTATTCTTATTCTTTGTTTCTTATACCTTATTCTATAGTTGGAAACAGAAGGAAGCTAGACGTGGCAACACATTCCCAGATCCCTGCAGGAGAGCTGTGGCTTATGATGATTCCAAGGGAAATAAAGGTAGGATTGTTTCATAATATAAGAGATGTTGCAAAGAGTATACTAGCCCAGCCATGGCTGGAGGGAAAAATCCAGTGCCTTGCTTGGATTTTTTCATATCCTCTACAGTTTTTCTACAGTTTTTCATATCCTCTCTCCTTATTCTCAAATTTGTGGGAATCAGGACTGGAACACCAGTGTCACAAAGAATAGTGTAGAATTTTGACAGGGTAGAATTCTGTCTTAATTCTTAATTCTATCAGCTCCAAGGAATAATAATTCAATTTAGAGACTGAATGCATAACTTCTGCATGGCAGAATGCTAATATCTATGTCTTTGTATGAGTAGCCTTCTCAATTCTTATCATAGGGAAGGAATTGAGTAAGAATAAAACTTCATTTTTTTAAAACCACATTTACAACTTAGAACCACTGATGTTTAAGTTTGAATGGGTGTCTGCCTGTCTTGTATGCTTCCTTTTCTGCATCATCATTTATTTGGGGCCATAATGTAGTATCTTATAATGAAAGCTTCCCTTCATCTTAATTGTATTCCTTTTTTACATAATAACCAAATAGATGATGTGGGACTAGCATCTGGCAGAACCCAATAAGGAAAGAAACATTCTTATAAGGATCTGCTTCCAGAAAAGGAGGAGACAGCTGCTCAAGAGGAATACAGAAAATAGGCTGAAGGTGAGAGAACTGAGAGAGAAGGAGAAAAATGTTTATTCTGATTTTGTCAAAATGATAACAATTGAATTAGGAGTGAATTGACAGTGAGTTTATTGTTCAGTGTCATTATTTCATTAACTGAAATACAAGTTCCAGTATCTTTATGAATTATGAATGTTTATTACCATTATTACTAATATTACTGTCAATTTCATTTTATATTCCATTTCTCTGCCTATGGGGAATTCCATTCTGAAAAGTGGTAAAAATGGGAGCCAAGTGTAGCTCCTGAGGGAGTATCCATAGCTTGAGAGCAAGAGAAGAGAAGGCCCTCTGCTGTGACCTAGCAAACAGACATTGAAAAGTAAAGGCAACTTCGAGAGAGTTTCTTTTGCATTTTGTAGCAAAAGTCCTATGGGATAGGATAGGTCTAGGACTTTGGATGTTAAAACAAAGGTGTTAGCCTGTTTTACAGGATAATTGACAATAAGTGCTGAACTTTTTAACACAAGTGTAACATCCAGCATCATGCACTGCTGCATTTTTCACTAACTGAAACTTCCAAAATATTCTAGAATTCAGTTTGGGATGTAACCCAGACCTCAATAAATTTATTTATTATTAAATGATGTCTGACCCAACTAGATGTACCTTTCACCAGTTTGAATATTAAAAACATCTCAAAAGCATTGCCAGCTATTGCAGACATATTCTTTGAAGTAGTGTTTTACTATCCAGAATAAGGTAAACCCCAGTCCTGAGCCAGGTTTCCTGTAGCCCAGCAGAACTTCTCACATGTTTGAATTTAATTCCAGCTTTTTAACTTTGACCATTGTTGAAGTTAAGTAAATGTCGAAGAACTCAAGAAGTTCTTATTGTTATTATGTAAAATACTGTGGAGTAACTGAAAAATTGACAATAAAAATAAAAAATACTCTTGCTGAATTAGTCCATTCAGTGAAGCATTCTGTTTCCAAATCTGATTAGTGAGATTTGAATTATAAGCAGATCATTATGAAGATCATAATTTCCAGTCCCTTCCTCTAATGTTCAGATATCCTGCTTTAAATATAAAATATTTAATGCAAGTATAGGGGGGCAGGGGAGGGAAAGGAAATAGTTTCTGGGAAAGGTTCAGTTTTTCTTTAAACAATTACTCATTTTTTCTTGATCTATGATTTTTCTAATCAGAATGGGAAAAAACACATTTTTTTAAAAAAAAATATTTATTCAGTTTTCTCTTGATTGATAATTTTCCAAATCAAAATGGTTCCAGTCTACTTCCATTTTGTAACCATAAGATACTTATTGTGACCAAAATTAAATACGCTAAGTATATACAGCTTCCAGTATTCTATCAGAATCAAGATCTCCGATTCTGTTTTCCTCAAAAGAAAAATTTCAGTAACAGGGAATGGGAAAATTACAGAGGAGAAACAGTGTCTCTGATAACTGAAATCAAACTGTTTGGAAAAATATAGGGAATTTGTGGACATTTAAAAATAAAAAATAATACCATTCAGAGAAAAATGTATATAATAACTAATATTTAACTCAGAGCTTCCCAATCTTTCACAGTTGACAGTCCGTAGTGTCTCAGTAATTTTTCCACACCAAAAGAAATACATATCAGTTCTATTTATTACATGGTTAGGTCCAAACAACATATTATATCCTAACTAATTAGTAATCAATTGACAAAAATCATTAACATAAATTGAAAGAAAATATATATTCACTTCATTCTTAAATAACCATGCTTACTTACTAATAGAATGTGTTCATTTCTTGGGCATTGCAGAGTTTCTTAAATCAGATTGGAATCAGATTGGACACCATTACCCTCATTTGCTTCTTCACATTAATTTTGCATGTTACCTGCTTTTTATCACAGCCGCCACCAGAAACCCAACTTTGCAAATGAACATCACAAAAATATAAAACATTCCATGGCATCACTGAGTTTGTTGAAATGCCCCATTTGCAACCAAGATATAGCCTGAATCTACTTCCATTTGGTTTCAACCCATTGGTTCTGGCTTTGTTGTCTGGGGCAACAGAGGCCAAGTCGATTTCATCCTCTACAGGTAGTCCTGCTCCCAATGACCACAATTGGGAGCAGAATTTCCATTGCTAAGCAAGGTGGTTGTTAAGTGAGTCATATAGTCATTAAGTAAATCTAGCCCCCCCCCCCCAATTGACTTTGCTTGTTGGATGTTAGCTGGGAAGGTCACAAATGGTGACCATGTGACTCCAAGACATAACAGCCATCATAAATACATGCTGGTTGCCAAACACCCAAATTTGATCACATGACTATGGGAATGTTATTTCTTATGATATGATGATCATAACCTGAAGACTACCTGTACCTTCCTTCAGTGGTGGGATTCAAGTAATTTAACAACCGGTTCTCTGCCCTAATGATTTCTTCCAACAACCAGTTTGCCAAACTGCTCAGAAAGTTAACAATCGGTTCTCCCGAAGTGGTGCAAACTGGCTGAATCCCACCACTGCCTTCACTAGCTAAATTTGCAGGATTTTCCAAGCTTCCCAAACACTGTTCTTTAGGATTTCAAGCTACTGGATATGACCTACTGTCCAGCTGAATAAACAAAATCTGCTCTTTCTCGTCACTTCCTTACTTTTTGGTCATTTTCCTTCGGCCAATTCCTTGCTATTGATAAACATTACTTGTATCTTATGAAAGCAGGCTCTTTTATTCCCTCTTCCATGTTCTGACAAATAAGTTGTTAACAAGAAAGCTGTTAACAAGAAAGGACGTTGTGAGAACTCTAATGCTGGCCAGAGTTTGAATTTCCATACCATGTCAGGATAAAAGCATCTATTGTTGCTATCACATAGCTCTTGTAAGCTTTGATAGCTGACCAAAACAATCTCATCCATATCCATATTGCCTACCAGGCAATCTGTAATGATATTTTGTTACGAATTTCTGTACAGGTATATATGATTCTTTTATGTACAGTGCAATCACCCTCTCTTTTTGTTGAGTCTCTTCCTTTTGAATAAGATACAACCAGAGTTGTATGCCCATCGTGTGTCACTAAGTTTCAGTAATGCCTATGATATATTTGATATCTTATATTAAGAATTTCAGGTAATATAATTCATCCCTACATGAATCACCTTCCACATGTTATATCAGATCTCTCTCTGTTATGTTGGCTCTGCAAAGAATCACCAATCACCACAAAACTCTTTTTCCTTATTTGGTTTCTTTGACCCATTGGGTCCTGAATCTCTTCCACCTTATTTTGAGATACCAGGGTTAGCATGCTTTATTAGGGTAGCCATGAATTGTCTTCTAGAACAAAACTGTAGTACCAGCTGCCAAACTCCACTAGCACTGAGTATTTCCTGATTCTCTTGCTTTTGGGAGGAGGGATCACATTTTTCTACTTGTCTTCCCCTTCTCTGGTGTTTACTTTTCTGTGTCTCTCCTGAGGAGTTTCATCTATCTTGTCCAGGAACTTCTCACATTTCCAGGTGTGTTAAAACCATGCTCCAGTGTCACACTCAGTAATTAACTGCAATCAGCAATGCAATCAACAATTCAGCGGACAATCAATAGATGTCAGGAAGCAATGTAATCATTGAGCAACCTTCTCAACTTTCTTGCCTCTCTTATCTATCTTCTCAAATGGCTTCTAAAAATACCTAAATTAGTTTCTAGTCTAACTGATTAATGTTGCATTTATTTAATCACAATTTATGATGTCTGCCTTTAAAACTAATCAGGTGGCTCAAACTGTTGCTACTAGTGTAATATTTTGTATTGGACATTGTGAGTATATTAAGCAGTATTCCATCATGTTCACCAAGTGCATTACATTTTTTTTAGTCTATATCAAAGTATTGCTTTTGATCTCTAAAAACTTTTTGATTCTTGGTATTTAAATAGCTTCTCCCCCCCCCCCCCCCAATCTTAATCAAGATCCAAAGATACTTATCTGAGAAAGGCAAAAGAACAGCTGAACATTCTTTTGGGATTTCAACTGAGGAGGGAGTGTCAAAAAAGTAAACATGGCAGGTGTGATTGAAGCCCTGCCCTTTTTTAAGGGGTGTAATGTGTACCTAAAATAGGGCAGGGCTTTAATCATATTACCCATTTTGAGGGTATTTAGTTAGTTGTGGAAATCCCTGTTCCAGAAAAATCTGCCTGCTCCTGTTTAATATATTTCTGGCCCTAGACAAAAACTTCTTAATTGGTTTAGGTATTTTATGTTTTAGTTTCTTGCTACTCCAACCCTGTATCTTATTCCTCTGACTTCAGATTTCTTACGCTAAATACTGTTTTCTGTTCCCTACATAATGATTTTGAATATTGATAATATATTGTATTTTGCAGTTTTCTTTTCTTGCAAATCCAGTAGGTGAGGTGTAAGATGTTCAGTAAATTGTTGCATTATTTATAGAATTTACTAAAATAGAATATAATATTGTGACTATAAGATTAATAATCAAGAAGCCTTAGAGCCAAATCCTTTGTAAGAACAACAACTGAAGTTTTCCAGCTGGGTAGTTTAATAATCTGATGTTAGGACAGTTTGTAAATGAAGCTACAGTTGATTTTGACGTCCTGTGCATGTACTTATTTTTACCTGTTTTCTCTGTACTCTATTTTAGACTTTTGTCCTTTTGAACTTTCCCTGCCTTTGGAGTCATCATCAACGAATAGAAAAAAGTAATTTTTTCACTCTCTGCTAACACTGCCATGGATTTGCTTAAAGCCATCAATACTCCTTTAACTACCAGCTCCAAATCATCTAAAAGGACTTTGGAAAAATCATCTCATTCTTCATTCAGTGCTGCCAGTTATTCAGAGGGTAAGAAGGAACATCACAAGAAGAAGCTGAGTGGAAGCAGCGATCCACCCTTGGATGATAGTACTTTCCACAAGTCCAAAAAAATAAAACCACCATATGTAAACACTGAAATGCTGACCTTACGTGAGCCTGATGGCTTAAAAATGAAGCTAATCCTCTCACCAAAAGAGAAAGGGGGTACTATAGCAGAAGATCCCTTTCCGCATTCTGGAGCTACAAAAAAGACCTCTAAGAAGTCTAGTCGGGATGAACAAAGCTCGCAGCCCTCAAACCATGATACACACAGCTTCTTGAAATCCCGCAAGAAGCACAAGCCACCTACAGATCCCCATCCCCTTTCTCCTGCTGAGGGCTTCAGCCCAGACACATCCCTCTTCCCTGAAGGCCAAAGCAGTGATTTTGAGCTTTCAAACTTGGAACCACAAATGGAATCTGGATCTTCATCTGGAGGTGAGTTGGAAGCTGGAGAACTAGTAATTGACGATTCATATCGGGAGATAAAAAAGAAAAAGAAATCAAAGAAGAGTAAAAAGAAGAAAGACAAGGAGAAACACAAGGAGAAAAAACACTCTAAATTGAAGAAGAGTTCTGGACTCTCTTCATCACCAGCAGCAGTGGAAATAACACCACAACTGCCTGTTTCTCCAAATAGCATCCAGTTTGCTCTACCTGCCCCTCCTCCTTCTCCCTCACCACTACCACCTGTTTTCTGTACAGATAGCCTGAATGAGAAAAAGAAGAAGAAAGAAGAAAAAGAGAAGATTGAGAAAATAGAAAAAGAAAAGGTAAAACTGCATAGCAAGTGAGTACTATAAGTTATAGTTGATTCTTGTAATAGCAAATTCAAAATGTTCTTTGTAATTCCAGACTTTAAGACATAATCTGCTACCGGTATTTAATCCAGAGGTTTTTGTGTTGCAAAATGTTTTAGATTCTGTCTTTTTTCATTATCATCATGAACTTAAAGCATAAAGAAATCCTGCATTTTTTCCTCCAACTATAAAACTATGGCTTGTTAAAAAAAATATACTCCATAACAAAAAACTTCAGCTCAGGTACTAATGTATAAAGAAGTGGACTATGAGATGGTTTTTCAGGTATTTCTGTAGGTATTAGAAAGAAATTGATACTAGTACATACTGTAAGATATTATCTCCCTCCCCTTTTTTTCTAATTAGCCAAAGAAGAAAAATATGTCTGCCTACCAAGTATTCTGTAAGGAATATCGTGTGAACATTGTGGCTGAGCATCCAGGAATAGGTAAAATAATAGCTCTGTAAGGGTTGAATTTTTGTTTTATGCTTAAAATCCAACCTCTATTAAAGTTTCTTTAAATTATTTGCATAAAGATTAAACTACCCATTTGAAGAGTAAGTGAGGAGATTACGCACATGCTTATAGAGACACATTTTTAAAATCTGCACTTTCAGGAAGAGATACTTTTTCATAAGTCACGGTGAGAAAGTTCATTTCTTAGTGATACCATCTGCATTTCATATTCAAACTTAAAAAGACATTTTAGCTGGTTGCGGAAAAATACAAAATTAACCATTACATAAATCATCCTGATGGGAAGATTCGAGATTTGAGATGTCACCTCTAAATTTCCAATTAGTCTTTTCCTCACTATTAGAACCCAGAGAAGAATATTTGACACTTACTGTTTGGCCATCTTTAAGTTAGAACTATAAAAGAACTAATTTTAAAGAATAGAAAGATATTTCCCAGTTCTATTCTAGTGCTTGTGGTTTAAAACAATTAAAGTTTCTTATCAGGGTAGGGCCACATAAAACATACTACAATAATTTATATTTTGGCATATTTTAAAAGAAGACCATAAAACAGGGCAAACAGTGTTTTAATTCTCAAGACAACATGGCCAATCGTAGTTCAGGTTCTGAATTTCCCTTTGTCTTGTTACACAGTTTTTGAATTAAGCAAGTGGTCACAGTGTAGCTTGGTGCGAATGTTGAAACCATCTTTAATATTTTTACTTATGGTAGTAATTTGTATAGCCAAAATATATAAAGTCATTCATTATCGGATGCCTTTGCTTTCTAGATTTAATATAAAATTTGGCATGGATAGCTTTATATTTCATAGTTATTGAAAAATATTTATTGTTACATGTGTTGTTAATGTGTCTTATAATGGATTCAGTGGTTAACTAAATGTTCATGAATCAGATACCTCATTAAAATTAGAAACTACCTGCTTTTATTCTGAACTGTTCACCTTCTCTGATTTCCTGCTAGATTTTGGTGAACTGAGCAAAAAGCTAGCAGAGGTTTGGAAACAGCTTCCAGAGAAAGATAAGCTGGTAAATATTTGAGAAGACATTTTTTTAAAAAACCTTGAGTTGACTTGCGGGATGATGCCACCATAGTGCTTGCATTAATTTACTCCCCAGTGTAGTTTATGTATAGCAGTCCCCTCCACATTTAATAATTATGAAATGCTTGGGATCTAAGTACTCTTTAACTATGTGGGCTGCATAATTTGCTAATCAATTGCCTAAACAATGCAGTTTCCATATCAGTTTTGCTTTCCCTATTCTTTGTAGGTTTGGAAGCAGAAGGCTCAGTATTTGCAACATAAGCAGAATAAAGCAGAAGCGACAACAGTGAAGAGAAAGGCAATGTCATCAGAAGGTTCCCCAAAATTGAAAGGTAGCTTCCACATTCTATTACATTCATATGTTTTCTTTCCAAGATAATTTTTATTATTGTAACTAAATATATTGGGATATTTGTCTGTTTCATCAAATTGTTCCAAGATTCCAGAAATGAAATTTAACATTAACCAGCTGATGGAAATTGGCAGATATTAGGGCTATGGTTTACTCCCAGAGTTCAGAATTCAAATATGAAGGTCTGAGAAGTATCAGAAAAGCTGCTTTAGGCTAGGATTGCTATTAGTTTGCCTATTAGTCAGACTATCTAGAACAAGTCTGCATAGATTAGAACAATGAATTAAATACCAAAACACCATAGGCACAAAAAATGTAAATTTGTTTTGGTTTTTGATAATTGTGTATTAAACTGATTTGACTTTTAGATAATTATCAGCTGCCTTTTTAAAATAAAGTAATAGATGGAAATGTATGAGAGATCTGGGAAAACAGTAGTTGAGGAGTTGAGTTATTTGAGAAGAGGCAGCACAGTCAGTATATTTCAAAGAGACTCCACTTAAATTAATTCATTGTAACCAAAGTTGAGAATTTAGTTTTGCTGTTGTCAGGATTTTGTTTTAATCCAGACTTAACTATACTTTCTTTAACTCTGTGTTATTCTTGCTTTTATCACCTAAGTAGCATTTGACCTAAGGTCAAAAGATTCTTATTCAGTCAAAACCTTTTAACTCCATGAATTGAATAATCAATACAAAATATTCACAATGTGAAATAGGCACAAATATGAAGAGAGGGAACTTTGGTGGAGTAGTGATTGGAGAGCTGTCTTTCCTAATCTGATGCTGTCCATGTATATTAGTCTTCATGCCCCACAAGTACCTGGAGATTGTGAAAATTCAAATACAACATAAGGGAAGGTTAACAGGGAAAGCTGCTTTGGACAAAATCAATGCAAGCATGAGTTATTTGAGTTGTGAAGGAATTTGATAATTATTAAACTTCTATGCTCTCTGGGCAGCTTTTCAGCTCTTCTTTTTCCAAAAGCCATGAATTAGAGAAATATTCACATACATGAGATGTTTCCGTTTCACGTTTTTTGTATATTGTATAAGATTACAATTTTAAAACTGTTTTATTGTCCGTTTTCAGCTTCTCTAACAAGCATGCCTTCACCTCATAAAAAGTCCCCAACTAGCACGATGGTATTATCCTCTTCACCAGTGAAGGTTCCTGAGACAGATCCCATTGATGTAGCTGCACATCTGCAATTACTGGGAGAGTCTCTGAGTCTTATTGGCCACAGGCTGCAGGAGACTGAAGTAAGTACCATGCGGTTTCATTCCTCTGTAATATTTGTAGAAAATAAGGAAAAAATATACAAGATCTTTTGTCAGGCAATAGTGAGTTGAAACCTATTTTAAGTCTACCACAGAGAGATATTTGGAAGCAGTTCAGGTAGGTATTTCCCTAATTCAGACTTATAACAAGGAAGAAGCACAATCAGACTTGCATGATTCTATTATTATAGCCAATCTTAATAAAAGTAGTATTACCCTTCCTGTGTAGTTGATTTCTTAGTCTAGTATATCTAGTAAGGCTGACAATATTGTTCTTCAGTCAGATCATGGTAGTCCCTAGGTCACATGTGGCCCCCAGCTCTAGTTTTCAGCATCCTAAAATTGTATTGCAGATGTCTACTTTTGGTAATAAGTTTTCATTTTAAAAAATAAACTATTGAAATAAATCTAACTCACCTACAAAAATTGGAGTTGAAAATTACAGCCCCATCTCTTGTAGTGAATAGTTAAGGTTAATGGAAATCGCAATCCTGAAAAAATCTGGAGTATTGCTATGATTGTACTGTAATCTACAAAATTCAGCATTATTGAATTAGGGTTGATATACCACTACTTCTGCTTCTTATAAATCATGAAGTTTCTAACCTGCAGTACGTTGTTCAGAGTTGCCATTGATTGTTTGAAAACTGAAACTACTTTAAAAAGAAAAAAACAAAGAAGGAATAATTCTCATTATTTAGCATGAAAAATTACCTCATCCAAAGATTTGAATTTATCTGGTAAAGGCAATTAGAAGGTGAATTAGAACAGACCGAAGAAAATATTGTCTACCAGTAATTAAGCTCTGGCATTCACAGAATATGACACTGAATACCAATGGATACAAACAAAAATTAATGGACAGATTATATCAAAAGTTTTTAACCTTGGAGATGGAAAGTAATCTCCAACCTCCAAATATCGAATTGGTAGGGAAAAATATTGGAATTTCTCCACTTCCTACTGAGAGCATCCCAGAAGCATCTGGTTGTCTAAGAAACAAAATGCTGGAGGAAAATGAAGGCTGAAGGCTCTCTATTTTAGATTTTTTTTTTTTAGCCTGCTGAAGTACAGTGCGCTTAATTTGCTAACTGCACACCCAGTGCATATTTGGGTTGAGAATCTACTTTGTGTATTTTATGAAGTGCTACATATTGTGTATGCTATCTTATACATGTGTGGTACAGAATGTAGCCTTTCTTGCTTTCAGTAGAATTCATGTTCATTCATCTGTGTGTGATTCCTCTGTAAAAGCTCTTTCACAGAGCCGAATAGGGCTGCTAAATTTGAGAAAATCATGGTGGACTTAAAATAGGAAGGATACATTGATACTGATAATACTAGATTAACAACTTTTCTAATTCTTTTTTGGCCTCCCAGGGAATGGTTGCCGTATCAGGAAGTTTATCAGTTCTCCTGGATTCAATTATTTGTGCTCTGGGCCCTTTGACTTGTCTCACATCCCAGTTACCGGAGCTAAATGGCTGCCCCAAACATGTTTTGGTAAGTTACACTTAATTACCAAGCTATCTTATTATGTCTTAAAATTTAGTTGTGCAGGGCACAAACAGAGACCCCATTCAGTACAGTAGTTGTATTCACTGCTGCAGATGCAGTTGCAATGGGTGATGGGGATAGCAGGTGGCAGGAGGTAGGCTGCCAACCAAAAGGACAGAGACAGTGGGAGAGATAGGCAGGTGAGTATAATTGTCACATCTATTTCAGCCATTGTTGTTTTAAAACAAAGTAAACGAATAGGAAAAATTATCCTGAACAAAAAATTGAAGATTTGTTGTCAATTTGGGCAATGCAGAAGTGGGGCTGGGAAATCACAAGTTGCCTTTGATGGGGCTTTCCTTAAATGTTCTATTCAAGCAAAAAGTGTTTCACTTTGTAACAAACATATTGAATTAATTTAATGTTTCTGTCTTTTCAGTCAAACACGTTAGATAATATTGCCTACATAATGCCCGGTCTTTGACAAAAAAAGCAAGTGTGGAAAGTAAACTACTGCCATGCTACTGGTGTGTATACATATATATTGCGTTCTTCAAGCCTCAACCTACAGAATTTTAAAGTTTTTTGTCAATAACTGTTTAACGTGCTTTTATGAAAAAAGTCCAGAACTTGAATTTGCAAGAATTGAAGGATGTTTTCTTAAGTCTCTGTGTTTCTACATAATTAGAGTTTAGTATTTTTTTATATATCAACCTTAATATAAAAGGAAAAAGATATATTGAATTATTTTAATTAGAAATGTCAAGCAAGTTTGGGACAAACATGTGCCATGGACCCAATACCACTAATATTTTAGATATAAAACAGAGCCCTGATGGTGCAGTGGTTAAACTGCAGTGTTGCAAGCAAACACTGCCCATGGCCTGGAGTTTGATCCTGACAGAGCTCAAGGTTGACTCATCTTTCCATCCTCCCAAAGACAGTAAAATGAGGGCCTAGACTGTTGGGGCAATATGCAAATAATGCTTCAACATTGTAAACCATCCAGAGTGGTGTAAAGAGCTATGGAGTGGTATATAAGCCTAAATATTATTGCTATAAAATATTACTGGTACTTCTCTAAGTGGAGACAATGGAATGGAGAAAAAATAATGGACATGTTCAAATTAATGATGGGGGGGGGGAAATTGTCCTACAATTAAAGAACTGTTCGGACATTAGGAATTCTTATTAAATGTTGCATTAATTGTCAGGGCTACATACAAATTTGGGAGTGAATGAAATCAAATCATTAAAATGGTTACTTCTTTAATGTGACTGCTTAAAGCAGCTATATTTTTCTACACGCACACAAAACAGTTTTAATAAGTAGCAGTGAGGTGCTAATTCATGTTCATTTAAGTCTTGAAGCAATTCTTCCAAATCATTTTCAAAACATACATAGCACTAGTAATTACAGTATAGAAATGTAATATTTCATACAATGTTCAGATGAGAGAAAAGGAAGATCTTTAGCCTACAGTTCCACGCTCCAAACTCTTCACATTTAGATAGTGACTTCTGAAACAGTAGCTAAAAATATTGTGAAAGAAGGCATGTGCGTTCCCCCAATTATGCAAATTCCAATTTAGCATTCTTATTACCAGCAACTCAACTTCTTTCTCTTATGGTGCTAACATTCATATACAGGCAGTTAGACAGGTGATATTGAAGGACTTATTAATAATAAGAGGAAGAGAAATCTAATGTTTCAGCACTGGCTTAAGCGCTCTGAATCTGTTCTTCTCTGGGAAAGCACTTACATAGGATTAAGTATGACATTTTTAATATAGGAATTTACATTTTTGGATATGTATTTTTGTATATACCATATTTTTGGACTATAAGACGCACCTAGATTTAGAGGATGAAAACAAGGAAAAAAAATAGTTTTTGGCCTCCATGCATCATGTTTTCGCCCTCCCTGGCCCCCAGAAGCACTTTGCAAGCCAAAAACAGGCCCATTTTTGGCCTCCCAAACCCTCCTTGTATTCCGTTTTTGCCAAAAATGTGGCCATTTTTGGCCTGCAGTGTGTTTCTGGGGGCTGTACAGAGCATTGCAGAGTGCTTCCGGGGCCCGGAGAGGGCAAAAACGCCCAGAGGGTTTGGGAGCCCAAAAGTGGGCCCATATTCGGTCTATAAGACGCACCGAAATTTTCACCCACATTTAGGGGGGGAAAGGTGCATCTTATACTCTAAAAAATACCGTAGTTTTAATTAGAACACAAAAAATTCTTTCTATTACTACTGTTTAGAAAACATTTACAGGTAGTCCTCAACCTATGGCCACAATTGAGCCCAAAATCTGTTGCTGAATGAGATAGTTGTTAAGTGACTTTTGCCCCATTTCATGACTTTTCCTGCCAGTTAAGTGAATCACTGTAATTGTTAATATAGTAATGCACTTGTTCACTTGTTAAGTGAATATGGCTTCCCCATTGACTTTGCTTGTCAGAAGGTCACAAAAGGTGATCACATAATCTAGGATGCTGGGTCATAAATAAGAGCCAGTTGTCAAGCATCCAAATTTTGATCACATGATCACGGGAGTTGCTGCAATGGTCATAAGCTTGAAAAATGGTGATAAGTCACTTTTTTCCAGTGCAGTTATAACTTCAAATGGTCGTTAAATAACCATTCAGGTAAGTCAAGAACTAACCTGTATTGGTTTTATAATCTATACACCCTTATCATAATTGAACTCTAGGTTATAACAAGTATTGATTAAAAGGAGATTTTGAATTTTTAAAAAAGTATTCATATGAAAATAGCAATACAGGCAGTCCACGACTTACAACCATTCATTTAGAAACGTTACAAGGTGAAAAAGTGGCATATGTCCAGTCCTCACACTTAAGACCATTGCAGAGTTCCCATGATCATGATTGGATACTTTGTGACCCTCGTATTTACATCCCAGGGTAATGTAGCGCCATTTGTGACCTGTCCAGCTGGCTTCTGACAAACAAAGTCAATGGGGGAAGCCAGATTCGCTTAATGATCACAGCAAAAAAATAATAAAATTAGGTGCAGTCACATGATGACTCACATAACCACCACATTGCTTAGTGATGGAAGTTTTGGTTCCAACTGTGATTGTGAATCGATGTGTCCTTATAGTGTGATTAAAAAAATGGATAAAACAAATTTTAAAATTCTAACCTTATCACATAGGATTTAAAAATCTTAAAGCAACAGGAAAGGAAATAATTTTGAATCCAAGTATATACGGTACATCACTTACCTAGGCTCTTAGAGTGGATATTTTTCTAGTTGGTAGACTATTAAATTGACTGGTTTTCCATCATTTCATCTTAAGCTTCCTGTAAATAATGAAGCATCTGTCCCCATTCCTATCCCCTCGTTAAACCTAATGATTAAAGTACTATGTGCTAAGAGCTAATGACTTGAGGTTTTAAAAACCTATTCAGATTTTATATTATTTGAACAGGGCTACAAACAATATAAGAACCAATTGAGATAGTGATTAAGGCATCAGACTAGAAACCAGAAAAACATGGAAGCCAGCTGGTGACCTTAGGCGAGACATTTTTCTCTCAGCCCTAGGAAACAGACAATGGCAAACTACTTCTAAAAATCTTGCTATGAATCACTGACTCAAAGTTGTGCAGATATACAAGCAGTATATGAACTATAAAGAATATCAATCTTTAGAGCTGAACATTTAGCAGAATCATTTAATTGCATTTATACTAAATCACTGCTTTTGGAAAGTTCTTTGAGTTTTCTGCATTGAGTGGAAAGTCTTTATATTAGGAGTTCGGTAGCACCTTTTCCAACTAAGAAATGTAATTAAAAGGCATAATCAGTCTGACCAAATGAGCTACATCTTACAAAAGCTTATTCCATTTAATACAATTTGTTAGTTGGTGCTATTAGACAACTGATTTTTTTGCCAGCCTAACTAATACAGCTCTCCTACAAATGAAGAAAGGCAATTTTTACTTATGTCCTTCTGTCCTGTGTTACCCCACCCACAGATATATCACAAAAGCTAGAAAAAATCAGAACACAGAAGATAAGCACAGGCGAGTCAGAAATAATTGCCTTCTTCCAGTGGCTGAAATAATCTGTCAATTAAAGGCTTTAATTCATAAACAAACAATATGTAGCTTAAATTTTCAGCATCTTGGATTAAATAGATCTGCTTCACATTTACCATGTGCAATGTGGTAGACTTGATGTTTTTAAACATATAAATGTACTTGATGTACTTTTATTTAAAATTTGTACACATTTGTATAATACATATCTTGTCATATTTGATAGTGAAAGGTTTTGAACTATGCTTTTGTTTTTTTATAATTCCTGCATTTAACCACCTTGCTATTGTACATAAATGTTTTTATACCTGGAAATTTCATTTTGATTCATTTCTATTTCCTCCTATTAATTCATGTACAGGTTTTTCAGTATCAGAAAATTTTCTATCCCTCTGCCATCAGTATGACACTATACTTGTATGATAATCACCTATATATATATCCTGTAGGACTCTATATTCTATGGCATTTTTTTTTAATTTTGTCTCAAGGTTATTACAGTTCGAAATTCAATCAGTGTGTCTACCAGGAACAGTTGTTATAAACTTTTTAGTTGTAAATGAGTTTGTCATAATTTTCATGTGAGGTTTGTGGGTCACTGCTGGCATTTATAACAGTTTGGGTCCTGAAGTCGAAAAGCATAGTACTGGTAATCCTCAATTTACAACAGTTCATTTAGTGCAATGGGGAAGCCAGATTCACTTAACAACCATATTACTAACTTAACAACTGAAGTGATTTGCTTAACAACTATGGTCAGAAACATCACAAAATGGAGCAAATCTCACTTAACAAATTTTTCACTTAACAACAGAAGTGTTGGGCTCAATTGTGGTCGTAAGTTGAGGACTACCTGTACTTTATTTACTTAAAATATGAAAACTTGAGCCTGTAACAGATCAACATGTAGATATATTCTTACATTGTTTTTGACACAAGCTTGATTGTTTTAAAATTGAGACGTTTGTCCCCATATGCATTAGCATATCAAGCAAATTGTTGCTATTAAAGTTATTAGGAAGATGATCTGTTTTTGAGGTATTATTTCTATTTCCACATTAAATGACATCTAGATAATAAAATACTGAAATATTAGTACTATGTTCATGATGCCAAATACCTTGAAATCATCAGTAATCAATATTGCTGTACTATTAGATTTAAAATTACTTTTTCAGTTGGGTACATTTTGCATATGTATACTGTACATATAAGTTTTCTGGCAGAAATTCAAACATGTTACTTTCCAGTATTCCAGTAGATTTAGAGTATGAGAAATAGCTTTGCATTTATGGTTGGAAGTTGCAAATGTACTTTTAAAATTTATAATCTTAAATTCATTTGAATCAGGATGAGAATCCAAAAATTTTCTCAATGCTCTACTGAGTCAACTCAACAGTGTTTCTTTCGTGCTTTGAGTTGATATAAGTATTTAACTGTATGTAGAAAGCTACAAATAATTCACTGAACATATGGGTTTGAATAATTACCTAAACGCTGCTATTGAAAAAGAACTTAAAGACATCGGGGAATGGAAGATACCTCAGCTCGGCCCTAGTGGCAGCAAAGCGCCTTTTTACGGATAGGTTTCATACGGCTTCGATTGCGGCAGAACGAAATGGGAGTCTGTTCAGGCTGCTTTCTCCCGAGCAGGCCCCCTCACGGAAGCTACCAACAAATACTGCGATGACTGGGAGCGGTTTGGGTCCCATTTGCGACCTATAATTATGGCATCATCCAACCGTCGCCGCTCGCTGTCATCCGGTAATAAACCCTTCCCTGCAGCAAGAGCCTTGGGAAAAGACTACAACTCCCAGGCGTGCTTGCAAGGAAATGCCTCCCTCGGAAATAGAACATCTCATTGTCGGGGAAGATGTTTAAGAGCGGGCTGTGCCCGCATCCCGCCAACCCGCTTCCTCCATCAGATTTCCGCGTTAAAACTCCGCTCCCAAAGGAGGCGCTTACGCTACGGGGTGTGTCACAAGAGCAAAGAACTGGGCACGCCCCCTGCAGCTCAGAGCGGTCACGTGACCCACCCGTGGCCCTGTCAGCTGATCTCTGCTAAGCCGTGGCGGTCGTCTAGGTGGTGATGGAGTTTCTTCTCGGCAATCCTTTTAGTTCTCCGGTCGGACAGCGCATTGGTAAGCTGCCGCCTGATTCTTGCGTTACGCTTCCTCTACCCCACTTTCTCCCCTCACCCCTCCCCGTGTCTCCCGATTTCGACCGCTCGCGTAACTGTAGCTTTAAACTCCGGATTTTACCTCAACTCCGTGTCTAACCGCGGGAGGGGCGGAGCTTATAAACCATGGAGGCGGGGTTTAGGGGTTTTTTTCCCCTCTGGTCTATGGGGATAGGATATTCTTCTGACGGACAATTAGTGCTGATCAATGGGGTATGATCGAGGAGGCGGGTTGGCCTTGTAAGCCAATCCTGTCGCGGTAAGAGTATGGAGGGGGGGTCTCGAAGAAGGGATAAAGTTTGCTTATTTAAAGAGGACGCGCCTCTGGTGCGAACGTCACGCCCCCTGGAAGGCTTGGTCGCTCCCTCAGGGTGGGCTGCCTGCGAACAGCTGAGGTAATTTGGAAAAGACCTTCGAAGCCTGCCCAGCAGTTGCTTTCGAGTTTGAGGAAATAGCTCATGTCGCAAAAGCACGAATTGGCAAACTCTGAATGGGCGGAGGCCTAAATGCTTTCTTCCTCTGGTCTTCCCAGTCACCAGAGACCGTAGACTACAAATTCCGTCTCTCCTTAGGTGCATGGAATTTTTTCAGTCTGTCCCATGGGGATAGCATTGACTGAGGGACACTAAATGGCTGTTCGGGGCACTAAACAAAGTCCAGTCCTAAGGAGAGGAAAATCTCTCTCTTAGCAGACACAGCATTTAAGTCACTGATGAGGAGCTTGTGCCCTTCCTGCTGTTGCTAAATCGCGTCTTGAAGCCTTGCTCATCTTTCGTCATACAAGCTGGGGCTCCTGGGAACTGTAGTTCTCAAATGTTTGCAGAGTTACATGTTTTCTGTTGCTGGCTTAAGAATTCACAAAGTTAACATTTACGAACCTATTGTGCATCTTTTTGTCCTTAGCTATGCCTGGGTTGCTAGGTTTAATCTTTGTTAATGTTTAACACAGAACTCTTAATGATCTAATGGGGTTTTTCCTTATTTTTATGAATATGTTCTAAATTACGTTTAAGGATCTTAGGACAGGTTTCAGCAATGAATGCTATACAGTGGTCAAGAATGCGTGAGAAAATAGTGACATTGTTTCCTAAATCTTTCTTTATCTGGAGGAAAAGTGCTGTAGGTAGTCTTTAAAAATTAAGGCATGACATTCACTTCTTGATCTTGGGGTTCTTATGTCAGATTGCATGGAAAGAGGAGACATTGCCAGGGTTGGTGGATGTGTATTATATGTATCATATAACCATGCAAGCATATAGTTTTGTAAGTAAAAAAGCATACTACACAAGAGTCATCTCACTATTCTACAGGTATATATTTTCCCTGTGGCATCATGATCTGTTTCATTCTCAAAAATCCCATGTGATTTAACTAAAATATATTTCTGATTTAAATCTGAAGTTAAACTCTCCAAATAAGATCTTTGTCTAAATTCATATATACGTATATGCTGTTCATAATGCTGGGTAAAGTCTAGACTTGGAGTAGATTAGAGACATTAAAATCAACTGAAACCAAATAAGATATAAATCTGTTCCACTTACTTACGTGCTTTGCTTCATTTTATTCAACTCGGTTTTCACCCAATATAATTGTATGTTTGAAATATAATTTAAACTCCATATTTTGAAATGTGCTTAGACTGTAATAAATGTTAATAGCATTAACTGATAAAGCCCCTTCTGCCTTTAATGGGGAAAAAAATAGATAATAGTTTTTTGATGATATTGAAGTCCATGGAATCCAAAACCTTCAAAACCGGTAATTCTTAACACGTTAGTGATGTGTCATAAATTGCCACATCTCCACACCCTGGCAACAGGCTAACATACATCTTGCTAAGTTTGCCTGTAAGAACTCAGGCAATACGCACACATATTACCAGTTTGGAATATCGAATTTGCTGGCACATTTAGTTTTGTGGTCTTCCAGCTAGAATTCTTGTTGTTGTCAGGTGAGTTTTAAACTGCTTTGTTCATTCCATATAAAAGTTGTGGGGCCTGAGTTAGACTTCTGAGTTGTTGATGCTTCTAATTACAGCTTCCGAAGCTGAATTTAGCATGTACATCATTCACATCACTATGTCTTAGAAAAGCTTCATAAAAGGAGTAACATTCAGTTGCCCTTGTTTTTTCCCACTTCAAATGCAAAAACGTATGAAATGTTATAACTCAAAATCGATTTCATTGATATATGAGAGGAAAAAAGTGTTTAAAAGAAGACGAGGCTCTTTTATGAGGTCTCAATCCAAAGAGATGTTCAACAGAATGTTCAACACAGGAATACATGAGAACCATAGAATGAGATAGAATCAGGCCAGTGGTTTTCATTTGCAGCATAATGCACAATCATAAGGAAACGGAAGAAGTTGTTAAGATAATATCAGTTTGCCATGGGCAATCTTCCTTGCTATCTTATGTTCTGTATTTCTTAGATTTGGAGAGCAAACGAGCTTAGTTCCTGAGTTATGGGTGCTCCATGGACCCACAAAAGGGTTTTCAAAAAACCCCCCACCATTTATCCAAGATGGTATAAGGACTCCTGCCTTGGGCACGGAGTTGGACTCCAATGTCCTGTCCAACCCTATCATTCTATAATTTGCTGCTTTCAAAATGTATCCAAATACTGCTGACAGTATAAGCAACAGGAGCAGAAGTAGGTATATTGTACTCTTATATTTTTCAAAGAAAGTACAGCTTCATCTAGAACAGTCTTCCTGAGCCTATTTATCCTGCAAGATTTGCAGATCTCGGGGAACTCCTACGTAAAAATTATACCTACAGTTAGTACTGTTTGAAACATGAAGTTAAAAAACACTTTTTTTCAATCAAACTCATGGAACTCCTAATAACCTGTCACAGAACCCTGGGGTTTCATAGAAGAATCCCAGTGAGAAAAGATGATTTATAATCAGAGACCTACTCATTTCCTGAACCATAAATTTTCAAAGTATTGGAATTCAATTTCAGTTTATCATCTTTATGCAGCACTATGTATCCAGGTACTAATCCCACTACTATGTGTATTGTGAAATCAAGTGGCACCTAAATCTGATAAATTAAACCACCTAAGTGATGACGGAGGAATGGAGCTGCTTAGTAATAGCATATTTGTGACACTCAGGTTCAATACCCTAATAATGCAATACTTTCTATCAGTGGCTTCTTATAAGTATTGTTTTATTATCTTATCTAATCAGTTAAAAAGTACACTTCAGGGCCTTTAGACTTCAAAAGACCTGGGACCAGAATTTTAGAAATTTGCCCAGAAGCAGGCAGGAGAAGGATCTCCAATGTATCACTCTTATATAGCTAATATATTTTAAACATATTGGTTTCACAGCTTTCAGTTAATAGTATTGTTTTAAAAACTGAACCACACCTTAGAAATCCCAAGAAACTCTGGCACCTTCTAAGTGTTTCAGTTTGCTAAATTACTGTTGCTAGACTGTTATTATCACCTTATTACAGAAATTCACTCAGGAAAAATAAGTGGCATTTTTAATCTGCTCTTCTGAGTGAAATTTCTTTTCCTTTCATTTGTCCTGTTCGTTTGTTGCTTGCTTGTATTACTGTGGATAACTTTTCCTCTTTTCCATTAGCTAATTACTTGTTATTACAAGTTAGTACTGGTTTAAGTCTAGACATCCACTTTTTGATGGTGATGGTGGTAGTGTTTTTTTTTTAATACCAGCAGTACTCTTCCCTGAACTTAAATTTACCTGTTTGCCAAAAGCAATTGAGACTGCACAGATTGCAGGGTTAAACATTAGGACTAACAGCTTTGTTGGTTATCACTCTGGCATTAGCAACATTGTGGAGAGAACAAGATCTGCCTACTGTACAAGACTATTGTGTACATTATTTTTTCTGAAGAATCATTCATAGATTAGAATTGTGCAGTATTTGATTCAAAATAGGCAAAGATGGTTTAGATTCAGTATGGGCATCATTTCTTTTTCTACAGTGTGAATCTAGTCATTCAGGTTCAGGAAATATCGAGTTCAGGACGTGCTACAGAAGTAGTGGCAGAGTGTAGCTATGTGCTACCAACTCCTTACTGCAGGGGTGTCAAACTCGATTCCATTGAGGGCCACATCAGGGTTGTGTTTGACCTCAGGAGGCTGGGGTAAACGTGGCCAGGATGAGCATGACCAACTTGACGTCACTCGTGCCGGGGGCTCCTGTGCCGGCCCGAGCACTCTGCCAGCGAAAACAGGCTCCCAAGCTCCATTTTTGGCTGGGACGGCCTCCTGCAACCCTCTGCCAGCAAAAACGGAGCTCAGGAAGGCTGCATGCTCCGTTTTCACTGGCAGAGGCACTGCAGGCCAATCCTTCACTGTTTCCAAGGTGGTCCCATGGGCCAGATCTAAGCACCCTGCAGGCCAGATCTGGCCCATGGGCTTTGAGTTTGACACCCCTGTCTTACTGCCTCTACAACATCTCTGAAATCAAGTGTTTACCTGAGCCTGCACATCTCTGGAGATGGCAGCTATTGAATAGACTATTATAACCAAAAGCTGGATAAGCAAACAAGGAGAAACCTATCAAAGTGCTTTCAGCAATAGGCAACATGACTAATGACTGGGATGGAGGAACGCAGTCGCCTTATTTGTGTGTATTCAAGGTTTAATTATTGTTTAAGTGTTTATGTTCTGTTGTATATATAATTGTTCTAATACGTATAGCTTTTTCTGGTCATTTTCTTGTTTTGATTTTTGTAGTATCACTTTATTATAGTATTTGGGATTTTTCTTTTGTTATAGTTAAAAAGCATTTTTAAAGAGTTACCACATGACTAAAGACTGGTAGCAAAACACATAGTGTCTGTATCATGGGAGGAATTATTACAAAGGAATTATTAGGCACCGTAACTGACTGGCTTGGTCCCTGCGGTATGTCCTAAGGAGAATGGGCCCTACATCTAGACATTTTTTTTTCAAGAGATATTTCATCTTTAATTTTGGACAAGATCATGATTACTCTTAACCGCTCCATTATGACTCAAGGCTCCTATTTGAGGAGCAAGTGAAGCTGTGTCTGTGAGGTCTAGAAAAACTTGCCATAGCCAACCCACCATGGCCAACTCCCACAGGACAAGAATTACACTAATATCAAAGAAATGGTGGAATAGAATCATTAAAGAAAAGATGCAAAAGGGGAAACAAAATGAAATGTGAAGGGCAAAAATTAAAATATATTTTTAATTATTTTAAATAAATAAATTGAATTGTTGAATTGGCCATGGTATGTTGGCCTATTCTGGTCTAGGTAGGCAGCTCCAATTAATGCATCAACTGCAAACTTTCCCAGAACAGAAGGCCTTATAGCCATTCACACTTTGGTTCATTTGCTCTGTTGCAGCACCATGTGCACGGTGCTGTTGTTGAAGACCATTAGAAAGTTGTAATTGGTCCAGAATGGAGCAGTTCAAATAGTTATGGGTGTATCTGTACATTGAGAACTGCACTGGTGACCAGTTGACTTTTGTGTGCAATTTGAGATGATGGTTGTCACCCTTAAAGCCCTCTATGATTCTATATAACAGATAAATGTCATGAGGACTGTTTCCCAGTTGTATTTGTCCATTCAATACCATCAGAAAGAGTAAGCTCCATGTGGCTTCCCTCTCTCAGGGAATCCCATCAGAAAGGACTGAGAAAGTGTACTTTCTCAACTGCTCCTCCCCTTCTCTAAAATATTTTTCCTAAACTCTGACTGGTTCCAATCTTGCTAAGATTAGGAAACCTATCAAAATCTGGCTCTATCAGCAGACCTTAGGAGTAGATCTGTTTTGAGTATGTATTCATTTAATTGAATTGTATTTATTCCCTAGTGCACTGTGAATATTGTTACCAGTTGTAATGATCTTGTTATACTAATTTTTTTTAAACATGTTTATGTGTATTTGATATATAAACCTCTCAGAGTCAGCAATGGCTGAAGCTGTATATAAGCCTAGGAAATTGAGTACTAGAGGTTGCTATTTTTTTCCATTTCCACAGAGAAAGCTACTGATGGCTCCTTACAGAATGAAGATTGGGCTCTTAACATGGAAATCTGTGACATCATTAATGAGACAGAAGAAGGGTAAGGAAACAAGTGCTGAAGTCAATGGTCATTTTCTGGGTAGGTTCACTGATGATTTTGCATTAGCCTGTACAATTTCTGAGATCCTTAAAGACACACCCAGCTCAGGAAAAGTGAACAGGGAGCATTGATATAAAACATAACAGCTCAACGCTGAGTCTTGTGATGATTTTCAAAAAGCAGCATACTGCTCAAACATTGTTTTTGTTATCAGTGCCAAAAATTCCATTACTAAGTCGTAATTCTTTGCACAAGGGTAAAATCAATCTTACACGCTTTTCCTGAAATCTGAAAAAATAAAAATATTCTTAGTCATCTGGTTAATGTATTTTTCTTTAGATCTGTTAATGTTACTTGTTAGTTCTTTTTTTAAATAATTCAAGTATCTGCTTTCACTTTTTAGTGCCTCATTTTCAGATATCTTCGTTAAGTTTAGGAGTCTTGGTTCTTTTAATTCATGTGAACAAAAATGTGTGTTGTGGGGGGGAAGAGAGTCATTTAATGTATTATGAAGAAGAGGTTGCTCTTTTTGTGCTTTGGTTGGGTGATTCCAGGGTCTAATTGAAAAAGAAGAAACCTGATTCTGACCCTTATTGTCTGGCAAACTGCAAGCATATATTTTGTTTGTTTTTCTTTTTTTAAAATTTTAAAACAAACTTTATTAAATATCAAACTCATAAAAACAATTAAAACCATAATAAAATATTCATATACATAGATCATATCTTATATTAACTTTCCATTTATATTCTTATACATATCTATATCCTATAGAGATTATAAATTTCATAACCTAGTCCCACATACATCATCCTGACGGTGAAATCATTATTGGTATTTATATGAGGTAAACATGTAGATACACAACCGATTATCAGTTATTAATTTTAAGCTACTCATCAAGATTGTCTTTATACCTTACTAAGAATATCTTTATCCACTTTTTTCCCTCTTAATCCAATCATACCACTTGTCCCATACCTTAAAGTACTTTGAGCTTTCCTTATCCTTTAATTTCAGTGTTAGTTGATCTGATTCCGCACATGCGTATATTTTTTGTATTATCTGTTGGTCAGTTGGCAAATAATCCATCTTCCAAACTTGTGCAATCGCTATTCTGGCCGCCGTAATTATATGATGTATCAAATATTTTGTTTCTTTTCTAATATTTCGTTTATATATTCCTAGTAGAAAAATCTCTGGATCTAGCTCTACTTCTTCTCCTGTAATTTGTAATATCCAATTTTTAATTTTCCCCCAGTATACCTTGATTTTAGAACATAGCCACCATACATGATAAAAAGTTTCTCGAGCCTGTTTACATTTCCAACATTTCAGGTCCAAATTAGGGTACATTTGTGCTAGTCTCGAGGGGGCAAGGTACCACCTATACCACATCTTGTATTGATTTTCCTTATAGGTTACAGATTTTGTTGTTTTGATGTTGTTCTCCCATATCCTTTCCCATTCTTCTAATTGAATATTTTTACCTATATTTCTAGTCCAGGCAATCATTTGTCCTTTGATTATATTCTCATTTAAGTCAATTTCTAATAAATATTTGTATATTTTAGATATTAATTTCCCTTCCTTCTTTTCCAGAAGTTTATCTAACCTATTAGCGTTCACATTAATTCCTCCTTTGTTTGTTTTTCAGTGTTAGTATTTTTATTATCTGATCTTTGCTATTGTTAGGCCCAAAGATGCTTTTCGAGCCATAAAGAAAAGAATTGTGGGAAATAAGAATTTCCATGAAGTGATGCTGGCTTTGACGGTGAGTAGCATGCAAATTTCTCAGTTACAGTGGATATAGAAAACCTACACACCCTTTAAAATGCCAAGTTTTTGAGATGTAAAAGAAATCAGATCAAGATAAATCATTTCAGAATTTTCCCCACCTTTAATGTAACATATAAGCTATATACAATTCAATTAAAAACAAACTGAATTTTTTAAGGGAGAAAATAGCAATAAGAAACCAGAATAATGTAGCTGCATAAGTGTGCACCGGGACGGGTTTCAAAATCCGTTGCTACCAGTTCACTCGCATGCGCGTGCAACGCTTCTGTGCATGCACAGAAGTGTCTGGGTGGGTGGGTGGAGCCTTCTGCTGCCGCTGCTACTGGTTTACTTGATCCGGGGCGAACCGGTAGCAACCCAGAACTGGTGTGCATACCTTTAAACTAATATTTTGTTGAAGTATCTTTTGATTTTATGACAGCATTCACCCTTTTGGGGTAGGAGCCTATCAACATGGCACATCTTGCCTTGGAAATATTTGCCCGCTCTTCCTTGCAAAAACACTCCAAACATCAGATTGCAAGGGCATCTCCTGTGCCCTTTCCCGCCTCTTCAGATCACTTCAAAGATTTTCAGTTAGATTCAGATCCAGGCTCTGGCTGGCTGTTCCAAAACTTTAATCTTCTTCTGGTAAAGCCATTCTTTTGTTCACTTTGAGGTATGTTTTGGGTCATCGTGATGAAAGGTGAAATTCCTGTTCAGCTTCAGCATTTTAGCAGAGGCCTAAAGGTTTTATGCCAAAATTGACTGATGTTTGGAACTTTCATAATTCCCTCCACCTTGACTCAAGCCCTAGTTCCAGCTAAGAAAAGCAGCCCCAAAGAATAATGCTGCCACCACCGTGCTTCACTGTAGCTATGGTGTACTTTTGGTGATGCACGGTATTGTTTTTGCACCAAACATGCTTTTTGGAATTATACCCAAAAACTTCCACTTGGCTTTTTCCTACATGCTTTTGTCAGACATGCTATAGGTTTTTGCAAAAGGTAGCAGGGTTTGGACGTTCTTCTTTGTAAGAAAAGTCTCTCTTTTGCCATCTACCCCACAGCCAAGACAAATGATTAATTGGGAGATTGTATACCTTATATGTTATATTAAAAGTGGGGGAAATTCTGAAGTGATTTTCCAATATTAGAGGGGCTCCTACAACATGAAGAGGTTAAACTATTTTCCAAAGCACCAAATGACAAGACAAGAAACAATGGATGAAAACTAACCAAAGAGAGAAGCAACCTAGAACTAAGGAGAATCAGCCAATGGAATAGCTTGCCTTCAGAAGTTGCGGATGCTCCATCACTGTCTGAAATGGTATAGGGCCGTGATGGCGAACCTATGGCAAGGGTGCCACAGGTGGCACGTGGAACCATCTCGGTGGGCACGCGAGCTCAGCTCTGGCATACATGCGTGCACTGGCCAGCTGATTTTTGGACCTTCTGGGCCCACTGGAAGGTCCGAAAGGTTAGCCATCACTGGTATAGGGTCTCCTGCTTGAGCAAGGATTAACTAAAAGACCTTCCAGCACTATTCTCTGTTCTCTCTTGGTCTGATTTTTTTTACACCTCAAAAACTTGGTATCTTAATGGGTGCATAGACTTTTTTACTTCCACTATACATAAAGTTATACCTTCACTTTCTCTGTCACCTTTGCTTTTTACCATCTGTCAGTGGGGATACCTTTCCAATTAAGCTTTATTGACAAACTGAATGACAGGCAGTTCTGTTCCAATAGGAGGGTGTTAGCAAGGGAGAAAGCTATTGTGGTAAGTGCCTTACCTCAAGGATATTCCTGGAAAAGAGGAGTGATCTCTAACCTAGAATACTAAATTTTCATCAGAAGCACTTTTTAAAAAAAAAAAAGTATATTGTGAAGATTGTCTGAATTAATTGAAAGGCAATGCAGATACACTTGGCAGTAAAAGAATAATTTTATTGGCCTACCGTGAAACAACCATACCTTTCTGTGAACACTTGCTTGTGAACACCAAGGCCAATTTTTGCAACCAAGGAACTGAATCACTTGGTATTGATGATGTATATGTACTTCTAAAACACTAGCTGTAATGTGATCAGGAAATGAAAAGGCAAAAAGCAAGTAAACCAGAAGTAATTTCTAATGCCTCTTGTTTGACTTCGCAGGTTCTTGAGACATGTGTCAAAAACTGTGGCCATCGCTTTCACATACTGGTTGCTAGCCAGGATTTTGTAGAAGGTGTATTAGTACGAACCATCCTTCCCAAAAACAATCCTCCAGCCATTGTACATGATAAGGTGCTGACCCTCATCCAAGTAAGTGCATCCCTGTCAATCTTTCTGTCTTTCAGAGGGCCCTCCATGTATCATAACGGTTACTTTGCCTAAACCACAAGCTCAGTTTATTTTCAGGCCAGTATGTAATCTATACTTATTAAATAGAAGTAAACTTTCTATCCATGCTTGATTTCCTGAAGATAAGTGAAATCTGAAACATGTATTTGTACCTTGTAGATGTATTCAATTTGCATAATGTCAGACCTTATCTTGTATAAAATAATAATTATAAATAATATTAGACCTTATTTTGTATAAATAATTATGTTACTCTTCATGGTAAAAGGCAAAACACAGGCAACAATCTGAAGCTACCTTTTTAACTCAGCTAGAATAGCTTACAAGCTACAAGCCTACAGTCACAGGGGCTAGAAACTTAACATTGTGATAAGTGGAGAGCAAATTTAATAAATTAAACGTTTTTAAAAAGTTAAAATCAGGTTTTCTAACAGCCATATATGCTACTAGTGTTATCATATATCTAGTATTTATCAGATCATTCCAGTATTTAGACTCTGACCAGCCCATGCAGCCAAAAACCTTTTAAAAGCTGAAATGTTCAAATCTGGTAACTGTTCTCTGCTTTTGATGCATTGTCTACTTTTTTTGCATGTTTAACAGAATCATAATGTTCATGTTTTTTAAAAAAAATCACACATGAATTTAAAAATGAAAAATTGTAATGATTTTTCTGTCTTTATAGTCCTGGGCTGATGCCTTTCGTAGTACACCGGACCTGACTGGGGTGGTGACTGTCTATGAGGACCTGAGGAGAAAAGGCCTGGAGTTTCCCATGACAGATCTGGATATGCTATCACCCATCCATACACCCCAGAGGGTAAATATTTAATGCACAATAATTCTTTATTTGCATTACAAATACTAGAGCAAAATATTATATGAAAAATATTATATGGAATATATCTTGGAGATATTTAGAAACAGTGATGTTGATTTGTTCCCATTTTTTCCCTTTCCAAACTGATACATGTTATGAAAGAAAATGAAAGAGCTGTATGGCAGGATACATCAAGTGTAGTGAAAGTAAGCAGATCCCTTGGAGTCAAAGGAGAATTTATTGCTATCATAATCAAAGTCTAAGAACTATACAGAATTTAAGAAAACAGGCTTCGTAACCCCTGTAAGACATAGTTGAGAGTTCTGAACAAAAACTGCCTATGCAGTTTTGCACATTTCTCCCAAATCACACAATCTAATTGAAAATCTGCTTTGCTTTGAAAAGCAACATATTTCATCCTATCTGCTGCTCGCTGCTCATGCAGAGAAATGGAAAGAGCCAGGCTGCAGTGACTGCTTTGAAAGCCACAGAGAAATATTAAGGGGAATGGGAAACACTTTGACCTGCAGGACTGGCTCATTACTTAGATAAAAAAAAAACACGATAATTGTGGATAAGAAAAACAGCATATAATATACTGGGCAGATTTTTTTTTAAATACTGTAGAAATAATTGAACTGTTCTTCCTCTCCTTTATGGATTTCTCTTTAGACTGTATACACGCCACCAGAAGCCCAGTCAGGAATTATTTCATCAGCGGATTCTCCTCAAGCGATAGATTCAATCCTGCACCCTGTATCTTTACCACAAGTTCCAGAAATTGCAGCCGATGCCTCTATCACACCTACGCCAGACCAGGTAAGAGCAACATGAACCACTCCCTTCCCTATATATAAGAGAGTTTCTTGTTGAAGGCCAACCCTTTCTATTTCATTATGGCAAGTTTCTGAAAAAAGGAATCCAGTCACTTATGGACCAGTGTCAAAGGACATGTTTGTCTGAAAGAGCAAGCAGCGCATGTAACAATATCATGCAGATGATTTAGACAAGATATAAGGATTCCTCTCTTTTCTGGGTTGATGGTAAATTGTCTGCAATCCTATTACCATTTGTCATACAGAGAGGATAGTTTGTCTTTTTCTGCATTTCAGATGTTCAGTATAAAAATATTAGGGAAAGGTAAAGGTTCCCCAGCACATACATGCTAGTTGTTTCTGGCTCTAGGGGGCGGCGCTCATCTCCGTTTCAAAGCCGAAGAGCCAGCACTGTCCAAAGATGTCTCCGTGGTCATGTGGCTGGCATGACTCAACACAGAACATCATTACCTTCCCACCAAAGTGGTCCCTATTTTTCTACTTGCATTTTTTACGTGCTTTCAAACTGCTAGGGGTTGGCAGAAGCTGGGACAGGTAACGGGAGCTCACCCTGTTAGGCGGCACTAGGGATTCGAACCGCTGAACTGCGGACCTTCTGATCAAAAAGCTCAGCATCTTAGCCACTGAGCCACCGCATCCCTTATAAAAACTTTACTTCTGAGCAAAAGCTAGGGGAGAGGGGGAATAGCCAGGCTCCCATGTATTATTCACAAATAAGACCACATTCATTAGTACATATGTCACACCCTTTGTGACTTATCTGCAAAGTTTGAAGTGATGCTTCTTAGCTTCCACTTTTAGCTGTTAGTCTTTAGGTTATGCTGACTATAATGACATAACACTGGGGACAAAATTCTAGTTATTTATTGTAGCAGGTAGGACAAACTCAGCTCCTGTAGCTATTTGCAATTGTCTAACGGTAGAGTTGAAGAATTCAAGGTAAAAGTAAGTGTTATTAACTCAAAATCTAAAATTAACTCAAGGAGATTCCTGAAAATATCCAGGAAGGAAGCAGGAAAATACTGAGCTTATTTATGCTTAAATTATCACGCCTAACAAAACAGAGAAAATTTTATAGGCAAGAGCAACCAGACTATACTCGGTGGATAAAGTATTGGTTTGACAAATTAAGGCAACATGTTCATCAGTAATGGGATGCTTAGAAAATGCCTCTATTGTTGTTTTCAGATTGGAAAATTACGCAGTGAATTGGAAGTGGTGAATGGAAATGTAAAAGTAATGTCTGAGATGTTAACAGAATTAGTGCCAGGACAAACTGAACCTTCTGACCTTGAACTGCTCCAGGTAGGAAGTGCTGAAATGTGACATCTACTACTGTTGCTATTTATATAATGATTTCATTTAGTTCAAACTAGTAATCATTGAGATGAGCCTTAACCCACCCCCAAAAAACTATTTTTTGGATTCATGACCTGGATGAACAAACATAGATTTTTAACTGATTAGTTATTAGCAGCTGCTTCTTAGCCTAGTTTCTTTGGTTCTGTTCCCATAACTTGTACCTTCTTTCTGTGGGTAGGAACTGAATCGGACATGTAAAGCAATGCAGCAGCGTATATTGGAGCTGATTCCCCGCATCCTTAATGAACAGTTAACTGAGGAGCTGCTCATCGTCAATGACAACCTCAACAATATTTTCCTGCGTCACGAACGGTATTTCTGAAATCATCTTTCCTTTTCCCTTGTTCTTTCCTTCTTTTATATGTAAATCAGCCTTGCTGTTTTCCATTGAAACTATCTCATTGATTTTCATAGGTTTGAACGGCTCCGATCTGGCCAGCCTGCAAAGGTATTTCAGCATTTACTTAGTTTGTTTGAATTATAGCCCACCTTTTCTCCAAAAACTCAGTGGAGCATACATGGCACTCCCTTTACCAATCTGTACCTTCAAAGCCATCCAGAGAGTTAGCTTGGGTTTAAAGAGTGTGTGGCCTAAAATTATCTATAAATTTCCTTGGCTGAGGTTGGACTTGATCCTGAGACCTAGTGCAATTCTTTGACCACTGAACCACTCTGTCACTCCTTCAAAGCATGCTCATGAGGTCATATTATTGATATTGCTAGAGAATGAGATAAAATAGCTAGTGGCTGCAGCAGCATACTTGAATTTATTTTGCATAGTCCTTCCTGGCTTCCAAATATTTGTAGCTAGATTTTTTTCCATCTAAAAGTGATAAAGATGTTAAAAATTCTAGTGGCATTTTGCTGGTGAACTTAGCTCCATTTGGTGGTGCCAAAATGTTTCCAATACAGGATGTATATCAGTTTATGACTCAGGATCAGGGGTGAAATGCTCCCAATTCAGAACGGCTCAGCCGATCCTGTAGCGATGACAGCTGGTGGTTTGGAAAACCGGTAGAGATGGCAGCTCAAGGCTCCGCCCGGCTGTCGTTACTTCCTGCTTTTACTTCTGGAGAACTGGTAGTAAAAAAATGCTTAAAAAGTTAAAAAAAAAGTTCCAATGATCAGTTGAGCGACCTGTGACGGTCAGAACTTTTTTTTTTTTTTTACTTTTTAAACATTTTTTACCACCAGTTCCGGAGAAACAAAGCGCTCAGCTGCTCCCCCTTTTCACTCACCGCGAGTTTCTTGCTGTGGATTTTCACACCTTGCTTCACACACCCAGGATCGTTGCCCTCGTCTTCTTCTTCCTCCTCCTCCTCTCCGTCTTCCAAATGAAAAAATGCCAGGGGCAAGTGCAAAAAGAAGCGCTTGCTTGCTCCTGGCGTTTTTCCATTTGGAGGAAGCTTTTGTACCTGTGAAGGCAAGTCTGGATTCCTGCGCTGCTCACTAAAAACCTCACCAGTACTGCTGTGTGAGTGGCTTGTATGTGTGTGTGTGGACGTCGGGCATGGGCTGCTGCGAAAGACCAGGAGCATGCACACACACACACACACACACACACACACAGGCTTTAAAAGACGTTTAGATTAACTTGGAGCTCATTCTGGATGGTCTCCAAAGAAAAGAGGAATGAAGGTGGGGGTGGATTGGAGGGGTCATTTCTCCCCCCTCCCTGCCTCAGCACCAACATTCAGTGAGCCTCGCTTGGCCCCTCCCTGGCTGTACCCGGAGGTTCATTGTTGGCAGCTTGAACTACTTATGTGTCAAAGCCACGGTCCTAGAAACATTTTCTTCATTTGTGTACGCTAGACTTGTCATTTTTGTCATATACTTTCACAACCATCCTTTAATAGCATGGCATAAACTTCAAGTCCAAACTTTTACTGATTGCATGGTAGAACCTATATTGGAAGTATGAAGTCTGTCATGCATTGAAGTCTTAAGATGCCCCAGGAAATGCTTATGTGAGAGTTCCTTTGAACATTGGATGGCCTTTTCTTTATTTTTTTTCCCTTGTAGGAACAGTAACACCCTTTTTAACTGACTATTTCATGTAACAATAACAGAGTTGGAAGGGACCTTGTGCAGCAACTTTTCATTCATATCACCCTTTTCTGAGACTTCTATATCCTGGGTTGGATTTCCCCAAAAAATCAAAACACATGATCAGTGAATTGGGAGGCATGTTTTGGAAGAAATGCTGTAATCCTTCACAATAATCCAAGATTAGCAAAATGCATTTTCTTTCTTTTCTTTTTCCAAGCAACAAAATGACACACAGAATGAAAACAGTATGCTTGACATGGGACCTAATATCACACCAGCACAAAAAGTTCCTGAAACTGCCAATACACTTTCATCTCAGCTTGCAGGAATTGGTAAGTACCTTAGTTGAGTTTGTAGGACTATAAAATTATTTTCCCCATTCATATTCAGAATTCTGGCCATTTTGCAAACCCTCTCTAATTTTTATACAATTTCCCTCCTGTTTTTTTTAAAAAACAACATTGTTTGAATGTAAGCCAATACAAGCAGTAATAGGCAGATTTATTGAGAAGTTATTGAAAACCTGATAGCCATCTTTGCCCAAATGCATGCTGTGTGGAAGTCACAATAGAACTTTCTAATACTTTCTTCATCTGGAAAATTTGCCCCCTCCATGCAAGAAACCTTGATTCTTCTTTTTCAGATTGATAGATTCATTACATATTCATATATTTTTAACATTCTAGATGATACCTTGCTGTCCTTTGCCTTGTAGATCTCGGTGCTAACAGTGTCAGTTCGGGTTTACAATCCCTCAATAATTCCAGCAAACTGGAAGATGAGTTTGATATGTTTGCACTGACCCGTGGCAGTTCCTTAGCTGAGCAACGCAAAGAGTAAGTGAATATACCCATTATATTAATACGGGCAAAAATAATGAATACTGTAAAGCAAACTTTTCAAACCAAGAGATTGAATTAGTGAATTGGTAATTGATGTATATCTATATTCAGATTTTACTGGTGTCATTTTGTTTTAAAACTATACAAAATGTTGGTTTTATTTTTTAAATGTAGACATAATTTCAAAAGCTTTCAGCTATCTGCCCTTCCATATTTTTCATGTAGAAAAGGAAGTTGTTAATCCAAAATTCTTAAAATCCTGCAAGTAGAAAAGAAAAATGAGAAAAACCAAGAGACTGAAATCAAGGCTGCCAGTGTTATGAAGAATACATTTTGAAAGTGATGTCACTTGACTCATGTAGCATCAGTCTTGCCATGTTGTATGTGAAGTTGAAAATCCTAGTTTTGGTGTCAGTTTGGAAATGATGGGTTCCCTTAGCAGAGTATTACCATTCAGAATTATATTTCCTTTTTGACAATAGACTTCTGAATTTCAGGTATTGACTTCTTAAATTTTTAATACAGTGATACTAACAAAACATATTTTGTGTCTTATGCCACAACAATAATGCAAGTGTGGATTTGGGAATTAGATAGTTGAGATTTCAAAAGGCTCTTTGTTGTTCTACTCCTAAGAACTAGGGCAAACCTGAGCTGTAATTAGCACATTCCTCTTCTCCACTCCTTGTTCCCCTAGCATTTCCTAAACCTCTAGTGGTTTCTGTGAATTGCAGCTGCAATAAAATAGAAGGCTTTTTGTTAATAGCAGAAGAACAGATTTATGAATTAGAGCAGTCTAGCAATGTAACTGTCAATTAAGACTAATGCTTTAGTTACTGTTATGCACCTCTCTTGCTCACTCTGGCTGTAATGGGTTTTCAGGGCCTCTTCCAAGCTCAAGGCACTCTTTGCACAGCTTCCTGCCAAGGTTCCACACCCTTGGGCCTCCTGCCCCTGTCATGCCTTGGTCCACTGACTTTTTCTGACCTCCAGGAGTGCCTAGACAATGCGACGCTGCAGTCTTCCTGCAGAAACAGCCTTGTATGTTCTGGAGTGGGCACTAGTTGTACAATCTCTCCAAGAGGAGTGATTTTCTAAATCATGCAATTTGGAAAACCGTGTCCTTCTGAGAGATTGCAAGAATGGCAGCCACTTCCAGAATGGTGCGAGGCGGTCTCTGTAAAAGCTTGTGTAGCACATCGGCTGGACATTCTGTTGGAAAAGTGATCTTTGAAAATCTCCTTTCCAAAAGAGAGTCAGCTGATGTGTGCCACACAACAGCCTTCCTATATAGAAGCTGCTTAGTGTCATCTTGGAAGCAGGTGCCATTTTGGAAATGACTGCTATTCTTGAATTGTGAGAATTGTGACTGCTTTCCAAAATAGTACATGCTTCCAGCATGGCCCCAGGTAGTTTCTGTATAGGAAAGCTGCAGAGCAGACAGGCTGATTCTCTTTCGGAAAGGCAGTCGTTGGAAGAGGTAAGCGGAGCAAGGCCCATCGGGGCTGGCCCAAGGGTGTGGAACTCAGTGGACAGGGAACAGACCAAGGTCTGTAGGGGCTGTGCCAAGTGGAAAGTAGGCCCAAGTAGGACAGGATTGGGTGGGGGAGATAGGCTGGTGGGGATAGTTGTAGCATCCCCGAGATTGGTTGTAAGGGTGGGCAAATTGTCAAGCTGCTGAATTGTGACCATGTGAGCACAGGGTCATTACAGCAATCAGAACTTTGAGTACAATGTTTAAGTCCCTTCGTTCAGCACCATTGTAATTTCAAACAGTTGCTTAACAGATGGTCGGCAGTTGAGGACTATCTGCACCTTCTTTATTTATTTATCTAGAGGTGGTAATGCAGACTTTCTGCAAGCTCTTATGCAAGCTAAAAGCATGAGCTGTTGCCACAGTGAATGGCTGAGTTAGCATTTATCTGAGGAAACCGTTCTGCTTGTTTGTCAGAAACTTCTTTGATTTTAATTTCCTCACATATTCTTAATTACCTAGTTGTTTGACAGATAAACATCTTAAAAATTGACACAGCTCTTCACTCTATAAAACAACAGACAGGACTGGCTATTTTGACACACCCTACTGACACGTTCCTGGTGGTGCAAAACTATGCATTCACCAAATAGCTTTAAAATAACCATAATTTCCCTCACTTTCTTCCAAGATTTGTTTAATAGGAATAATGGCAGTGCTGATCCACTCTGCAAAATGGCTATGAAAATTACATGAGGCATTTTGTATAGCAAAGAAGTATGATACGAATTCTAAGTACTATTTATCTGACTTTAGACTTGCAATGATATATGGCTAATTCTGAGGGCCTTGCCCAATTCGGTAGTTCCAAAAAACCACAGCTGGGTCCTGGCATATTTTTCAGACTTGATGGCATAAGATTAAAGCAAGTTTTTGAGTGACATCGGTGCTAATAGAAACAGATGTTTTTTATGGCCATGTGCACTTATGCCCCCTCCAACACTTAGCAAAATAGGCTACGTGCCAGTATGCTTCTAGGCACCCACTGATTCAGCTCTTCCAGCCACTGAAGAGCTTATAATGCTTGCCGCAGAGCGTGCCTTTTCAGAGATTCTGCCTGGTTCAAAGATGAAGGGAAACCATAGCAGAGGAAGAATACGGACGCTCCGTGCATATACCAGGCTGCAGGAAGACGACTCCCGTCCTGCTTGCTGTTAATGGAATATGAAGTAGAATTGGGAACTATATGGAAAGAAAGCGGAGAGAGTGAACCAGCACTAGAAGTAGCTGAAACTTAATCTCTTGACATCCACTCTGGCTGATCTTTTCCTACTCTGGATAATTGCATAGGAACTGTCAGCATATTTTCTCCAGCACTACTTAATCCTTTTAAGATTAAGACAAATATAATCTTTCCAATAAAGGAACATCTTCAGTTTATTCTGCTATCTCAAGTTGGACTGGTTGCCTCCTATTTTAATTTTTTGCCCAGAAACCAGATCGGGATTATCTATTCTGCAGCCTGCCTTTACTTCCGCATATGTTTGTGCTTTTCTTTTTCTATGCTTCGACAGTCAGATCAAGATAACTTTACTGGAGTTGGGCTTTTGGTATCTTTCCAAAACATCATGAACAAGTTCTGGCAACACCTTAAACCATACCTGCCTTTCTGCCTTGTCACTGGTATGGTGGTGGCACTCTGCTTCATCCTCGATGCTATTGTGCACAGTGGGCCCTTCACTGACAAGCATTTCTTTGAAAAGTTTGAGCGGAGGTGGCCCAACCCTCTGGCTACAAGAAGGAACACATCCCAGTGATTATGGGGTGGGACAGAAATATGGTTCGGGGGAATTAATTTCTGACGCAACATTATCCAAGGCTGCATTGACCCTGTGTAAGAAAGAATTTATTTAGGTAGAGTGTAGACAGAATGCAGATCTGGGTATACTTTAGAGTAAATAACAAAAATGAGTTATTTTTTCAAAAGGGTGTAGCTGTATGAAACAGTTTCTATGAGATTATGTTCAGCATCGCAATAGCTGTATGCATTAATCTGGAAAGGTTATGCCTAATTTTACCGACCAAACAGAGCATGTAATGTGTGTTAAATTCATGCATTAAAGTGAAATAGAGATATAGAACTATATGCATGTGCAGTTCTATACTGAGTGCCTATAACAGTGTATTTAAATGAAAGTACTTTATTCCCTCTTCCTGTGGAGCTATACTTAATGTTTGCAAAAATCTCAATAAGCAAACAGACAGATTGCTAGGAGCAAGCACAGCAGATTAGTACCTATTATAATCCTTTAACCTTCCACATAACTACCAACTTCAGAATGCCTTCTGTAAAATGTCAGACTAAAAGATAGCATAGAAGAGTGTTTTATTTGCTTTGTGTATGCAGGCTACAAAACTACATTTTTCTCAGAATGGGATATAGATTTGATTAGAGGATCAGGTTAGATTCTCAAACAAACTGGTTTTTTTAGGTTTAGTTCTTAAGATGTCAAAGAGCTGAGAAGACTCAGAATCACTGATTTACAGCCTTTTATCTATTCTCAACCAACACATTTCAGTACTCTTGCAATAAAATTACTTTTTCTAAAATTACTTATTTATCAGCAAACAAATTGGTTCTCCATCAGCTGCAACCAAAATAAAGTTCAAGTTGACTAGGAATGGATTTTTATGCCGAATGACTAGGCACTCCATTTAGTTCTGGGATTTGACAGATGTGCAAACTCAGAATTCCTTAATTCTAGTCAAAAACAAAACAGGTTTTACACGTATGCAATCTGACTTTCTGTGCTTTATCACATTTGGAAAACATACAGTAAAATTCAGTGAAACTATAATTGAATATTAAATTTTAGAATGAAACAATTGCAATTGCTTCCCCTAGTATATATGCATGCAAATCAATATGCAATAGATAAAGATCTAGCTATCAAAGACTTGGATTTAAAATCTTTGTTGCATCTTAACTCTTTGCTCACTTTATTCTTGCACATCAGTGCTTAAGATGATTTACAACCATTCTAATCTGCAGCAGCTACAAAAACAAAATATTCTAAGTCCGCTAAAAATAATAAATAATTCACACCAATAGCACCATCAAATTATAACTACCACAATTATAGTGGAAATCATATAGAGATGGAATGTAGAGCAAGGACTTTTCTACAGTTTTCACATAGCCTTCTCAACATACAAAGTAAGCCGTTTTTTAAAGTGTGAAGGATTCTACAAACCTGGGATTGATGGGTGGTTAAAGGATATATTACAAAGAATGCTCGGGAATTTAGGAATGTTGACACCAGTGCTTCTGTGCTGCCAGTGTCCTAAAATGCTATCCAAATGTTTTTCAATAATTACATACAATTTATATTTAAGGAATTATTTACAAACTGTAGGGGTCTGCAATTTTGTCATGGAATTTGGGCAGAGGTTGGATGTAGTCTTTGAATCACTCATAAATACACAGAAAAGCCTTCAGGTTCACACATTTGCTAGAAGCCATTCTGATAATGTCCAGCAAAATTGTGAACATACATTGTAAATAATTCCTCTGAGAGATCTACTGATTACCAATAATGAAATAGTTGTTTTTCTGATTGTTATTTTACTTCTAAATGTGAATCCTAACTTTGTATGCAACTATCTGAACTATCTATTTTCCAATTTCTAATGCAGATGAATTTGCTGTTTTATTTCATCCTCAAATGATCACAACTGATCAGTATAATAAATTAAATCTAATGTCTGATGTCACCATCTATTCCTTGAAAATTCTTTAATATTGTATGAGCCTATAAAAAGAGACAGTTGAAGGGGAGTTTATTAATTTTGACATTAAAATTTTCTCTAAATCCTTTCATCTTTCATCTCTTTTTTAAAATTTGGTTTTACAGTCAACCTAAGTACATGTATGTGCCAGTGTTTACCAAATTATGGACAAGAGAGATAGATGATAGATAGATAGATAGATAGATAGATAGATAGTCTTATAAGTCAATCACAGTATTTATTTTTCTTCAGAGAAATGTAGTTTACCTAAGAACATTCAACTGTTATGCATCAAATGAATAAAAAAGTTTAAAAGAAAATTACAAATCAGACATGTAATTTATATAATACGTTTCTATTGGGCCTGACTATTGGTATGTCTGGGGTGTGAGTGTGTAAAGCACTCCCAACCTCACCCCAGAAATATGGAACATATATCTGCGCTTTAGATAAAATGCCTAAACCCATGTCTATTGGCTAACCTGATTTCCTCTTTCAGGGTGAAGTATGAAGATCCTTTAGCAACAAAAGGTCTAGCTGGAGCCTTGGATGCCAGACAACAGAATACAGGAGCAGTGAGTAGCTGTCTATCAAACTGTTAGACAGTTGTATATATAACTCCATAACTATATAATTGAAGAGGCATATTCTCTTCATATGTACCACTGACCTACAACCAGCACAATCAGTTATTTTGCTGAGACAGTGTGAAGTGAAATTCAAAATAACTGAAGGATGCTAAATTTGGGGAAATTGTAGTAATCATCTCTCTTGATAATACAGCTTTCTATGTTTTCATGTATAATTTGTATATGAATATATCTACCATTCCAAAGTAAGAGAACATACATCTACCCATAGTGAGGGAAAATACTGTAAAGCAATTCTAAGAGGAGGCAAAAATGATTTCAGATTTCAATTCATTTTCAAGCAATTTTTTCATGATATAGTTCCCACAACAGTTCATAATAAATCACAATAGACTACTTATATGCGTTCAGCAATAATGCAAACCAAAGATCCATAGTAATGCACTGCATTATGTCCAATAATTCATTAAAATTCAATCTAATTGGAAAAACATAACTCAAATATTTAAAAGATATTTCCACAAAGTTCTGAAATATATAACATTTTAATCATTATAATACTTCGGTTCCACAATACAGTATCTTGGAATTATTATACCTCAACCATAAGAAAAGATGCTAATTAAAAATGCAATATGTATCATCAAAATTCTTCAATCAATTAACAGTCATCAAGCTCCAAAAATGCAATACTAAAAAAAAAAACCCTGCAAAAGAGAATGAGTCCCATGCATTCACCCTGGGGTAAATACAGTCAAAAAGATGAGCAGTTCTCTAAATATATTGCCTTCCTGTGTTGAATCCACTTTATAGTAACATAGTTTTCAAATATAGTCCATCTGAACCGAACTTCTTTCGAAGTCTGAGTTACACCCCTTAAATAGCTATCCTCCTTTAATTCAGTCCTTAAGAGCAAAAGGCACTTTTTCTCCATTCAGTTTCTTGCTTTTCTGTAGGTAATTCAACCTTCTTTTATGGACTTGCGCCGTAAGTTCCTTCAATTTCATTAAAAAGAATGACAGGCAGGAGAAAAGTTCCCCCGCGATCTTTTAGATAGAGGGGGGATAGTCCCCCTACTGAGAACATTGCTCCCCTCTGTCCTCATCACCCACATTTTCTATCTTCTTTGAAAACAAATTTTCTCTTAACTAGCTGGAGCCAGGTGGTTCTACTGATGAGGCCCCAATTGCAAACTGGATGATGCGCCAAGGAATGGTGAGAATGTATCACTGCTGGGAAAGATTTTAAAAAGCGCTTAAAGCATATCGCGCATATTGTGGCACGATTGAACACTGTGTGGGGACAACAGAAGACAAAGTGATACAATTAGGTTTGAAGCCAAGAAACCTCTTCTTCAAAATGCCACATTCCAGATTCTACCTGGGTAGAGGAAACATTTTTACAATAGCCAAAATAGAATCTTCTACAGTTTTTTAATTTATTCCCACCATCTTTGTAACATAACATGTATAGCTCTGAATGCACTTGCATTGCATTACAGTCCAGAGATTATGTACAAAAAATCCATTATTTCTTTCTGACTATTTTCATGAAAGACTAGAAATGTTCTCCTTATTTCAGGGGGAAGTGAGGAGAAAGACTGATAAAGGATTATGAAGTAACCATAACCTACAAGGTTCCATATCAAGCAAGGATTTGTACTTTCACAAAGTGCTCATACAGTCATCTAGTGGCAAGTTCTGATTTGCCTCTTCTTTCGACTTTTTTTTCTGTAGCACCCACTTTCAGGAGAAATATATGCACAAATACTAGGATCAATATCCAGCTGCCTATCATTCTGATCCTGAGATTCCAAGATTATACATGCCATTGAACTAATCAATAACATCAACCTACGATTGGAATTGTACTGCTTTGTCCAAGCTGAACCCATACATTGTTCTGGATTACTTTGGTAGCTCTCATTTCCATCTGTTCCAGAAAGCTCTTCTGGGGATAAAATAAATTATGACCACATTTTTCTTAATAATGCCTCTCTTCCCCAAATTTTCAACCCAGTTTGATTTGAACAATGAAGAAAAAAGAGCTTTATCTTGGCAGAGGGAAGAGAATGAGATAAAAATAGACCAGACTCTGGTAGTGGCTTTAAAGGAACTGATTGCATGATTTCTTCCCTTGGGCTGTTTGGCTTCTATTCATTTGTTTCTTTTCTCTTTGTTTTCCAATGGCTTTATAAATAAAAGCTCAATATTTTTTCTGCCTTAATGGTATTTGTGCTTTAACTTCGAACATTTCTTTCTTAACTTATGAATCTGTCTATTGAGACCTCACCTGCTTGCTTTTGAATAGTGAAAGCCAAAATAAACATACATTCTTTCTTTTGCACATTCTGGCTTATTAAGATAAGCTTATTTGGTTTAAGATAGGAACATGAACTTAAAAATGAAGAAGTAGAGAAGTAAGAAGTGGAGTTTCATCATTACATTGTGAAATTACAATATAATTCCCCATGCAAGTTTTCATTTTTGGTTTATAACGGAAACAAAGCCCTTGGTATCACAGGCACAGGTTATATGCTTAATAGCAATAAGTAAAAATGACTGACCTAGTATACTGTTTATATAAGAAACCCTATTTCCTTTAAATTTTAGGAATACTTTAAACGTATTTTGCTAAACACAGGAAATGGGCAAAATACGAGAATCTTATTTAAATCCTTTTCTTGGATTTACATCCCATCTTTTACTCAGGAACTCCAAGCAACTTACACATCACTCTTTCCTCCATTTGTCCACACAAAAAACAACTGTAGGAAGATTAGTGTAAAGGATAATAATTAGCCAAAAGAGATGAAAGTGTAGAGGAAAAAAGTGAAACTTTGAAAGATCTTATTTGTCAGATCTTAAGTGTATAATTTTTGTGCCAGAGTGGCTGTAGTGAGATCTTAAAGTGGCCTTTATATTAGAAGATGGAAGCAAAGCAGAAGCCCACAGAAGCACTTTTGCTAGACATAAATTACCCTATTTTGTTTTGCAAAATGTTGTTCCTTAGGCTTGTTAAATACAGTGATATGACCTAAAATCAACTAAAACACAGAAGATTTCTATGCTTTGCTTAATAAAATTAAAACATCTGTCAAAGTCTTCTAATTAATGATGTCTCTCCATATACGTTATGATGTTATCCATAAAGTCTGTACCAGCAAGGTAAGGCCCAAGCTATGTGAGAAAGATTTCAAATCATTCTTCAGTGACACTAAGAAATGTTGACCCAAGAATTGCACTGATTTAAACCATGACTTTTTAACCCTGAGAGCTGAGGATATATATATATATATACATACAAACATGGATATACAAGGACTGTTTGGTCTTTTTTTTTCTCACTTTTGTGTCAGATTCCTGTATCCCAGGCTGCTTTCATGGAGGAAATTGAACAGTGGATCTCCACTGAAGGGGTATGTAATAAAGATGAAATGCTTGTGTATAAGAAGGAGTTAATTACTGGCTCATCCTACCAACTGTCTTGTGGGGAGGGACATAATTAAATGGGGGGGGGGATCCTAGATTCTGTCTCTAGCTTATAGAGATGATAAGTATTAACTACTGAGCCTGACTTCCTCTCTTGTATTACTCTCCTTGAGTCTCTTCTGACACTGAAAAAGAAAGGCCTCCTTTCTTGTGGCCAAGTCTGTCTGTCACTGACATATCAGCATTAAAAACTGAAATTTGATATCAGTGACCCAAATTCAACTGCTCCTTGAAACACTTATCTACTCTGTAGGTATGGTGGGTGAACATATAACAGATCTTAGTATTTTTGGAAAATTGTGTTCTAAGTGAGTCCTGCGAGCTTCCATTTAATCTTATTTGGTTTCCATATTGCCTTTTTTTTCTCCTCAGGGAAACGAGATAGTGGATCCAAAGGGTGTCACCAGTGAAGGCAAGTTATTCCCAATCGTATATCCTGTCCTTTGTGACTGATATTGTCCAGCTACTCGGCCTGAAATGTTCAACTATTGACCCCATGTGTACAGAGTCTAAAATCAAACCATCCTATATTAACCACACACCCATCCACACAATTTCTTAGTATACCTGTAATTTTTGTAACCCCCTAATAGGGTTACCAAGATCTGTTAGATTTGTTAGCTCTTGTATCTAGGCATTCAGAAATGCCCTGATGAAAGCAACTGTTTGTCATTGATTATTACCTTGGTACTCTCTGAGCTTGGTTGTTTTCTTTCAGACATTTTGTTACCCGTTTGGGTAATGAAAGGCCTGCAAGAAAACAAACAAGCTCAGAGAGCACCAAGAACCCCTCATAGATATTTCAGCTGTAATTCCTCCCAGTGCCCTTCCAGCCCTGGCTTAATTCTTCCTCTTTTAAAACAGTCCCTAATTCTTTCTTCCCAGAGTTTGACAGATTCCTTGAGGAGCGTGCAAAGGTGGCAGATCGGCTTCCTACCCTTCCCAGCACCCCCACAGGGGCTCCTTCCACAACATCCACTAACTCTGGTCCTCAGCAAAAGAAGGACAAAGACGAAGATGCAATGTTCGCTTTATGAGCCGCTCTGCGGCTTGGTGTGCTGTGGTTACAAGAGGACCTGTGTGTTCTGCACTGCACTTCTTGGGGGGAGAGAGGGGAACCCAAAGGAGACAAAATCGGAGAAGAGAATCTTCCCCTTTCCTTCTTCCTGCCTTCTTTCCAGACTGCTTCGGGTTAGGTTAATCATTGCTGCAATAGGGGACACTAAAGCAAAGCAAGCAGTAGGAAGAGGTTGCAGAGCTGTCAAATGTATTTGCCAGATGAACAGGGATTTCTCCAGGGAGATCTAGGCAGCCTTGGGTGTGTTCCTCATTGTTTTGTTATGCATATCTTTCTCCAATGATGATGACTCTTAAAAGTCGTGCTGAAAATGGGTAGTAGGATTTGTCAGTTTTTCCCAATCCCACAGGCAGTTGCACAAAATGGTCAAATTAGGCTGCTTCTTTCAATCCTTAGCTGGCTTTTCTGTATTTTTCTTCTCCTCTAGCAATAAGGAAACTACAGATCCAGTTTGCTGTAGAAAAAAAGAGTACTATTTGTGGTCTTTTTTCACACACACACGTAAACACTTTGCTACATACCAATATTTCTGCATGAAGGATTCTGCTCACAAGCCAAGCACATTCTCTCTCCAGTCCAGATACCAGCTGCATAGTGCGTAATTCTGAGCAGTATCAATTTCTTCCATGGCTTCTTTCAGTTTTCAAAGCTAGAATGTCCAGGAGGCAAAGACTTTTCTGGAAAAAAAAATTGAATCTGATGAAACCCACTATCATGACTTTTCTGATTTCACCATAATCTTCCCTTAGATTGTGCTCCACTATCATTCTCAGAAAGAACTGCAAATGACATTCACCAGGTTTATGGTTAAAGAACGGTTTTGGGGGAAGGCAATATTGAATTATGCCATGTAATTGGGAGACTTGCTTTGTATATGCCATATTAAAGAAATAACTTCACTACAAATACGTTTTCTGTCAAATTTGGCTTACATTATAATACAGTTTCTAATCAAATGTGGAGAAAAAGTACAAGGAGAAGCAGTCAAGAGGCTTCTCAGCAAGAATTTGTAGTTCCTAGCACAAAAACAAAGCAAGGAAGTAACTCCTAACTGAAGTTTATCTGTATTAATTTAGACTCTTAAAAAATGTGAACATTTGCTGAGTAGGTACCACCTGTACGTATCCAACTGAACATGGATATTCTTATACCAGGTCCATAAAACCCAAGTTCTATAACACTGAACTAGGACATAAACACTCAGATTAAGCTGTACAGTTAACATTGGCATCTGTCAATTTCTGTAATTAATATGATAGCAATTCTTTTAGAAAATACAGATAAACTTGTCTTTCTTTTCAGTGGCCCTAGATTGGGAAACGTTTATATTAAAATCTTGGCACATCATAACTTCTTTTTGAAATTCAGTGTAGCGTTTTTAGTTTAAAAAGGTTTTCCCCAGATTAATTTTCTACTTTTAGTATATTTTGACAGGTTATAAAGAAGCTAAAACTGATCATTTTATAAAAAAAAGTTTCTTTGGTTGTTGGTGATGAGGGACAAGTGCAAGTAAAGAGAGAAATATACTTATTTCGGTTAAATGTGTAAATGTGAGAGAGGAGGAGGAGGCAAATTTAACAGCTCAGAAAACCTTCACAAATTGCCCAGGTAAATGCCAGAGTTGCACCTATGCATACCATGCACATCACAGCTACTATATTTGTAAGGTACCAATCAGATAAGTGCTATAGTGCACATAGGAAGCTGTAGACTCTGAACTTCCTGAAGTTAAATAGTCTTCTAGTTGTGATCAGTCAGGTTGGCCTTATGTTTGGATTTCCTACTCATTCTGCTGAATGAGATCCTGGACTTCTACTTTGATAGCACTCCTGAACCAGTTACACATGGAGAAACAATATCGCAGAACCTGGCATTCCCAAGAAATTAAGGACAGGGACCATTGTGGACAATTCCTTGCTGTAACAGGATTATTTATACTGAACGTGACAGAAATGCATGCTGTCCAAGGATGTCCAGATTGTTACAGGCAGATATTCCCCAAAAAATACTCCCAAAAATAATGTGGATGGTTATCACCAGATGTGCCACAAGAAGCACATTTTGCTAATAGATTTCCAAATTGATTTAGTCGTTTTTGCCAATTTCACAATTCATGGGAGTCTTCATTGGGATGGGCTACAGCCCAGAGCTGCTAATTTCAGTGGGAGCTGTCCTGACCCGATAGGTGATTTTCAGGATAAACTAAAAAATCAGTGGGAGGAAGCTATTTGTGCCAGCACTAAAAGTTATCAATGAGGACTTGGCTATTTATTTCCTGTGCTGCCATTGTCCAGGCAAAACTTTATGCTTCTATTATCCCAGCCATCCTCATAATTATGTCCATCCCAAACTTCCCTTGTGCTGCTACTCATCTGGAATATTCTGCCAGCATTTGTCTTATGTTGTACCATCTTTAATTTTGCTGCTCCATTTTGCAGAACTCTTGATGAGGAGGTCTCTAGTGCAGGATGACTGGAAACCAAAAAGGGGGCTTTGGCCATGTCTGTGCTACACAGATTTTCCATGCTGTTGAGGAGGGGTAGTATTAACAATTAAATCGCTTTGTTGGTTGAACTTCGTAGACTTTTGGTATTAGAAAAAGAATTCTTAATATGGGAAGGATATTTATGCAACAGGTTACCCGAAGAATTTGTGTTTTCTCATGTAAACAGTAGATCAAACAGCTAAATTATAATTTCCCAACAACAAAATAATTTGCTATCTTTTGGAAAAAAATACTGGTTCCTAAAACCAGAGGCATAACACTGAGAGAACATTTGACAAATGCACATTTAAGACAGAACAATCTGCAGGCTTTCAGGTGCTGGATTTAACCATCAATTATACCGTCTAGAATCTGACTCATACCCAGTAATATCTCTGTGCAGTTCCTTTTTAATTTAGGTAGTCTGACGAGAATGCGAAGGCCACTTTTTTTTCCCCAATCCGGAAAGCTGAGTTTTATTCATTTATTTCCTGGCCTGTTGGGACAGTGATGAGATTTGTTATTAAAAATTGACAAGGTTTCTTCTTCATTTTGTCGATGTGGTCAAGGCACACTGAGGGTTGGGTAGGGGTGGGCTACAAAAATGAGTCATCTTCAGTCGCCCGATCCCTACACTACAATTAACAATGAATCTTAAAATAATCCAAGAAGTTTGCTTCCCTGAAATAAGAGGACAATTCCGAATATGTACCCTAGAGATAAAGATGCATGTTCATTTATAAAATATTTGAAATTTTGATCCTTTTTAACATCCAGAAAATATATTTTCTGCAGCACCATTAAGAGTCAATAGACTTCACAGGACTGTTTTCCCTTCCCTCAGTGGAATAGTCTGGGTATTTGCTTTCCTTGTAAATAATAGCAATAGCCCTTAGACGTATATACTGCTTCATAGTGCTTTACAGTGCACTCTAAACGGTTTACAAAGTCAGCATATTGCCCCAAACTATCTGGGTCCTCATTTTACTGACCTCAGAAAGATGGAAGGCTGAGTCAATCCAAAGCCTGGTGAGATTTGAACTGCCAAATTGCAGTCAGCCGGCAGTCAGCAGAAGTAGCCTGCAGTACTGCATTCTAACCACTATGCCACTGCGCCACCACGGATATTTCTATATGAAGATATAGAGTGTCTTTCCAGATGCCCATTTAGCGTACTTTTTTCTTTCATTCCCTCCTTGCAGTCCTGATTATAACCTAAGTATTTGGCCTTCAAGAAATGAAATCCTTTCTTTAAAAAAAAAAAAAAAAGCAGATGACCAAAGGTGCTGTTTTACTTAGTACGTGCTGCTTGTTGATATCAAATGTCCTCTTGGAAAGTGGAGAAGCAGGAGCTGTCTTCACGTTGATACTCCAAATCCCCTTTTAGACACGCGGTCACATGGAATCCCATGATGCAAAACAATGCAGCACTACCCTTTCTTGATCTCTCTTGAACTGTGTAAAAGTTCATCTGCGTGGGAAGGAGGGCCCCAACTCTTGGACTTGGGCCAGCCTTTGACTCCAAATGCAAGACCAAAGAAAGTTTCGCAAAAGAAAAAAAGGGGGAGAACAAGTTTACTCCATAACTAGTCCTTTCATTGTAAAGGCAAGTTATTCTGGGAAAAACAATTAGGGGTGTTTTGGGTCTGCCTCTGCGTTTTCCCAAAGATGTTATTTTTTTCAAAAGACAACTGGACTTTTTTTCCTTGATGATGTTTCGCTTCTCATTCAAGAAGCTTCTGCAGAACTGAAATAAAACAAAGTCCAGTTGCCTTTTGACCCGGATGACTTGAGAATCTCCACAGACGTCTCTGTGTGTTTGTTTTAGATCATTTAGTCAATGTAGATAGAATGCAGGGGTCAAATGCTCCCAGTTCAGACCGGATCACCCGATCCGGTAGCAATGGAGGTGGTTGGTTCGGAGAACCGGTAGCAAAAATCCCTGCCCCCCCCCCCCCATGTCCAGCTGAGCCGCACAATCATCAGAGGCTTTTTCTTTTAATTTTTAAAAGCATTTTTTCTACAACCTCTTTGGCAGAAAAAATGCTTTTAAAAGTAAAAAAAAAAGCCTCTGATGATTGCGCGGCTCGGCTGGGATCATCAAAGGGATGGTTAGCTGATGATCCCAGCTGTGTTGCCTGATCGCAGAGGTTTTTTTTCTTTTAAATGCCTCTGATGATCCAAGCTGAGTTGCCTAATCGGCAGAGGCTTTTAAAAGAAAAAAAGCCTCTACCAATCAGGCAACTCAGCTGGGATCGTCAGAGCCTTTTGAAAGCATTTTTTTACCTCTTCGCCGAAGAGGTTGTAGAAAAAATGGTTTTAAAAGGGAAAAAAAATGGCCATGCCCACCCAGTCACATTACCCCCCCCCACCAAGGCACGCCCACAGAACCGGTAGTAACAAATTTTAGATTTCACCACTGATAGAATGGGATGTTACATGTTTTCCCATAACATGTATTGTGCCACTAGCCAATTTCAATACATTCCAGCAAGATGCCACATATCTTACAAGCATCATGCTTTCCTTTTAAGTGCTCTTTAAAACACTTTCCTTTTTTAAAAAAAACTTCCTTTTTATTTTAAATTTTGGTGTATTCAGTGTTGACTCCTGGCAACTGCTTGGACTAGTTTTGCAGTTTTTTGGCAAGATTTCAGAAGCGTTTATCGTTGCCTGCTTCCTAGGACTGAAAGAGAGTGACTAGCCCAAGATTACCCATCTAGCTACCTGCCTAAGGCAAGACTAGAACTCACGACTCCCAGTTTCTAGTCTAATGCCTTAACTACCACTACTACTGTGTTTTTCCAGTGAGACCGGTCTATCAGGGCAACCTGGTCTACCCAAATATGGGACGGAGCATATTGCGTCCGCTTCCGCTTTTCAGTCCCAATCCATGAGCCTTTGCAGGCAGTCGCTTCCATGACAAGACTATTTTGTATTTAAATTTACCTGACAATAGCTATACTAGTCTCCCTTTATTTCTTTTGTCAGTAAATTTAAATTTACTACTACTATATATATAGCAAACTGGCTCCCATTAAAAGAGCAGAAACAACTAGACCAGCAGAGGTCAGCAAAGGGCTGCAATGCACAGTTGACCATGCTATCTATCTTATAGTCTAAAGTCTAAATAAGATAGTGGCACGTCCTGCTTTAGAGAGTGCAGTCGTCTATTTATAGGCATCTCAGTCAAGGGCTGCCAATTCAAGTCTTCAAAAATAAGAGCCACAGAATCGTGAAATACTGAACATCTGGACAGCAGCATTTCTCATGTAAACATCCCCTGTTCAGGAAAATAGCAATGTTTTATTTTTTATTTATTTATTTATTTGTCAAGAACTTTTTAGGTAATAAATATAAACATGGATTGGATACATAAAATAGATACAAATAGGGGAAACATTAGGACAGGGACGGTAGGCACGCCCCTCTTAGGAATAGGGTGAGGTCAACAGTAGACAGTCTTAGGTTAAAATTTGGGGGGGTTGGGGAAGAAACCACAGAGTCAGGTAGTGCATTCCAGGCATTGACCACTCTGTTGCTGAAGTCATATTTTCTGCAATCGAGTTTGGAGCGGTTCACTTTAAGTTTGCATCTATTGTGTGCTCATGTATTGTTGTGGTTGAAGCTGAAGTAGTCATTGACAGGTAGGACATTGTAGCAGATAATTTTATGAGCTACGCTTAGGTCATACCAAAGGCAGCGTAGTTCTAAGTTTTCTAAGCTCAGAGTTTCAAGAATTTGCCTGACAAATAGCTTGGGTGCTTTGGAAGAACAAATGGAAATACTTTATTTGACTGTAGATGTCAGCACCAGGCTGACTTTGTTTCAGTTGGAAGCTAACCAGGTTGAGATGGAAGACCTGGATAGAATAACAGGGCTGTAGGTCTTGGTTTTATTTACAGATAAGGGCAAGTAGTCACTCACTTTTGAGTGATTGAATGGTTTTTATAAAGCTGGAGTACCAGCACTTATCCTTCGTCTTTCTTTTTTTCATTTGTCCTTATTTTATCAAGGAAGGTTCTTTGTCCCTTGTTTAAGCAATGAGACTTTCTCAAATTCAGAAGAGTAAACAAGAGAAACTGATAAGGGAGCAAAATAAAACATTGGCTAACTTTCATTCAGGAATTGTTATTTAATCTTCATCTTGGTCCTCCCCTCTTGGTCACCAGGGCCACAAACTAATCTAAAGCACATATGTGCTAGTCGCTCCTGACTCTAGGGGGCGGTGTTCATCTCCGTTTCAAAGAAGAGCCAGCGCTGTCCAAAGACGTCTCCATGGTCATGTGGCCGGCATGACTCAACACCAAAGGAACATGGAACGCTGTTACCTTCCCACCAAAGTGGTCCCTATTTTTCTACTTGCATTTTTTGTGTGCTTTTGAACTTCTAGGCTGGCAGAAGCTGGGACAAGAGACAGGAGCTCACCCCGTTACGCGGCACTAGGGATTCGAACCGCTGAACTGCCAACCTTTCTATCAACAAGCCCAGCGTCTTAGCCACTGAGCCACCACATCCCTTGCAAACTAATCTAGGAAGTGCAGAAAAGCACATCCTGGAGGAAGACAGTGGCAAACTATTTCGGCATTGTTCTCAAGAAAAAAACATAGACTTGCCCATAAAATGACCAGTTCATTGAATAAGTGTGTGAATAAGCTGTTTTTTACTCCTAGCAACCATCAGGAGCTAAGCTAGATTTAAATAGTAATGCTGTTATATTTGGAGAATGCACATAGACAAATTTAGTCTTGCATGTATTCAGTTTTAAATCTTCGGGAGGTTTTAATCATTCTCCACAAAAACTTTGCAAAATCCAAAGTAGTTTCTAGTCCCACGTAGCACTGAGAAGTGAGGTAGATGTCTTTGTTTAAAAATGCATAACATACAGAAATCTGGCCCCCATCCTCCCCCTCTCAGCTGGTGTTAAGAAGTAATATTTACAACTATATAGCTTAGTTAGAATTTCAGGAAGCAGAAGCAAACTGCCTGTGTGTTTCTTTTAAAAAACCTATTAAGCAATTTTACAATTGGAAGACATGACTCATATTTCTGAAGATATTTCTTTGTAATACAGCAAAAGCTTTACTTTAACACCTTTACTTTAAAGATGGATGTCTTAAGCTACTTGATCAGTAGCTTAAATTGTTCGGTGTAAGCTACTGTACATTTTCTAAAAAGATTTAACTTTACATTAAGGGTTCCATAAACTGTTCAGCCTAGAAAATTGACTGAATGTTGAATAAATGGTAATACATAGTATGTATAGCTGTTCTGCACTTATTCAACTGCCTGTGACTTTGTGATCCAATGAACATCATTTCCCTGAATTGTCTGTCCTTAAGTGTTTCTAATATGCTTATCTGTGTGCCATCAGTGATAAAGTCTAGCTATCTTGTCTTTTTTTTTCAATTGCCTTATTCTTTTTTCTCCAAGCAGCAGTCTTATACTTCTGCCTTCATGTTATGTATCTAAAATATCTAATTTAACTTCACTATTAGGGCTTCCACTAAGCAGTTTAGATATACCACATGAACTGTAGTTCTTATAGTTTAAGGCAGGGTTTCCCAAACTGTGAAGTGTATCTCCCTTGTGAAGATGCAAATAGTCCAAGGGATGTACAAAGCACATTTTTGTTGTACATTGTAGCAATAAATCCACTTTTCCCAAACTTTCATTGGATTGTTTTCATTGTTCGTTTGTGTCCATTTTAGTGTTTGGAATTTTAGGGGACATATCTACATTAAGATTATACTAAAGTGATATGTGATGGCAAGAAGTTTATGAACCTCTAATCTAAACTATTCTCAACGATTTTCTTCAACACCAGTTTAAAAGTCATCCATTTTTCTTTGTTCAGCTTTACTTTCTCTTCCTGGCACTCCTCCATTCATAATGTTGCAAGTGGACAAACAATAGCCTTGAGAAAGTGTATTTTTGTTGTTAGTCTGATGTCCCTGCACTTTCATATGTTGTCTAGATCTTTTATTGTTTTTCTCCCAAATAGCAGACATCTTATTATTTCCCAGCTACAGCTATCATTCCATAAATTTTTGAGCCAAACAAAAAAGTACTTATTCAACTTCTTCCCCATTTATTTGCATTTGCAACCTAAACATTTACTGAGCTTGAACATGTTGCCTCTCTAAATTGCTAAATTGTCATCTCTTTTCAAATCCTTTCTCACAAACTACTTTGCTAGTATTGTATTCCTAGTTTTAGTCCCTTAATCCCCATGACCAATAGTAAATCGAACTTATTTATTCAGTACACATTATTCTATTGAATAGTCCTTTCGGTTGTTTCGTTGTCTTCCTTGTTAGATTCAGTTTATAAGCCTCTTGAGACAAGGATCTGTCCTACTTATTTGTTGGTTAAGTTTATCTCTGCAGCTTTAATATCCAAATATGCCAAGGGAATATCCCAGGAAAGGAATATTTTGTAAAATAATGTGAATATTAGTCATCATCTTTATGATTACATGTATGATTAATATAATTACCATTGGAACAAATGAAGAAAGAAAACAGTCAACAATCTTTTTTAAAAATAGCATCTGCTCCTTAGAAACTACGATTTATCAATGTGTCTTTCTAGCAAGCTGAAATGTGAGTTTGATCCGTGCCATCAAGTTCTTCACAGCTACTTGTGATCTGGGATAGAGGTAATAAAAGCAATTGCCTTGTGTTACACAGTGGGAGAACATCCTATGCGTAGTATGGTTCAACATTTGAAATGATGAAATGGATTTGTTATTTTTATTCATCAAGAATTATTTTGGTCTCCTCTTGTATAGCAGGTCTTTCCATAGAGAAAAAGATAAAACTGCAGGGGAGAAGAATATACATTAGTGTAAAGAAAGTGGAGGGAAATTAAGGTCAAAAAACTAGTCTGTTCTTCCAGAATCTACTCTAATAAGATTTCACCCAATTTGACCTTACACAAATATTTTTAAGCAAATCCTGATGGAAATTCTCATGTCTACTTCCTAAAAAGATGTATATGGTTGGACCATTCACAGACCGGTTTTAACTTCAAAAGAAAAAAAAAGCAGTAACCTCGAAATTATCTTTCAAAAATAGTTTAGACTAAAGCTGCAACTTTCTCAAGATTATCTAGAGTACAATATCACATTGTTGTTTCTGTGTGTCATATATGTGGATAATGCATAATTTTGTATTTATTATTTTTCTTTTATGTAGTGTATATTGAAGGTGATGACCCTTTGAGAGCTGTATGCAACAAAATTTCATTTTAATGTATGCCAATTAGTGCACATTCAAAGCGACAATAAAGTTTATCTATCTATCTATCTATCTATCTATCTATCTATCTATCTATCTATCTATCTATCTATCATGCTTCCCATCCAGAACCTGGTTCCATCTTTCTTTGCCATAAAGTTTTCCTGTAGCACGTGGCATACTCTGCTGATGTATTTTTCATCGTAGCCACAAATTATCCTGCCTTGCTATACAGTCATGTGTCATCTGTCTAATCCTATTGCCTTCACTCTAACTTATCTTCCATATGAATTGTGGCCTGAAGGACTTATTTTAAAGACATATTTCATTTCCTTTGGCATTTTATATTTTGCCAGAGCTATTAGCCTGAGAAACTATTGATTGGAGGTGCTAAGAATACAGCAGAGACCAGGGAGGAAGAGGGCAGTCTTTGCACTGTCTGCTCTCTAAATTAGATATTAAGAGACTTCTACATTTTTATTAGGAAATCAGAATTTCCCCTATGCTACTTCTTCAGAGATCTTGTAGACAGTGATAATTTGTTTGAGGGCACAGTCATTTGTTTAAAAGAATAGTCAGTTGTTAAATGACTACGGAAGATATTTGAGGTTATTCAGAAGACAGACAAACAGATAGAAAAAAATGGTTGCAACCCGTTAAGTTCAACTATGACAATGCCACATGAGGCTTAGAGATGCCCTTGAACAAGGCCACCTTAATATGTTCTTTTCCTACAATGGATCTTCACTCTCTTCAACAGGGAAAAATTACTGAGTATGCCAATGGTAGTTGCTACTATTCTCCATTCTAGCCATTATCAACAATCATTTGCAGATATTGATGTTGCCTTGTTACTCCTTCAGGAACAGAGGATCAATAACAAACATTGACAGAGACAGACAGCAGCAAAAAATACAGGCTGGAATGGCAGTGAAATATGGAACCTGATGGGCACCAAGATGTGTTAATTCTCAATTAATGTCTCTTTTGGCAGAGTGATTTAACTAAGTAGTAGGGTAAGAAATAAAAGAGGAAATAGACAATAGCCAATATACTGTAACAATGAGGTTGTACCAGGAGTCTGTACTCAAAGACCCCAATTCAAATTCTCATTCAGCCACAAAAATCACTGGCTGATTTTTGGAGTTTGTTTAATCTTCACGACATACCTGTAGGATAAAATAGAGTGAGGGTCATATACTGTATACTGCTCTGAATGCTTTGTAGGAAAAGTGAAATTTAAATGAAGAATAATGGATGGATGAAATAGAGTATAGACAATTAGAGAAACAAATCAAACCTACCGGCCTATAGCTAAATGTACAATATGAAGAGTCGCTTTGGAGAGTGAGATGGATAGCATATAAATGTAATAAATAAAGCCTATTCGTAGTTTCAGACATGCACTGTGTGCTTTCCCAAGGCAAAGCACTTCATCTCCCTTCTGAATTTTTCTGCTTCCTTCTCCTAATTCGTAGCACTTCATAGCCAGCAAACCTCCTTAATGCTTTTGACATATTTTTGCAATTAGTATCCTTAGCTTTCCACCTCTAACAAGCAGAGAACACTATTTTCATATGACATCAGTGTGGTATCAAACTTACTACTGTTGAGTAGAGATTTTAAACAGTTTCAAATAGATCGACATTAGAAATGAATATTCTAACAGTAGTACTAAAAAACGCAGTTACCAGAAAAAAACCAAGAAATTCTCTTTCCCTTTTCTTCCTGTCTTTTACCTTTTAATTAATTCTACTGCAAAAGAATGGTGTGGAATTGAAACGGTAGAGTTGTGACATGGCTGGTTCAACGCAACTTTAATTCAGACTGCAGCTTCCCTTATTTCCCACTCCCCACAATCCACTCTATCATTTAATTTGTTTCATGCATAAATTCTTCCATAAATTCTGGATATTATTTTTTGCTTCCAGATGAGAAGTGATGAGAACTGCTGAGTGAAATTGGAACTGACCAAGAATTGCTGATAATTGGAAATGTTTGTATTTTTATTGGGACTTTTCCTGTTTGTTTTCATATAGTGCTGTTCGCTGCAAAAATGATTCCATCTTATTTCAGGGCAAAGTTATTTTTATCAGAGGAAATTTCAGGGTAAACTTCACATGATAGTTCTTGCCATTGACAATATTGGATCATTATACTATGGCCCAAGGTTACACACGCGATTTCACATATTTCATTTCATTTCACTTTTTTTCTTTTAGTGAGGCAGAATGGGCAGAGTTCATGTGATGCAAATTAACTAGTATATGTTACAATCTGCTAAGCTAAAACCAAACAAATTATCTTGAGATTTTGTGATGTATAAATTAGATCATAGAAATGTTGAGGAGTGACTCTGAATTTATTATGAATAAGGCTAACCCAATCAGTTGGTTATTGGATAGTTTTTTGAATATAGTAACAGGTTTTTCTCCACCTGCACTTAACTCACAGCATAAATGTGTCTTGGCAATATTTTTCTTGCTATGTTCCATGTTCTTATTTTCATCAAAACACAAACCCGTAAATGAGAAAAATTTAAGCCACTCTTCATTGCCCCAATGTTAAAGTGACGTTTGCCTTGCGTTACCAACACAATTCAAGGACGTCCTTGAGGTCTGGATGATCAGTTAGGCTTTATCACCCATTTCTTTGTGCAGAAGTCAGCAGATTTCAGTGATCTGAAACAGACACATGACAAATACAGTATTATTTTACTTCTCGTTTCTGCTAATTCAAGCTCAGTGGGGAAGGGTGCAAGGAATGATACCAGCTAGCATCAGTCAGATATTGCCTGACCACGGGAGCAAAGTGTTAGAAAGTAGTTTCTAAACAGAGCCCTATACTAAGTTGCTGGCTTGGTAAACTAAGAATTCCAGCTAATGGGTTTAGTTTACAGTTCAGCACATGATGCAGTTAATTCTGTAAATTTGAATACCAGATTATGATTTCTGATTGTTACCTGTGTGTTAATCAGCACAGAGAGGAATTGTATTAGGCGGGTAGATCTGTAACAACAGGAAATAATACCATCTGGGGATATAAACCTCTTTTTTGAGATTTGATGTGATCAGTAGGAACATGTTGCTTCATATCTCCACCAAAATCTGGTGGTATTTCTCACAGTTCAGGAAAATGAAGGTTGCACCTATCATATATATCTATATCAATCTGTCTGGCTGGCTATCTGTATATGTGTATATACCAGTGGTGGGTTGCTACCGGTTCACCGCAGATTGGGTGAACCAGTAGCAGCAGCGGCAGGAGGCTCTGCCCACCTGCCTGGACGTCTCTGCACATGCTCAGAAACATTGAGCGCATGCGTGAGCACACCCACGCCCACAAGGCAACCATTAGCGATGGGGTTTGAAACCCACTACTGGTATATACATATATATATTAGTGCAAACTACACATACACACGTACCCCAGTGGTGGGTTGCCCCCGGTTCGCACCGGTTCTATAGAACCGTGATGGCGAACCTATGGCACGGGTGCCACAGGTGGCACGTGGAGCCATATCGGTGGGCACGCGAGCTCAGCTCCGGCACGCCTGTGTGCACTGGCCAGCTGATTTTCGGGCCTTCTGGGCCCACCAGAAGTCAGGAAACACACTGTTTCCAGCCTCCGGAGGGCCTCTGGGGGGGATAGGGAAGGCCATTTTCGCCCTCCCCAGGGTCCTAGAAAGGCTCTGGAACCTGGGGAGAGCAAAAAACAGGCCTACGAGGCCCACCGTGCCATCGCGTGCCAAAAGCGGGGGGAGCATGGGGGGGCAGGGCGCATAGAATTATGGATGTGGGCACATGTGAGTGTGACTCCACTGCGCTCCCACCGCTTTTGACACGCGATGGCAAAAACGTTAGCCATCACTGCTATAGAACCTGTAGTAAAACCGGCGGGAGGCCCCGCCCACTGACCCTGACGTCATGAAAATGCTTCTGCGCATGCGCAGAACAGCACGCACATGCACATGAGTGAAGCACGCATGCGCGCAGCCCCATTGCGAACCAGTAGTAAAGGTAAGTAGAACCCACCCCTGACATACACATACATATATATAATCATTTTAGCCATTGTCTATCCACTGCAGGATGAAGTCCTCTTCTGCATGTTTCCAACCATTACAGTCCTGAGCTTTCTTTTCCAATTGGAACCACAATACTTGCTGATGTCATTGTGGGTTGCAGAGAAAATAGACTAAATAGAATGGTTGATCAAAACCTTTTTAAAAATACCCATCCATATTTGGTTATATTTGAAATACTATAGAACCACTAACATAGATTGTTGAATGGGACTGTTTCTGTACTGTCGCTTGATCAACAACTAACAGTTTCAAAGTCTGTGTTTCAGGCAGAGGACCATACTAAGATATATACAAGTGAGACCTTGCATTCCCAAAGATTACTAAAAATACATTCAACAATATCCATTTCTGGGAACTGCTATTTTTTAATCAGAAACCAGATATTTTTAATCCTGGTTAGAAATTAAACATATTTATTTTCTGTCTCACTGATCACACACTATTACCATAATGAAATATAATTTTGATACACACTTACATTTACAATGACTAATGTAAAAGTTCTGTGTGTTCATTTGTCTTCGGGAATCTTTTCTGAGTTCTGGATTCTTTCCAACCATAAATGAGCTGTTTCACTTGCACGAAAAAGCCCTTTGTTTGAATAGTGCTGACTAATCTTTTGGGGGGGGGGGGTTGTCTCAAGCCATTTGCCTGTTTCTAATTCTGCTGTGTCATGGTAGATCTTGTTTGTGTCTTGACATTGCTGAGTAAAGGTTTCAATCCCTATTTTTGCTGAGTCACAGATGCATGTGTTTTCCTGTTAGCTGTTCTGAGATTGCAGCTGTTTGAGTTGGCTCACATCCTGGTTGGGAAAAACAGTTCTTTGGATGAACTGCAAGCCATTTTCTCATAAACAATGGGGTTCAAGTTCATTTAACAGTTTCTGGCCCAACTAACGGCTAATCCAGGGAAAAAGAAATACATTCATGACACACTATATTTAAAAAGACCATACCAAACTATCAGTTACAGAAGAGTACTTTTGTTTGGTTTTGTTTTTCTTTGGTTTGATTCTTGCCTTATATTGTTTTGCAATTTTGCAATTCATTCTCTGTGAAAAGAAAATAATCTATCTGAAAAAAAATCTTGCCACCGTGGCCAGTGTATAAAAGGAAAATATTGCAAAGCAATAAAAATAGTAACCATTTCTTTGAAGCAGACTGTGAACTGTTATTAAAAAATATCTACATATTTATTAAAGCTATGGATTGGGAGGTGGGGGTAATATTCATTAGGTAATTAAGTCCTCAACAGTACAGTTTATTTATTTCAATCTGGTTGCTATTAGACTGATACAGGGACTTGTGTTTTTCTTGGGGGGCAGGAATTATAATCAACAATAATCAACAAATAGCAACAAGACTTTTGTTTAAAAAAAGCCACCATGACATCCTCAAAGAAATGGTCAGGACATCTGTTTTGCTGCCATTACAAGAAAAATATAGGGAAAACAGAGTAAAAGAAACAAATGAGAGTTGAACCATGAAAGAAATATCCATCAATTACACGAAAAAAATGTGATTTTAGCAAGTGATAAGCAAACTGAGAAATCCAAACATTTTTTAAATAAATGTTGTGCTTCCCTCATGGTAATTAAATCCATGCAAAGCTTTTATTGTTCCATTTCCCTGCCTGATTCTTCATGTCCTTCATGTTGCCTGTCTTTTTTTTCTCACATGCAAAGAAATTCTAGATGTTTCCATGAGGGGAAGCCAAAAAAAGTATCAAGTTATCTTTCTGTAGAGTTGTTGATACTTTCTGAGCTTGGTTGTTTTCTTGAAGACGTTTCATTACCCAACTACTGGTAGGTAAAATGATCAGTACCTAAGCTCAGAGAGCATCAAAGACCCCATAGTTCAACCCTGAACTTCCTATGTTCTCTTCTATCTTTCTACTTAAAAGGTCTTAAGTTCAGGAACTGAAAGACAGATATGGCAGGAGTTTCTGCGTGTCCAAAAATACAGCATATCATTCCTTTCACTCTATTTTCAAATACACCAGAATCAAAACATTTCAGTTGTTGAACATAGACAATACTAAGATATCAAAGAGCAACAGAGCCATTTGTAAACTGGCACAGTCTTTAAATGAAAGGACCCTCATTATCCTAAGGAACAAAGTGTATTCTCTCTTCAGATTACAATGCTGGTGACGGTTTTCTGGATTGCTCATATTGTTTCTATCTCATTTGTTCATATTATGAATCACTGGGTAAGGGTGTGTATTTCAGCAGGGCACAATCCAATTCTATTGTGCATTTCTGTCACACCTAAGCAATTAAACTAGCTTAAATCAATATTAGCATAATGTGATAAAGTAATTAGCATCAAGTTCATTGAGCATTTTCCAAGTGATTTTGGTGAGATGACTGATTCAGGATACAGCTCCTGGGTTTGCAGGAATGAGCAGTAGGTAAAGGGCACATATGTAATCCAGAAAACCATCACCAGTTTATAGAATTATTTGCCACCCTTGGAATTTTCTCAATCCAGGGACTGCCTGAGGCGTAAAATAAAACTCCCATCCCTTGCTGGTCAGCTATAAAAGCTGTGGTTATCCAAAATATCTGAAAAGTATCAGAGGTTAGGAAGGTTGTCTTTAAAATACTTCACTCTATCCCATGTGCTTGACGCTCTTGATCCCACACGTGAGGCTAAAATGAGCTCAGCCTATCGCTGCTTCATAAGCCAATGACTTAGTGAAAGTGTTGCACTTGGCATTCTTAATGCACTCTGACTCCAGAAGAAGCACATGTGCCTTCCTATTTAATTTGAAATGTGTGCATGTTTCTGAATCATGCCCATGAAGGCTGCAGCATTGATTAATACCAAAAATAATAATGAAGTGATAATCAAGCCAAAGGGCATCAGTGCATTGAGAAAGAAGAATCAGGAAGGTCAACTAATATAAAGATCTGACATGAAAACTTGCTGATGTGCAAGCCAAGGGTCAAAACTTTATTCTCCTTTTTTATAATACCAAAGACTGCAGAGCTCCAGCCTTCCATTTCTTGATCTAACTATAGACTGATTGATTTGTAAACACTATGTTATTTTATCAAGTACTTTTATTTCCAGGCTTATTTTGTTTTATGTTGGGTTTGCTGTTTTATATCTGAGTATTGTCTGTATGTTTCTAATATAATGGAGGAAGCAAGTATCCGGTATGTAGCTGCCATTAATAACTTTGCTTTGCCAACACAGGACATAAGATTTGTCCATTATCATGAACAAGCATTAATTTTAATATAAATTGCTCTTTCTTTAAACTTGCTCTTCTCTGTTGTGTTCAGTTCTCTTTTCTTGTCTACATCACATCTGTAACATTTTTCTCTATTTTATTTTATTTTTTTTTAAATTTGATTTATATGCCGCCCTTCGCCGGAGACTCAGGGCGGCTTACAATGCCCTAAGCAATAGCCTTCATGCTTTTGTATATTTATACAAAGTCAGCTTATTGCCCCCACAAACTGGGTCCTATTGGCACATGAAGCATGCAAAATGTTATATTTATGGAGCTGATCAGACCATGGAGAGTTAAATGACTGATACTTTGTCCCCACAGAAGTATAAATTATGATCAATCAAACATAGGGCTGGGGAATTCCAGGAAATGAAGCTTACCCAACTTAAATTTGCTAAGGTTGAAAAACACTGAGCTAGTTCATCTTGTCTGGGCTTGGAAAATTGCTAAGCAAAGATAGGACTGATTATTAATACTTGGGTAAGAGCATAGCTTTAGGCTAAATGCAAAACTGAAATACATCTTAGAAGTAAACAGTGGCAAACCATCCAACAGTATGCTGCCAAGAAAATTTCAAAAGATGAAGAATATATTTCATTTAAGCTGAACTGTACAATGAAAACGACTTGTGAAGTTAAAACTGCTCTCTTAACTCTATTTGTTCATGCATTCTCCAGGCTATCTTCTTTCCCTTGCTAGGGAGCTTTCATAAAACAATTGCTAGTTCCTCTCTCCTCTCCACCCTTGGAGCAGCTGCTGTTTCCTGTTGCACAGCATGACAATGTGCTCCCTGAGTCAGTATTTCCTTTTGAGGGGCACAGAACATTTTGCTGTGTCATTTTTGAAGGTTTCCTTGCACTGTTGTTGCTGAGTCATGCATGTGACTTTCTCGATGCTTCCTGCATTGTTTCTTACCAACAGTTGGAAGAGAAGCAGCCATTACTGGTAGGAACTGAAGCACGATTTCACACCACATTCATCTGCTAAATAACTGGCCATTCAAAATTTCAGATATAAGTGCTAATGGTGAATATCTAATCTTGTACCAGTAAGATAGTTAAGAAGAGAGTAATTTTAGGAGGTTAAAAGGTTATCGCTTAGAAGAACTTCTAAATAAAAATGCCCTGTAGCAATAACAAAGAATCCTGTTGTGAGGTGCAGATTCCTCAACCTAGCAAACAGCAAATCAACTGGCAAGAAAGGAGATTGTCTCTGCATCTGTGCCAATAACTCTGTGGAAGGAAAGTTGTTTCCCCCTTTTTCCAATCTGCAAAGGTGTTTGTCCTTGCTGATACTGCCAAAATGGCATGACCCACAAATACAAGAGAGGTTTCATCAGTTGTAGGGTATCCCAATAGTTCCAAATGCAAGTATTTTCTAAAACATTAAATGGAGGTTTAGTATGTTGACCAAAGCACTATTTTATAAATATTGGCAATATTACTGAGAACATGTGTGTTTTTTCTTAAGCATCTGGTATCACCTTAATTTACAAAAAGATCTCAAACGTTTTTTGAAAATTAAGTACAACCACCATGGGAGGTGGCTGCATCCGGTATCTAAGTGGAAATATTCCATCCAACTGAAAGAAGAAAAAAAGATATATATAATAGAACTATGTAGAACTAGATGGGTTGGAAAAGAACGGTCCTTTTCCTTCCCTTGTTTTTTTTTCTTTTTCTTCCCTTTATTAAACAAATAAAGTGCAAAAATGGCTGAGAAAGTTGTGTCTTGGCCTACAGTAGCTATTTTGTGAATAGGTTAAGTCCCATGATCCAAAAAATTCTATCCCTGCCCAAAGATCATCTTGACCGTAATAAATTGGTCTTTATTGGTTTATATGTGGAGTCTTAGCACAGGCTTAGACAACAGTTTCTTATAATGCTGCTTTTCTGGCCTACTCACTGAACTAGTGCAGCCACTATGATAGCAAAGAATTTGAGAAAATGATGATTAAATAGGCGCTAGCAACAGGTTACTTCAGTAGCAGGATGCTTTCTATGAAGCAACACTGCTGCTTAAAACTGCCCACTGGATGATTCTAATGGCCTGTGGGAAGAATTATCATTTAGATATTTCTGGTTCTTTACCTTTCTTAGACTGGACTTTCTTCAGAATCCCTATTACAAGGCCCAAACAGCACACATCACAAGGGACAATTAACAGTTAATTAACAATTAACAGTTAATCATCCTTTGTAACATTTCATTATATCATCTCACAAGAAGAAGACTCACCAGTCTGGTAGATAATGTGAGCTGTCTCTGTATTGTTACAGAATTATTTTATGTTACATGTAAGAATAAATTCAATGATGATATAGACAAGATAGGGAAAAAAGTGACAGTCATTTGTCACCATGCTCTGGAATAATCTGGTTAGTTGAATTAAAGTGACATTTTTGAGAAGTTGAGCTGAGTCAGATGAAATGTCAGCGCAAGTAGCTCCTCTTTCCTGGATTCCATGTGTCTGCCTTCCAAGCTCAAACAAATGAAAATGGATTCCTTCTACAATGATCGTTGTCTACCCTTCAGCACCCTAGACTCAGCATTTCCACTGAAACTGCTGCAGTAAATCAATCAGAGAAACTTTTTTCTCTCTTCATGGGTAATTATCAGATGCCACCTTCCAGGATGGGAGACAAAGTCAAAACCTGACAGTCATCCATTATTCAATGTTTCTAGACCTTTTTCTTTATGAGATTTTCTCCCTCCCCCGCCCCCATCCACAGGGTTGTCAAAAGAGAAAAAGTTCATTTTTGCCAAAAGGCAGAATTGGTCATTCGCAAAGGATTTGAGGGGTGCAGATTGGCTAGCTCTGCCACAGATAAACAGGTTTATTTTAGTACACCATTAATAGAACTATTGATTTCAGTCTGGTAATTAATTTACCCGCCCAGAGTATTCCAATGAAACTGCCACATAGATGAGTGTACTCCCAACATAATGCAAAAGAAGGGTTACAGATGCACTATAATCAAGGAAGAAGCATTGTTTTCCCCACCTGTCGACTACGGAGGGGAGAAATTTATCCTACAATAAGCTTACCCAGTTGGAGACCATATACAGGGGGGAACAAGATGGATTTGGTTCTAGAGGATTCACATTCAGCCACCAACAAGCCTCCCTGGATTCCCCATGAACATCTAATCAAATCCTACCAACAGATCTACACTGCCAGAACTTTGTGCCAGTAGGCTGACAGAAACCTCAGCAACATAAATTTTCCACTGCCATATGTATATCAAAGTTTCCAATAAGATTATCCCCTAGATCAAGGAACAAAAATATGATGTACAGTACATTGTCTGACTCTTTTGAATTGCTTGTACTGTATATCCAATATGTTTAAAAAATAAATGCTATCAAGAGTCACTAATATTTGAAAAGACAAGCTGGTTGGCTCTGTGGAATGAAATGGTTAATGCTCAGCATTCTTTACAGAGAAGTCTCTTGACATCCTGTTGTGCTTAGCTGTCAATAAAGCCGCATCAGATGACTTCTCTTCCTCTCTCCCTCCCTACTCAGGGAAGAAAAAAAAGGAAAGGGCTGAACTTCTCTAGTGACGGGGTGTGGCGAAAAAGTGTACATGTTGCAAGGGAACTGTATGTTTTCTGAGGTCAGATGTTTTCTGGCTGAGCACGTGATCCCACAGTAAACGTATAAAGAGAATGATGAAGGAGGAGGACTGCTTCATTCAGAAACCTCTCAGCCTCTGGAAAGAAGAAAGCAAACGGACAACAGAAAGACAAAAGAAAGGATAGCAAACAACAGAAAAAGGGAACAATGGCTCAGCACACTGAAGGGTGAGTGTTGGTTTTAAGACAATCATATATATTCAGCATGTACTTTTCTCATTCACAGATGTTCTACATTAGAATTCTTGGTATTTCTCTCACTAACAGGTCTCTGTGATCCCAGAAAGGATCCCAGAAAAGAAAACTTTGTATGAATAGATTGTAATCCACCAATCTGATTCCAATCTGATATGTGATCTTTTAGTCTGATATCTGTAATTTTTCCCAAACTTTTTTTTTTTACCAAAGAAATGTAACTTTTTGTTTGAACATATCTTGTCCTTGAAGAATAGAGAGGTCCTTTCGCTATTGTCTAGAAAGGATGCTATCTTTTTCTCTGGTTTCCTAAGATTGCCAATTTAACTTCTTTGCTAAAGGACTAATGAGAAATTCTTTAATACCAATTCTATCCTAAATCACCCCCTTTCTTTCATATCTTCAATAGAAAGTTTCAGGACCTTTCAGAAGCCTTGAAGGAAAACACCAAAGATGTTCATGAAGAGGCAGAAAACACAGAATTCATGAAGGTTTTCCAAAAGGGACAGGTGTCACTTCATGAATTTAAGGTACATGTTTTGTGATTTTGGAGGAGCAATGGTTTATGGATAAATTGCAAATTACGCGGTAGATGCAGTATAATGTAACTTGATGTAAAGGAAATAAAGATGTGTAGGTACAATATAATGTAAGTTGATGTATAAGAAAATTGAACCAGCTTATCCTGGGCACAGGAAACTGGACAACTCAGATTACATTAGAACCGCAGGTCCTTCAAGGCTCCAGCCTTCCCATGGAAGACAAAGTACCAGATAGAAAAAAAAAAAAGAATGGATAGATTTGTGTGAGGAACCTCCCCCCCTGCCCCCCAAATTCAGTTCTGGAACTGAAAATAAATTCCCAGGGTAATTATGTATTTTTAAATTTCTACTATTTATTAACTTCAATGGTTCAGCCTCTTCTGCCAATTACTACATTTGATCTGGTTTGAATTTATGGACCTTAGTATTTTAATAAAATATAAAAAATGAAATAGAGACAGAAGCCTAACATTATCCTTCTTCTGACTTTGACCCTCTACTCCTTAATTACGATTGCTGTAAGCAATTTTGTGCTTGACTCCACTGTAGCTGATTTAAGTAAATGCTTTATTTTTCCCTAATTATAAACAAAGGTGCTAGATCAATCTTAAATATGTTTATTCAGAAATCATTTTCACTAGAACTTATTCCTCAGTACACTTGGTAGTATAATGTTTGTTAAAGTTAAGGCATAATCCAAATACTGAGCTCAAGATATTCTTGGGGTGTATATAGAATAGGTTTTGCTTGAGAAGAGGAACTTCGTCAGAATGCACAACTTTATAAAAGATTGAAAATATTGAATTCTGTAAATAGAATAACACACGCATTACACATTAACAAAAAGAAAACAAGCAAGGAAAACAAATTACCCCATGATAAACCTGACAGACAAGTCTATGTGCTGGTAAATATTGTTGTTCTGAAACAAAAATATTACACCATAGCAACATTACACCATGTACACCTATGAATGTATATTCAACAAGAAATCACACATTATATGTTTGTTATATTTGCATAATATATTTAAAGTGAATTGAGGAACTCCTAAAAGAGAGAAGGAAACTTGTAGTGTAAATCATAGTATAGAGTTTTATGTTGGAATTACAGTATAGAAGATGGGAAGACACAATTCCCTGGTTCATTTTTGGATAGGAACGTATTATGCATTTTTGCAACGCGTCAGTATAGGTGAGCAAAGAAATGCACAAATACCTGAGTATTCATTTTCCAGTACAATTGCTAGACTATTTTCACTAGAAAATAGTGATAATATTCATAATAGTGAATAATAGTGATAATAGTCATAAGTGCTGAATGGATAATGGATGCTGGAGGAAGCAGAGACACAATTAATAAAACCAACAGAGGGAAAAATAAGGTAGAACATTTTTACTAAAGTAAAATGGAAGTGATGGCAGTACAAACAAAATTCTTAGAGATTAACCTCAATTGACCAAAATACTTCTAGAAAATAAGTGTTAGAACTTCTTCAGATTCTTTTTCTTTGTTGATTGGCTAAACTCTAGTAAACTAGATTGAGTGAGGGGCAAGTATAAACAAGACACATAATTAACTAAATTATTCAAAACTCCATTATTACCTAGAAAATGTAAATATGTTTTGATATGTGTGTATGGTTGTGTAACATTATGTCTAAATTATATACAATGCAAGTAGGTATATTATGATTGGCTCTGTTGTTATTTTTAGGTGTAAGAACAAATGAGAAAGCAAATAGAATAAGGACAGTACATTCCATTTTCTTCAAATGAATTTTTGCCCAAAGTTGCTGATTACCAGCTAACGGGTTAGGGAAGTTTCAGTGATTCACTACAATTTGCCGTTTCCACCCAGCAGTATTAATAGTAATAATAAAAAAAAATATCTGGGAAAGGAACAATTATTGTATTTTTTAAAATTGCTTGGTTTTAGAGGTTCCAGAAAAAAATAGCAATACATTAAATTCTCTTAAGAATAATCTCCTGAAGCTGACGAAGATTTACTACACTTTCTAAAACTACTGATTAAGCAGCAACGTCAACCATGTATCTCAGTTCTTCTTTTCCCTAATTCTCACCTAGTACCTACTGCAACATTTCTCAAAGGAGAATCTTCAAGTTGTATCAGACAATTACTTTTTCATCTTCATCCAGCTATAGCAATTATGCAGGTTAGAAATTATAGAAGCCGAATCCTTTGAGGAGTCATCCCAACTGGCTAGGGCTGTTTTATTGTTTAGGATAATCAGCATTTCATGCTGCTTTTGAGAAGTAGACAACTTACAATATAAAAACAAGGCACAGTAGAAAAATTAATAAGTAAGATGTGCCACAGGCGAAATTACAGACTAGCAATTTAGACACTAACCTCAAGCCAAATACATCGTATTTCAGATACCTGATTAAAGGTTTCATCCATTAATCTGTATAATACTGCATGATCTGCCAAGTGTGAAATAGTGGCATCAAGGTGGAGCCAAATGGAAAATGCTAGTGCAAGGGGCATCAACCCTTGGATATAAAAAGGATTCTAATAGCTAAATTAAGAGAGTGAGTTTTTCATATAAATTTAATAATATAAATAAATAAAATAATTTCTATCACATTAAGTACTCAGGAGCATAACAGAAAGCAGATGCTTCTAAAATGTGTCGGACAAAGCTCTAACACATTATATTCTAAATAGGTATTCTGTTGCAGTCTGTGAGTATCATATTGTACTGCTAGCTGATGACAGAATTGTAGATCACTAAATACAACAACAATGGTTGGCAAACTCACAATCTATGTTCTCTAATGACTTTGTTCTACCCATGTTTCCCCCATACTCTCAAGCCGAACAAGGGTCCAAAACCTGGGGTAAAAAACAGCTAAACAGTGCTAAATATTTAGCAAGCTTAGAAGCCAATCTAAGACCCTAGGAAATTCCTATGTGGACATGCTACTAACACCAGGGTCTATATTGGTACTGCATGACAATTTTGCAGCTAATATCCTTCCCTTATTTGCATATTTAAGCCATTTTCTAGTATTCCTCATTTCTCTTATAACCTCCACAGTATTTTCCTCAAGTTGTTGTGAAACTAGTTCTTTTATCAAATCTAAACAAATGTTTCGTGGATTTTGGTTAATATTTAAAAGATATCTAGTTTTGTTTTTCTGATCAAATGTATTTAGACCCAATATTACACAAAGCAGGGTGGATAAAAATCAATGATTTTTTTAAAAAAATCAAAAAAAATCAGATTATTTTGATTTAAATCGGATTTTTTTGATTTAAATCGGATTTTTTTGATTTTTATCAAATTTAAATTTTAATAAAATGTTTTTGAAGTAAAAATCTATCTAAAGATACTCTTCTATTTAAGATACATTAATAATTTAGTTTATTCAGCATGAAACGGAGCTTAGTTATGTAGCATGAGGCTGCATATTCTGCAATATTGGGACTGTCGGCGAATCAACAGCAGGTCAGAGGAGGAGCCGCTGCGGGACAGAGATGACAGTTGTTCTTTAAAAATTATGATTTAAATCGAGTTGATTTAAATCAAGCCTTTTTACTAGTGATTTAAATCATGATTTAAATCGACTTGATTTAAATCAAATCCACCCTGACACAAAGTATTTTATCAAAAAACATTTTAAAAAATGATAGTGGAAAAATAACACCTGAAGTCTTCTTTCTTAAAAATGTTTCTGTACATTTTAAAAGTTTGGTTGTATCTAGCGGTGATGTTGCACTGTAGGAAAATAATGCTGGAATAAAATGAGGGCCTAGTTTGTCTCCTCCACCCCCTACACAAATTAGTGTTATCCACTGTAGCATCTCAAAATTCTCCACATGGGGGTGGAGGAGCATTTGTAGCAGTAAAACACTTACATGGATAAGATAAGTCACAATAGATAAGGAAAATCACTAGAAATTTTTTTCACTACTTACAACCCACTGATTTTATCAGGAACATTGCCAGTGTAGGTTGAGTCTTTTCCAGTGTGGAAATCTGTTAGTATACATGCAGTTTTAGGAAATCAATTATATTTCCTGTAGAATGTCTATAATTGGGATTCAAATGGTCAACAATTGAAGACCAATCAAATTTAATACATATGGTGTCCCACACCTTTTTCTCACATCAGTGAGGCAATACTACTGCATTCAACCTATTTAAGGAAGATTTTGAAACCTACATACAGTTAGATAAATGAATGCCAATATAAAATGTCACATCGTAATCATTCCAAATGACATGAAAGGGCTGAACGCAATTTGTAGACGTTCAAATAAAATTGGCCAAACATCACATGCTACCAAAACTGAATTGGTTCTTAGGAGCCTTTTTCAACTAAAATTGGAATTCAAAAATCATGAACACTTTTTTAATAGGAAGGTAAATCTAAATATCAAATCAACTAAATAAGAAACATTTATGACTGAAGAGAGATTTTGTAACTGTTTTTCTTTTCCTCCCTGTCCTTGTTTTAGCTTTATTTGGGTTCTCTGTATTGCATCTATGTGGCCCTGGAGGAAGAATCTGAAAGGAACAAGGACAACCCAGTATATGCGCCTGTTTATTTCCCCAATGAATTGAATCGCACAGCTGCACTGGAAGATGATCTGGAATATTTCTATGGTCCCACGTGGAAGAAAGACATCCAGTGTCAGGAGGCAACTCAAACATATGTGGATAGAATACATCATGTGGGCCAACATGAACCTGAACTTTTAGTGGCCCATGCTTATACTCGATACCTGGGAGATCTGTCTGGTGGCCAAATTCTGAAGAAGATTGCCCAGAAATCTCTCAGTTTGCCCAATACTGGAAAAGGGCTGTCTTTCTTCAATTTCTCTGGAATCACCAACATCAGCAAATTCAAACAGCTTTATAGAGCTCGGATGAACAGCATCCCCATGGATTCTTCTACTATCAAGAAAATTGTTGAAGAGGCCAGAAAATCTTTTCTTTTGAATATTGAAGTGAGTAATTAGTCACGTATATTTATTTTTTTCAAACCGAAAAAATAAGTACTTTTAAGAAGTACAAGTCTCCTACATAAACATTGATTGCTGTTTTATCTGGTATACTGAAATATCTCCTTCTTTATCAAAAAACAATAACAATGGGGTGAACAAAGCTATAATGTTCATAGAACTTTTCCCCCGGCTTAATACTGAACAAAAACATAAGAAAAAGATAAAGATGATTATGATGCTGAAGTTTGGGTATAGTAGAAATAATTGTGCTGCATTTTAAAAGCCTAAGATGTCCCTCTCAAATAAAACAACCTGCTCTATTAGAATCAACCAGTCTAAACAATAATAACTAATTAACATATTAACATATTCTTAAAATGATTCAAGCAGGACCCTACAAATTGATTTGGTTAATTTTTACAAAGGAGCACAGATTTCATGAAAAGGGGGGGGGGGGTCTTTTGAAAATATACATAGAAGTATTCAAATCTATCAAAAATCCTTGCTTCCTGACATATTTATAGACAATTACCTTATCTCAACATTTAACTTCAGCCTGGATTTTTTCACTATATTTTTATACCATTTTATATCAATTGAATATTATTAAGATACTATTAGACTATTGTATCTCAAAGAACATTGTGGGAAAGGACAAAGGAGTTATAGCAGCTCTACTGAGAAAAAGCTACAGTGTAAGAGCCTCTTTATCTCAAAAGAAAAAATTGAATAGAGAAAACCATAGTGCACTAATATTATAAAACTGTTTCATAATACCAGAACCTTAAGTCAGCCAATGAAGGTGAAATTTGGATGATTCAAGACATATTTTAAAAAATACATCCCCATATTATATATTGTTAACTGCTGAATTTCATTTTTATAAGATGTGGTCATGGCCATTAACATGAACATTTTAAAAAGGGGATTAGATTATTCATTATAGTTATGCATTATTTCCAAAAATAGAGGCACTTAGCAGTATAGAATTTAAAATTAAATGTATATGTAATTGAGAGATGGTCTCACGGCCAATACTTTCCATACTGAGGAAAGTTAAATTCCATTGATACAAATGAAGTATTAAGTATTTGATTAGGGAATATGAATTGGAGACATCTTTCTTTTTCTCCTCCCATGTTACTGGTATTGCAAATACATTTTCTTTACCTAGATAGATAGAAACATATCTACAGGAAGAACCAAATTTTCACATTTATCTATGCACTAGTTTTATAGCATTTCATATTTAAATTATATTCATTATTGATATTCATTATTGCAAAGTAGATGGCCATCGTTGAACATATTAAACATCCATTTTCTGTGTTGCTTTCCATATCAAAAGTTATACTGAAGTAGGAAGACTGGAAGATAAGGAGACTTTCTAAATTCCTTAAAATGGATCTCACAAAATCTAAATTCAGGAATGAAGGGGAAAAAAACTTCTCTACAATTAAACTCTATGATTCATTTTTCTCAGGTGTTTCAAGAGCTGCAAAAGTTGGTGAATCAAGGCAAGCCTCCACAGAACAATCATCTTGGGAAATCCAGATTAAATTTTCACACAACAGGAAGCAACAGAACACAGAGTAAGAAATTATTTTAGCTTTTAGATTGTTTTTGCAACTGCAATGAAAAAATGATTCATTAATATTCACTATCGTAATTTGTTTTCTTATTGATTTTTATCCTGGATAATTGAAAAATCAGTATATATTATAAAATATGCCCGCTTAGGATGATTTTCACACCTCCCCTTGCCACCTACCTTCCCCTGTGCATTTAAAATATCTAGGTTTTGTATAGGCCATATGTTAAACATGGAACATTTTCAATTAGTGATATGAAAAACAGATGGAAAACTATTTTACAGCTATATTATAAGTTAAAAGTGTAGTTCTACCAAAGAATGAATGTCCAAAATATTTCATACAATATACAAAATATTTCATAGAATAATCCACAGAGAGGAGTATGACAGGGGCATCTTGTCACATATATTGAATAATTTCATCATTTTTGTGATATCACGATACACATATTTCCCATGTTGGTATCACCATGGCTTGTTATGGACACTGCTGTTTAAAGATTTATGTTCATATATTTGATTGCATAACTATAAGACTATACTTAACTTTCATGGTTGTTCTTGCTTACAAGTTGTGCATTCCCTCATCACCCTCCCCATCCAACATAGTTAATTCATTTGAAAGCTACAACCACCAAATGGTTGTCTATCACACAATTTAAGTCCACACAATTGTAATATACTCATAAACTTTGCAGTGTTACTGCAGTATGCTTTATTTTGCAGAGCTACTAGGTATTTAGTGATGCTATAACTGTGACTAAAACATTGCTGTCCTTAATGATTTAGTAATACAACCTTTCCAGCTGGTTTTCATTCTGAACAATTTTTGTTTTCTTAATACAGCGCCAAAGGAAAGTGGCCAAGCACAGATGAAGCATACAGACCTGCTGCCCAGCACCCCACTCTTGCGTTGGACTCTTGCTCTTTTCTTCTTAGCAACAACAGTTGTTGTGGGCTTGTATGTTCTATGAACTGAAAAGAACTTAAGCACTTTTACTACTACTTGCCTATTCTGGAACTAATGCATTTTTCTTTTTAAAGATGAAGGTTGCAGATTTAGATTATCACACATATTGGAAGCACTGAGCTTGACTATTTCTCCAGTTCTAAGTATTTTTGTTACCAGCAGCATTTTTAAAGAAGTTTGTGTCAAATACATTTCTCTAAAGAACCTGAAATGCCACTTTATGACATGCCATTAAACCAATACAAAGCCAAGATGAGAAAAGAATATTAACTTGCCATCTGGAATATGTGAGGAATAAATCAAGCTGTGATATTTTGTCAGTGTTTGTGTACAAGATTTTCTATACAGTATATGTTGCATTGCTTATTGTTGTTTTTTCGTCCTAAAATGGAATAGAGTGCTTAAACTATGACTTTATGCAACACACTTCTACTACTTTAAAACAGATGTGCCTTACCAATGACCTTTCAGGAACATAATAAAACATTCCTGTATTTGTACTTTGTACTTTTAAGTTATATGTACTTTCATTAAAGCTCCTTGTAAGTTAACTGAATTGTGTACCTTTATATGTTTATCAGATTGTTTGAAAAATGTTTGCTTTCAACACTGAGTTATATAACTGATAGAAATGGACTAATCAGTACTCTGCCATTAAGTTAATTTATCCCTGTATTTGGGAAGATAATCATTCAGTACCACAGTTATTATAAAATCTTTTAAAAATCAATATTGAAAAGGCATTTATTGGAAGGATGTAACATGTGATCTCCATAACAGCTGTTTATGTTTTAGAGTCCAGCAGTCCACTCATAGGTTTATTGCCTTAATGTTATTGGCTAACCTAGGAAGGGTTACTTTATCACATTTTAGACAGATTCAGGAAAAATGCATTTTGTTAAGGCTTGTTTTAACTCTAGAATATATTTACTAAAAATATAATAAAGCTTAAAACATGAGGTAGGAGCACTTGCTCAGGTAGCAATAAATATATTAGTAGCATATGTAGTTAAACACAGGAATATTTTTATTTCTTAGAAAGAACACTGACATTACTAAAATCTCATATTGATCTTGAGCTAGATTAATTACAAATTAGCATCCAGTTCATACTCACATCCATGAAAAATAATAAAAATGTCCTTATGGGCACAAACATGTATACAGACATAGAATACTATTTTTTCATTTTAGCTCCTTTAGCTATTCAGTAGATTCTTGATTTCAGTGAATTTATATTTTTAAAATAATGGATTTCAATATCAAATACTAACTCTAATTCCCATCCTTCTCCAAAAACTAATTCAAAGTTATATTATTTATTATATTTATATTGAAACTTTCACTAATTTTGACTTGCAATGATTCACACCACTTGTTAAATGAGTCACCACATGCCGTCAAGTGAGACATCATGTGATCAGGACTGTTATACTGTAGGTTTCCACTGACTCTACTTGTTGGAAAACAGTTGTGAAGTACACAAATAGTGATCACATAACCATGGGTCTTTCTAATTGTCATAAATGTAAAGACTAACCATAGTTACTTTTTCAAAACCATCACAACTTAAAATGGTCACTAAAAAGGAGAGTTACTAAGCAAGGTATACCTGTTCTCGTTTAATTGGCCAAATTCATGCAAAGCAGTTATCAATTTATATAACCATGATATCTGGTTTTACAGAACATAGCAAACTACACAACTATACAAACAACCTAATGTGATTACACAAACCCTGTTTCCTAGGAAATTAGAATACTTGTTTAGCAATGAAAGTGTTCCCTAATTATTATACAGAAAACTAAAAAAATCACACGGTGCAAAAGACTGAAGAAAATGCCTTGCGATCTTTTAATGAGTTTTCCTATGTAAATTCTACCTGAAAATGCTTCCAGGTGAATCTATAATTTAATAGTCACATACGGCATCCATGGAATTCTGCAGAAGGTCACATGCCATTATCCTCTACTCACTACCCTTCTTTCTTTCCCATCCTATTTTTTTTCTTTCTATGTGAAAGTGAAAGAAGGGATAGGCAAGTTTAATTTATTTCAAGATTTATAAGGCTACTCAATTCAGATAGTATGACTCAGGCGGTGTACAACATAAAATACACAACATAAACAAAAAACATCAACAAGGAGTATTTATGTAATAAATGCAGGGTGTTTCCAGTTAGCACATAAAGTCCTTACCTTAAGCTTGTCTTTAAAATGGACTGAGACACGATTCCCATCTGCTGTGCTATCATATTTGTTTGGCTTCAACTTGCTTGTCATGCTTATTGAACAAATCATATTATGTCTTAACACCATATGCAAACCTTAAATTCTCCCAAAAAAATAAAAGGCGGGAGGGGAAACAGTTCCAGTCTCATATAGTGTTTCCTAAACTTTTGTCCTCCAGACCCATTCCCACTTTTTAAAATTATGGAGCAGCTTCCAAAAGATTTTATTTATAAGGTTTATCAATTATTTATCATATTAAAAATTCAAACTGACTCTATTGTATGAAGATCTATGACAGACTAGACAGTCCTAAATGGCACTGTGGTGATAAATAGCCAGATGGGGAATTCTGGCTGGCACTGTCTTCCAACATAAAGAAGAGATTGTAAGATTGTCCATTTGCATTCCACATACTTGCTGCTTGAGAGAAGACTACAGGTTTTTGTAGACAAATTATGGGTTGAGCAGCTAGATGTTGAGGGATCTCAATCAAGCTCACAGCCTTTTGGACACAAGGTTTGTACAAGCCTCATTTAAACACTTTTGGATGTAATTAATTTATAAAGAGACATTTCCTAAGTGGTAGGATAAGAGAATTCCACTTGATGATTCAACATTCTTTTTAGACTTAAAAGGGGAGGGAGAGGGGTTAAAGATTTAAAAACTTTTGGCAAAGAGCTTAAGAAGGAATGGATGTAAGAAAGTTTAAAATGAAGAAAGTTTTTTAATATTGTTTTCTGATGAAAGTTGCTGAATAAATTGGAATTAGAATAACAGAGTTGGAAGGCACCTTGGAGGTCTTCTAGTCCAACCCTCTGCTTAGGCAGGAAACCCTACACTTCAAACAAATGGTTATCTAATTTCTTCTTAAAAACTTCCAGCATTTGAGCATTTACAACCTCTGGAGGCAAGTTGTTCCACTGATTAATTGTTCTGTCAGGAAATTTCTCCTTAGTTCTAAGTTGCTTCTCTCCTTGATTAGTTTCCACCCATTGCTTGTTTTACCCTCAGGTGCTTTGGAAAAGTTTCACTTCCTCTTCTTTGTGGCAATCCCTGAGATATCAGAACACTGCTATCATGTCACCCTTGGTCCTTCTTTTCATAAGAATAGACATATCCAGTTCCAGCAACTGTTCTTTATGTTTTAGCCTCAAGTCCCCTAATCATCTTTGTTGCTCTTCTCTACACTCTTTCTTGAACTAAACTAGACAAACAAATTGAACTTTCATGGATTTTTTATTATTATTATTTTATTATTATTATTATGCAGTTAACTGGTGGAATTTACAGAACAATAGACAAAGATAACAGGAGGCAGAGTGATGCTGTCTGTAACTAAGGAGTGCCATTTGAGAGGAAAATAGTATGTTAAGGGCACAGAAAGACAAAAGGAGGGAAGGGAAGGCTTTCCTTTTACCTTTCCCTTGCAATAGAGACACTTTCATTTTTGGATTACAATACTACAATGACAATCACCAGAAAAACTGCAATATAGCAGAGGATCGATACAGTAACATCAGAGAGATGATTTACGCCAGATTTATTTCAGAAAATGTTTTAAGGAATTGGACAATAAGTTAACCAAAATGATGCTAAGCTGACTAAATCACTACATAATAAATTGACAATTTTGAAAAAAGAATGGATCAAAGACTTCGAAAGTTAAAGAAGATTAAAGAATAAGTCAACAAAATGGAAAGCTCTGTAAAAAAGCATCTGTAAATTTAGAAACAAATGACGAAGTGGAAATCCTGGAGAGTAAGTTATGGAAAGAGAGCTGGAAAGTCTTTGTCTTATTTTTTGCATAAAACAGAAAAATAGACTCTGAGTAAAAAGCTTATTATTTATGGTTTTGATTACTAGAAAAAAGTATAGAGACATCAGTTGTGACTTTAGACAAGTAAATTTATAATTGTACTTAATAACTGCTGTAAAGATCAGAAGCCACTTTATAGCTTTTTGTTTACTTTTCTATTTGTTTTTCCTTTCTTGCACTTTCAATTAATCAATTTTATTTATGGCCAGAAGGCCTGAAATCAAGATTACAAATATAATCTAAACTTGGCATTAAAGTTTTAATAAATAAATATTACTTTATTAATATGAAACATTACTAATTTAATATTATTTGATCTTACCTAATACACTTAAAACCCCAATGCACTGATTTGTTACTAAAAACCTTATTTTTTAAAAAATATTATTAAAAGTTTTTTTTTTAATTGACTTGCACTTTTAGCTTACTTTGATATTTCTTTTTTCTTCATTTCGCATTGTTTTTATATGCTTTTAAATAACGTTGGCCTAACGTATGTGTAACGGGCAGATCTCTCTCCAATTCTGCTTTCAATCCTTTCCACACACTCACCCCGCCCCTATCTCTTGCTTTAGGGGTGTGGCACAACAAAATCAACAGATGCATCTTCTCATACTTTCTGGCTTGGAAAAGGCAAGTTTTATTTGCCTTCTTCCATAGCTATCAAGGGCAACAAACCTACAAGCGAACGTGATGGCGAATTTCGCAAAAAGCGAAAAGCGCCCAATCTCTCCCATTTCGAGCCACAGCCGCCATTTTAAACCTTCCTTCCTTTTTTTTCGCTGCAAGCGAAAAGTTTTGGCGCCAAAAAAAAGTTTCTCTAGACTAGCGGACGGCTGACCAATTCGGTAAAGGAAAAGTTGGTAAAGAGGCGGGCCCTGATTTAGGTCGCCTCCAATCGCTTTTGGCACTTGCTGCCGCCGTTCTCTCGCGCCCTTAAAGAGTGAAGTTTAAAGGACAGAGGTTTTAGCCAATCGCCACACGCCCTGCTGCCCTTGAGCCAATGACAGCGGGCAAAGCGGAGTGCGTAACTGCCGACGAACCCAGAATAACTTTTTTTTATTACTTTTTGCCGCGAAAACGTCTCCCGGAGTTCTAGCGAGCGACCGAGTCGTTCTGCGAGAGGTTTCTCTCTCTACGGTTGCAGAGGCAGGTGAGGAGCGCTGGGGTCAGGGGCGCGCGTTAGAGCGATACCTGCTTGTATGCCTTTGGGTTAGTCTTGGGCTGCTGCTTAACCAGAGTTCAGGAGAGGCGATGTTCATTAGTGACCCGTCATGTCTGAAACAATGTTCCTCCAAGCATTTCTTGTATATCCCAACTTTTGCACAACTCCCATCCTCCCCCACTAGGATGGTAACTTGTAGAAGTATCACAGATGGGTGATTCGATTGAATCAAAGTTGGCTAGTTATAATGTGCCCTTCAAAATAAAAGAACGATTCCTGCTTGCAGTTTTTCAGCTTAAAAACACAGATCTCCCGTTATCAGATATAGGGAACTCGAGGCTGTCGTCCTGTTGCTGAATTACCCTATGACTATCATTAAGTGTTGTACCTTATGATTCTTGACGAATGTATCTTGTCTTTTTATGTACACTAAGAGCATATGCACCAAAGACAAATTCCTTGTGTGTCCAATCACACCCGGCCAATAAAGAACTTACTTAGTTTCTTTCTTTCTTTCTTTCTTTCTTTCTTTCTTTCTTTCTTTCTTTCTTTCTTTCTTTCATCTATCTATCTATCTATCTATCTATCTATCTATCTTTGTTGCCCATCTCGCAGCTAGGTGACTCATTCTTCATGTGGCTCTAATTATAATTATTGGGAATGATTGCTTTGCAACAGAAAATCATAAGCTACCCACCTCTGCCACTGAGAAAAGGAGAAATGATGCAAAAGAAGGTGCTGTCTTGTATAAAAGCTGTAGGGTAAACTTTGCACATGCTCAGAAGTGTTTTTCCTGATTCTTTAAACTGGAACTCTGGCTTAATTGTAATTATTAAATTTAGTGCTGCCTAGCTTCCAGCTGCTCTAGACTTAATATAAGTTGTGAAACCTATATTTGTAATGTATCTTATTGATATCTTTCAGCTCCATTCCGCTTTTTTTCCCCCAGAGAATCAGCATGTCTGGTTTTGATGACCCTGGCATTTTCTACAGCGATAGCTTTGGTGGAGACCCAGTTGCAGATGAAGGGCAAGTTCGAAAGTCCCAGCTGCAGAAACGCTTCAAAGAGTTTTTAAGGCAGTATCGCATTGGAACAGACCGGACTGGCTTCTCTTTCAAATACAGGTGCCCTTTTTCTTTTGGAAAACTTAATCAATTGTTTATAGCATTTTAAGTTGAAATACCTTTGAAGTGTTGGTAAGTATATCAAAATAAGATAGAGTTCTGCAGCTTTGTGCATAGTTGTGAATGTTATTCCAATAAATATATTCATGGGTTTCTTTTTTTTCTCCCACTATATTGAAAGAGATGAGCTCAAACGTCATTATAATGTTGGACAATATTGGATTGAGGTGGAGATAGAAGATTTGGCAAGCTTTGATGAAGATCTGGCAAACTATATATACAAGCAGCCTGTGGAGCATCTTCAGCTGGTACCTATATGCAGCATGGGAGAAATATGTGGGAGGTTGCAGTTATAAATGGAATGATGCCTTGTAGAGATTCAGACTGCGGGTCCATCTAGCTTAATATTGATGACAGCAACTCTTCTGGGTTTCAAACTGGAATCTTTTATTGCCCATCTAGAAATGTGGACTACTAACCCTGAGGCTTTCTGCCTGTAAAGACTGTGTTATATTACTGAGCTATCCCCTTTATGCCTTTTTTATGTATAAGTTATAATGTATAAATATTCCACAGTATTATTAACTAGATAGGCCCTATTCCAAAATTCACTCCAATTGTTACTTTTCTAACTGAAACTTAATGTTCTATGATTAGACTACTTTTCAGCTATTTCTCTCCAATTGGGCCTTCTTCTTTAAGAAAAGGCGAATGCTTTTCTTCCTATATTTTAAACAATTTCATTTCTTTCTTAGATGGAAGAAGCTGCAAAAGAGGTAGCTGATGAAGTAACACGTCCTCGGCCAACAGGAGAAGAGACTCTTCAGGATATTCAAGTTATGCTCAGATCAGATGCCAATCCATCCAACATCCGAAATCTCAAGGTTAGTTAGACCCTCAGCCTTATGACTTATGGCTGATTTCATAAAGCTAAACAGGGAAGACCTGCTTAGTGTTTGAATAGAAAGTTCCCAGGAAACTGCAGATCTGTAGCCAGGGATATATACCATACAGTGATATCTGTATGGTAAAACAGAAATAAAAATGGCACCCACAAAGGTGTAATCAAAGCTCTACCCAATTTAAGTCCACCATCCTTAATTTTTTTACCACACCCTGCAGAAACCCCTCTTTGTACCCTAGCTTAGTTTGAGAGGTAAAAGCCTGGAAGAACCGAATGGCAAATCATTTCCATGCTATTTCCAAGAAAAGTTGAAGTTGAGAAGAAGCTCAATTTGAAATAGGCTATTTTTTAAAGGATTCACTCAAAATGAGGTTGGAGCTATAGTTTTGTAGAGTTAATGAAGGTTTCCTCTGTATTTTCCAGCATTGCTGTAGTATTGTAATAAAAATCTCTATTAGCTTAATTTTGCCAGGTATAATGATTTGTCTTTCCAGTTTATTGTTTAGAATTTCTTTATATTGATGGCTGCCTTAAGGAATCTTTGTAGCTGTGATCCGTTTACTCTAAAATAAACTTGAAATAAAAGTTATATCAAAACTATCCTTTATTTTTGTGGAGGGACAGTTTGATATAGTGGTTAAGATGCTGTCCTAAAAACCAGAAATCTATGAGTTCTAGTCCAGCTTTAGACATGAAAACCGGCTGGATGACTTTGGACCAGTCATTCGCTCAGCCCAACCCACCTCACAGAGCTGTGGGAAAAAAGAGGAGAAGGAAAGAGTATTAAGAATGTTTGTTGCCTTGAATTTCTTTTAAAGGCAGGATAAAAATCTAAAAACTAGTTCAATGCCAACTTTCATCTCGTCAGATGCTTTGTACCATAAAAGTGATATTTATTTTCTTTGTTGTACCTAATCATTAATTGCAGTAAAGTATGCACACATATTTCTTGTGAGGGCAATTTAATTGCCTCCAGGAGCCTCACAATCCTTTGAAAAAATCTTTGAAAAAAAGACACCAAAATAGTTAACTGGACATAATGGAAGAGGCCTTAATGCATGCATAGAGTCTTCTGACTATTCCAGATGTTGGAGGAGGTGGCTGCAGATAAAACCTTGCTGAAATATAAAGCAGTGCAGATGTTTTACAGTAGGAAACAAAGGGAACTTGTGACTTCAGAAAGCAGATTCAAAGGAACACTTCATTCTGAAGTTCATTTAAATGAACCTAAGAGCCCTATGTTCCTGAGTTGCAATAAATAATATATGTATGACATGTTTTTATATGCCTCGTTCTGTATTTTTGTATCTCCTAACTGGATACTGAACTGGATCCTAACTGAATATACTGTTCCAACATAATTGGAACATTATATTATGAACACCTTGTAGTGACTGTGGAAAAGAGATTTGGATTTCTGGATACACACACACACACATCACACAGAGATTTCATGACTGTTGTAATTTCTCCTTGTTTGTTTTGAAGTCTGAACAGATGTCACATTTGGTGAAGATCCCAGGAATCATTATTGCTGCAACTCCTGTGAGAGCCAAAGCAACCAAGATCACCATCCAATGCCGCACTTGCCGGAATATAATACCTAACATAGCTTTACGTCCAGGCCTGGAAGGATATGCTCTTCCTCGGAAGTGCAGCACGTAAGGGAATGGGTTGCATTTCCTTTCAGATTTTAGTGAAATTTACTTTTGAGTAAGACACATATGATTATGACACATATGTTGCTTTGCATTTGTTTACAGAGGACTCCTATATATACTTTCTTGCTAACATGCCCTATTAAGCTTCATTAGAATTGTCAAATAATTTGCCTAAGATTATAGCCTTTGTTATATTTATTTCCTTTCATTTAAGGCAAAGTTGGGCAAATTTTATGCCATCCAGATATTTGGATTAATTCCTATTAGCCACAAACAATTTAGTAAAAGTTTGGGAGAGCTCTAGTGCAAAAACATTTGGAAGATGCTTGCTTGGTTAAGATTATATAGAGCTTTGAAAAAAAACCACAATTTCTTGGAGAAAACATGTAATTTGAATTGATCTGCACAGATAAATTAAAAACAGTGTTTTCCTATATTCCAGAAAGATTAAAATGTATCTAATAAACCTAAACTGGGTTCATTAAAAAAAATGAACTCTGAATTTCCAAACAAGGTGATATGCAAAAGAAAACACAGAGCCTGTAGTACAGTGGTTTAAAGCACCCTGTTATTAACATCTATTAACATCTGCTGCTTGCAATTACTGCAAGTTCGAATCCCACCAGGCTCAAGGTTGACTCAGCCTTCCATCCTTTCTAAGGTGGGTAAAATGAGGACCCAGATTGTGGGGGCAATAAGCTGACTTTGTATAAATATACAAAAGTATGAAGGCTATTGCTTAACGCACTGTAAGCCGCCCTGAGTCTCCGGAGAAGGGCGGCACATAAATCAAATAAAAATTAAATAAATAAATAAATAAAATAAAATTAAGAGCAAGGGAGCAACTTTGTTCCATTTTAATGCAGTGTAGTGATGCAATATGAGATTGAACACTACAACACTGGCAGTGAAATGGCTAGTATTGTTTAATTAGCCAACTCTTAATACAACTGCAAGAATTTGGGTTAAAGTTTAGTGGATATGTGGATCCCATTTGTATCTAAGATTCAAAGTTTATTTTAGATAACTGAACAAATTTGGTACCCATAGTATTGGTATTTCCAAAATTTGTAACACCAAAGTCTTATGAGAATGATTGAGACAGACATTATAAAATAGTAAAACTGTTCCCATTTTACCTGCACTGTCTTTCTTTTTACTTCAGGGAACAGACTAACCTAGCAAAATGTCCTTTGGACCCATATTTCATTGTTCCAGACAAGTGTAAATGTGTGGATTTCCAGACATTGAAGCTTCAAGAGTCTCCTGATGCTGTTCCTCATGGAGAGTTGCCTCGGCACATGCAGCTCTATTGTGACAGGTGATGCCTCTGGATTCTTCAGCAGGATAGGACTGTGGTGCAACAAGAGACTCAATCAAGTAGAAAAACCCAAACACAATATGTTGTTGTATCCATGGTTAAAACCTTTAGATGCTGTTCATGTTCATGCTTAGGACAGAATTTGGTTGTTTCAATACATAAAATGAAAAAGTGAAACTATATATAGGCATAAATATAGTTGTTAGTGGCACTTATCCATGTTATATGATCCTCAAGGTCTTTGTAAGCAGACCAGCCACCTGCTATTAGCAAAAATCATAGACAACGTTCCTTGCTTGCTCTTAATTTTCCAGATATCTGTGTGACAAAGTTGTCCCTGGGAACAGAGCTACCATCATAGGCGTTTACTCAATCAAAAAAGCCGGCCTCACAAAGATCAAGAGCAGGAACAATGTTGGCGTTGGCATCCGGAGTTCCTACATCCGTGTGGTAGGAATCCAAGTAGACACCGAAGGCTCAGGTAAAGCTTTAATTTGGAAGATTGGGTCTTATGTGAGGTTTTGATTCATGCCATAATTTTTTTGCTCTCCTTTTCATTTGAGTAGGGAACATGCTGGTCAAAAGAGAACTTGTGTTGTTTTGACCTGAGAATTACTGACTCCAACTCTTATCTATTCTACCTTTCTAATGTAGTCCATATCAGAGTGAAACCAATATTAATCTGGGGACTTAAGACTATTTAATACAAATGATTGGTGGCATTTCTCAAAATAGTCACATCTAATGTCAATAGTACTTTGTTAGTATGACTGATAAGGTATTACATAAGATGTATTTTTTTAATTTACATAATTTATTTTTTTTTTTTTGGTTAGAAGTATATCAGAATAACCTTGCAACCTAGTTTGGTGTTCTTATCCTGGTGATGAGAGAATTTACCCTAACCTTTCAATATTTGTCTGTTTTTCTCTAGGGCGCAGTGTCAGTGGCTCCATGACACCTCAGGAAGAGGAGGAGTTTCGGCATTTGGCTTCCATGCCCAATATTTATGATATGATTGCCAAAAGCATTGCTCCTTCCATCTATGGTAGTAATGATATCAAGAAGGCAATTGCATGCATGCTTTTTGGAGGCTCTCGAAAGAGGTAATTGGCAAGAGAGGTAAATGGGTATCATTAAGAAAGAAAATAATGCAGGCTTATGCTTGTTTTATTTTACTATGAAGCAGCCTTTTTATATACTTAAGATTTTCCTTACTTTTACCATAACTATTCCTGGGAAAGAAAATAGTGCTGTTTACCCAGCACTACATGAAAAGGAAAGAGCAGCTATCTGTTACATGGTGTTTTCTTTTGTTGAACTAGAATGGAAGAGGAAAAAAGCATTGCTACCTCTGCTCCATTTCCAATTCCCTTTGGGCTTTGATGTTCTTAATAACGACTCTTAGGCAGCTTCTAAAGGGAAAAAATAACTCAAATAGCAAATTTGACTGATTATTGTTGGCAAATGGAACCAAAACAGCCTTGCAGAGAAAGGTGCATCAGCATGATTGGATGAGCACCAGAATTTTTGTTTTTAACTACTGCTTCTCTAAGATTTTGGTCTCAGGATCCCTTAACTTTCTTAAAACTAATTTTTCAAAAATAACGTTGGTTTCTGTGGGTTATAACAATCAGTATTTACTGTATTAGAAATTAAGACTGAAAAATTTTGAAATTTTATTTGACTTTGCAAACCACAGGAAGAGTCTCTGAACTTCCAGGGCTTCCCTGACCATCCTTGGAGAACTATTGAGCTAGACAATGAAAGCTTGTTGGATAGAATGATAAACATTACTCCCTAATACACAGGTAAAAATCTGTGACCTTCTACATCAGGGGTCCTCAAATTTGGCAGCTTTAAGACTTGTGGACTTCAACTCCCAGAATTCTCCAGCCAGCGTAGCTGTCAAATTTGCTGCCAAGTTAGCAGACCTCTGTTTTAGATGTTTCTGAAGTGAATCCCCTGCTTCTCTTGCCATGAGATGTTAGAATCAGCAACAGCTGAAGATTCAAAGTTTTCCCACTTCTGCTGTTACAACTTGTACAGTGCTGAAAGAAAGCATACCTGGTTGGAATCAGATAGGAGTTCTGTTAGAAAAGTCTCAGCCTATCCAATTCGTGATGAGACTTGTTTGATATTTGGGGATTAATGAAATGTTAATAAGGAGTGCAGAATGCCTATTTGCAAAGCTCCAAGCAGTTACCCCAGCTACTTCCTTCAGTCACTCCTGTTAGGTAATGGTTATTTGTCTAACTAGTTGGTCAGGCAATATATAAACCAACAATGTACTGTATCTTTGTAGTCAGAAAGGTATTATATTGCTTTAAGACTGTATTGCATCATCCTGTATCCTGATTGGCTAAGCTCTGTAGCCAATGTACTTAAGGGAAGTCAGGATCATGGCTTGTTGGATACTACACCATTTTACCTGCTTATTTGCTGTAACTCTCTACCTGATCGCTCTGCATGATCACTGTTTGATCATAGCTACATGTTGTTTTCTACTATTTATTAAATGTTTTGATATTGAACTTGTTCCTGTTTTGAAACTCAAGAAGAACTGTTTTATTGTGTATGACTACAACTGGTAAGAAGACTTTGTACTTGAAATATCCCTGGATTGATCTTTTAACTCTCGTCTTATCTGTGTATGACTTAGATTGTTTTTGGATTTTGCTTTACTTTTTCTAAAAGTAAAAGACTACAACAACTCAGTGTGTTTGTATGTTGACTGTGATTGTTCACAACCACTCCCAGTCGGTTTTCATGCGTTTACTCAAAGGGTACTCTGCTCCAATGATATTTTAATTCAATAGGGAAGGGCTTTCTAACAAACAGTTCATATTCGGTCTCTGATCACTTTCTCTCAATTTGCAGACTTCCAGATGGATTAACACGTAGAGGGGATATTAATTTGCTCATGATGGGAGACCCCGGAACTGCCAAGTCTCAGCTCTTAAAGTTTGTAGAAAGATGTTCACCCATAGGAGTAAGTAACTTGTAGGGCAGTTATGTACCTGATTCATAGGCATATCAATTATTAAAATTATAGATTGTCATTCCACTAATTTAAAAGATAATTCATCTTGTTTTCTGATTTTATTGCATAAACTCTGAATAATGCTGATACTAGAGATTGTCTTATTTGAGAAATCTACCTGTTGGCTTGTGTATGGAAGATTGGGTGGTATGATGTGAGGGATGAAAAGATAAACTTGGGAAAAACTGCTGGCTGCAAGGTGTGTTTCTAAGATTGATAACAATCCTGACTGAGTTACTTATAGCTGAGTGATCAAAGACTAATAATAATTTATGTCAAATACCAGGGGAATGAAGAGTTGAAGGTAGAATCCTTAATAAATTTTATTTTTAAGTCAAGAATTTTTACTTGGCTAATGTGGGAGCTCGAAGCCTTTGTAATTGTAGAGCCTTAAATGGTAAAAGTGAAGACAGGGATGTTAAATAGTGAGCTAGTTCGATGTAGTGATTAAGGGACTGACCAAGAAACCAGGAAACTCAGTTCCAGGCTTCTGTTAGGTCAGAAAATTGGCTGGGTGATTTGGGGCCTATCACTCTCAGCCCAGCCCTCCTCATAGGGTTATTGTGGGGAAAGTAGAACACACAATGTATTAGTTATGCTCATCATCTCGAGTTATACATAAAAAGACAGCTTGAATCTACAAATCTACAATTTGTCACTTAGAAGAAAGTCAAGGTCTGAATTATGTTTCATAATATAAATGTAAGTTATAGAAAGGCACATTCCACATTAATGGAGCAATTTAAATGGGAAACAATTTCAGAAATAGCAGCTTTTTTCCTCCTTTTGCTATCAAGCAGAGGTTCTGGCTTGTAGAATATTTGAGTAACATTACATGATCTCCTCCCCACCCACCCCCTTTTTTTTTCAGGTCTATACTTCAGGGAAAGGCAGCAGTGCAGCTGGCTTGACTGCCTCAGTGATCAGAGACGCTGCTACACGCAGCTTCTTTGTAGAAGGTGGAGCCATGGTCTTGGCTGATGGAGGAGTGGTTTGCATTGACGAGTTTGACAAGGTACAGATGGAAGGGTTAGCAAAAACCTCTGTTGTAATACTGCCAAGAAATGTGTGTGGGGGTGTGTGTATGTGTTTTGATTGGGCTTTAAGATTGGAATACAGTTGGTTCTTGCTTAAAAACCAGTCACTTAGCAAATGTCTATGTAAACTCTCAGTAATCCAGGTCATGGTTGTTTCAAAGGGGCTTTTTCAAGAGGCAGGTGGACTTTATTGTTTTTCTTTGAAGACGTTTAACTTCTCATCCATTCGGAGCTGAAGAAGCTTCTTGGATGAGAAGTGAAACATCTTCAAAGAAAGACCAGAAAGTCCAGTTGCCTCTTGAAAAAAAAAGCACCTTTGGAATAGTCACTTAGCAACAGTTCAAGGGACCTCCCCAATGTTACTTATAACCCAGTTTTGAAGTTCCAACAGTCACGCACACCTGCTCGGCAATTGGCTCACATTTACAGGCATGTTACCTGTGGTCACATTTTATGCCAGTTTCTGGCATTTATTTACTTTGGTTTCCAAAAAACTGTCCACTGTGTATAATAGATTTGTTAATGACCGTGACATTTGCTTAACAATTGCCAAAAAATGGTCGTAAAATCAGATGTGACCACATTATGACCCATTTAACAATCACTATGACTTATGATTGTATTTGAGCTCAGAGTTATGGTGATAAGTCTAGGACTGTGCATAGTAAGTCTATGCATTAGACTTATGCATTATGGTGATAAGTCTAGGACTCACATTAAGAAGAGAGCTTTATATAAATATATGCATTCATTTTTTAAAAAATGGAGAATAGTAAAACTTCTGTAATTCAAGAAACCCCCAAACCAGCTTAAGCTCAAAAATGTATTCATTTAATTTGTGCTGAAAGTGAGCTACCAACTTTACTGTGGATACCAACTTTCATAAAACAACAGATAATTGACTATTGCTTTGAATGCCATTTCAAAACTTTTCACAAAAGATTTTAACAAAATGGTATTATTTTCTTCTACATGTGGAAATTTGACCTGTTTTTTACCCCTCTTCTTTGAAAAAGATGCGTGAAGATGATAGAGTGGCCATCCATGAAGCTATGGAGCAGCAGACCATCTCCATTGCCAAGGTGAACTTACCATATCAGCTTCTGAGAAATCCTCAGAGTTATTTTTTTCAGTGCTTTTTCTTTTGTTCATTTACATGGCTTTAAACCAGGAACTATTTATTTCTGACCAAGGATGAAATTGACTCTGGATAAATTGCAAAGGGGGGGGGGGGGGGGGCACAGTAGCAAGTAGGTGATTCCAAAGCATGAAATGGACCATTACTTGCCTGAAGCCTTTTATGCATTTATACAAGCTTCTGGAAATCCATTGCAGAGCAATTAGATTCTCCGTTGATCTTACTTGAAAATAACTGTAAAACTTTACCAATGAGAAATACTCGAAGGAACTGAAGATCAAAAGTTGTTCATCAGAAAAGATAAGGGTTAGGAGAGAAGCCAGTGGGTCATATCAGTAAGTCCAAAGGTTTTATTTAGCAAATAGGCTGGGGGCTGTTCAGGCCAGCCTTAAAATATCAAATGAGATCGAGTTTGTTCTTCCTTACCAGGACTGAACAGCATTTTTTGTGCCAAGGGCTTCATTTTTCCTTTGCATCCTGTCCAGGACCACAGTGAGCACAACGGTAACATTATGCAGTTGCAACAGTGGACAGAGAAGAAAATTTTTATTCTTTCTTGTGTTATAAAGTTTAAAGTAGGAAGTGAGTATTTTTAACGTTTTACAGAGGCTTAAGGTTCCGATTTGGTCCCTAACCCTGACAATAATTAAATAGGTTCAGCTTTTGTATAGAGAGTTAAGAGTGCCTCGCTGTGGGCCATTGGTTATAGATTATTATACATTTTTTTAATAAAACATGATGGGGGAAGTGTTCCAGGCTGATTTGCATCTTACTCTAACTTTTAGTTTTTCTAAATTGTAGGCCCAGTACGGTAAGAATTTGAATAAATCCCATCATTTTGACTGTACTACATGCTGGTTAATACAGGTTTTTCCTTTGTGTAATCATGCAGGCTGGTATCACCACTACCCTAAATTCACGCTGCTCTGTGTTAGCAGCTGCAAACTCCGTTTTTGGACGCTGGGATGAAACTAAAGGAGACGAAAACATAGACTTCATGCCCACCATTCTGTCCCGATTTGATATGATCTTCATTGTCAAAGATGAGCACAATGAGGAAAGAGACATGGTGGGTTGTATGAATAGCCCAGTACAATGTGGGAGACGGTGTGTGGGAAATTCATTTTTTTAAAAAAAAAACCATAGAAACAGTGGCACAAAGGCTTGATTTTGTGAAAGCCTATATTCCATTTCTTTTATATAACAGAATACTTCTAAAAGGAGGGCTAGATAAAGAATGCAATTCTATACTCTTAACCGTTCTAGAGAATTTAGCCAATATTTTACACTTCCTTATAAAACAAAGCTAGCATTCAGAAGGTAGAAAGTATTTTGCAAATTTAGATCCTACTGTATTTAAATGTTATCTCTGCCCTGGAAAGGACTATAAAACTGTATAAATTCTACAAGATTTATGGACTGTGCTTTCAGATTACATTTACCCAAGACTAGCATAACCATAATCCATTTAATCAATTCTTCTATGTTCACATGATATAATAACTACATATGAATGAGTCCAATAAAGTTTGATTGCCTAGCTTGTGACTCTCTGTTTTGTATAAACATACCCTAAATTGCTCTCCAAAGATTATATAAATGGTGGAATAAGGTATAATAACCCTTTACTACCGTAAAAAGAACAATCAGTGCTTTTTTAAAGGAATGATAATGGCAGATCTTTTGCAGGCTTCAAAAAGTTAGTGTGCCGAAGCAATAAAGCCATTGCACTAATAGTAAGTGCAGAAGGCAGTTTCAGTGGGGGTTTTTTTTTTCCTTCTGGTTAATTTGTCATTTGTTGTTCCCTAGACCCTGGCCAAGCATGTGATGTCACTACATGTAAGTGCCTTAACCCAGACACAGGCAGTTGAGGGTGAGATTGAGCTGCATAAACTGAAGAAGCTGATTGCCTACTGCAGAGCGTGAGTAAGACGACTGTAGCAGTAAATAGATGGGAAGAGTGGTGGAAACCTTTCAAGCATGTGTCAGATTAATAAAAACTATGCTTTGCTTTTGTTCTAGAGATTCAAAAGGTCTTCAACTCAGTGCTGAAGCAAAAGCAAAATTTCCTTCACTCTGGGAAGGGCCAGGGTGACATTTCAACAGCAAAAATGCCTTCCCTCAAGTACTCCTAATGTAGTATTCCACATTAAGGAGTGTAGGAGAGAAGCCCACTCAACTATTCTTAATAAGGTTTTTTTTTTTTAATTTGGTTTATATGCCGCCCTTCTCCGGAGACTCAGGGCGGCTTACAGTGCGTTAAGCAATAGCCTTCATACTTTTGTATATTTATACAAAGTCATCTTATTGCCCCCACAATCTGGGTCCTCATTTCACCTACCTTAGAAAGGATGGAAGGCTGAGTCAACCTTGAGCCTGGTGGGATTTGAACTTGCAGTAATTGCAAGCAGCTGATCTTAATAACAGTGAATTAGTCCACTGCGCCACCAGGACTCTTTCATGATGCTATAAGCTTCCAGAAGATGCTAGAAGAGAAAAGGCATATCATTAGGAAATCACTTTAGAACATACACTTTGATTTCATAAATTGAGCAGCCTGGAGGCCAAGTTCATATATTACTGTACTTTTCAGAGTATAAAATGTACTCCCCCCCCCCCCAAAGAGGGTGGAAATGGTGCATTTTATACACTGAATGCAGCCATTTTTGGCCTCCTGAAACCCCACCCCACACATTCCGTTTTTGCGAAACGGCATTTTTGCCTTCCCCAGCCCCCAGGAGCACTCTGCAGGCCTCCCAAACCCTCTGCGTATCCCGTTTTTTGTGGAAAAAATGGGGCACGCAGAGGGTTTGGGAGGCCTGCAGAGTGCTCCTGGGGACTGGGGAAGGCAAAAAAAATTTTTCCCCTTCTTTACCTCTTCAAAATCTTGGTGCGTCTTATACTCCAGTGTGTCTTATACTCCAAAAAGTACAGTATATTAAACTGTTCTAACAGTGGCTTGTTTAATAAGCCACAGCGGATGTATTCACACAACATCCTGAACTACATTATGACTTGCTAGTGTTTACAAATTTGGTTTGTGACTGCCATAAGAATTAAAAATTTGGTGAGACGAAATGATCTTTTTATGTGGTGTGTGTGTATGCTAAGATTTTTATTTGTTCCCATAGGAAATGTGGTCCTCGCCTCTCTGCAGAAGCTGCAGAGAAATTGAAGAACCGCTATATCCTTATGCGCAGTGGTGCCCGCGAACATGAAAGAGAAAGTGACCGTCGCTCCAACATTCCCATTACAGTAAGGTAAGGGGAAGTATGTATCTGGGTTTCAAGTGAGGAACTAAATAATGGTTATTTAGTACAGAAACTGTACAGAAAAGTCCGTCTGCACAGTTTCTGATTCTCTCAAGTGTCATTAGGCAAGAAGGTTCATGTTATTTTTTCATGACAGTTGTCTAACCAGTAAGTATATATAGGGATGAGCAAAGTCTTCTGTGCATGAACTGTCCCAAGCACAAAAAGCTGATTTGGCCAATGACCGAACCGAAACCTGCATGTCTAGGAATAGAGAGGGAAATTGACCTGTCCAGTTAACAAACTAGGAGTGTTTTGATCTGTACAGGAGTGGTTTTGGTATTTGGAGAGCAGAGAAACCTAAGAATGTTGGCAGCTGGGAGGATGATGGAAAGATACTAGGAAGATGGAGGGGAGGCATGTTGGGCTATATACTACTTTAGAATTTTGCTTTGGAATATCGGGGTGAAAGAGAATAGAGAAAAATCTTGAGTTTGAATAGACATGCTGAAATTTTCTTTGTCCAAATTTAATTTCCAGTCTATATTTCTATTGATTTAATGCTTCACCCTTTTTCTTTTTTATGTTTTTAAAGACTTCTCATGGTTATTTTTTCCATTCCTTTTATATTATTTTAATGGAGCTTTTCAATTCATTCCATGCAGGCAGCTGGAGGCCATTGTGCGAATAGCAGAATCCCTCAGTAAGATGAAGCTCCAACCTTTTGCTACTGAGGCAGACATTGAAGAAGCCCTGCGGCTCTTCCAGGTGTCTACACTTGATGCGGCTTTGTCAGGCAACCTCTCAGGTGAGTTTCACCAAGGAAATGCATGTGGCTTGTGCAGTACTAGAGAATTCATTGGCCAGAGATTACATGTGTTGATATTCTGGCTCTCAAAGGTAATGGTAGATTGCTGATTTTTTTTTCAGGATTCAGACTGGCTGGACTTTGAAAAATTAAGATTATGAATTCAATTTTGGAGTATATAGGAGTATAAGAATGAGATATGGAGTATTTGCCTCAAATCTTCCTTCTGCTGTGATTTTTGTTGGCTGCTAAAAGCCTGTATACAATTGAGGCAGTGTGTAATGATGTAAATAGAATAGAATAGAATAGAATTCTTTATTGGCCAAATGTGATTGGACTTGTCTTGTCTTGGTGCATATGCTTTCAGTATACATAAAAGAAAAGATATGTTAATCAAGAATCATAAGGTACAACACTTAATGATAGTCATAGGGTACAAATAAGCAATCAGGAAACTATCAATATAAATCATGAGGATACAAGCAACAAAGTTACAGTCATACAGTCATAAGTGGGATGAGATAGGTGATAGGAATGATGAGAACATTAATAGTAATGCAGATTTAGTACGTAGTTTGACAGTGTTGAGGGAATTATTTGTTTAGCAGAGTGATGGCATTCAGGAAAAAACTGTTCTTGTGTCTAGTTGTTCTGGTGTGTGGTGCTCTATAGCATCGTTTTGAGGGTGGGAGTTGAAACAGTTTATGTCCAGGATGTGAGGTGTCTGTAAATATTTTCACAGCCCTCTTTTTGATTCATGCAGTATACAGGTCCTCAATGGAAGGTAGGTTGGTAATAAAAAATAATAATTTCTTTGCTGTCATCCCCATCTGCAATTTTTTCTTTACCTTAAGCATTGCTGTAAGGAAAAAGTCTGCACTAATATATATGAAATGGCTTAGAGACACTAACACGCTAACCATATAATTATATCTGATTGAATTTAATAAAGGAACTCTTAGGAGTCAAAAAACAAATGATATGAACCTTCCACTTCAATTATATTAAATTCCAGTTTATTTAAACTGATGAAATCCAACAGAACAACTCATGCTGATACAAAATGTACTGTTGTGAATTTTGACTAGATCAGATATCAAAGATTTGAACAATTTATTTCTATAAAGAAATTTGTGTCTCGTGTTAATTGCAATATGCCCTTCCTGCAGGAGTAGAAGGCTTCACTACTCAGGAAGACCAAGAGATGCTGTCTCGCATTGAGAAGCAGCTCAAGCGTCGTTTTGCCATTGGCTCCCAAGTATCTGAACACAGCATCATCCAGGATTTTGTGAAGCAAGTAAGTTAACCTGAGAGAGAGGCAGTTGGATGTGTTCTCTCACCTGTTGACAAATCACCTGTGCTTGCAAGCCTGTGAAAGTAACACGAATTAAGAGATTTATGTGCAGTTTATCAAGAAGATACAGAACCCCTAGAATGCGTGCCATTAGTTGTCTGGGCAAGTTGCAAGATGTGCAGACCTAATTACCATTTTTTTTGCACTATAAGATGCACCGGACCATAAGGCACACATTAACTTTAGAGGAGGGGGGGGGGGGGGGAAAGTCTGCCTCTGCCCCCCAGCATCCATCTGGTATTCATTTGTCTAGTGTCCTTGCAGCAAACAGCCTGGTCAGCTTCAGCACATTATCGCAGCCCCAGCATGTGGCTCGTCAGGGCTTCACTCTGTTGTGCCCACCACCAGTAAGCTGAGCTGCTGCTGCCACAGCTGGAGCCTTTGCTGCCGAGCAGCTGATTGACGGTTGGATTGACCTCCCAGAATACTGCCAATCGGCTGTTCTAGGTGAACGGTGGCGGCGAACTCTGAACGGTGGCGGCGATAGGCTGCAAAACGCTGGCAATAGGCAGCGGCGATCCCCACCGCCTAGAACACCATGTTTATCATCACTGTTCTAGAACAGCTGTTCCTGTCCTTTGACCCAAGGATTGTGAGAATTGGACTTCCACACATTTGGAAGGATGTGCAAAGGGATCAGGGCTATAGGTGGAGTGCACAGAATTTTCACTTCCTCTTAAGAGCTGACTTAATACCATAGAGGGAGAAATAGGTCTCCCTTTGCATAGAAGATGTACTTTCATGTTGGGAAAGTCTTTTCTTTAGAGGCAATTTGTAACTGGTTCCTTAGAGGCAATCTGAAGTTACAACAGACCCCTCCCAAAAAGTTATTTATGACCCAGATTTAAACTTCTGACAGCTGGACCTTCTCCCCACTGCAGTCAAATGATTGCATTTGGATCCTTGGCAAACAAGCCCACATTTATGACTGGTTGCAGCCTCCCACAGTCACGTGACCATGATTTATGTTTTTTGCTGGAAACCAGCATTTACTTCCACTTTCCACCAAAAAACGCCCACTGCAGACAATTGTTTAACAACTGCCACAAAAAATTAAAATTGGATCATCACGTGATGACCCGCTTAATGACCAGCATAATTTACAACCGGAGTTCCAGGCTCAATTCAGGGTAGAAGTCGAGATGTACCTAGAATATCCCCTAATAGACAAATCTACTGTGCTTAATACAAAATGTAGGTGAAAATGAAGCTGTCTTATTTGCTTAATACAGAAATTCAATGTCCAGTTTAGCACCATAATTTGTCCATCATTCTCCTTCAAGTTTCATTGTTACATTTAGGCATGTTTTCACAAAATGTCTTTTTCCCTTTTCTTTCCCTCTCAGAAATATCCTGAGCACGCCATCTACAGGGTGCTGCAGCTTATGATGCGTCGTGGTGAGATCCAGCATCGCATGCAACGCAAAGTTCTTTATCGCATTAAGTAAAATACTATACATCTCCTGGAATGTTAAAATAGATTCACTCTCTGTGTAATTGGAACTAAATTTTTGCTATGTTTTCTTACATTTTAATATTTCCAACACATCTTTCAGTGGAAAGAAAAATAATCTGGAGTATTGCCCTATACAGGGAGGTCAGGATGGAGACAGCATAATAATAGCTCTTGCTTTTATTTGTTGCAATTTTCCTGTTAAAGTGTCACCTTGATATTTTGTTACAATATTAAAACCTTTTTTTATCCACGCTAAAACTTAATAAGTAACATGTCTGTAACAAATAGAAAGTGTTCTGTTAAGGGTGTGAGGTAAGATAAAGCTGTTAAGCAGTACAGAACTAATTTTCTCTAATGTGTTTCTCCCTCTGATGAAAGCCTCATTGCTTGGTGTAGTAAAATTACATTGTGATCTCTTGTGACTGCCATTGAGGTCAGTGATAGAGAACCAGGGAAAACAAAGAACATACGGAAAACGAAGATCTCTCCCTTGAGAAGTTAGAGTTCCAAGGCATGTTTACACAACCTGACTTTTGTGCTTAGGTGGTGATACTTCGATAGCAGTTAGCTGACCAAGAGTTGAGACCAAGAAACAAATATGTAGAAAGATCGGTCGCCGAAAGAAGTTACTTCCACCATCATTCTTTGAATGTGTTAGTTAAGAGCCTTTCATCAAGAGTCTCAAGAGTATAGCTGTATTTTTTTTTCTTCCTTTGGCCTTTCGAAGTGCAAGCAGGATTCCTTGTGGTAAAACAGTGACCATGCATAATCCCACCATGTAATGAAAATGTCCCTCTTTTAGTTATGACCCCAAAAAACCCAGCCAGTTTCCTTTTAATTTGATTTTATTACATGCTAAATCATACTTTCCACAAGAGTGCATAAAGCAATAAATACTTCATTGGAGAAATTGCATAAACACTTTATACTGTTTGCTAATATTTAACAATGAAATAACTAAAGCAGCAGCACTGCATTCTAAAAATAAAATAACAAACCAGTGCAAAGACAGTGGACACAACTATTTGAAGGCTTGATGATGCCTTAAAATTGTTAGTACCAACAGTTTTCTCTAATTGAAGCAAACTATTCCTGCCTGAAACCACATAGGAAGGTTTGCAGCTAGGAAATATCCATTTCACTCATGAATGACACACTCTACAAAGTCACATATTTTCTCTTGTTTTTGAACTAACACACCCAGCTGTTAAAGCTTGTAAATCTTGCTTTACAGTTTAGTATTATGCATATTAGAACTGTGCAAAGCCAGTGTAAGAGCACTTCAGAATCTCTGGAGTACATACCAAGTATCTTTTTCATTCAAGCAGCCTCAACTTTCCAGCTTGGACTCTTGGATACTAATTTGGAAAGTTCACACACAATAAACTTCCAAAGCCGTTGTCCCAAGGGTGGAACAAAGATACAGGTGCTTAATAGTTCAAAATGGAGAGCTTTGTGCATACTCCCAGATGTTCCAAAGCACATATTTTAAAGACTTACTCAGACTTAGTTGTGAACCAAACCATAGTTGCTTAATCAAGTATGCATTAAAACCGTGGTGTATCTCAATGGATTTTACCCTGTCTTTGAATTCTGTGCATCACTACTAGAACCTGCCCTCTGTTTGGGGTTTTGTCTTTGTTTTGTTTGCAAATTATTAGTGCTCCAATAATGGTTCACCTGTTTTTGCAGGATGGGCAACATGGCTTCCATATGGAAATTCAGAGGTGAACCTTTATTTTCCCCTCTTGTGCTTGTATTTTATTGAAGCTCAATGCTCGTATTATACACATGTCATTTTCACAGGTTGATGCTGTGAAAGTATATATTTTAAAAGTTACGTAGGGATGCTGTTTTGTGGGAGAATAGCCAGAAAGGTGGTTTTCTCTAATTTTGACCTGCTGGTGTTTTGCTGTGTTGCTTGAAAACCTTTCTCTAATTTCAGCAGCCAGTAGAGGGTGCTAGAAATCCAAAATCTGCTGGCTTCATAAACAAAGTGAAGGTTCATTACTTTACCATAATAAAGGAAAGAATAACTGGCTGATGAAGAAACAGCTTGCCCTGTACTTTTCCTCCTCAGTGAAATGGTAATGACTGAGCACTGCAGATAGACCAGTCTTGTCCTGCAGCTACAGGAATATACAGTTTGGCTGATCTGTGAGGGGTGTGGCAGTTTCTTAATTATACTTAACTGTTATTGCCAGATATATTTTTGGATAAAGCCATTCTGCTGTTGCCAGCACTTGTTCTAAAAATTTATGATGTATTTTATATTTATTAATCAAACTAAAGATTATCTGACTCTATAGCGATTCTGAGCAACATGCAGTGCTAAAAATAGTACAAGTATAATATAAAGGGGAAATAGTGCTGACATCCTGACATGCAATAGAACACACAAGCTAGTGCATTTCTATAAGAGGCCCACCATAGCTCAAAGCCTGGATGGGGAAAAAAAATGCTTTCAAGGACCGTTTGACAAAGTAGGGGCCATAAGTGCTGCAACAGAGAAGACCTATTTCCGAGGTCCCATCTGATGACACTGTTGGAACCTGGAGCACACAATTCTACATGAAGGACTGAAACGCCTTTAGCCAGTCCTTACGCCATGAAGGTCTTTATTGATGATAATCAGCACCTTGAATGGTATCCAGAAGCTAATAAGCAATCAGTCTGGTTCATGAAATCATAGCATTCCCATTACTGCCTATGCTGCTACATTCTGAACCAGCTGCAGCTTCTCGGTGGTCTTCAAGAGCAACCCCATGTAAAACACTTTGCAACAGTCTGCGTGTAAGATGACCATGATTAGCCACAGTCCAGGAACAACAATGAGGTTTTGGTGCACAAGATGAATCTTCTTAGTTCCCAGCTATCACCTTTTCAAGCAGGTGCTGTGAGTCCAGGGGAAAAAAATCCAAATTGCCTATCAGTTCCAAATGGAAAAATGCATCCCCATTCAGGAGTACAGACATCCTGCATGATGGCATGGTCCCAGCGTAATGGTCTAAATAAAAAATAATAAAAGGGTTTATTACTGGAGCAAATGCACAAAGGGGAAATTAGTTCAGTGTTACATGTTGATGCTGTATCCTGTTAAACATTTCATCCATTATGTCCTAGACCTCAATAGATTGAGTGGCTATGGCCATTTGGACCACCCGGTCCTGCAGTATTTCCATCCAGTTGTTGTACATTTATTAGGGCCAACCATGCAAGCACAAAAATAGACTTTTATTATAGAGTTCTCCAGAATATTGCATGAGGCAAGTTGCTATAAAAATAGAAAAACTTGATCCTCATTCCCATTTCCAATATGAGATTATATGTAAAGCAGTGACAAGTTGTTGGGTTTCTTTTAAAAATGCTTATGCAAAAACAAATGGATCTCATGGGTATATTGTGTACCTCAGTGGTGGGTTGCTACTGGTTCGTCCCGGATTGGATGAACCGGTGGCGGCGGTGGGAGGCTCTGCCCACCCACCAGATGCTTCTGTGCATGCGCAGAAGCATCGCGAGCACGCAAGCACCCATAAATGAACCAGTAGCGACAGGTTTTGAAACCTGCCCCTGTAGCTGATACAAGCCAGATCTAGTCCAGTTCTTTGGAATAGCAGCAACTCCCCCAGTGGTTTGGGGTTTTTTTTTTTGCTTCATAGAGGTAGTCCTCAATTTGCAAACGTAATTGAGCCAAACATTTCCAGTTGTTAAGTGAGTTTTACCCCATTTTACTACCTTTCTTGCCACTGTTGTTATGTGAATTACTGCAGTTGTTAGTAACACTGGTTTTCCCATTGGCTTTCCTGGTCAAAAGGTGATCACATGAGCCCAGGAGACTGCAACCATCATGAATACATGCCAGTTGCCAAGCACCTGAATTTTGAATCCTGTGACCATGGGGATTCTGCAACATTCGTAGGTGTGAAAACTTAATAAGTCACTTTTTTCAATGTTATGATTTCAACCAGTCACTAATCAAATGGTTGTAATCAAGGATTACCTGTAGTTCTTGTGAAGGAACAGAGAGGGAGTAGCAATAGCACTCAGACTTACAGTATATACCACTTCATAATGCAGTTGCTATAGAAATTAGTTTACTGAAGAGGTTAGTCAAGATAAAGAGAACAACAGACAAGGAACAGTAATAGCACTTAGACTTATACATCATTTCACAGTGGTTTACAGCCCTCTTTAAGCAGTTTACATAGTCAGCATATTGCCCCCAACAATCTGGGACCTCATTTTACCGACCTCAGAAGGATGGAAGGCCGAGCCAACCTTGAGTCGGTCAAGAATCGAATTGCTGAACTGCTGGCAGCCAGCAGTGAGCAGAATGCAGTACTGCATTCTAACCACGGCTCCTGTACTGAACCAGGGACTTTGCATACAAAGTCCACCATCAGTGTGTTTCAGCAGGATTTCCATTCACACCTCCATCTCCCCCACCAAACCTTTCCTTAAATAAAAATGCAAGATGCAAATCGGAAGATAGCTTAACCTTTCCTAGCACTCAGCAAGAATATTAGCATTCTTTTGTCCTCGAGCTGTTCTGTTAGATATATTTTCATCTATGCATGTTCTTTATAATATGTAAACACATAGGACAAGAAGAGGATCCATGAGGGAATGGAAAAAAATGCCTTTGTGTGTAAATCTCAATATCAACTTCAAATGGAAAAAAAACACAATGTAGTTAAGAAAAACTTGTGAGTGAATATCAATTAAAAACAACCTATATAGGTGGATAGCAATAGCCCTTAGACTTATATAACACAGTGCTTTATGACCCTCTCTAAGTGGATTACAGAGTCAAGCATATTGCCCCCAACAATGTGGGTCCTCATTTTACCAACCTCGGAAGGATGGAAGGCTGAGTCAACCTTGAGAATCGAACTGCTGGCCGCCAGCAATCAGAATTATCCTGCAGTACTGCATTCTAACCACTGTGCCACTACAGCTCTGCAGTCATGAAATGGATGAAAGAGGGGTTAAACAATGCATCTTTATTGTCATTGGAATGGTCTTTCTTACCCAATTACAGGTACAGAAGTTTGGATCGTTATTCATCTCTGCTATTGATTGATTGATTGATTGATTGATTGATTGATTATGTACCATCAAGTACGTGACCACGTAGATTTCTCTATATGGTTTTCTTTGTAAAATACATGTAGTTTATTATTGCCTTCTCCCACATAGTTTGAAATTGCCATTGTCACTTAAAATAATCTTGACTTTAGCATCTTCCTTTAATGCCAACTTGCTTTAGCAGGTCAGCAGGTATGACCTTCATCCCTTAGGTGATCCTGCTGAGATCCTGGCATCTCTTGGCATATACCTCCAGCATTGGTTCATCTCCCCCATCCGTCATCACAATGAGGTAGCACAGCAGGACTTGCGGGGGATCTATGTTGCCATTGTCTGTGTGTTTTGTCAGATTACTGGTCTTTTAATGCAGCCAAAATTAATTTTTGTACCATTTTCTTTCTGACTCTTGCCAAAAGAGGTACTGTAGGAAGAAATATCCTTCTGGGTTCTGCTCCAAGTGGGGAAAAAGACACTGGAAACATGGAGACTATTTGGAAAGATAGTTTAATGGTGGACAGGATCACATGGCTTGAGTTCCTGAACAGAAAAAGGGCAGATACAGATACAGCAAGAGTTTTCGGGTTTTATGTTCTCTCTGGCTTTGAACTTCCTGGGGCCCAGAAAGAGTATCCTGATTGGTTGTCAGACTTCCAGGGGGTGGGGGTCTTAGCTAGCCTTGCTGGCTGATGTAGTCTTCCCAGGTGCCATGTATTGAGTTTCTGTCTAGATAGGTCCCATTGTCTTGCAAATGAGATTCATTGACAAAGATTGAGTTTCTGCCTCTGGCCCATTAACAAAGGGTGGGGGGCAAGAAGGTGGGAGCTGCTTTAAAACATGCTTCTCCATTTCTCATCCAGGGAAACATAATATTCTGCTTTTTTAATATTTCCTAAAATATTTCATTCCTCTAGGAAGGGGTGGGTGCTAACTTCCTACAGTACCTGACAATCCATATTTACAAACTTGGGAATATGCTTCATTAAAACTCCGAGCATGTTTTGAAAAACGTGTCTTAATTTCAAGCTCATCTAGTCATTAACATAGATGTTGCCAAGAACTTTTCTTGGCAAAAGTGCCCAAGTGGTTTGTCATTCCTCTCTTCTGGAATGATTTTTGTTTTTTATCTCAGCCTTGCCTACAGCCCTTTTTTGGTGACTTATCCAAGCATTAACTTTGGGCTTTTTAGACCAGACAAGATCAGCGAGGACACAATTAACTGCTTCTTGGATGCTTTACATACATACCCACCATTTTATTTTACCTTTCTACTGACCTTGAGATTTGTGACCTTGAGATCTTTCCAAGGGAGAAAAAAAGCTACCCAATATAATTTTCACTCTGTCCTCCCCACCACCTCCTCCATACAATTTTTAATTGTATAATATAACATTGCCCATATGATGGGTGGGTATGATGCTAAATAAATCTGGACTTTGCATATGTAAAGTGAGTGAATTAGCATCATGCTACTTTTTAAAAAATCTTTATTATGTACAACAGAAACCTACACAAACCTTTCTGGAATATGTTCCAAGCAACCATAAGGGTTTTTTTTTTCCCCTGACAAATCAATGCTTTCCCCCAAACTAATAGAAGATGATCCAGCAGCATCCAAAGTCATTCACAACTATGAAAATAATCCATGGGAGGTAGAACTGACAGTCTGCTTAAATTTATTGCAGATTTCTCTGCAATAAATTTATTGCATAAATAAATTTCGCTGGAACACCAAATATTTCCATCCGTTTACCTGCCTGCTCCCATCCTGACAGACTAGGTGGTGGCAGGCGTGCTGTTTCATCCAGGCCAACCACACTTGAGCCTGCTGACATTTCCTAAATGACAGGCTATGTTTTTTGGCTCTTTGAAGGAGAAAGTAACATCACTAATTGGTCTGGCATTCACGGAGCATGTGTGTAACTAATGCAATTAAAGAGTGCTTATTGCTTCCTTTCTCTTGGTCTGCACGGGAACAGGAGGTCAAATGTAGTCAAAGCCTGAGCCTGGCTTACGCAGCTTGCCTCCCAAGAGAAATGATTACTTCAAACATGTTTATGGAAGAATGTGGCAGGAAAGAGCAGGCACAGCAGAGGCACAGAGAGTTAAGAATGTGACGATCGGGAAGCTGCTCAAAGAAAGAGGTTCGATACCCTGACAGGCTTCAGGCTTCAGATTATTCACGTGAAATGTGGTGCAGTTCTACTCTCATTTTATTTTTAAAAATGGAAAGTTTGCAAGGGTACTCAAATTTTCCACCCTGTATAAGGATAGCATATTAGCAAGAAGTGTTTCCCTCCAGTGAACTGAGTTTCTGTGTAAAAAGATGTAGGGTTTGGGGCAGTGGTGCATTACAAAAAATTTTATTACCGGTTCTGTGGGTGTGGCTTGGTGGGCGTGGCATGGCTTGATGCGCGTGGCTTGATGGGCGTGGCAGGAGAAGGATACTGTAAAATCTCCATTCCCACCCCACTCCAGGGGAAGGTTACTGCAAAATCCCCATTTCCTCCCAATCAGCTGGGACTCAGGAGGCAGAGAATAGATGAGGCCGGGACCAGTCAGAGGTGGTATTTACCGGTTCTCTGAACTACTCAAAATTTCCACTACCGGTTCCCCAGAACTGGTCAGAACCTGCTGAAACCCACCTCTGGTTTGGGGTTTTTTTTTAACCACACGGTAATAATGGAATAATAGCTTCAACCTTTGTGTCTTAGTGGCCCTGTTGGGGAGGAGAAACAGGAACTGGGCCACAGGAGCAGCGGGCCGGTTCGCATGCAAGTGAGGGTCCACCAGGCCGCTGCTCCTGCAAGTTAAGCTCCACATGGCCAGCTACTCACACGGCCCAATTCCAAATAGACCACAGTCTGGTAGTGGGTAGTGGGCCGGGGGTTGAGGACCCCTGGAATAACATACTTGGCTGTATGGATTCTGATGTAGCATTGACACAGGAGAGCTGGACAATGTCTTTTCATGTAGACTGGCTCTGACTTGTTAATAGTACAAGAAAAGCAACCATTTAATTTGCTTGTCATGCTCAAGTGACATATTAGCTACGATCCTCTCTTCTTTCACTCATCCTATTCATCTCTTTGAGATTCACAGCTTGAGGTACAGGCCAGAGCCTAATGCGTACAAACAACAGGCTCTCTAAAAGTGTTTCAACTTTTCTTTAACAACAAATCCTTAATTTATGAAATTAAGAGTAATTCCAAAAACATGTTGCACTGGAACATGATAATTCTGTTTTAAGTATGCATAAAGAGGTGCTCTCTATATCCTGTGCAATGTTATTGGGCATGTGGAATATTTTAATTACTTGATAACAGTACTTATTCAAGGCATTTTTGCTTCACTTACACGTTTTCTGTAATAAATAAGACAGTCCCTTCCCTCAAATGAATAAACCAAAAGACCAGAAACCAGAAAGAGAGAGAATAAAAATTGGCTGCTTGTTGGTTTTTTTCCTTTCCTATTCATTCCAAAACTATTCTTATCAAAAGTAGTTTTTAGGTGCCAACATTTATGCAGTAGAAAATGTCAAATACAGCTGAGTTCTTAGAAGAACTGAGGGAGTAGCCTTGGCCTTCATTAGTATTACAGGTAAAAATATTCAGTTTGAGAAGGATGTGTTGAAGGAAATAAAAAATGCTTGCAATTCAATTTCAGGTTATCCTCATAGTTTCTAATCTGTATTCTGCTCTCTGCCCTACATGTCCAAATTCAGGACAGAAATGAGTGACCAGAAGCAGTTCTTTCCTCGTGTATGAAGTGGCCACACCTACTTTGTTCCTAAAATGTTGAGTATGTTGCTTGCCAATCAAAACTTTGCCCAACCAAACTTAAAGGGCTTTTTCAGAGTCTTTCTTCTTCCTAATAACAACAAACAAACAGTATGAATATTGCAGGGCAGACTTTAAGCATTTCTCCCTGTCCAGATGAGATGAATAAGTCATGAATATGAATGTGAACTGGCCATTCCAGGGAGCCCAATATGGCAGAATTTCCAGCAGGGTTGGATGTTTGCGAGTACAATAGAGCTCTCTGCCAAGCTGATGGTTGTCATGGGGATCTAGAGGCCCTTTTGCACTTCCATTTTTGCCTTTCTCTTTTTGTCGAAGTTTTGATACTGCTTGAGTCTTTTGAGCAGTTTATTTTTATTCTACAGTTGCTCTGTACCATTCTTTTATGTTAAGAAGCCAATTGGTTTTGTCTTTTTAACAAAGGGATACACTCACAGTGGGAACAAGGATTTTGTGTTTAAAAAGTGTTTAAACTGCATACCTTATGAATAAAGTCATTATGACCATTGTCCATAGAAGGGGAATAACCAGCTTACTCCTTCTGGTCTTAACTTTTTTTAATACAGTGGAATGGCAGAGATGGAGAATGCATATTTTTGTGACTTGTATCTGTATATGAAGGAGTCACATTAAAGAAATTGTGTATCAGAATTATGGATTAGAAGTTGCTGGATGTAGCAAATCTATGGAATGATCACTTCTAAATGTCCAAAATTAGATGTATAGAACATACAAATGAATGAAGGCAAATATATGTGTCCCAGAATAATGTTGCAGTGTCCAATCTGGGTCAGTCACTAAGGGTAGGACCAGAAGTTTAGTCTTCCGAACTTTCAGACTAGTGCTGGAGCCCATCCTCATGCCAACTTTACATGCTAAATATATTTAAATAGCAATTAGTATTTAAGATTCACTTTTAGAAGTAGTTACTGTAAAGTTTTCTAGAGAATATTCCCCTACCAACCTTTTATTAACCAAATATTTTTTTAATCAACCAATTTGGGAAAGAGAATCTGGTCTTGTAATTTATTTCAACGCACATGAGAAATTCAAATAAATACTCATGCATGATATGGCATTCTGGCTCTTTAGCTATGAATTAGATGAGATCTGTACCCTATGTTCAGTTCAACGCTGATATATAAATAGATTTGCATGGACATCTAGATCACAAGCTATAATAGGCAGTGATTTAAACATTGTGTAGATTTTTTTTTTAAAAAAACCCATTACTTAATAAATACTGTGAAATAAAGAAGGAAAGAAGAAGAGAGAATGCTAGCTGGGATCAGAGTGGTCCCTCACTGTCAGGATGCCTTTCTTGAATCCCAGAACACTTTGCTTTTTCAAAGATTCATGTGTGGCTCTACGCATTATTTCAAACCCAGGGAAATTGGCAGTTTGAATACAGTGTTTATCAGAGCAAGGAGATAGGAAGATGAGATCATAACAAAATGGCATACTGCCCTTTGTTCTACACAGAACAGCATTATTGGATTCTATCACAAAGCAACCCGAGGGGGTGAACTCACTGCTGGGTGATCTCAAGTCTTTTCCTTGTCCAAAGAGGAATTATGAAGAGCTGGTCTACTCACCGGCTCTTCAGTCTTCACTGCAATTGTCATCCTTACTTTGGCAGAGATTTCTTCAATCCACCCTTCCTTCCCCAGAAGCCCCAAAGAATTGCTGGCTTTTGACACTTTAAAAACAATTTATCAGGAGTTTGTTTTCAGGGTGACCTGCATTTTTTAAAATAACATCTAGAAGAGAGGCTGCTTAAATAAGCTAGCTCTTCCTATTTACTGCTGGAAGAAATGTCCATCTGGGTTCAGTTCCAAGTGGGGAGAAAGACACTGGAAACATGGTGGCTGGTTGGAAAGATGGTTTTTAATGGTGGACAGGACCACATGGTTTTGAGGTCCTGGGCAAAAAAGGGAAGAGATGCTGAGAGTGCCTGGGTTTTATGCCATATCTAAGCTTTTGAATTTGAGCTTGTATTCTATTTGGTTGTCAGACTCCCATGGGGCCACGCAGGGATAATTCTGTAGGTTGTCTGTGTCCCAGGTTTGGTTGAGCCTTGCTGGGTGATGATGTAATGAAAGGGCTTTGGGCAATTCCTACTATGGCTCTGCCTGAAGGAGGTTTATGTTGAATAGACTGGTCCAGGCCTTAATGGCCCATTGACAAAGGTGGGGAGCTGAGTTTCTGCCTCCCTTTTAGGGGAAATATTCTGCCCTTTTAAAATTTCCTAAAATATCTCATTTTCCTAGGAGCGGGGTGGGTGTTAACTTCCTACATTACTCTTCCAGTTGTGAAATGACAAGCTTTCTGCTCTAACCCCAATTAGGTAATTATTTCCCTCTTTTGTCACAGCAGGTGCCCAATACCTACTAGACACTTAATCTTCATGAATATGTAATCTTTCCTTGCTGATACCTAAAACTAAGGAACTCCATGGGGGATGGAGGGAGATGGGAGAAAGACATTGAAGGGCTAATGAAAGCAACCCCTTTGTGAGTTGAATTCCACGGAACACCATCCTCACCATTGTGGCCTCACTGCCACAGTTTGGAGAAGGAACCCTAGCAATGCAAGAAATTAATTGAAACAATTTTAATAAACAAGACTTGATTTATTTAAGTCTGGGAACCTTTTTTAGCACCCTTCTACTTTGGTATCCATCCTTCAAATTCTAAATTAGCCAGGAACTTAAAACACACAGAGAGATTATGGCCAGAAATAACAGGTTTTGACCGGGGTGAAATCCAGCAGATTCTAACAGGTTCTGGAGAACCAGTAGCAGAAATTTTGAGTAGTTCAGAGAACCGGCAAATTCCACCTCTGGCTGGACCCAGAGTGGGGTGGGAATGGAGATTTTGCAATATCCTTCCCCTGCCACGCCCACAGAACCGGTAGGGAAAATTTGAATTTCACCCATCCAATGACTCCAACAAGGAATAAATGTCTCTCAAGAAAAATGTTTTACCTTTTTTGGCCCGTCCAAATTTTCAGTCACAGAACCAGTGGTGGGATTCAGCCAGTTCGTACCACTTCGGGAGAACCGGTTGTTAACTTTCTGAACAGTTTGGTGAACTGGTTGTTAGAAGAAATCATTAGGGGAGAGAACCAGTTATTTGAATCCCACCACTGCACAGAACAATTACACTTAATGCATATAGGAGACCATTTATGTGAATATAGTTTTTATCCCTACTCTCCACTCAATTTCAAGTCAAATTGCCCAATTCTTGTCTTTCTATTGTTGCAGCATCCTGGCCTCAAATGGAGTCAAAGGCAGCTGGAGGGCACCAGACTGAGAATGACTACTCAAGCTTTTTAATCTAGATGTGCTTGTTAAAGTTATGTTCCTTTCTTCTTTGATGTGCTGATTCTGGCAGCTACCATGGTGGTGAAGCAAAAAAGAAGTACAAGAAAAAGCAGAGAAGTGTGCCACGTGCTGTGTGACTGCTGACGTAGGTCTGTGGAAAATAACAGCATCACCTGTCTTCTTGAAAAAAGCTCTCGGGATTCATGAAGGTAAAATCGGGTGGGAGAAGTTGAAACACTGGATCGTGTTGCTTTCGTGCTACTTCAACAAGTTAAATGATGAGCGACAATATATCCTGCCTCAAGTAGCCAAGTATCTATTCTCCTGATCCCCTTTATGGCGTGCCTGGTGACGTTAGTACTGTCCAAAGAGGGAAAAGGAAGGGGGAGAAAACTCACGTTCGACTAAGAAATAAATCTTGGAAGAAAAAAAACTGCAAAGCAGTTGCTTCCCTAGTAGGGATTTCAGTGCTTCTAAAGCATTTGCTTTATTCATAATTAACCGAAAGTGGAAATACACGGGTGATTTTGCATGGCATGTATTATAGTGCTTTACTATCCATTTCCCTGTGCTTAATTTGATCTATAACGCTCACTTAGAAGTACATCCCGTTTAGCAAAGTTCCCCTGCAATGTTAATTAAAACTTTCCATCTTGCAAGTTCAGACCCTTTTGAATCCAACTTCATCTCTCACAGCTAGGGACTGATGATGAATTGCCCTCTACTTTCTCAGCATCTGCTTCCTATGGAGGCTTTCTTCACTACATTATTTTTCCCCAGGGCAGTGCTAGCATGCCTACATTTCCCTTTTCAAACTAAATTTTGGGAGATCCATTCATGAATTGCCTGCTGATTAGTCTACTTTATCCCAAAAGATAAAAGTGTGCAATTCAGTGAAAGGGCTAATCTTGCCCCCTGTGTTGGTTTCCTTTAAACATTTCTTGCATGTCAAAAACAGTCACTTTTTCCCCTCCAAAATTCAAAGCAATGAGGAGCCAGTCTTTTAGGCTCCCATATGAGGAGAATTCAAAATTCAGATGCAGGCATCACCAACTTTCAGACCTTTATGATTTAAATTGCTACATACTTCATTCCTTGAGTAATGACTAGGCTATTAAAATAAAGATTACCCCTTGCTGTCTGTACATAATTTGGGAGAGATTAGTGGGGGGGGGGAGGGGAGGAACAGAGTAAGGTATCTGGACTGAATCTGATATAAAGGTAGATAACTTGAGAAGGTAGATAACCTGAGATTCTATAGACTTTGCTGGTCTTCAATCTCCATCAGCCACAACCAGCATAGCCAGTGCTTACTACTGTTAGAAGTTCTGGTCATCATCTGGAGAGCCAGTATTCACATTTCTAACACCAAAGGTCTTGATCTCAGTGTCCTCCAAGCCTATCCTTCTTATAATCCCCAGTACACAATATTAGGAAAGTCCTTGTCTTTCCTGAGTGTTTGAGCTTTTTAAAGGAAATACAGAAAGTGAGTGTGTCCAAAAACAGATGTTGCTGCAAGAAATCATTGTAAAAAGGTAAAGTTACTAATCCTTCCTTTGCTATGTTCTGCTACTTTGATCCTGCTCAATTCCATCTCCCACTCACATGGCTGCTATTTTAAGAGTGGGGACAGAAACCACACCAGTGGAAGAGATCTCCCCATTCAACATTGCTTCTTTTTGAGTTCTTACATAAGATGTGTGATTCACTTCCAATTCTCAAGTGTCCAGAAGAACTAATTTCACTCAAATTAACTAAACTAAAATTTCAGGCTAGATTAACCATTTGTTTTTCCAAAAATGTCCTTATGGGAGATTTTTAAAAATGATTTCATCCCTTTTCTTTCTTTCTTTCTTTCTTTCTTTCTTTCTTTCTTTCTTTCTTTCTTTCTTTCTTTCTTTCTTTCTTTCTTTCTTTTTTGCTATCTTCCACACTTCCCTTGTTGTGATTCATTGTATGCCACTCATTCACCCATAAGTGGCCTTTTTCTGTGTACTGGAAGAGATAATGCTAGTTTACTAAAATTTGAAGCAAGTACAACTTTTGTTTTTCAGACATGCATTGCAGTGACAAGAAGATAAATTCCCAAGTTTCATCAGAAAGTTGAGAAGGTCTAACACCATTATATATTGGCACAGCTTCCTGACAATTACAGCAGGCTGACATCTTGTGGCATTGTGGGATACATTGATTATATAGTACATATTAGATTATGTAAGTATGTACAAGACTTGCAATTATTTAGTAGCTAAAACATGCAGCTGAGCTGTATCCAAAGAAATTCTGGCACAATACCTTTTAAAAAAATGAAATGTCTTAGAAACAAGACTAGAAAATCCATTATTTTCACACTGCAGATCTCAGATTACCAAGAATATTGAAGATAGTTTGCTGTTATACTGTCAGCAGCACAACACAGTCTGCATCATAATGGAGACAGAAGCTGCATATGACTTAAATTAGGCTTTTTCAACCTCCTGTCCTCCAGGTATTTTGGAATTACAATTCTCAGCTGGGAGAGTTCTATATATACTCATCCCACATGAAGGTAGCAGATTGTGGCCAGTTAACAGAAGGAAGGAAGGAAGGAAGGAAGGAAGGAAGGAAGGAAGGAAGGAAGGAAGGAAGGAAGGAAGGATTTTTTCCCACCTTAATATTGAGTATTCAGAAAGGCTCAGCTATAAGATGGATCTTGCTTGGTTTTTTAAATGAAAAGAGCTGTCAAAATTCAGCTAAGTCATGAAGAAGTGGGGGGGTTGGGGGTTGAGTGCAACTAAATAATTGCTATTTAAGAGACCTGGCTCATTTTAGGGAAGGGAGGACATCTCTAACCTTCAAACCAACTGCAGTCCTCATCCTAATCTCCTATGCTTTCTACCCATTCAGGAGCACTAGTAGCATTGGACCTGTCTGGGTTCCTTTCATTAAATAATGTTAGCTATCAGGATCCAAGAAGGTACCTTCTCTGTTATGGCCCCTGCCTTCTGGAACCCCCCCCCCCCCAAGTCAGATGATTCTCACCCTAATGATGTTTTAGAAGTCTTTGAAAATCTGGCTGTTCTCCAAAGCCTTGGGGTAGGGTGAATATGGACCTCTTGTTAGATGCGTGGGGTTTTTTTTCTTCGGTACATGGCGTATTGTAAAGATGGACTCTGCTCTTGTATATTTTGTATACTGTTGCATTATTTTAAATTGTGGGCTACACAGAGCTGCTTTGGAGGTGGATGGTGTCTAAAGTTCTTTTTAAGCAATCAAGCTGGACATCTGGCAAGAAAGACATATCCTTTCTAGGTAGCAACCAGCTTCTTGCTGATTGTTGAGGATGGGGAGAGTGATAGATTCAGGAGGAGGAAGAAGAAAAAGAAAAAAATCCCACAGACTACAAAAGAGTGTTAATTAAAAACAAACAAACAATGGATAACACAGGCCATACTCCCAGGTTGCTTCAGCCAACAATAGCGGAAGAACAGGATGAAGACACAACTTATATATTGCAGTACTTCCTTTTGGTGAGTTGCTGATCTCAAGTGCCCTGTGCTGGATACATCATTCCCATACATCCACTGGTTTCTTTCATGGTGCAGAATAGAGGAGAGAGCATCTGACATCTAACTTTCCATCTCTATTTTGCTGCTGTTATGTTAAAAAGGTTAAAATAACCAAAAACCATTCTGTGCTAATTACCCACAATATCGTTTCCAGTGATTGTAGAAGGCTTTGTGCCCTTTTGAAACATGCAGGTTGTTGATACTACGACCTCTGCCCTTTTAATCTGTCTGTTGTTCATGTCTCTTTGTCTGTCTCTTGTCTCATTTTGCCACTTCTCAGTTTTTGATGTTGCTGATGTTTAATAAACATTAAATTATATTTTTGTCAGCTGAACTGAATGGCATTTAAGCTTGCTTTGATCTGGATATAGGGATTGGCTGCAGTGATGGGATTCAAATAATTTAACAACCGGTTCTCTGCCCTAATGACCGGCTGGGTGGGCGTGGGCATGGTGGACATGGCCAGGCGGTGTGATAGGCAGCATTCAGCCTCCTGCACCCTCCTGGGAGCAAAAACAGGCCATGGGGGGGGGGGGAAACCACACTACCCCTGTGCCCCGTTTTGGACCTAGTAGGCCTCCCTGCAGCCTCCTGAGAGAAAAAATGGGCCATGGCGGGCCACACAAACCCCTACACCCCGTTTTGGGCCTAGGAGACCTCCTGCAGCCTTCTGGGAGCCAAAATTGGCCACGAGGGGTTACTGCACCCACCGACCCCGGCGCCCCATTTTGGACCCAGCAGGCCTCCCTGCACTTACCTGGGAGCCAAAATGGGGTGCGTGGGGACTCCTGGAAGGGGCGGGGAGGGGAGGGGCCAGCCAGCAATTTAACTACCAGTTTGTCCGAACTGGCCTGAACTGGCTGAATCCCACCACTGATTGGCTGGGTATATGCTGGGTAAAAACCAACCTGGAAATTGCCCAAAATAATTTTCCAATACCTAGGAGGATATTCTCCTATCATCAGGTTGGAGCAGTTTCATGCTCCCAATAGTCCATAACAGCTTATAGAGAGAGGCACAGCAATGTTTTTCATGCAACACAAGAGTCACACACACAACACACACACACACACACGAGTGGGACTTTAATCATATGATCACGACCACTACCTTATGTCATCCTCCACCCTACCTTCACAAGGCACACCTGGGGACTGAGATGTATGGAGGTGCCGATGGGAGGGGCATTTGTTGGGAACAAGCATTGGATCTGTGGAGCCTCGTGTGCACTTGCCAACACCTGGAGATTACTGTGCTCTATCTTGTGAGGCTCGTCCGATTTGCCTGCTTTGCTGAATTTCTTGCTTTGCTGTTTGGCTAACCTTGCTTACTGGACTACTTGCGGCTAGAGGCTGCTGAAGGTCCATCTGAGAACTTTGCTCCAGGACTTGTAGTAAATGTGGGGACATTTTGGGGCAAAGTTGGCGCAATAAAGGGAAGTTAGACCTGTTCTCTGGCTGTGTTGCTTTTGTGCCACGCCTCAAGTCATCACACCTTGACTCTTGATTTCCATCCCATAAACACTTCCCTCCCAGGGAATCTTATACTGTAGCTTGAAGCAGATCATACTACATTTCCATTTAACCTTTCTTCCATAAAGCTTAAGATGGCATACATTTTCTCCCCTGTGTTATATTGGCAAGGTACTTCTCATCTGAAACTCTAACCACTGTATCACATCGATTTGTGGCTGAGGAGGAGAGCTCCTTAAGTCACTTCTCTTTTCAAAATTACTGTCTCACATTTTCCCTTTACAGTGGAAAATAAACAAATATTTTCTGTCCTTCTCTGAAATAAGAAAAGCCTGAAAGGCTTCATTTTTAGCTGGAGAACAGTCCAAAAGGAAAAGGTTTAAAACTCATCTTTGCTTACCACACAATGTTTTTCTGCTTCAGGCTGCAGCCTTGATTATAGCTTATTCTAAAACTGCACATAAAAGCCATTCCTGCAATGTACAAATGAAGGCTCAACTGAATCCCAAAGTTACATACTTTCAACAGAGAAGAGAAAAGAAATGGACATTTTAAAATACACCATGCTGGGGAAAGCAGTAAGACTCTTTTGTCAGTGTTTGTTGCCAGAGTGGTCTTAAGCCAGCAAAGGTGCTGGAAAGAAATCAAAGACACTTGGAAAAGATGAAATTACCAAAAGTTGGCCCTGAAACTACAAGCAAGGTCTAGAGAGCAAGCTTACCCAGCCTACATATATTTGTTATAAAGTTAGGGTTGCTGTGGAAACCATAAAGGTAATTTTGCTTGAGTTCGCCTGCATGCGATTTCTGAATTCAACCAGTTCCAACCTCAAGGTTTCCACAGCAACATTAACATCAATGAGTGGTATCCTCTGGTAACCTAGTGTTCTACAAGCAAAATACTTGTACAGTAAACTGCATATACTCAATTTCAATATCAAGTAATCTGCAATTGAGACTTTAAGGGAGAAAAATTGAAGAGCCAAATGGGCTGAGCAGGTCAAGAAGCTGAGAGCATCTTTTGGACATTAAAGGTAACTCTCTGCAGGAAGCAAATTACCTTGGTCCAGCCACAGTCTTCCATATTTTCTGCCAAGATTTGTGAAGTTTCTTCTTGAAGTTCAGTTAAGGTAGCTTTATCCAAACTGTTAGAAAGTAATGTATTTTGTTCCAATGGTAGGCACAAATAGCCTTTCAAGATGCACTATAAATCTGTGGGTAGAAAAATTGGGTGGCTAATTTTTCTGAATTTCTCCAGGGAGAAATTGTATCCAATTTGAAAGGAAACTCAGGACAACTCACACATTATCTTGGTTTTTTACAGTGCTCTGATGAAACCCAATTTGGTGTAGTGGTTAAGGTATCAGGTTAGAACAGGAGACTCTGATTTGTCATTCAGTCTTAGGCACAAAGTCAGATGGATGATTTTGAGCCAGTCACACTCCCTGAGCCCTAGGAAGGAATCAGTGGCAAGCCACCTCCAAAAATCCTTGCCAAGAAAACTACAGGGACTAGTTCAGGCTGTTGCAAGGAGTCAAATATTAACCAAAGGCATAAAATAAAAACAAAAATCCTTTATTCTGATAAGTGACCCTGTGGTTAGGATAGACAAGATGTTGCAAAATCAAGCCAGTCCAATACATAACTAATATTTTGTCTTAATGTATCATATTTTCCACTAGTAGGTGCTAAATTCTTTATCCCAGCCAAAGGATTGTATACAGTATTTATTTAATTCATTTTCCAATATTATATCAAAGTTCCACAGTAGAGTACAAAAAGCGATCCAGAAATTGTTCAGGAAAAAAAGTGACATGCTTTTATAATTAGTTGTAGAATTCATATGCAGAATTAGTTCTGCATATGTTTTATAGACTAACAATGCCTACCTAGAATTAGATGCTGCTTATCTAGCAGTATACCAGGGCAGCAAAGCTCTGTTTTAAAATAGGTTATTATTTTTACTTGGGCTGGGGGAGAATCTCCCACTGTTGGCGTATCTTACCAGAGACAGACAAACAAAAAATCCCACCAACCAATGTCCTTCTTTGACCTCACATACCCAGATTTAGTATAAAAGTTTTAGATGGCCTTTTAGGGTCATCCTCCATCAAAAGCATCCTTCTGTTTCAGTTCACATCATCATCTAATAAAAAGCTTTCCCTTTCTCATTAATAATTGAAATTTCATGCAGGCTTCCTAGGCCATATAGTAAGATTTGTGAGCACCTATAACACCCTATATAACTATCAGATTCTAGATTTTCATGGGATTTTTGAAAGCAGGAGCTTTATCTCAATAGCCAAATGCAGTCTATAATAGTATTTCTCAACCTTGACAACTTTAACATGCTTGGACTTCAACTCCCAAAATTCCCCAGCCAGCATGATAGCTGAGGAATTCTGGGAGTTGAAGTCCAGGCATTTTAAATTTGCCAAGATTGAGAAACAGTGGTCTATGATAGTAGCTCATGTTCAAGGGGTTATAAATGCTCATGATAAACTGCATTCAATAATTGATATAATTTACATTTGTAATGATTTCCTAGATAAGAGATACCCAACAGCCATTATCGTTAAACCTACTTCCTGCTTTCTTGCTGCCTAAGTTTACATTAAACAATCCAAAGAAAACCAAGTATTGGTCATATCCTCAAATTCCTCTTTCCTCTTACATCTTTCTAAGTGTCAAGTTAAGGTCCTCCATTTTTAGGAGGTATTACTGCTTTTGAATGGATATATCTACACATTTGTATAAAAATCTTTTGGCAAAGTAATTTAGAACACTAGGAGTTCTATCTTAGGCCATCATATTTCCTAATGTAGACTGTGCATGTTATTAATTTCCAATGAATCTATTCCTGCCCTTAATATTCCAAGCTCTGAATCTGATATTGTAACAAATGTCTATAGCAATAGAAATAGCACTTATATACTGTTTCATAGTGCTTTTACAGCCCTCTCTAAGTGGTTTACAGAGTCAGCCTATTGCCCTCAACAATCTGGGTCCTCATTTTCCGACCTCGGAAGGATGGAAGGCTGAGTCAACCTTGAGCCTGGTGAGATTTGAACTGCTGAACTGCTGAACTGCAGCTAGCAGTCTGCTGAAGTAGCCTGCAGTGCTGCATTCTATCCACTATGCCATCTTGGCTCTTAGAAAAGCTCTATAGCTTTTCTTCAGGAAGTTCTTTTCATAAAGGCATAATTTAGAAATGTAAAACTTGTTCACCCTTATCCTTATATACAAAATACAATTATAGGGATCCCCAAGATAAAATAAAAAAGAATCAGAAGACATTAACGATTATTCTCTCCAAGCAGGTATTTTGCTTGTAATGTTTTTTGCTTTCCTAACAGATTTATTCTTACTGAAAACCAGTTTAGCATTTTGTTTAGAAAGCACAATGTGATTTTTCCCCCCTTATAAATTCAAACAGAAAAAAATTCAAGTCTAAATGGAAACTAGAATTTCAGGGGAAGATAAGAAGGAAACACTAGTTTAACTAAACACAATTAAACATTAAATAGTCAGGATCAGAGAACTTTATGTACTAAAGATAAGACAAAATAATGTATTTACACATTGATTTTTTTAATTTAAAACGTGATCACGATACAATCATACATACAAGAGAGATCATAGATTTTAATTTTTTCAAAAAAAGCAGAGGTAAATAATTTGCAAGTGTTAATTTGGGATAGCATTTAAGGTCATCCTAAGTATTTAAAGGTCTGACATCATCCCCAAATTCAGAAGTAGATCTCAAGTTCATGAATGTAATATTTTGAAGAGTCAGCTACCAAAATCCTTTGCTTGGGCTTGTGATTGTCTCCAGATGATGCTTGCTCCCATGGATTGCACTATATATCTCTATGAGGAAGAAAAATAGGAATGTACACATCTCTCTTTAGTTTAGATCCATGACTGATGAGAAAGCTCACATTGCTGGCTCACATTGCATGGGGGAAGTCTAAATAACTGACTCCTAACCCCCTTGCTCCTTAGAGAATAAATATTGCTTCCTGTTTATATAGGGGATAGCAGCTGCTGTTCTCCTTGGCTGGTAATGTTGTTACTGGATCCCATGTAATAACTTGGGCTTTTGTTCTTTTTAGGCTTAATTGGTCTGATTAGATCAGATTCATCATTCTCAGGATCTAAAATTCTGTGGCACCACTGTGAAAACTTATCCTGGGAAAATGGGTTTCCACATTAAACATTTTCTAGAATTCCTACCATGACTTAGTTGTAATTATGAGAACACATATCATAGCATCTGTTCAGAATCCTAAATTGCATAGAATAGTTTCAGCATTTAAGGGATAAAACTGGATTTTAGCTGCTCATGCTGGTTAAATAGCAATAGTACTTAGACTTATAGACCGCTTCACAGTGCTTTACAGCCCTCTCTAAGACATTTACAGAGTCAGCATATTGCTCCCAACAATCTGGGTCCTCATTTTATCGACCATGGAAGGATGAGTAACCAAAATGATCATTCTGTCCTTAGTATTGACAGGGAACATTACTAAAAAGCATTATGTGAAAGTATTCATTGATGAATGCCATGATTAATGGCAGAAGTTAGTATCTATATGAGGCCATCTAATGATGTCCTCAATAATAGAATAATGAGACTTGGATTGTAAGAGGGTAAAGAGTAAAGGAGACAAATTAAAGGAAAGAAAAAGGAAGAAAGAAAGAAAAAGGAAGGAAGGAAGGAAGGAATAAAGGAATAAAGGAATAAAGGAATAAAGAAAAATTATGTGTATCCTGTCTTTATTATTTTTACAAATATCCAACATTTCTATTTTCCCCATGTTATATGTTTCTGAAATGTAGAGAAAGGACAAGGATGCAGTATTATAATTGTAGGCACAATGATATAGCAGAGAACAGCCGATGAGTGCATGCATGAAGATGAAAGTATGTTGAGGAGGAAAATAACAATTATTGTTGGAAGAAATATCTTTCTGGGTTCAGTTCCAAGTGGGGAAAAAGACACTGGATTCATAGAAGTTGCTTGGAAAGAAGGTTTATTGATGAACAGGGTCACATGGCTTGAGTTCCTGAGCAGAAAAAGGGCAGAGATGCTGAGAGTGCCTTGGTTTTATGCCCTCTGTTGGGCTTTGTATTTAAGCTTGTATTCTGATTGGTTGTCAGACTCCCATGGGGCCATGCAGGGGCAACTTTGTAGTCTGTCCTGAATCCCAAGCTTGGTTTTTTTGAAAAAATTTTTTGAAAAATAAAAAATATTTTTTATTATTATTTTTTATTTATATTTATATGCCGCCCTTCTCCGGAGACTCAGGGCGGCTTACAATGCATTAAGCAATAGCCTTCATACTTTTGTATATTTATACAAAGTCAGCTTATTGCCCCCACAAACCGGGTCCTCATTTTACCCACCTTAGAAAGGATGGAAGGCTGAGTCAACCTTGAGCCTGGTGAGATTAGAACTCGCAGTAATTGCAGGCAGCTGGATGTTAAATGCTGCCTTAATAGAGGCATTAGCCTGCTACGCCACTCAGGCTCCTTGGTTGAGCCTTGCTGGGTGATGTAATCTTCCCAGGTGCCATGTGGTGAGATGGGTAGCGGGCAGGGATGGGTTATACTTACCCTTTACTACTGGTTCGCAATGGGGCATGCGCAGAAGCTTCTTGATGATGTCGGGGTTGGTGGGCAGTGCCTCCTGCCGGTTTTACTACTGGTTCTATAGAACTGGTCCGAACTGGGGACAGCCCACCACTGGTAGAGGGCTAATCCTATCATGTCATGAGGGCCATGTCTTAATCCCATCACCCTGGAGCTGAAGGTCTATTGTGTTGTACATAAGATGTCTTTTGTCTTTCTGGGGCTTTTAACAAAGGTGGGGGCCGCTTTCCAAGAGCATGTTTCTCCTTTTCTCATCCAGAAAGGTATAATAATCTGCCTTTTTAATATTTCCTAGAATATTTCATTTTTCTAGGAGAGGGGTGGGTGCTAACTTCCCTTAGTACATATGAAAATTGCATTCATATTCCAATGAGTTGTGATAATGGAAAAGTAGATACTTGATTATTGGGCATAGGGGAATTGCATAATATTCAAAATGAATGTAATCTAGGGAAACAAGTTATTCCTTAGCGTGAACTGATTGGATGGATCAGAATAAGAGAAGAAAGTATAGGAAAAGTGGGAATGAATGCGGAGATTGGTAAATAAGTGCTTGAGGAAAGTTTTGTTTCAAATACACAGTTTACATCCATAAACCTATTAATTAGGAGAGATGGCAGAGGAACAGAGATAAACTTGAAGCATGATTATTTATAATGAACGATTGAAATAATTAGTGAAGGATCCGAAGAGGTAGAAAAATTCTGAATGGGGGACAGACCATTTCTGATTCTGTCAAGAGTGAATATTAGGGAAGAAACATTTTGTAAAGAAGGATAACTTTATGTCAATATACTTTGTTGGTTACTCAAAGACTGGAGGAAAGCATATTAATGTGATCCTGAAGAAGACTCTAAACAGTTAGGAGCAGTTAAAATTAATATAGCAAAGAAAATTTACAATGATTTTGATGAAAATAAAACATGGCTTTGCAAGTTCAGTGAAACCTTGAGTTTGTGGGCCTTGATGTACTGGATGAAATTCTAATGCTATTTATTTCATTTAATGCTGTTTGCATAATGACTTCACTGCAGCTTATGTCCTCTCTGATTTAATGGATAATTAGACTAAGGAATATCCCTTCTCCACAAATGCTACATTAACAGAGGTTCTACTATAAATGAAAATAACTAAACAAGAATTTTACAGCAGAGGTAATTGAGTTGAATAAAAATGATGTGAAATGAGATTAAATCCTAATGAAGTACTGGAAGAATTATTTTGGAAAGCTATATGGGAATGGTAATGAAACATCAAACAGTTGGCATGAAATGAGTGCTCCAAACATTTAACATCCAAGAAAAATAATAAAGGAAGGAAGTCCTAAGTATTGTGAGGATGTTGAAAAATGATAAGGCTACAGATGTTAATTGGATAATTGGAAAAATGTGAACATATGGATGTAGTTTGCTTATGGAATGCAACTTATTTAACTTGATCAAACCAGATGGATGTGCTCCAGATCCTGTCAATCAAACAGTGCCATTTTATAGGATCCAGAGAGTGCATCTAGTCTGTTGCAGTGCTTGCCCTCTGGAATAGTATTCCCCACCCCCACTCCTAAGAGATTTGCACAGCTGCCACCCTCATGATATTCAGGAAACTACAACAAATCTGGTTGTTCTCTCAGGTCATGGGACATGTGGTTATGGAGCCCACATTACTAGTGCTTACTTTATAGCTGTATGTTTTATTCTTTCAGTCAATCCAGGGGTGAAATGCGCCCGGTTCGGAGTGGATCGCCTGATCCGGTAACGATGGCGGCGGGTGGTTCGGAGAACCGGTAGCAAAAATCCCTGCCCCACCACCATGCCCAGCTGAGCCGCGCAATCATCAGAGGCTTTTAAAAAATAATAATTTTAAAAAATATTTTTTAAAGCATTTTTTCTACAACCTCTTTGGCCAAAAAAATGCTTTTAAAAGTAAAAAAAAAGCCTCTGATGATCGCGCGGCTCAGCTGGGATCGTGAGAGGCTTTTAAAACCATTTTTTCTACAACTTCTTCGGCCAAAGAGGTTGTAGAAAAAAATGGTTTTAAAAGTAAAAAAAAAAAAGTTGGCCACGCCCACCCAGTCACATTACCCCCACCACCAAGCCACAGCCACACAACTGGTAGTAACAAATTTTACATTTCACCATGAGTCAATCATAATCTCTTTTTCTATGTACTGTGTTTCTTTTTATCTCTAAGCTACCAAGTATCATGGATTCAAACAGCCTTGACATTTCATAAATAAATAGAATGCAGACAAACCCTGGCTGTTTCCCCAAGCATTTGGGCCAGGAAGGCAGGCTAGCCCTGTTGTTGTCAGATTTCAATTACACACTCAAGCACAGTTGCTATGGAATTAGTAATTTACTTCAAAGTTACACATATAACAGACAAGGAGGATCATAAATCAACACAAAGTCTCTGAGGAAGAAAACTTGCTTTACTGGTTTTGCTTTCAGCACGGAAGAAGTCCCAAATCCAGTCTGAGTTCAGAGAGCCAAATCATGTTAGTCAGCCAGTCCAAGGATTAGAGTTTCATGAACAGAATCAACAAGAACGTCATGAAAGAGCCAGAGATCACACAGTTGTTTGCAACAAGGAAACTGACTCAAAGTTGCCTTTTAATTCTGGCTGCAGACAGCTGCCCTCTGTTATGAAGGTCTCCCTTCTGTTTGGCAAGAAATCTCAATGAACATTATTGTTTTGCTTCCATTCTGTGCAGTGAGTTTGAGGGCTTGGTGGCCCTCACCTCATCATCTGACTATTCCAAGCTGTTTAGGTGGTACCAGTGGTGGTATTCAAATTTTTTTACTACCAGTTCTGTAGGCGTGGCTTGGTGGGCGTGCCATGGCTTGGTGGGTGTGGCTTGGTGGGCATGGCAGGGGAAGAATACTGTAAAAACTCCATTTCCACCCCACTCCAGGGAAAGGATACTGTTTGATTAGCCTCAGGTGACTCTTGTCTTGCTTCCAAAGGCTGGCATTTCATAGGACTAACTTCATCAGAATCAGCCTAAATCCTCAGCAATGACAGGAGGGTATCATTAACCTGGGTTGCCATGCCTTATTGTTTTAATTGTTGAGTTTTAATCTTTGTTTGGCACCCGAAGTCACTATTGTGAGAGTTATATAAATTATTTAAATAAAATAAAAGATTACCCTCTTGCTAGAAAATTAGAAAGCCATTTTGCCTTATACAAAGGGAATCATAGCAAAACTGTATGAGGATTTGTTTTAAACATGTCTTGGAAAGTGTTTAGCAGAATTGTGATTGAAAAGATATGAGAGGTGACAAAAATTACAGTGTGGCTTTTTATGCCAATGCTATAGAATCATAGAGTTGATAGGGGCTATTTAGGTTGTCAAATCCAACTGTCTCCTCAGTGCAAAAATCCAAATGAAAGCAGACCAGACAAATGGCATCCTACCCTCCACTTGAACACATTGAATAAAAGAGAACCTACCATCTGCCAGTCTCGATCTCAAATGTTCTATTTTTCTAACATTCCGTTGAAATCTTCCTTCCTTTACTTTTAAACTTTTATTCTGTGTCCTGTTCTCTGGAACAAGAGATAACAAGTCGGCATCTTCATCTATGTGATATTGTTTCAGGTATTTGAAGAACCATTACATCCTTTCTCTTTTCTTGAGGCTAAATATATCTGTATTCTCCAATCTGTCATCATACTGTTTGATTGCTAAATTCTTGATAACTTTGTTGTTCTTCCCTGAACTTGTTGTAATCCTTTTTAAAATGTGTTCAGAACTTGGCACAGTATTCAGGATGTGATCTAACCAAGGCAGAATATAGCAGAAAAATACTTCCATGATTTGAAAACTGTCTTTCTATTATCCCAAAGGTGCTTTTTCAAGAGGCAACTGGATTTTCTTGGTTTTCTTTGAAGACATTTTGCTTCTCATCCAAGAAGCTTCTTCAACTCTGACTGGATGGTGGAGAATGGAAGGATTTATATTCCAAGAAGAGAAGAGAAGAGAAGAGAAGAGAGGAGAGGAGAGGAGAGGAGAGGAGAGGAGAGGAGAGGAGAGGAGAGGAGAGGAGAGAAGAGAAGAGAAGAGAAGAGAAGAGAAGAGAAGAGAAGAGAAGAGAAGAGAAGAGAAGAGAAGAGAAGAGAAGAGAAGAGAAGAGAAGAGAAGAGCTTTGGAAGCTTTCTAGTCCAGCCCCCTGCTCAAGCAGGGGAACCTACACTGTTTCAGATAAGAAACAGTCTAGTCTCTTCTTGCATCCCTCCAGAGATGTAGTAACCACAATTTCGGAAGGCAAGCTGCTCCACTGATTAATTGCCCTCACTGTTTTTCCTTAATTCCAGGTTGCTTCTCTCTTTGATTAGTTTCCAACCATTGTTTCTTGTCTTGCCCTCTGGTGCTTTGGACAATAATTTGACCCCCCTTCTTTGTGGCAGCCCCTAAAATACTGAAATACTGCTATCATGTCACCTCTAATTCTTCTTTTCTTTAAACTAGCCAAACCCAGATTGTGCAGCTGTTCTTCATATGTTTTAGTCTCCTTTGATCATCTTAGTTGCTCTTCTCTGAACTTTTTCCAAAGTCTCAACATCTTTTTTGTAGTATGGTGGCCAAAATTGGTTGCAGTATTCCAGATGTTGTCTTTCTAGGGTTTTATAAAGCGATAGTAATACTTCATATGATCTTGATTCTTTTCCTCTGTTTACACAACCCAGGATTGTATTAGGTTTTTTTGGCTGCTGCTGCACACTGCTGGCTCATATGCAAGTGATCATCCACTGGGACTCCAAGGTCCCTCTCACAGTTACTGTTTTTGAGCCAGGTCTTGCCTAATCTGTACTTATACCTTTGACTTTTCTTGCATAAATGTAAAAATTTGCTTTTTTGTCATATACAGAATTCAGATGATATAATTGCCAATGTCTTGCTTTCTATTTTTTTCTATATTTTCCCATCCAATAATTGAGTTCCAAGAAGTCAGAAGCTCATTAGCTTGAGAAGCATATTACCTTTCTGTGGTCAGTCATACATGGTGGTTTATCTTGTCTTGCATGTGATCATAAGGATGAAATGCTTAGCCTTGTATTTTTTTCCAGAACATTGACTGATTTTTTTTCTATAAAGACTGCACCATTAACTAATAATATATAATGACAATACTGATGTCATTATTATAAAATTAATTGAAGTTTGCTCTACATAAGCATTTATATAGTCCAACATTGCTTTAAGTGTGCTAACTTGATCATTTTTGTAAACCGTCCAGAGTGGCTGAGAGTGAGTGGGTGGACATATAAATTTTGGCACAGTGGCTAGAATGCAGTACTGCTGGTTATTTCTGTTGACTACCGGTTGCCAACAGTTTGATCCTCACTGGCTCAAGGTTGACTCAGCCTTCCATCCTTCCGTGGTTGATAAAATGGGGACCCAGATTGTTGGGGACAATATGCTGACTCTGTAAACTAGTTAGGGTGGGCTGTAAAGCACTGTGAAGCAGTATATAAGTGCTATTGCTATTCTTAAATAAATTAAAGTCAGCTGTTTGCAGCCTGATTTAAGAGACAGACCTAACTCATGTTCCATCTTTAGAATTAACTGTCTAATCTCCCACTCTTGCATGATATTTGTGTGGATTCTGCTTGTAAAATTCTGACTCTGGTCTAGCTCTTGGAATTTTGGACTGAATTTTGGCTATTTTTCTGCATATTTCAGTTAAAAATAAAACCAGTCAGGCAAGCTTCTTTCAGAGATTTTGTTTTGGTTTGCAGCCATGATGATGCAGTGGTTACAATGCAGGCTAACTCTGCCCACTGCCAAAAGTCTGATCCTGACTGACTCAAGGTTGACTCAGCCTTCCATCCTTCCAAGGTCAATGAAATGGGGACCCAGATTGTTGGGGACAATATGCCAACTCTGTAAACTGCTTAGAGAGGGCTGTAAATCACTATGAACTGGTTTTTTAATGCTATTGCTGTTCCTTATCTGCTGTTATCTCTTTATCTTGATTAATCTCTTGAGTAAACTAATTTCTATAGCAACTCTATGTGTAAATGTATAATTGGAATCAGAAGAGGACAATGTCTAATCAAAGCAACTCAATATTTCATATTTTTTGTATCTCTTTCATATATGAATTCAAATTTGATTGAAAGCTTTTTGGAGTCCTAACATTTCCTTACTCCAAGCTTTGGTCTGAAACTATGCAACCCCTAATAGCAAATTGAAAATTGATGCAACTATTCCCATACTTCTCTAGCAAATAACAACATTTAGAGACCTCAATTTAAATTTTTGTAAGGATTTTCTGAAATGATTCTGTTGATGGTGTTACATTGAGATCAAGACAGATGTTTCACTTCTGCTAAACTTAAAAGGACTTTTGGAGACTTGACAGTAATCCTACATATATATCCTCACAACCAAGCTATATTGTATTTAGTAGAACTTACTTCTGAGTAAATAAAATGAGACCATACAAGTCAGTTAAAGAATTTTCTTGATTTTGGTACCAGATGTATGGGAAAGCTGCCAAAACATTTTCAAACATTTCCCAATCTACAGTTCTGTAAAGATATCAGTCAATAATTCTTAATATGTCAAACCAATATGGTTACATTAAAGGTAATAAATTCATCTAGAAACTTCCCAGTTATAGAAATATATACATAAATATTTGAGGAAGTTAGAAAAACTGGAGGTAGGTGAGCAACCCCAGTACAAAACGTTACCAATCAACTATTTTTCATTCTGAACAATTAAAATGACTGTACAAACAATTGCTAAATTAGAATCCATTTTCTCTTTTAATTAAAAAAGGCTTTTCAGTCTATTTATACAACTCATCCAAGAGCTGCATTTAACTTGCATTCTTCCTTCAGCATGTCAGCACAGTAATAAAAATATAGGACTGGGTATTGGAATGGAAGAATAATCAAAGAGCATTTTTTAAAAGGTTATTTGGATGTCTTTACTTTTGATATTTCTTTCTTATCATAGGTCTTTAGCAACTACTGCAATTATCTGAATGCTCTGCTTCATTCAGCTCTTGTTTGCTGATTTACAAAGGCCACACTGATCTCATTTTCAAAGAGTGTTGGTGACTTATGTCAAAAGAAGATTGCTGTGCAGAATTATGAGTAAAGATAAAGGTCAGGACTCATGACAGGAGAATCTATCGCAGGGGCCCATCCCATTTTTTCTCCCACCTACTCCTCTCTAATCTCACCATAAACATGACACATGACCAAAGGAACTTGTGAAATTATAACACATATGACTCAGTGGTGGGTTTCAAAAATTTTTACTACCGGTTCTGTGGGCATGGCTTGGTGGGCATGGCTTGGTGGGCATGGCAGGGAAAGGATACTGTAAAATCCCCATTTCCTCCTGATCAGCTGGAACTCAGGAGGCAGAGAATAGATGGGGGCAGGGCCAGTCAGAGGTGGTATTCTCCAAACTACTCAAAATTTCCGCTACCGGTTCTCCAGAACTGGTCAGAACCCGTTGAAACCCACCTCTGATATGACTGTATAGGATCCTCTATCTATATGTCTATGGAGATTCTCAGTCATCCAGGTCATGGTTGTCTCAAAGATGCCTTTTTCAAGAGGCAACTGGACTTTCTGTTTTTTCTTTGAAGACATTTCGCTTCTCATCCAAGAAGCTTCTTCAGCTCTGACTGAGGTCAGATGATCCTTCCATTCCCCACCATCCAGTCAGAGCTGAAGAAGCTTCTTGGATGAGAAGCGAAATGTCTTCAAAGAAAAAACAGAAAGTCCAGTTGCCTCTTGAAAAAAACACCTTTGGGAGGACCCTCTATACCAAGTCAGCTTTTAAAACCATAGAGTGTGTTCCCTATCTGTTTATCAACACTGTTCTTTCCATTTCCATTCTCAGTTTCCTATAAAATTAACAAAATTAATACGTTATGATCTTTGGAGCACAAGACTTTATCACAAATAGATTGGTTATTCAATAATTGATCTGGAGTTAGATACCAGCTCATTTAAATGCTGATTCATACCAGCGCATCATTAAGTGGAGACTTTGATGAAAAAGGCCAAATTTAAATCTTAATTAGCTTTATAAATGTTTCACTGTTGACTGGCCTCTTGCTGCTGTAAGTACATGATATTCTGCCTTTAATTCACATGCTTCAGGGACATTTCACATTTCACACAGATGGTGTGCCTCAGATTTCCTCCTATAGCTTGATGTACTTTCACTGAAGCTTCCCTGATACTCAACCTGGTATAGTTAATAAGAAATCTTAATTAAGCACAAAGACAGCAGCCACTTTGAACAGTTGATTATTCACTAACAGAACAACGTTATTGCCTGTTCTTATAATCTCTTACTTTAAATTCAGCCCTTCTGTCTCCCACTTTTCCCATGCCATACAAGAAACTCTGCTTTGTGCTTCTTATACTTGATGCTGTGTAACAATGTTCAGACATATTTTTCTATGCTCTAGATGTGGGGTGTGTGTGTGTGTGTGTGTGTGTGTGTGTGTACTGTTCAATCTATTTATTTATTTATTGGTTCGATTTATATGCAGCCCTTCTCTGGGGACTCAGGGCAGCTCACAATGCGTTAAGCAATAGCCTTCATACTTTCATATATACCTGCTTAGTAGGGCTTTTGGCCCCTCCTAAGCGGTGTTCTTTTTTATACAAAGTCAGCTTCTTGCCCCCACAATCCGGGTCCTCATTTTACCTACCTCAAAAGGATGGAAGGCTGAGTCAATCTTGAGTCTGGTGAGATTTGAACTCTCAGTAATTGCAGGCAGTTGGCAGCTAAGTGCTACTTTAACAGCACTTTAGTCCTTTTTTTAGAGGAAAATCTCCTCTTTTCTTCATCATCATATAATCAAAATATTTTGAAATTTTAAAATGGGGATTGAGAAAAGGAGAGTTATGCTACCTGCAAAATAAGTGATCATATATTTGATTCCTTGGGGAGAATCTATTAAAAATGAAACAGATGACATTTTCAATCAACTACTATAGTGGAGATTGGAAACAGTTTCCACTTAACCCATGTCTTTCACAAGGTAACGTGGGTGTCTCATCTTTTATTTGTCATCAGATGTCTATGTATATTCTTCCTAGGAGGAAATGAATCAAGTTATAGAAATAAACGCCTCAGAAGGAAGCATGAAAAAGGAAGGGGTGTGGAAACTGGTTTTTTTCATCAATGAAACAGGAAAACAAATGTTCTTTGTTTGTAAAAGTACATTTTACTGAAGCGAAATCGCCATTTTGTAGCCTATTCATATGACCAGTTTATATGGAAATAGATCCACTTTGCACAATAAGGTCCATGCTGTTTATTTATTTATTTATTTATTTGATTTATATGCCACCCTTCTCCGGAGACTCAGGGCGGCTTACAATGCGTTAAGCAATAGCCTTCATACTTTTGTATATTTATACAAAGTCAGTTTATTGCCCCCACAATCCGGGTCCTCATTTTACCAACCTTAGAAAGGATGGGAGGCTGAGTCAACCTTGAGCCTGGTGAGATTCAAATTTACAGTAATTACAGGCAGCTGAATGTTAATAACAGTGCTTTAGTCTGTTTAGACTTTAAGATTATAGTACATGCTGCAGTATAATATTTGCATTTTCCTGGAAGAAAGCCTTGAGAATTCATGGAGCCTTTTTCTGACTAGACATGCATCAAAATTGTGGGGCAAGATTCCAGTGTTGGGCCAGAGAGCTCAACAGTGTTCCAGCACTGGGAATCTGGTAAAAAGGAACAGATGATAGGCTAGTCAATTTCAACCTAGTACTCAACTACAGTAAACTAGTCAATTTCAAGCTGCCAGGACTCCTACTCCCCTCGTTTCAGGTCTCTTCAGGACTTTGCAAAAAGAAGGGGGGAAAGGAAAACACCCAAGAGAATCGGAAACAAGCCTTAAGTCTTCTATGAAGTTGAAATTTTCATGGCAAATAGGAAAGAAGAAAAGGAGGAGTCACAACAAAACAAAACAAAAATAAAGTCATGGAAGTGAAATGCCCAGACATTGGGCTACAGGACATCTTGCAGCAGGCCAAATAGAGGCCTACAGATCTCCGATCTTCAAAGACTCTTCTTTCAAACAAATTAAAATATCGACATAGGAGGTTTCCTGTTATGATAACTGAGAAAACAATACTTTCTTACTGGTAAAAGCTGGACTGCCTTCAGCATCAGCAGTGGGCTGCCTATGAGACGGAGTTTTCATTACCAAATACTGTATGCCCTCAGCAAAGTGTAAGTAGAGCATCTTTGTGCCAAGCAAGCTGGCTGAAGCCTTATACTGGCATATTGTTCAATCAAAGACTCTCAGATGTAGTATAAAAAGAAATCTGTCTCTTCATTACCAACAACTCAACCACACCCATTCAAAGTATCAACAACTTAATTCTGGGAGGAACATAGAGCAGTTTGAATTTCTCTAGTGTTTCCATTAATTTTTAATTGTCCATACATTTCTGAGTGCTTGGCCTTTGCTTCTCAAAAGACGTTCTGAGATGTATGCTTATGAAACTTGAATAAGGAGCAGGTCAGGAAGGATGATTTTATAACTAGGTCAGAGAAACTAAATGTTTTAGCAGCTCCCTTCTTTACTTCTTGCTGTCTCTCCTTTCCTCTCCCTCCCTCTCTCCCTCCTTTCTCTCTGTCCTATCCATCCATGTCCCCTTTTAAAGCACCTTTACTAAATTGGCATCTGTATTTTTAGAGTTGGGAAACATTGATATAAGATTAATTATTTATCAATTTACATAACATGTTTCATTTTAAAAAAGAAAGTTAAAGAAAGAAAACAAAAAAAAAACCCCACCAAGACACCGAGTCTAAAAATAATAATAGTATATTTGCAGCAAGACATTTGGTACATTGGCTATGAAAAGCAAACGGTGCTCTATGACTTCTTCTCCCAACCTACCATGCTTCCCCCATTCTAAAGAAAATGACACTGGGGAAGAAAAATTCTTAGTTGCTATGGCACTCAGAGCAGTTTTGAGACAAACATGATATGATAAGCACAGAAAAAAATGTACATTGCAGTTTACATTGGCATACTGAGCATTTTATATTAATTCAATGGTAACGTATTTACTATGGCAGTCCTCACCCACCGTGATAGCCTCTTGCATGTGTTGAGTTATAAACAAATAATCCATAGAATTCCTTTAATTATTAAAGATAATAAGGTTGGGGAGGGGTTGTTGTGTGAGTGCCTTCAAGTCCATCTCCAGGTGATTGTCTGAACTAGTCCCTCCAATTGTCCTGGTATAATTTGTGGAAGTGGTTTGTCATTGTCTTCTTCCCAGAGCAAAAATTGTGACTGGCCCAGGTCACCAAGCTGACTTTGTGTCTAAGGTGGGATTAGAAGTCACCATCTCCTGGTTTCTAGCATAGTGCCTTAACTCTACACCAAGCTGGCTAATGAGATGGTTTACCAGATCAAACATCTGATTCATTGACAAATTTTATTGTTATATGGATAGAACAAAACAGCACTGGGAAATATCTGGTTTTTCCTGCCTCTTACCCAAATGCCAAAGGTGAAACTGCTCATAGTGAAACCTGAGAAAGACATAAAACTTCTCATAATTAGCTCTGACTCTCAAACCTAAAAAACTAGTTGGAATAGAATAGAATAACAGAGTTGGAAGGGACCTTGGAGGACTTCTAGTCCAATCACCTTCTTAGGCAGAACTCAGAAAAGGAGGAAAGTTTCATTGCTGCCCCTAGAAGAAGTTAGTTGGAAAGAGACTAGGGGAATTGGGTGATCCTGGTAGCATTCCTAAGAAGATCCTATAGGAGATACCCTACTCAGGAAGATTATAATATTGGAATGTGCCCTAATTGGTATCTTCACCCTGAATCTATAAAGAATATCTCAAGATACCCAAGAAAAACAATATAAGAGTCTCTGAACAGAGGCCTCTGTCTCTATAATGAGGAGCAACTATGCTCATGACAATTCTAGAAGACAGCAAGTCAACAATTTCACCTGTAAAGCTGTAGCTGCTGTCTAGCCTTTGGTGACATGATATCTGGTTTGCTGTCTTCTAAACTAGACAGTTCTGCTTACCAGAAGCTCTCAATTCTTGATTTAGATGTATTTTTGGTAAAACGGTATTCAGTATCCCTGGGTTCAAGGAAGGACAAGTAAAAACCATTTTTGTGAGGCTCTTGGCTTTTTGTGTTGGCACAGAAAGTATCCACATTTATATCTTCTAAGTGGGGGCCATAGTGAAGATAGGAAATATAAGCAAGATGTTAACCGACAACCCCCGCACTCAAACTAGGAAGAAGCTACACAGACATTTGTTATAGTACTTTTAGATAAAAAGTATTTAATGAATATTAGGGAAAACCACTTTTGTCAATATGAGAATGCAGTTCCCTCTTATGCCAAGAGCAGTTTAAATTTGGCACTCCTTTTTCCTCTCTTTCCCATGGCTTGCTTGGTGATTCTCAGGCTTGATGTTACGTGGTTCTTGCGTTTGTTGACAGAATCGGCTTTCCAGCTATAAGAAACTTTAATTCTCAATGTAATTCCCACACCAACTGTTGGAGGCTCCCAGGACATTAAAAAAATTATTCAGGAGACAAACTAAACAGTGTAATGTTATATATTTCATCACGATATGCACAGCCATTTAGGTAACAATCAATGATCTCATCTGCCCCATTTTCATCACCTCCCCTCACTTTTTCCCCTTAGAATTCTGAAACTGAGTGAGTCATGTTTTGCCTTCACACTCCCATGTTGCACAGATTTTCAAAAGATAACCTTGACTGTTCCAAAATTGGACTCTCCTGTTCTTTAAAATTCTGTATGGAACATAAAAAAACTGTCGCGTACCGTTTAAGCCTCTGAATTATTGAGTTGGAAAATAAATATCTAAATAGAGCTGGGGCAGGTTTTTAAAAAAGGATTCACCTGATGGTTTTCAGATACGATGCATAGATGTTACAAAATCTTTCAAAACCGTTCTTAGTCATTACTAGCAATATTTTTAAAAAGAAAAAAAATAATCCTGTCTTAAGTGTGAAGAGTTGATATACAAACTGGCTTTCGGGTACAATTCAAAGTGGTAATTATCATCTGTAGTCTTTTATGGTTTGGTACCTGGATATTTATATAGGATCTGGCAGGGTCAGCACAAAGGAGCCAGTTTGGTATAGTGGTTAAGACAACTTGGAGACTGTGTGCTCCAGTCCTCCCTTAGGCACAGAGTTAATTCAATCATGTCTGATCCTTGGAGACTGGCTGGACAAATCCCTGCAATTTTTTGGGAAGGTTTTTCAGAAACCGTTTTTCAGATTTTCGTTTGCCTCCTTCCTAGGTATGAAAAGGAGTGACTGATAGAAGGAAGGAGGCAATGATAAATGATTTGTGCTGTTTTCTGGTGTTTTTCAGAAGAAAACTGTTATGTATTGAACTTATACAGTTGTGTTTAGCTCTGCTAAAGTGAAACTAACCTTTAGATGACCCTAACTTCTAGCGCTAACTGTTTTGGAGAGAAACTTTAAACATTCATATTTGGGTGGGTTTTTCAAGCATTATGATTGGTTAAGACCCTGTGGCCCAGAGTATAAATTACAGGCATTTGCCTGCTGTTCCCCGGTTCCAGTTTTGAGTCAATAAAAGCTGTTGTAGCTATGCTGGTCTGTTCTTGCCTACTGAAGCTCACTACACAATAAAAACAATAACCAGATCAAAAAACCTATGACCAGTGACCATCCTTACTTAGATCTAAGATATCTAAAAATAAGGCAAGCAGGCAAGTCATTCTAACTCCTTCTGCATTCAAAATCCCACTTTGGAGATATCACGTACTGGTCAGCCCTGTTGCCTTCAGCTGCCCATTAAAAGAAAATAACAACGTTGCCCATACCTGACACAGAACACAGGTATACAAATCCCATTCCAAGAACTGCATGTAGACTTCTGATGTGGTCCCCAATCCTAATCAATTGCCTCTTCTTTTTGGCAAGTAAGATAAAATTAACCTTAGCAGACCTCTGGAGAGGATAAGTTGAGAAAATGTGAGATGAATCAAATTAAAATGGGTTTTATGAAAAATGTGAGTTTTATTCTGGACATCTTTATTTTCTGTATAGATTTTCTTGTCCTTGAATTTCCCATATGTAGCCCCACATTCCTGAAATTTCGCGTGCTGCTGTCCATCTAAAATAGGTTGTGCATCCATCTTACAAAGTCATACTTGAAGATATGATCTCATATTACTAGATGAGAAAATGAGGAATAAAGGTGACAATGGGCTCACCAAACTCCGTTGCCACGGTGTTACCCTGTTTCCCCCAAAATAAGACATCCCCTGATAATAAGCCCAATCGGGCTTTTGAGCGCATGGCAATAAGGCCAAGCACTTATTTCAGGGTTCAAAAAAATATAAAACAGGGTCTTATTTTCAGGGAAACATGGTACAGTGATGCTTGTTTTTCCATTATTCCAATATTTACAATAATTCATGTATAACAGAAAGAATACATTTCATTCATATTTACCATCAACTAGTAAACACTGTTTCATTCATTGGAACTGATTTTGGACTGACTTCATCTAATTGGTGAGGAGAATCATATTCAATTCTCCTACAATGTCGGAGAGAATGTTCATCCCAGCCATAATTTACTTGCAATTACTGCAGAGTTGATTTGAAACAAGTTTAAATCAAAGGCTCTTTCAGTCATAGATGCAAAAACAACAATACCACAACTCTCATAGCTCCATTATACAATGAGATTGTGGAGATAAAGTATAGATGACTTTCATGTACTCTAGTTATTATTTTTGTTCTTTCTGAGTATAACAGTTTCCAGGGTAATCATTGTTTGCTCATGTAAGATTTGTGTGTTCTCGTTTATATTAAGAATTAAACTTCCATGGGACTTGAAAGGCAATTTTGATGTTATCTGTGCTTTGTTTCTCAGCGTGTGCTGTCATAAAGCCCGGGGTTCTTTTTTATTTCAAGATATTATAGCCTGAGCATGCATTGTCTATCAGGCAACTTGAATGGATGGAGATGATGTGTCAGATGGATTTTGAACTACTCCACAGTCTAGTGTCACAAAAGGCAAACAAATACAATGAAGACAAGACTTGAGGGATTTGCTTTATAGAGTTTATGTGTGAAAAAGCATCTCTCTAAATATGGCACTGAACACATGCAAAATAGAAAATATAAAACTGATAGGGGCCAGATTTGTCAGTTTATGGTCTCACTATATGTCTTTGCCTAAAGTTTTTTTTAAAAGATTGCAGAATGTTTCTGACTTGTCTTCCATCTTCAATATTCTAACAGTCCAATCAAAATGACTGGTTCACATGGCACTATAAACCATAATGTAGTTTGTTTCAATTGCTATGCTATTTGTGTAGCCAGCCCAGTGGTGAAATCCAATTTTTTTAAATATCAGTTCTGAGGGCGTGGCTTGGTGGGTGCAGTGTGGCTTGGTGGGCATGACAGGGGAAGGATACTGCAAAATCCCCATTCCCACCCCACTCCAGGGGAAGGATACTACAAAATCCCCATTCCCTCCCCACTCTGGGGCCAGCCAGAGGTAATATTTTCTGGTTCTCCAGACTACTCAAAATTTCCGCTACCGGTTCTCCAGAACCTGTCAGAACCTGCTGAATTTCACCCCTGCCATTGTGATTTGTGTGACGCAGTGTATTATACAGATCTGCCACTGGAGGTGAGATCTAGTCCCACACTTTTGATCTTCTGGAAGAGCTTAAAATTGGTTCTGCCTGCTGGCTTGGAGCCTTAATGGGGTCACTCTTTGCTGGAGGTGATTGATGGGGTAAGAGAGTCCCATCCTGTGATTTTAGTCTCTATTTAACTTTCATTAATTTTAACTGTTTTATATTTATGTTTTTATCATTTTTTAAGCCACCCAGAAAAGCTTCAACCTGGATACATATAAATTTAATAAATACATAAATAATAAAATAAATGGCAGTTCATTTTACAAATTATGGTTAAAACAAATCATAGTTTAACATAATATGTAAATGTAGAAATAAATAGTTTGACTGACAGCCATTTTGGTTGCTGTTCTAAAATCAATGTTTTGCACGGAATACCATTTGAAAGGAAATTTATGTCAGTCTTATTGTTAAATTCTGTTAAGGCACTCAGGCTCATAGATAGGTTTCTGCTTAATATACCTACACTGGGTTTAGCTTAATGAGACTGGCAGTTTATACCAGTCCAACTGAATTACTATTATAGTGTACCTGCAGAAATAAGTTAGATATAGCCGTTCAAAAATGGAAGAGCCAAAATTACAATTGAAAAAGGCAGTGAAGACCACAATGAAATCAGATAGGTTGGTTGAATATGTGCCATTAAATCATTGTTGAGTCTTAGGGGCCACATGGACAGATTTTCTACATGACAATCTATTCCTAATCCAACACTTCAGGTTTTCCAATGGTATAACTATCAACACTGTAACTAAATCCTTTGCTGGTGGTCTTCTTTTTTTCTTTCTTTCTTTCTTTCTTTCTTTCTTTCTTTCTTTCTTTCTTTCTTTCTTTCTTTCTTTCTTTCTTTCTTTCTTTCCTCCTTCCTTCCTTCCTTCCTTTCTCTTTCTACCTTTCCCAACATCACCTTCTCCAGAGAGCTATGCAGTGGTGGGATTCAAATAATTTAACAACCAGTTCTCTGCCCTAATGATTTCTTCCAACAACCAGTTCACCAAACTGCTCAGAAAATTAACAACCGGTTCTCCCGAAATAATGTGAACTGGCTGAATCCCACCACTGGAGCTATGCCTTTTCCTGCTATGTCCAAAATAGGATGATTTAAGCCTGGTCATTTGTGCCTCAAGTAAAAACAAAGGTTAATGTATTTAATAATGCATTTGTCTGTTTTCTTGACAATCCACTGTATTCTCAGGAATCTTCTCCAATATTCAGAAGTATGAACAGATTTCCTATTCTGCTTCTTCAAAGTCCAACTTTCACTTCTAGATAGTATCACAGGGAATACTGTGGCTTGCACGATTCTAATCTTTATAGCTTTAGTCACATTGCAGCATTTGATTATTTTTTCCAAGGCCTTTATGGCTGCTCTACCAAGTGCTAAACTGCAGCATATTTCTTGACTGTTCTTTTATTGTTGATGGTTCATCCTAAGAGGCAGATGCTATTTAAGACTTTAATAACTCCATCGTTAACAATAGGCTTGTTGTACCTTTGTCATTAGTTTGTGTTCTAGGGATTTGATGTTCCCCAGCTTTCTCATTAATTTAGAGTTGGAAAACCTTTTGTTGGATAGGGTTATTTTTAAGATTGTAGCAACCGAGAGCTTGGTAAGTGACTCTGATGCAAAGTGAGCTGGAGCTTATCCTACATGGGGAGAACCAAAATTCTAGGAGGAGAAAGATAAGATCTTTCTTGTTTTAGTGATGTTAAACCTATTTTTAGAATTTATTTTATGATTTGTGTGCATTGTGTGTATGTGTGTCAAAATTGTGGGAAACAGTAATTTAAGTGTTTTAAATACAAATAGGCTTTTTAAAGACTATTAGTTTTGAAGACCCAGGGTAATTTATGAGTTGAAGGTAACATGCCTCCAAATAGTTGCAGGGGAACAGTGGCAAGAGAGAAGTATATCTCTGTCTCTCACTTGCAAGTCTCCTAAGCAGTGGTGGGATTCAAATAATTTCACAACTGGTTCTCTGCCCTAATGACCAGCTAGGTGGGCGTGACCATGGTGGGTGTGGCCAGGGTGTGTGACAGGTAGCACTAAGCCTCCTGCACTCCCCTGGGAGCAAAAACGTCCCATTTTGGGCCTAGTAGGCCTCCCTGAATTTACCTGGGAGCCAAAACGGGATGTGGGGGGACTCCTGGAAGGGGTGGGACAGGGCCAGCCAGCAATTTAACAACCAGTTCTCCCATACTGGCCCAAACTGGCTGAATCCCATCACTGCTCCTAGATATCCAGATGGCTGCGGTGAGAATTCTAACCATAGGATGGGATGGGACTTGGTCTTGGCTTGACACAACATGGCTGTTGGGCTGCAGTACATGAGTAAAGCAAAGTTTGATTCATGCTTCGTCCACGGGTTTTTAGAAAAAGAATCACATACCCACTCCCATGTATTAAAAAGTAGAATTAAAAATGAAAAAAAAATAGGCTAATCTCTTTTTTTCAAAAAAGGAAGGAAGGGAGGGAGGGAGGGAGGGAGGGAGGAAGATTCACCTCTTCCTGCAAAGTGTACTCCTAATCCATATTGGAGAGAGAAACATGGTTCTAGTAATCAAAATGTTGATATGTGTTCTGTATTCTGCAAGCCACTCTGTGGCAATAGGAGTTGAATGGCATGTAAATTGAATTAATTAATTAATAATATGCCACCTAATCATTTTCAGGTTTATAGGCTGGAAGATGAGAGAGAGATAGTTTTCTTGTGCACAACCAACTTTATCCTGAGTGGCGCAGCAGACTAATGCTACTGTTAAAGTAGTATTTAGTTTCCAGCTGCCTGCAATTACTGCGAGTTCAATTCTCACCAGGCTCAAGGTTGACTCAGCCTTCCATCCTTTCTAAGGTAGGTAAAATGAGGACCCGGTTTGTGGGGCAATAAGGTGATTTTGTATAAAATATACAAAAGTATGAAGGCTATTGCTTAATGCATTGTAAGCCGCCCTGAGTCTCCGGAGAAGGGCGGCACATAAATAAAAATAAAAATAAATAAAAATAAAATCCAAGCATTTCTCTCCAGATGTAGTTCTCTGCAGTTCTCATTATCTCCCACCAACATGGCCATCTGGGCAGCAATGATTGGAGAAGATGGGTGTTATTAATTTATGTAGCTGTTTATCATATTTCCTTTGAAAAGTCAAGAGCATCTTACATGAGACTCATAGTATCCCACCTGAGCATTGATATAAGTCATCAAGTATCAGTCATGTTCGCAGAAGGATAGAGAGAAGGAGACTGATCACTCCAAGCATTCAGCTGTTGTGTTATTTTTTTGTATCTCCTGCAATGTATCTATTCAAGCTAATCATCATTAAAAAATATTCATGTAACTTTGAAACACTGGTGCCCACGCCTTCAGGTTTTTGTCTGTTTAATATCTCTAAATGCTTTATAAATTAATAGTGATAAATTTTCAACTAATAATTTTATCTCAGGTTTGACTACTATGCTCTGCCTTCATTCAGATGGAAATCAAAGGAAGTGTGATTAACTTTTGTTTCTTTTAAGTCAAATAGCAAATTTACCATAGGAACTATTGCTATTATTTGGGGCTATAATCATTAAAAGAATTCATGTCAGAATCACCAGTACACCAAAGAATAACATAAAATCTTGGATTTTGTTTCTTTCCTAGCTTATAGTTTTCTATTATCCAGCTTCATTTCTTAGTTTTGTCCATGTGATAAAAACGATACACTTACCTTCATGTATTAAACAAAAGGTGAATATTTGCAGTTCCATCTATAAATGAAGCCTTGAATGATAATACTTTATAAGAGGTTTTAATGTTCCTTGTTCCTGACTTCATAAACCTTTTAAAGGGATTTGCAGGTGAGATGATCCTTTGCTTTACTCAACAATCCAGACATGTGATTAGATTTTTTAAATCACAAGTTGCTGTTTTGGGCAGGGCCGGATTTAGATGAAAAGAGGCCCTAGGCTATTCCACTTATGAGGCCCTTTCACCTCCCATTTTTAAGTTTGTAAATTACATAAGAGATAATAAAAGGCCCCTCTTGATCTTGAGGCCCTAGGCTGAAGCCTAGTTAGCCTAAAGGAAAATCCGGCCCTGGTTTTGGGCTATGTTTGTGTCCATCTCTGGATAGCTTTCTCTTCTCCTCTCCTTGGTAACAGTTTTCTCTCTTACATCATCCACTGAGAGAAGTCAGGAAGGTTATAAACTACTGTGGGGCTGAATACATAGAAGAGATGCAGATAAAAAGAATATATAATGCCATGAGAACAATAGTTAATTCTTTTCTTACACTACATATCGCAGAACTGGAAAATAGAAGGTCATATTTATACAGTATGCCTAACTGGGCCATGGACATGGTGAATATTGCATATGAACACCATAACTCAGTCGTCATGGGGTAAGCAGTTCACAAAAGATGAACTCTCTATTCTTACTGGTGAAGAGATTTTCAAGGTATAACACAAAAATGTGGTTACTCTGGGAACACTGTCTCTGTTTTATATTTCAAAACCTACTGGAGATAAAAGAGGGCTAAAAAATGGGAAAGATTGTCATAAATCAGTGTTGATGCAGCTGACCCCTGTTGCGTGATTATGCTTTTTGCTTTTCTTTCCCCCCCAAAAGAATTAAAAAAGAGGAGCTAAAAGTGATGCTAGTTCAATAGCTCCTAGATATCTGTCAAAGATAGCTATTCTTTGTTTGATCTGGACATCCCCAGGACAATAACAGATTGTGATTATCAGATAATAATAGCCAAATTGCCAGAGTTCTAGCGAAATCTAAATCCCTAAAAAGAAATGAATTCATCCAATTTAATTCAAGTACCCTGTTCCCATTGTAGTGAATCCTAGAAATTCCATAAGCCTTAAAAGGACAATAACAGCTTCTTGGTTACATTTGGGGATAATATGTAGCCATAATATATGACAACATGCAAAACTATAAAGTGATTTGCTTGTTTAATCTGTGCAAATCAGGTATTTGTGATTTGTTATATAGACTTGTTATATAGCCAGTAATCCATGGTTAAGCAAACTGTGACTTAAATTATGCAGAAACAAACTATGTCATCAAGACTAGAAGACATAACAACAGACAGATGTACTGTATATTTTGAATGGCTGAGAACACTAGAATTTTTGTGTGCATCACTGTATTTTTAGTCTGCCTTCAGCAAAGGAACAAGAGCCCTCCTGGCTTTTACATCAGCAGTGAAAAAACTATGACAAAATTAATGGCACAGTTTAGCAGTGTAGATCTCTCAACACTGAGGAAGTATGTAGTTAGCTTTGGTATCACAATGAAGGGGATTATAAGTATTTCCTTGTTTTCGTCTGTAAATATGGGAGGTGAATCTGTCCACTGCCTAATGAGCTGAAAACCAAAGAGCTTTTGAAGCTGGTACTTATATTGGCCTACCTATAATTACTGAATTTGCCTGGGCCATTAATTATGATTTATAATCTAATATTTATTATATTTTAATGCTCACAAGTACAAGTATTTTTATGTGGATGACATAAATCCAACAGGTCCGCTTTGATTGTTTTAAAGTCAAATAGAGCAACTTAAAAAACTTATAAGTGTACCAGTCCATGCAAAGCTTTTGAACCCAAATGTGCAGAGAATCAGACCATCATGCACCAAGAGAATCCATCAACCTCTAGGTAAACTGAAGAGAGAGCAATTATAGTTGACAAATCAAGTAACAAATTAAGAGTAAATAATTTGTCCCAGTTCAGTTGGCTTTCTGGTGAATTTACCTCATCCTTCCAATAATAAAGAATATATATGCTCAAGGTTGAATTGCCAGTAAGCATGAAGACCTTCAGCTCCTCATCAACAGGGTCTCAGAAATATCTGAAAAATATGTCTTGAAGCTTAACACCTCAAAAACCAAGATCATGGTCATCAGCAGACAACCCATTAATTTATCACTGATAAATTCAGAAGGAATACCACTAGAAAAAGTTGAAAGGATCACGTACCTCGGTTTTAATTTACATGAGAGCTGGGACATGATCAGTGAAGTAAAGACAAGGACAGAGAAAGCTCAAACAGCATTCTTCAAAATGAAAAAGGTCTTCTGCAGTCACGACGTAAGACTAAGACTGAAAATCAGGCTTGTCAGATGTTACATCTTTTCTATCCTGCTCTACGGAGTAGAGAATTGGTCTCTGACAGAAAACTACTTGAAGAAACTAGAAGCATTTGAAATGTGGATTTACAGACGGCTGTTACATATAAGCTGGGTTGACAAAATCACAAACGAGGAGATGATAAGCCACCTGGGAAAGCAAAGGGAAATCATCAAAGCCAGTAAGAATATTTTGGACATAGGATGCAACATCAGAAAAATACGGCATCCTTCCCTTAATCCTCCAGGGAAAGATCGAAGGCAAACGAGGTCCAGGCAGAAGAAGAACATCATGGCTTCAAAACCTGACTGGTTTGGACAAGACTCAGCAACCCTTTTTCATGCGGCTGTTGACAAAAATAGGATTGCCAACATGGTCACCAACATCCGATGATGGATATGGCACAATAAGAAGAAGAAGGTTGAACTGTTGAGTTCTTGGTGCTTGTGGAGCTTTGTTGTCTTCCTATTGATGTTTCATCATCAGGCCAGGTAACAATATCAGGTCTAACCTTGCTTAGTTCTTCGAAGATCAGCCTGAGATGGTTACCACTTGAACGGAACTTCTTCATAATAATGGAGGTTAATATTAATTCTAACTGACTCCAGTGAAACTTAGAAATGCTAATTTAAATGGGAATGAGATTTGGGAAATTTTCTTAATGTTTAAAATCCACATAGACTGCAGTTTTCTACATACACAGGATCAAATAAACAAACATAGAATATTTACACATTCATTTATCTAAAATAATCCCCATATTCCTTCTTATGAACCTTGCATCATTGCTTTGCCTCCATCTTATCTACATTAGAAGTTTAAGATTAAACAAACTAGAGCAAGATTCATTAACTGTAGTTAGGCGAAAATGGAATGGACTGGGTTTTGGTTCAGTGTCTTGTGGGAATCCTGCCATTGTATTAGCACAATCTGTCAATTAGGCCATCATGTCAACTCATAATACGTTTTTTCTATTTAGGTTTACCATATTATATGAATTCCATATTTTTATGAAACTAGGCTTAGAGTTTAATATGTTCTATTAGCGCTATATAATAGTAAAAAATAGTAAAAAATCTGGGGGAGGAAATCAATTTGCAGATTACATTGTAATTTTTCAGTTATTATTATTATTTATTATTATTATTTATTTGATTTTTATATCGCCCTTCTCCTTTCAGACTCAGGGTGGTGAACAGCCAAATAAAAACGTTGTACACAAAAATTAAAATAGTTTAAAAGGAATTAAATGAAATTTGGCCCATAATTTAAAACATTTCAATTTAAAATCAGTATGAACTTTAAAACCGACATGGAGTCAGGCCAGCCCGGCTAACTGAAAAAAATAAGTTTTTAGGGCCCGACAGAAAGTCCGGAGGTCTGGGATCACTCGTATCTCTGGGGGTAGATTGTTCCAGAGGGTAGGTGCCACCACAGAGAAGGCTTTTCCCCTGGGGGTTGCCAGCTGACATTGTCTGGCTGACGGCACCCTGAGGAGGCCCTCTCTGTGGGAGCGAACTGGCCAGTGGGAGGCTATCGGTGGCAGAAGGCGCTCCCGTAAGTACCCCGGCCCTAAGCCATGGAGCGCTTTAAAGGTGGTCACCAACACTTTAAAGCGCACCCGGAAGTCCACTGGAAGCCAATGTAGCTCGCGCAGGAGAGGTGTCATGTGGGAACGCCCCATCGCTCCCATAATCCCCCGGGCGGCCGCATTCTGCACCAGTTGGAGCCTCCGAGTGCACCCCAAGGGGAGCCCCATGTAGAGAGCGTTATAATAGTCCAGGCGAGAAGTGACAAGTGCTTGACTGACCGTGCGTAAGGAGTCCCGATCTAGAAAGGGGCGCAACTGGCGTATCAGGCGAACCTGATAAAAAGCCCCCCTGGCCATGGCTGTCATATGCTCTTCTAAAGACAGCCGTACGTACAGGAGGACGCCCAAGTTGCGAGCCCTTTCCGTGGGGGCCAGTGATTTGCCCCCAATAACCAGCGATGGCACCAGCTGGCTATACCAGGACACCGGCAGCCACAGCCACAGCCACAGCCACAGCCACTCGGTCTTGGAAAGGTTGAGTTGAAGCCTGTTTCTCCCCATCCAGACCCACACAGCCTGCAGGCACTAGGACATCACTTCCAAGGCATCGTTGGGATGGTCTGGGGTGGAGATGTACAGCTGAGTGTCATCAGCGTACTGTTATAACATTTGAATTTTTCATTTGAATTTCACTTTCAGCACATGCAAACTAACTTCTGAGTATTCTCTGGCTCAGAGAACAGCCTGCAGGATAATAAGAGAAATTAATTTCACATAGATGTTTAAACTTTTGTCATTCAAGAAACATTGTTAAATTCATTTCTGCTAAATATTTTACTTGTTGGACCAGGATAACAAAAATGAAACCTTTCGGAAAATTCTTGTTCTAAAAATACCTAACTTTAAGAAAACCAAAACTGAGACACAACAGAATAACAGAGTTAGAAGGAGCCTTGGAGATCTTGTAATGTCCAATCTCTTCCTAAAAATCTCCAGTAAACCTAAAAACCTCTGCAACTTCTAAAGGCAAGTCATGATTAATTGTTTTAACTGTCAGAAAAGTTCTCTTTATTTTTAGGTTAGTTCTCTCCATGATTAGTTTCCATTAGTTTCAGGACATTCTGAAACCCTAAACCCGTGATGGCGAACCTATGGCACGGGTGCCACAGGTGGCACGCAGAGCCATATCGGTGGGCACGCGAGCCCAGCTCCGGCACGCATGCGTGCGCTAGCCAGCTGATTTTCGGGCCTTCTGGGCCCACCAGAAGTCAGGAAACACACAGTTTCCAGCCTCCGGAGGGGCTCTGGGGGGGGCGTTTTTGCCCTCCCCAGGCTCCTAGAAAGACTCTGGAGCCTGGGGAGAGCAAAAAATGGGCCACCGTGCCATCACGTGCCAAAAGCGGGGGGAGCACAGGGGGGCGGGGCACGTAGAATTATGGATGTGGGCACACGTGCATGTGACCCCACCATGCTCCCCCCACTTTTGGCACACGATGGCAAAAAGGTTAGCCATCACTGCCCTAAACAATAAGAAGCATCTGCGTGCTGCATAAATCCAGAAGGCCATTAGATGGAAACAAAGAGGCAGATTTTCATAGCTCAATTATTTAGTCTTAATTATTTTCTGAAAGTACCTTATTTGAACTATCATGTTCCTAATCTCCAGCTTGGAATTTAGTATGTTGGACCAACTCATAAATTTGGGTTCTTTGAATAGCAGGTCTTGCAAAAACAGCCAGAGAAAAAGAAGAATCTTGTGCTTATATTTATTTAGCAGTAAAAGGTTTAGTGGAGTAGCTTAGTGTTATTTTTCATTAGAGACGGGTGAATAGATCCAATGATAATTTTAGAGTGAAACTCATTACATTTCAACCCTCACAAAATATATATTTGGGGTTTATGATGGAATGATGCATTTTTGACACCACAATGCCATCTACCCACAAAAAGCTGTCCGTGGTTTTTTTAAAAAAGAAAATCATCCAGGTTTTATGGGGTTTATTTGTTCATTTTCTTTGCTATTTTCCCCTCCTTTTTTTCTCAAAGACATTTGTTTGAGGGCAGCAGGGAGATAGGCTTCCTGAAAGAGTACTTTGGATACATTAGGTAAAATATATAAAAAATAAAGTTAAAAAAAAAACCACAAACCTTTCCTGGGTTTTCGTTTAAAGCAGGATGGCATGTTGGAAGATCTAACCACAGATGTTTGAGTTCTAAACCAGTGGTGTAATCCAAATTTTTTTACTACCAGTTCTATGGGCATGGCTTGGTGGGCATGGCAGGGAAAGGATACTGCAAAATCTCCATTCCCACCCCACTCCAGGGGAAGCATATTGAAAAATCCCCATTCCCTCCCCAGTCCTGGGGGAAGGATATTGCAAAATCTCCATTCCCACCCCACTCTGGGGCCAACCAGAGGTGGTATTTGCCGATACTCTGAACTACTCAAAATTTCCACTACCGGTTCTCCAGAACCTGTCAGAACCTGCTGGATTTCACCCCTGTTGTAAACTGAATCTGAAATTTACAACAAATTTTCTTATCTACATTTAAAAAGGAAAATGGTCTGAATTCTCATTGTTTGTGTTAATGCAAACTCATTGATATCATTTCATGGTTCTTAAGAATTATATTTGCCTCACTAAAGTTTTTAATTCCATTTTTGTCATTGCATCTACATCATAGGGCATATTTGGTGCCCTATGAGGTTCCAGTATGATCCTCAAAGATTCTACATGACCTCATCCTATCTATTCCTCTTCTTATGGGCTTGTTGGCATTCTTCTCCTGTTGCTGCTGGCTCTGTACCTGCCCTTACCTTACCTTATTTTACCTTGCCTTACCTTATGTCCGTCTCCTTTCTCTTTCTTGTTTTTTGTTTTTTTGCTACTTCATGCTTTAACTTCTTTCCTATTCTATATTGTTGCCTGGACTATCCTTTTTTTGCAACTATTTCTAAACTGTAATGCAACTAAAACTTTACTTGCTTTGTCATCCTGCTCTCACTGCTTTTTGGAAAGATTACTTTTTGGCACCTCATTCATTATTTATGACTATTGTGAGAAGGATTCAACATTATTTTAGACCACGACTTTAAAAATGGAAAACTGACATCCCATAGCAGAAGCCGCATGTGGGGATTAGAGTGACACAAATTGCTATTGAGTTTGGAAAAGAAAAAAAGAAAATGAAACAACTCATAACAAGATGAAAATGTGGTTTTGGACACATCAATAATTGTCAAAGCTCCCCATCTATACCTGGGAATCAATGTTTATGTTGGGCAGCAAAAGGTGGTATATATCAGTGGTGGGTTTCAAAAATTTTTACTACCGGTTCTGTGGGTGTGGCTTGATGGGCGTGGCATGGGAAGGATACTATAAAATTTCCATTCCCAGCCCACTCTAGGGGAAGGATACTGTAAAATCTCCATTCCTCCTCAATCCAGGGGAAAGTTACTGCAAGATCCCCATTTCCTCCCGATCAGCTGGGACTCAGGAGGCAGAGAATAGATGGGGGCGGGGCCAGTCAGAATTTTTACTACCGGTTCTCCAAACTACTCAAAATTTCCACTACCAGTTCTCCAGAACTGGTCAGAACCTGTTGAAACCCACCTCTGGTATATATGTCCACCCCACCCCAAGCTTTGGGTGTGTTCCTCAAAACTTGTTGAAATTGCTGTTGCATTTTTAATGTGAAGAAGGCAGGACTTACTAATTGCATAGAAAAAGTTAACTCAGTATTAATTTAATATCACTAATTTTGTAAGGTCCAGATCTGTCTACTCCTTTGACCCAGTTCTTCTTATCTAACATGGCATCTCAAAAGCCAAATGTAACCCCTCAATTTGTCTCAGTTAAACACTGGACTGCATTTCTTTTTTCCAGCATGAGATGTAACACATGGAGACTCTCTGTGGTGCAAGCTTGATGTAATAACCATGTTCAAATGTTCAACTTTTTCTTAAAAATTTAGTAATGTGAATGTATAACAATCTCTTTTAAATCCAATCAGGATCATGGCACTAAAGAAGATATTTCCTATTTCCTTCCAATAGAATTCTCTTCCTCCCCAAGGTTTGCAGGACCAAATTTGCATTCAGTGTTTCGGTAAATGTTGGAATAACAATGCTCTTGCCAATTCTACACACCCCAATTAGATTTCTCTCTTTTAATACATTTTTATTAAATTTTTTAAAACTTGGCTAAAAAGAAAAAAGAAAGAGAGTTGAAAAGAAAAATAATCAAACAGAAAGCAAGATACGAGTGTGATAAGAAAAAGGAAAGAAAAAAATGAATGGCTTTTAACTCTTTGGTACAGACATAAGAAAAAATACATCCAGCTCTTACTCTAAAATTAACAATAGTCTACATTATTTCTATAATTACATATATCCAGGTTTTTCCATCATCAGCGGTATCTATTCTCACTTTCAATTTGTTAATTGCTATTGCAAGCTTGGGAATTTTATTTGAACCACCCAGAAATTTGATTCATTCAACAATATTGCTGATCCATTCAAAGATAGATGTTGTTTCTTGAGCCATTGTATCAATGTTTCACACTCAGAAAAATTAATGTCATATGAGTGGGTGAATTTGCATGCTTCAGCGATCCACATGAATATAACTCCCAAATAAATCTCTTTTCAACACCACAATGTTCTATTCCCCCATCTCCACTGGATGAAAAACTGAAAGAGACTTTATAGGAAGCTAACATTCTAGGTCAAACATAAAAGTACAATAAGCTCACCATCTGTGGGGTCATTACCTTAGGTGACTCTGTGTACCTTATGGGAAATTATTCTTTCAGTATTTTTGTATCCTGGTTATATCCTAATGACATGTGGCTTAGATATTTTTCTTGTATGCATTGTTTATTCAGTTGTTTTATTTTTTTAATCTGCAGGTAATTTTTTAAGCGTTTCTGACTTGTTTACTGCATTACATAAGCACAAGCTGTACAGACACCAGATTTATTTCCAGAGCTAGCCAATCTCAAAGTGTGCAGTTCAACAGTCACATTGCACAATCATTGCTTTGCAATACCTAGTTACAGGCACATGATTACTTGACATGTTAAATTGAAGGACAAAGTCATTTGAGGTCATTCAGAATAAATGGTCTGGAAGACAACACAGACAATTTAAAACAAAGGGCTTTTTAAAATAAAAATGAAAATTTGACAGCCATAAGTGGGTGCAGATCTTCTTAATCATGTATCTGGAGCAACCATAACGTGATTCTCTTTATGACTATGAGACTAGTAATAATAAAAATAAAAATGAAGCTGAAATGAAAGAACTTGTAACAACAGCAGAAAAAATGGAAAAACATTAGGGAAGATCAAAAATTAGTCAGCACCAGGTGAAGATGAACTACATGGTTTTGGTTGAAACAGCTGACTGGTCTAGACCCATTCCTTGCCAACAACATACTGCAAGGAGGGGGCTGCCCTTGAGGACCACTCGGGGGTTTCAGCTGGTGCAGAATGCAGCTGCGTGGGTTGTGATGGGAGGGTCCCAATATTCCCATGTTACACCTCTCTTGCGTGACTTGCATTGGTTACCGGTTGCCCTCCGTGTGAGATTCAGGGTGCTGGTGATGACCTATAAAGCCCTACATGGCTTAGGCCCAGGATATTTGTCGGACCATCTCCAGCCACCAACAGCTTCCCATCGCCCGGTACGTTCTCACAGGGAGGGCTTTCTCCGGTGCTGTTGGCTAGACAATGCTGACTAGTGGCCCCTAGGCCCAGAGCTTTCTCTGTGGGTGTGCCCACTCTCTGGAATCAACTCCCCCTGAGACTTCGGTTGGCTCCTGACCTTCGCACCTTCCGCCGTGAATTAAAAACATGGCTGTTTACATCACCCAACCTGGACTGAGGGGGTTTGATTGTTTTAATGGGTTTTGATATATGTTTTAATTGTATATTTATGCATTTGTGTACTTTTTGTGTGTATTTTGTGTTTTATTGGGTTTGTTTTTGTTTGTTGTGAACCGCCCTGAGTCTACGGAGATAGGGCGGCATACAAATTGCATAAAAATAAATAAACAAACAAACAAACAAACAAATAAATAAATAGAAGAATGATTAACATCTGATAAAATTTACCTGATAATGAAAGATCCAGCAAAAGAGGCAGCACGAAGCAACTACAGACCATTTACCTGTTTACCAAGAACTTTCAAATTGATAACTGATGTGATACCTGATGGTGTCCCAGCATCCAGTTGAAAATAAATTATTTCCACTTGAGAAGAAAGAAAACTGCCCAAACAGCAGAGGAATGAACAATCAGCTTCTAACTGACAAGGTGATTTTGGAAAACTGCAAGGGTAAGAAAACCAACTTGGATGTAGCTTGAATTGATTACAAGAAAGTATTTGACTCCCTGCCACATAATTGAACAATCAACTGTGCCTAGAAAAGCTTTGTGCAAAGATCAATGGCACAATGAAAGATGTAGTTGATAATCAAAGGTCATACATTGGGAAACTGTTAATATCAAGAGAGGAATCTTTCATGGACATTTGGTATCACCATTATTGTTTGTTATTGCTCAGATTCCTCTGTCAATAATACTGAACAAGTCAGGTCAAGCCTATCAAACATCAAAAACATCTGCCAGGTTATCCTGCCTCTTTTATATCAATGATCTAAAGCTATGAGGAAAAACACCATCTGAAAGAGAACCAGTAATCAATACTATCTGTAGATACAGCCAAGATATTGCAGTGGAATTTGGACTGGAGAAATGTGCCACCCCCATCAACAGAGGAAAAAGAGTGAAAACCGAAGGAATGAAGATGCCCTATGGAAATACCTCAAGAATCTGGAGGAAGATAATCACTACAAGTACTTGGGCATCCTTCAAGCTGATAATATCAAGCGCACTGTAATCAAGAAGAAGGTTAGAAGTGAATACATCACAAGAGTGAAGAAGTTCTTAAAATTCAAAATCAGTGGAGGAAATATCCTTCCTGGATAATGTATCAACCTAGGACAATGGGGACCAGTTATAATTTATGGAATTGTTTGTAAAAGCTATATTTGTCCTGGTTAAGTCATCAGACTAAAAACTGGGGGTCTGTGAGTTCTAGTGCCATAATAGGCATAAAGCCAGTTGCTCTCAGCCCTAGGAAGAAGAAGGCAATGTCAACCCATTTCCAAAATTGTGTCAAGAAATCTGCAGATACTTGTCTACCCAGGCATCAGGAGTCAACAATGATTCAAAGTCACCCCCCAAAAAAGATTCTTTGCAACAGTGACTTCAAAAGAATGTTTTTTCCTTCCAACAATGCAAAATAACTGCTGCTGAAAGTTGAAGAGCTGACTCTTCTTATACTAATTTTGATTTAATTTAATAATTAATTTAATTTAAATTATTTAGTAATTAAATGTTATTAATTAGTTTATATAAGAACTTGTTAGCATCATTCTAAAACAACCCAATTGGGGCTCACCTAAGGTCAGGATGGAGGGCATGAATATTGATATTAAAATTTCATGTTATATTTAAGGACACAGTAGGCGGGTTCATGCATGGCAGTAGCAGTGTGAGGCTACAGACTCAAGCAAAAAATCAAGGTATCACTGAAGAGCAGCAAATGTTTCATTATTTAATTCCTTACTCCCTCCTCCTGTAGTAGTCTTTACTACCACAGGAGGTGGGAGGCATATAGGACATTCTGATTTACATTCCAGAACAATTTGGCTGCATTTGGAATTTCCATTTAACTTGGAACAGAGCCTGCCTGCTTCTCTGTTTGAGGCATCAAAATGTTTTAGACACATATTTTGCTTACAGTTGGGCTCACTCATAGTTTGTTTTATTGCAGTGAGTATTATGAATGCCAACTGTCATTTATGATTTAGCATGTGTGTGAATCCAGCCCTTGTAGATTATTCAACAAATCAACTTTAAAACATAATATGGTATATCATTATACAGAAACTTAATCAGTGCCCAATTAATACTTTCATTTTTGTTTCTGTAACATTTCTTTTAGTTCCTCAAAGTTTCTTACTTTTTTCCCTTTGATATTATCTAAAAAGACAGGCTAAGTCATACTCCAAAACATAAAATATGATTTTTCTTTCATCTCTTGACATCAGCAAAATATATCAGAGTTTCATTCTTTGTCATATTGTTTATCCTTTTGGAAAGAAACACAGGTATTTATCTTTTGATGGTAATCGCCTTCATATTTTGAAATGAGGGGACTATGCTTTCCTTCGTATTTGTTTAACCTATGCACTTATGAGCTCTCTTTAGGAGGCATATAATAATACAATATGTACTATTACAATATAATATAATATAATAATATATAATAACAATAAAGCATTTAGAGGCTATCTTACTCTAACATGGTTTGGAAGGCAAAATAAAATACAGTAATAATCCAGAAATCGGTGGGTCACTTTTGAGTATTTCTCCCCCTGCAAAGAGCATTCTGCAAGGGAAATTGGAAAATCTGTGTTGCTCCATTCCTGAGAAAAACAATTAGGTAGAGCTAACATTTAAAACGCCCACTCTCCAAAGAAAAAAAGGGGAAAGACTGAATTTATTGTATCCAAACATCACCAAAAATCTATATCTCAAAATACTTCCAAACTGTCTTAAAATCTTTCCTGATCCTGAAACATTCATAGATAAGTTACTTTCCACAAGATACATTTAGAATTCATTAGAATTCTTTCAACATTTATTTTGTTATATTTTTGAGTTGGTGCTACACAGTCATGTCAGCCATCTTGAATTTTTTACACTCACTTCTTTCCCCCATGGATGTCCCTGGTACTAGGTATTGTTGCTATTTGTCCCACAAGGTTCTTTTTCAAGGGGCAACTGGTTTTTCTTTGAAGATGTTTCACTTCTCATCCAAGGAGCTTATTAGTATTTTAATATTAAGACAGAAAATCCAATACACTCTAAATATTATCTAATATTTATTATCTAAATCCTCTCTGCCAAACCATTCCCAACATTAATATAGTATAATAATATATTAGAAGGACTAATTATTTTAGAATACACCAAAGGCTACTTGAATTAGCTATCTCACTCGTATATAAAAATAAGCCCAAGGAAGAAAGAAATCTCATTTAAACAGATATAAAAAATATTTAGTAGTATAAATGTTCTTTAAAGTCAGGCAGTTGCTATCAACACTGGCTCTGCTAGATATGGAAATCTAGAACTAAACCCCACAAGTCTGCAAAGGGGCAATTAATGGCATCCGGCCTTTAAAATAAAGATACGAATGGCAAGTGGGAGAGAGGGATCTGAACTTCAGCAATGACTCATGATGTCCAGCATCTTCCCATTCCTATAAAATATAGAAAAAGTTGTTTTGCTTCCTGGGCTTTTTTCCAATAGCTGTCCTACAATTTCCATTACCAAAAATCTGCCGTCATGAAGGGATAATTAATTTATAATACAAGTGGGTATGCTGATCATAATGGAATTGTACATTTTTTCCCACAAGAACGACAGCATGCCAGTTGAGAAATGGGGGACTGGGGAAGATCTATGGGGAAGACTTTCTCTATAAATGAAATCCCTTAGAATAGACACAATCCAGTGTGTTCCTAAAGAGCTGAGAAACTACAAAGTGGGCAAATTTCCATTTTAGACAGCAGGAAAAAAACAGTGTGATATGGTTCACATATTGTATTCAACAATAAAGCACGATAAAATATAAAAATGTAATAAAAACATCAATAGCTTCATGCTTGACACCGTACCAAAAACACGTTATAGCTTAGTATGAAGTTTGTATTTCATACTGAAATATCTGCGTTTAGAGGTTAGTTTGTATTGGTAGAAATGGTTGAGAAGAAATTTCAGAGCCAAGTCATAAAATATACTGAGAAGAATATACTTAATGCAAAAATCCTTGCTGAATGGAATGAAGGAGGCGATGATGAAAACCTGTTCATTTCTTTAGCCATCTTTATATGCTTCTACCTCTCATGGCTGATTCTGAGTAATGTATTGAGCATTCTCAATACAGTAAGAAGGTTTTAAAAATATACAAGAATAGTAATTGGCCATGGGAGATAGCAAGAGACAAAAAAAAGAGCTATTAATTGGACAGTAAGTGACTGCTAACTGAGCAATGACACTGAACATTTCCATTGAACAATGGAAGGTGATGCTATCCAGTTTTGGGTGCAACATTGCTGCCATAGCAACTTTCAGAAAACAGATTTTTAAAAAATGACGATATGTGAAAACCCAAATGTGCAATCTCTGTACTGATTACAACAAGAAGAACAAGCAGGTAAGAAAAAATGGTAGTTTTATTATTTATTTTATTAGATTTAGAAGAACAGCTGACTTTCTAATGTCTGTGCCCATCTTATAATAGTTAACCAGCATCTTCAATTGCACCCAGAAGAAAACAGGTAACCAATCCAGCTTGTGGCGTATCAATTGAACATGAGCTTGTCGAGGTGTACCCATGCTGGTGCATTTTGCACCAGCTGTATCTTCCAAGTGGCCTTCAAGGTAACCCCTATTTAACTCTTAAAGAATGCTCAAGGGCTGCCTTTGAAGAGATACAGAGATTAACCAGATATTTGGAAGGCCTCCAATTTCAGGTAACTGGGCTTTTGTAAATGTAACTGTTACATTTAGACAAACTATTATCACCCTTACATGATCAAATGGAATTTATTGCATATCAGGCTCAAAGTAGATATGGGGTTATTTAATCCTTTTTCACATCTTTTCTTTCTTAAAATCACCCACTTGAGCAGCCACAACCATGTAGCAAGAATAAATTAGAAGATGGAAAAACAATAGAGAAAATATTAAATTCTCCCCATCACCTCTAATTCTTTTGAGAAGGAAAGTCAAAGGTTGATTTAATTCAACAATGAAACAGTAGGGTGGAATGACTTGTGATTAATATTACATGAAGTTTGAGACTTTCTTTCAGCTTCATTAAATACACAAAACATACACACAGCCCTTTCTCATTTGCACAGTCCTAATTAAAAACATCTTTGAAATGGACCAAAGTATTAGAGATAGAGAAAATCATCACAAAAATACAAGGCTTTAAAGATGGCTTTGAAATACCATGGCGTTCAATGCAGAAGGAGTTATTTCATCGGATCAACATTAGATGATCCAAGACTAGGATCTATTATAACTATGTTACAGGATGTTGTAGGGGCATATTATGCACAGTGTCATGGTGTCCCTGAAGGAAAAATGAGACAAGTAACCCTGTCTATTTGAAACCACATGCAATGCAATCATTCAATGATATTTTTTTTCCATTACCCTGGCATTAATAAAAGGATGACAATATTTTCTGGCATAGTAGCATTTTCCATCAAATTACTTTTGAATCTGCTAGTATTGTAACCTGCAAGTGATTTTAGCAGATTTATGACTGAAGAATGGTTGATATTGCTACCAGTTCCAACACTGGAATGATCTATGCAAATGTCTTGGTGTTGTGGTTTTATTATCATAATTTGGTAAAATAAAATACATTATTTTGCTTCACTTACCATCATGGCTTTAATATTTTTGCAACAGCCATGAATGTGTTTCTATATTGATTTCAATGAAGTTCTGATGTTTGGTAACTGGGGCAACCATTCTTATGCCTGATGTGTTTAGTTGGAAGTTTTCTAAGGCAGGGGTTCTCAAGCCCTGCTCCATGGACTGGCACGGGGCCATGGCATGCCAGAAACCCGGCCTTACAAACAAGTGAAGCCCCATCCGCGGGATGTAAGCAGCATGCAAAACCATGCCCCCTCTGGTCCATGAAAAAACCTTTCTCCATGGAACTGGTCCATGGTGCCCAAAAGGTTGGGGGCCACTGTGCTAAGGAAACCTTCCTGCCTGCTTGTTTTTCAATCTTTCTTTTTTAAATTTCAAGACGTTGTATTGAAACATTTTCTGTTTTTGGCTGTTTTACTCTTGTCTCTGGACTTAGAAAATTATTTTGCTCATCTTTTTCCAACTGTCAATGTATTTTTTCCTGGTTTTCAGTATAACACTGAAGACATAAATTAAAACTCTGAGATACAGAAAGAGAAGGATTTGAACGATGCTGTGCATATCATCGCCCACTGTTGTAATGCAAGTATGAATAACCTTATTTGTTCATTTGTGCACATACCCTAACTCTAGTATCCTAGGATCAAAGTGCTGAAATTGGGTTGCAAAATGACTGATTTTCAGTGGACTATTTTAGGAGGCTGACAGTTTGGTGTAGTAGTTAAGGCAACAGGCTAAAAACCAGGAAACAATGAGGCATAAAGCTAACTGGTTGACCTTGGGCCAGTCACTGTCTCCCAGCCCTGGGAAGCTAGCAGTGGCAAACCACTTCTGAAATCTTTACAAGAATATCGCATGGACTAATCTGTGCAGTTGCCAGGAATCCAAATTGATTCAAACTTGCCCATCCACCCCAGTGGTGGCTTCCTCCCAGTTTGGCCCGGTTCGGCTGAGCCGGTAACCGTGACGATGTGACGTCACCAAACTGGTTCTCTTTGTCTGGGAGCTGGGCTCTCTTGCCCACCCCCGTGTTATTCCTACCTTTATTTCTTCTTTTTTAGCCCAGCTGATAGGTGCAGCAGAGTGGATTGCCGCACCTCAGCTGGGCAGATACCTAATGCGCTTGTGCGGAGCGTAAGTTTGGCGTGCGTGCGAGCAAAGCGAGCATTTGTGCGGCGATCGCACATGAAGCGCATGCACGAAGAGAACCGGTAGTAACGCCAGTTGGAACCCACCACTGATCCACCCTCAAAAAGAGGTCGACAGAGGAAATGGATATATCTGGGAGAAAAATAATTTTCATTACTGAATTTGTATTACTGGTCCATGTTCCTTAGAACAATGTGGTTTGCCTCAAAGAAACTTCACACTAAAATCATAGACCTCATAGTCTTAACTTAACACAGAAGGTAACATGGGCATAAAGAAGAATATAGTTTTATTTCATCATGAATAGAAACAAAATATAACCTTGCAATGAGTTATTCAGAACATCATAGAAGCCACTGAAATTTGTATCTCTGCAGGAAACTTTATTTGATGTTGAGTTTGGATCATTGGCCCCATACATCCAACCAAAGATCTAGCTAAGGATCGCACTGGTATTGTTCCTAAAGATGTTCTGCAACTGCTGAAAGAAAAGACAATAGAATTGATTTTTCCTATATTTACATAGTTATTGTCTTTGTCCCGAGGTAAACAATTTTGTTTTTATTTTTATGTACCAAAATTGAACACATATGGCTCCAAGCACATAGCTCTCTGGGTATATATTCAAAGTTGTATATTTCTGTGGCTGCTGCAAAGCTACTCCAGCATCTTATCTGCAGAAGATGAAGAGTCATGAAGTATCAAAGCTTCCTGTACTGCTCCATGTCCTTTCAACTCACATCCTACCTCTTTGAATATTATTTAAGTGGAGAAGTTGGAGAAAAGGAAGTGGATATGAGGGGGGTGGAAGTGGGTGAGTTCACATCGTTAAACAGTTCTCTCTGTCTGAAGTGAAATGCATGTATATTGGTCAATTAAGAAATACACTCATTTTCCTTAGGTGAAGAAGAGCCAAACACAACACAATCTATATTCAAGGTAAATATGATGTCATAATGACTACCAGATCCTTATGATCTACATATAAGGTAAATAGGTTAGCATTATATTTAGAAACATTTTAATCCTTAAAATGGCAAATGTCATCAAGAATCATAAGGTACAACACTTAATGATGATTATCATTAAGTGTTGTACCTTATGATTCTTGATGAACGTATCTTTTCTTTTATCTACACTGAGAGCATATGCACCAAGACAAATTCCTTGTGTGTCCAATCACACTTGGCCAATTTAAAAAAAAACCAATTCTATTCTAAATTCTATTCTATATCTTGATATATTAACTGCCTGCTACAAGCAAAGAATGAAATGGCTATAGAGATTAGAAGTGAATAGCCAGTACTATAAAGTACTACGTAGGTGGTAGCCATATATGAGATCATAATATTACATTTTCATTTTAATATGATCTCATCTTCCTGAAAACATGTAAATAAGATTGCAGTTATCTCTGCATATCTCTTGGCAGTCCAACCAAATTGTATACTAAACTTAATATTTTATGAACTATTTTAGGTTGGTTTTTCTTAACATATATATAGATAGATATATATAACTTTGAATAATAAATATTTTAGGTTGTTTTTTTAAAAAAACAATATGGATCTTAAAAGTAATTATATCTGGGTTTTTTGGGTCACAAATACATGAAAAGAGAATGAATTATCCCACTCAAGGCACCAATGACCAGGCTCAAATTTGGACACACTATGTGAAGTCTTAACTCACTGGAGAAGACTCTAATACTGGGAAAAGTGGAAGAAAAGAGAAGAAAAGCAATTCCATCTAAAAAGTGACTTAGTTACATCACTGGTAGTGCACTGGAGTGCATTATTAGAAGATCTGAAAGGCTTGACTGGACACAAGTTGTCATGGGAAAAGAAATTCTATCTATGTTGTTGCTAGGAGTAAAAAATGATGGTACCTAATCAATTAAACAATCAACTGAATCATAATTAAGAAAATATATCATTTTGCACCTTTTTGTTTCTTAAGAACAGCTTTATATTTTAATAGTTTTTGTTAAAGTAGCTGGGTCACTAAGGAGACTATTTTAAAAAACCATTTCAAAAGTCTGAAACAGACAACCTGCTTTATTTATTTTTATTTTTTTTAATTTTATTTTGTCTTATACATTCAACAAATGTTAGCTATATCGCGGTCTACATCATAATGCGAGAAGGGAATAAGCTTGTCCCATTACATATATAAAGTAACCAGCAAAAGTCTCTTACACATACTAAATAACATGTCTATCTAATATCTCTTTTTACAACTCTATTTGAAATCCAATTGTACCATTGATTCCAGGATATATAATGCTTTAATGATCTGCAGAGAAGTGCTGTGCTCGTGCCTACCTAAGACCCAAAACATGTTCACCTCTATTCAGTGGTGAAATCCAATTTTTTTACTACCAGTTCTGTGGGCGTGGCTTGGTGGTTGTGGCAGGGGAAGGATACTGCAAAATCTCCATTCCCACCCCACTCCAGTGGAATGATACTGCAAAATCCACATTCCCACCCCACTCTGGGACCAGCCAGAGGTGACATTTGCCAGTTCTCTGAACTGCTCAAAATTTCCGCTACCGGTTTTCCAGAACCTTTCAGAACCTGCTAGATTTCACCCCTGCCTCTATTGTAAATGACTACTAGCTAGACCTCCTGAAACAAATGTCTACTAGCTAGACCATGTCCAGAAATAGGGATATTTCTCCTCCGTTTCCAAACTGAAGAATTAAACCAACACAGAATGCAGCTGTTCAATTAATCAAAGCCCTCTATTTATTTTCATATGACAATAGCCAGATTTGCACTCTTACTTTCAAAGACAAATCAGAGATGTAATCTTGGCTAGAGGAAGGACAACTTTATATTTATTTATATTTGAAGCATATTGTATGACTATTTCTGTGCTGTGGAAAAAGAGCAATGTATAAAAAAGCTAAAGAATGTTTCCCATGTTACTTTTTTCTAGAAAGAAAAATGTAAAGATCCAGCTAGGAAACAGTCAGTGACATGACTTGGCAATGGCTCATAAGATCACAGGTGACAGGGCTAGCACACAAGTAAACATTGAGAGGAGAGGAGAGGAGAGGAGAGGAGAGGAGAGGAGAGGAGAGGA
>WNWU01013802.1:4154340-4176267 GCA_012654045.1 Ptyas mucosa
AGAAGAGAAGAGAAGAGAAGAGAAGAGAAGAGAAGAGAAGAGAAGAGTTGGAACAGACCTTGAAGGTCTTCTAGGCCAACCTCCTGCTCAGGCAGGAAACCCTATTTCATTTCAGACAAATGGTTGTCCAACATCTTCTTAAAAACTTCCCGTGTTGGAGAATTCACAATGTCTGCAGGCAAGTTGTTCCACTGATTAATTATTCTAATTGTCAGGAAATTTCTTCTTAGTTCTAGGTTGCTTCCCTCCTTGATTAGTTTCCATCCCCTGCTTCTTGTCCTGTCCTCAGGTGCTTTGGAGAATAGCTTGAATCTCTTTTCTTTGTGGCAATCCCTGAGATATTGGAACACTACTATCATGTCACCCCAATCCTTCTTTTCATTAAACTAGACACACCCAATTCCAGCAATTGTTCTTTATATGTTTTAGCCTCCAGTCCCCTAATTATCTTTGTTTCTCTTCTCTGCATTCTTTCTAGAGTCTCAACATCTTTTTTACATTGTGGTGGCCAAAACTGGATGCGGTATTCCAAGTGTGGTCTTACCAAGGCATTATAAAGTAATATTAACACTTAATTAATATTAAATTAACAGAGGGATCTTAATTCTATCCCTGTTAATGCAGCCTAGAACTGTGTTGGCTTTTTTGGCAGCTGCAGCACGCTGTTGACTCATATTTAAGTGATTGTCCATTAGAACTCAATCTCCCTCTCACAGTTGCTACTATTGAGCGAGGCACGATCTATACTGTACCTGTGCATTTGGGTTTTCTTGCCTCAATGTAGAACCTTAGTTTTTCCACCATTGAATTTCATTTTGTTAGATAGCACCCAATGTCCAAGACTTAAGATCCTTCTGTATCTTAAGTCTATCTTCTGGAGTGTTGGCTATTCCTGCCAGCTTGGTGTCATCTGTAAATTTGATGAGTTCTCCATCTATCCCCTCATCCAAATTTATTATGGGTTATTTTCAAATTACTGGTCCATGATCCTCAGTAGGACACCACACAAGTTATGATTTACAGCTGAGTGATACTGTGAATTTTTCCAATGTTCTACTGAAGGCTTACCTTTTGCCCATGCTTTCGTCTCCAAAATAAATATCTTTTGCAGATTCTTTTGTTAAGAATTTGTGAGCATAGTGATCCAACACTCCTTCAAAATTCTGTTTCCCAAAACACATTAAAATATGTTTGGGGTAGGGCAGAAGTAGTGAAGTCTAATCCAGTGATTGGCCTTATTAGCAAACCAGTTACCATTTTTATTCCAGCTGTTATCTCCAAGCAATCTCAAAAGTTTGTTCAATCTTGTCTGAGAAAAAGTACACATTTTTTGCTGCAAAAGATCATGTTCTATTAAAAAATTACTAACCTGAACTAGTGAGTAATGTTTCTTTTTAATTAAACCCATAAATCAGTTTTATTGTTCTCTATATAACAGGAAATGTAAGGTTACAATAGGCCAAGTTTTGTACAAATAGTTCTTTACATTCAATACTCTTATCTGTTGAACAGACAAGCTTACAATTGTATGCATTCTGTTTTTAAGCAAAAGACTTTAACTAGACACTAGCTTTCTGCAATATTAACAATTGTATTCAGTATGACTCCCAGTTTTCTTATATAACAGCTTATTAGAGTCAATTTTGGCCAAATTTTTATTGCGTGTTATTTAACTTATTCTTTGAAGAGCAATTTAAATTCATATAAGCTTTTCATTTTAATTAGTTTACTTGTGAGACTTCTTGTGTGATTTTTTTAAAAATTTCAGTAATGGCAATCAATTGTCTGTTTAAACTTTGTGAATCCACCTAACACATTTGTCCCCAATCCCAACAGCAAACTAGCTTTCTTATATAATAGCAGAGGAAGTGCTGGGTGGGTGGTGGGTGGGTAGAGGGTGACTAAAAATTCAACTAATGAATTTAATGAAAATTGCATTTTCACATTTCTAAGCAAACATTATTTATCCTTTTTCGTAATCAGCATTTTACTCCTCCATTTTTAATCAGTGCAATAACCAATTAAAAGCAGAAGAGGGGGGAAGTGTTTTAATCAGTGCTATGCAGAAAGAAAAAACAGAGACGTAAAAAGACAGAGAGAGACTTTTATCTCTAAGAGAGATTTCATTCATTTTAATAAAAGACAATGTTTTGACATTCTTTCAAAAGAGTAAGGAATGTAGGAGGAATTCTTACCGGTGAAATGTCCTTGTGTGCATTTAGTCATGAGGTAGGCAATAGTGTATGTTAATATCCTGTCTTTCCTTGCAGATACAACTGGGTCTCCAGGACTTTGCAGTTGATCTGGCTTTTCGCATTCAGTTGAATCCCAACCATCCTGTGATTATTATTTTTCTTCTTAAGAACTTCTATCACTGTTAAGGGGGAAATCTGCCCTTGAGATATTGTTGGAGATTTTATCCTTGGAGAAATTATTCACTTAATTTCATCATCCAGTTGTGGGTAGAGTTTTAAAAGGTCATTTATGCTAAATTCTCTTAACGCTGCAAGATCCAATCTGGGTTGATCACCAGGACCAGACATTTAGTCCTCTGAGATTTTGGACTTGTGCTAGAGCTCATCCTCAGCGAACTTCTCTCTAACAGAATGTGTGCTTTGGGCTACTCTATGAATCGTACTTATGTGGTGCCTTCCTGTTGGTTGATTGGTGGGTTGATGGCCATCGATTGGCTGTTGTTTTCTTGTGCTGCCAGGTCCTCAGCTCCTAAGCAGCAATGAAACCCGGCTGGTTCTATCCTGCTCACATGAACCAATAGTGCCGGTGGTGGGAGGCTCTGTCCACCGGCCGGGACATTGTTACGTTCCATTTTTGACCCTGCGCATGCGCAGAAGGCTCTGTGCATGTGCAGAACAGGTGCACACATTCAGATTCCTGAACCGGTAGTGAAGGTAAGTGCATTTCTCTGCTGCTCCTAAGCATCTGATAAACTGGTGCTTCAGCATTCCTATTGACTGACGAGGGGCCTGTTTCCCAGGCTTCAATCATTTTCCTGGCTGTCTTTGTACCTGCACAACCAACAATCTTAGTAACTGCGACATTGAATGTACGTCCTTATTCATTGCGAGAAGGGGATACCAGTGAGTCCAGGTCTCCTCATCTGACTGCTTGCCTATGTTCTTGTAATCACTTCTTAATCTGTAAAAAAAGGTTAATCTTTAATCCTTACATTGATCCTTAATTTGCAATGTTTATGTTTAATCCACATGTTTTTCTCCTTAAAAATGTCATCAATTGCTTTTTATTATCTTTGAAAATGATAGGAAGCTGTAACTTTTTGTTGTTGCAGCTGAAATAAAATCGATAGTGGGATGGTTTTCAGTGCACTTATATTGAGAAGATTTTCTTTTTCACTCAGTCATTGCTTCTGTCTGCCCCTTCTAAATTCCATTCTTAGGGAGTCTATATTTCTTTCAGCCCAGTGGTGGGTTCCTCCCGGTTTGGCCCAGTTCTCCTGAGCCGGTAGCGGTGACGATATGATGTCAACAAACCAGTTCTGCCCCCCCCCATGCTCCACCCACCCCCGTGTTATTCTTCCCTTTTATTTGGCCCCACCCCCAATCTATTGCTGCCTCCTGAGTCACAGCTGATGGCTAGAGGGAAAAAACTGTTTAAACTCTTGCTGCGGGGCTTCAAAGGGCTGCCCTGCAGCTGATAGTGTTAAAAGAAAACAAATGGGTGGACCAGTGCCTGCAAAAATACATGAGTAGATCCGTGCCTGCAAAAATAAATGGGTAGACAAGTGCCTGAAAAAAATAAATGGGTAGATTTGTACAGCTCTGCAAGCAGTTAAAAACCTGGTAGACCATGACCTCTACTAAATCCTAAATAATTGTCACATGACCATCAAGCCACACCCACAGAACCGGTAGTAAAAAAAATTAGAACCCACCCCTGTTTTAGCCCCAAAAGATAAAAGAATCACAGGCATGCTGGTAGGGATTAAAAAAGAACTAGAGGTGACATGATAACAATATTCCAGTATTTGAGGGGCTGCCACAAATAAGAGTGGATCAACATATTTTTCAAAGCACCAGAAGTCAAGACAAGAAACAATGGATGGAAACAAATTAAGGAGAGAAGCAATCTAGAACCAAGGAGAAAATTCCTAACAGTGAGGACAATTAACCAGTGGAACAGCTTGCCTTCAGAAGTTGTACGTGCTTCATCACTGGAGGTTTTTAAGAAAAGACAGCCACCTCACTTAAATGATATAAGGTTCCTGCATGGACTAGAGGGGTTGAAATAGAAGACCTCCACGGTCCCTTCCAACTGTATTCTGATTGACTGGTTTTATTTTTCTTTTAAATGAGATCGCCATGGTGTGTCACAACTTGCTTTTGAAAGTCTTTCATTTCTAAAGGAGTTGCCTTATGATATTCTTTTAGTGCTAAGTTTGGAAACACAAATCCAAACACCACATACAATACCATCTGGGTAGAAGAAACATTCAGCACCACCTGCCTCTGTGGACATAACTGATAGACCCACGCATCGTGTTTTGGCAACCTAGAACTTTTACCTCAGGCAATAAAGACCCAAGGGCAGCTGGAGAGAGGAAGGAGAGGGGATAGAAAGTTTTATTTTTAGAAACAGGAAGAAAATATGTCCAAGAATTCAACCCATGAAATGAACTAAGGAATGAAAAAGAGAAGTTTCATACATTTCATGGTTTCATTTTCTCTGTGCAACTTTTTTAAAAAAAATTTATTTATATGCCGCCCTTCTCCAGAGACTCAGGGCGGCTTACAATGCGTTAAGCAATAGCCTTCATACTTTTGTATATTTTATACAGTCAGCTCATTGCCCCCACAACCGGGTCCTCATTTTACCCACCTTAGAAAGGATGGAAGGCTGAGTCAACCTTGAGCCTGGTGAGAATTGAACTCACAGTAATTGCAGGCAGCTGGATGTTAAATGCTGCCTTAGTAGGAGGCATTAGTCTCCTACGCCACTCACGCTCCTAACTCTTAATTGTTTGTTTCCTAGTCTATTTTAAGGAAAGGTTATTCTGTGCTCTGATAGTAGTTGAGCAAGATATCAATTTATTGTCAGTGACATCATAAATCTTCACTGTAACACTCAGAGATGAGAGGGGAGTAAATTGGTATTACTTTGTTGTATTTTACAGCTCTTCATTCTAGAAGAAACGAAAATCCAAGAAAAGAGTATTGATCCAAAAGGCATTTATAGCACCTAAGAAAGTAAGTGTAATGTCAATACTGTTGTAAAAAAGGGGGTATTTGGCAGTTGTATTACACAAAAGAATGGTAGTCATGGCAGTACTTTAAACTGCTTCCTTTATTGGTTTCAAGTAAGCCCTCCCATACCCACATTTAAGTAAAGAAGATAGAATATTAAGTTATAAGTCAATTTATACATCAATGAGTATATCCTGATATGAGACTAAGCACCGTGTTCTAAAAGAAAGTGTATAATTCAAGAATAAAATGCTTGGTTTACATAAATAAAAACCTTGGGTTGTAAAAGATTGAAATTATGGAGAACTATAGCCAGTGATGACTCTGGTTTAGTAATTTGGCTGCCCTGACTAGGTTCCTACAATACCTGTAAACCATGACTAGGAAGCTGCAATGATATATCCACACAATAAATTAAACTATACCCAATCAAGCCACATTATGGCTTTGAACAATAGGTAGAAATCCCATCAGTAAGCATAAATAGTCTTAAACTAAATGAACCAATGTTCTGATATGAAGCTTTAAGCTTGTACCGTGAGGTTATTTGCTATATATTAAAATATATAGGAGAAAAATAAGATGCTTTTAGTAGGCTTCCCCTTTGAAATGTTTGCTCTTTGTTGCTGTTCTTTTCCCTGAACTGTTCAAAAGATATAAATATATATACACAGTACATATTCTTACTCAAGAAGAAAGCTGCTTATTTGTAGAACAATCAGTGCTATAGCCCAAGCACCACAGGCATGTTCACAGGAATCTTTCCTTTAAATGAGATCACTGCTGTTTGTCACAATCTACTTTAGATTTCTAAAGGACTTGCCATGTGACACTGTTAGGGTGCTATGTTTGGGAACACAACTCCAAAGTCACTAGAAGTACCAGAATGCTTTCTCAGTCTCTATCTCCGTCTTTCTGTCTCTGTCCCTGTCTCTCTGTCTGTCTCTCTGTCTGTCTGTCTCCTCTCTCTTTCTTTTCTCTCTCTGTCCTTCTGTCTCTCTGTCTGTCTCTGTCTCTGTCTCTGTCTCTCTCTCTCTCTCTCTCTGTCTCTCTGTCTGTCTCTGTCTCTGTCTGTCTGTCTCTCTCTTCTCTCTCTCCCTCTGTCTCTCTGTCTGTCTCTGTCTCTGTCTGTCCTTGTCTGTCTCTATCTGTCTATCTGTCTATCTCTCTGTCTCTCTTTCTCTTTCTCTCTCTCTCTGTCTGTCTCTGTCTCTGTCTCTGTCTGTCTCTCTGTCTCTCTGTCTCTCTCTGTCCCTCTGTCTCTCTGTCTATCTCTGTCCCTGTCTGTCCCTGTCTGTCTCTCTGTCTCTGTGTGCATTGTGGTTTTTAACTGTTGTTGATCTTTGTCTTTTTCCTTAAAAACAGTAAGGAATTTTAAACAGTATTTGGATGGCATATTTTCCCCTAATATTTATCTTCTACATCTATAATAAGTTGCTTTGTATATAACATTTTAGCTGTAGATTATAATTTGTCTCCAAAATTATTCCATCACACTGTGAATAGTAACATTGTTACTTTGTAACCCATTTTAGGAAGCCTGACCATACTTTGTCATTTTCCACCAATTTAAGTGATGATCGGACAGGAAAATAAAGGCACATGTTAAATCAAACCTCTGCTGTGCCCAAATTAGCATCTCTGCCATCCTACCACACATTTATTTAAAGGGTGAAATATCCTCAGAGCCAATCATAGATCTTCTACGTAATAAATGCAGTGGTCATTGTGTCAGCCAGAGCTAATCCAAGACATTTTGTTGCAAAGAACAAGACTTCCAATTCCACCTACAAGAATAAAATAGATTGTAACTGATTTATAACACTGGACAGGACAATGTCTGCCATCACATGGAGAACAACAGGCCATTTCAGAGGTGCAAGGCAAGTCCAAATGCTTTTGTCCTCGTAGAGAAAAGAATGGCACCAGTGGTGAAATCCAAATATTTTTACTACCAGTTCTGTGGGCATGGCTTGGTGGGCATGGCGTGGCGTGGCTTGGTGGGTGTGGCAGGGGAAGGATACTCCAAAATCTCCATTCCCACCCCACTTCTGGGGGAAGGATATTGCAAAATATCCATTCCCTCCCCACTCCAGGGGAAGGATCCTACAAAATCCCCATTCCCTCCCCACTCCAGAGGAAGGATCCTGCAAAATCCCCATTCCCTCCCCATTCCTGGGGGAAGGATATTGCAAAATATCCATTCCCACCCCACTCTGGAACCAGCCAGAGGTGGTATTTGCCAGTTCTCCGAACTACTCAAAATTTTCGCTACTGGTTCTCCAGAACCTGTCAGAACCTGCTGGATTGCACCCCTGAATGACATGCAGCCAAATGGAATGGTGGAATGGAGAAGATTGCCATGCACCGTCTGAAGTAATTATTTGCCAGTATTTTGAGGCACGATTTTAATATGAAATTTGTGCACACTATATCTCTTTCCAATATTTGTGTTTTAGCGTTATTATCTAGATTTCTCCTTGCCTTGCCTAGGAAAAGGAGTAAAATTCTGAGGTTGGGGTTGGGTTGTTTCACAGTAATATCAATTAGCACCTTTTGCTTGCGATTGACACTCACGGCTTCCCTTAAGGGAGTAAGGGAATCAATTAATCTTAATGATGTTTTCCTTCTTTTGAAGACTGGATTCTAAAGCTAGTATGGTGCTTTTACCAAACAAGAGAACAAACAATGTGTCATACAAGGAAATGGAAATAAGGAAATGGTGCCCAAAGGAGCTGGCAAAGGTATCAGAGCACATTGCTAAGACACACATAAATCACTAGGTAGTGGTAAAGATGATACACTCATAAGAGTCATATTGTTTAAAGTTCATCTTTTCCATACATTTTTGAATTTAATCTGCTAGTTTTTAAGGCATCAGTAGCCTGATTTTGAGACTGATCTGTATTCTGTTTTATGACAATGACAAACAGGTAATGAAAGTGATAGATGAACACTAAAATCATAATCATTTAATTTATTTTATTTTATTTATTAAATTTTATTTTATTTATTAAATTTATATACCGCCCTACTCCCGAAGGACCCAGGGCAGTGTACAGTTGAACGAAATATACATGTAATAAAGGAATTGAAAAAACCAATTTAAAATATAATTAAATAGTTAGGTTCGGATATAGTATTGAATTAGATAATTTCAAGTTTCTGGGGCAGATTCAGAATATAAAATTTAAAGTAGTTTTTAGACGAGGTTAGGTCAGGCCGGCCTGCTTGAAAAGAAATGTTTTGAGGGCACGGCGGAATGTACGAAGATCCGAAATTATCCAAATCTCTGAGGGCAGCTCATTCCAGATGGTAGGTGCTCCCACAGAGAAGGCTCTCCCCCTGGGGGCCGCCAGCCGACACTATTTGACTGATGGTACCCTGAGAAGTCCCTCTCTATGGGAGCGTACTGGTCTGTGGGAGGTTATTGGTGACAGAAGGCGGTCTCGTAGGTATCCCGGTCCTAAGCCATGGAGCGCTTTAAAGATGGTAACCGAAACCTTGAAGCGCACCCGGAAGACCACAGGGAGCCAGTGCAGCTCGCGTAGCAGGGGAGCCACATGGGAATGCCATGTCGCTCCCATAACAACCCGCGCGGCCGCATTCTGGACCAACTGAAGCCTCCGGGTGCTCCTCAGGGGGAGCCCCATGTAGAGAGCATTGCAGTAGTCCATGCGGGAAGAGACGAGGGCATGAGTAACTGTCATTAATGAATCCCGATCCAGAAAGGGATGCAACTGGCGTATCAGGCGAACCTGATAAAAAGCTCTCCTGGCCACAACTGTCAGATGTTCTTCTAAGGACAGCTGTGAGTCCAGGAGGACACCTAAGTTGCGAGCCCTCTCTGTGGGGGCCAATGACTTGCCCCCAATAGTCAGTGATTGTGCCAACTGACTATATCGGGATGACGGAAACCACAGCCACTCGGTCTTGGATGGGTTTAGTCTGAGTCTGTTTCTCCCCATCCAGATCCGTACAGCCTCCAAGCACTGGGACATCACTACAAGGGCATCATTGGGGTGGTTCGGGGTGGAGATGTACAGTTGGGTGTCATCAGTGTACTGGTGGTACTTCACCCCGAAGCCACTGATGATCTCACCCAGTGGCTTCACATAAATGTTGAACAGGAGGGGTGAAAGAACCGACCCTTGTGGCACCCCGCAAACAAGAGGCCTTGGGGTCGACCTCTGCCCTCCCGTCAACACAGTCTGCGATCGGTTAGAGAGAAAGGAGGAGAACCATCGTAGTACGGTGCCCCCCACTCCCAGCCCCTCCAACCGATGCAGCATGATACCATGGTCGATGGTATCAAAAGCCGCTGAGAGGTCTAATAGGACCAGGATAGAGGAGCAGCCTCTGTCCCGAGCTCTCCAGAGATCATCTACCAATGCGACCAATGCCGTTTCTGTGCTGTATCCAGGCCTGAAGCCAGACTGGAATGGATCCAGATAAGCCGATTCATCCAAGTACTGAGGGAGCTGTCGTGCCACCACACTCTCAACAACCTTCGCAACAAAGCGAAGGTTGAAGACTGGACGGTAATTAGCCAATACTGCCAGGTCCAGGGAAGGCTTCTTGAGGAGAGGTCTCACCACTGCCTCTTTCAAGGCAGTAGGAAAAACACCTTCACTCAGAGAAGCATTTATGATTCCCTGGAGCCAGCCTCGTGTGAACTCCCGGGCAGCCAGTACCAACCAGGAGGGACACGGGTCCAATAAACATGTGGTAGCATTCAGTCTCCCTAGTATCCTGTCCACGTTTTCGAGAGTCACAGAGTCAAACTCTTCCCAGATAATATTCTCAAGACCTGCCTCCATCCCTTCCCCTGAATCTACTATGTCAGAGTCCAGATGTTCTCGAATTGGTGGCATGGTGGCACATGGTTAGAATGCAGTATTGCAGGCTAATTCTGCTGAGTGACAGCAGTTCAATTCTTATCAGCTCAGGTTTGACTCAGCCTTCCATCCTTCTGAGTTGGTAAAATGAAGATCCAGATTGTTGGGGGCAATATGCTGACTCTGTAAAACACTGCACAGAGTGCTGAAAGCCCTGTGAAGTGGTATATAAATCTAAGTGCTATTGTTATGAGTGCATATGACATAGTGATTCCACTACAGACTTTGTAGCTGTATTAGCACAACCAATACGGGTTGGTTTATTAGGGTGCATTGTCTTTAAGGCTCTTCTACATGACAGTCTTAAGCTGGTGTTGAAATCATCTAGAAATGAAGCTGGCTTAAAAATTGTTTATTACAGTAGTTGCAAGTGCAGATAGAAAACCAGTGAATAAGTAGTGCTTCAGAGCACTACAATAATTAGTGCTTCAGAGTACTACTTATTGGAAATACAGAAGGAACTCATGTGATGTCTGAAACCCGTCATAGAAAACACTTCAGAATTGATGCTTTAAAATGAACATGTTCCTCTTCTCATATGTAGACATCTTCAGTATGGACATGGAAGGCAGCAACTGAGAGCCGCACAGGAGGGAGAATGTTGGCAATTTTGGATAGTCATTGCCTAGATTAAATTAAAGTTCAGCAGAGAAATTGCACAGCTGAACTCATGCCAGTACACATTGCAATGTGTGATTTGTGAAGCAGAGTAGGATCGCAGGATTTTAGACTACCTCCATGTTGGGCTTGGAGTGAACAAAGGATGACATTGTCTATTCAAGTTCTCTCAGGGCAACAAATGAAGGGATGCCCATCTAGAGTTCGCAGGATCAGAAGGATCGATTAGCAGAAGCAATGTATACTGTGTGACTTCAGCACATTTGGTTTCTTCATTTTTTAATTCAATAACCAAGTTAAATCTATTGTTTAAACTTAACCGTAATGTCCCTGGAAGGAATTAATACGTTGTTCCTGTACTTTCTTCATCTCATACAGACTCATCACTACATAAGTGTGAATACTTTCCTAGGATTTGCTAGAAAACAGTATAGAAAAATTGTTGAGGAGTATCCTGTGAATGTCACCTTACTAGATAGGGTCAGTAAGTAAGAGGACATTAGTCTGGCAAAAATAAGAACTAGAAGAATAGAATACAAAAAAAAAAAATAATCCACCAGAGAATTTCTGTCATTAGACACTGATTTTTTTAAAAAATAATGATGGAATAAAGATGTGAACAAACTTTTCGGGAAATCTTCAGAAGTTGTTGTTGGCATTATTTAAAACTTCTATGAGGTACTGCAGCCCTCTTGCAAGATTTACATTATTTCACTTTTTATGACTATGTCCATTTATTTTGATAGCACGAACAAAGGTTCATCATATCACTGCATAACTCTTCTAGTCAGTCCCTTCTCAGAGCATCCTCCCAAGAGGGATTCTATGTCAACCACACATTATTGCCTTGAAAGAACACAGACTCTGCACAGACGGAAGTAGAAACTATGAGAAAGGCTTTAGTTTTAAGGGAGAGTACATGATCTTGTCTGCAGAAAAATCTCAGATTTCATCATCACTATTTCAAGTTAAATAGAAGTAGCAACTAGCGTATCTAGCCCTCAAGGCTTCTCAGAATTCTGATTAAATTTCAATTTCCATTTTGTTTGATTCCATTTTGTGCAAATACATGAAAACTATCTGCCTGAAGTTTAAAAAAAAACAAAGAAAATTTCTCCCCCATCACCGAAAACAAAGAGGGATGGGTAGAATCTGTACTGTGTCTATAGCTTTGCCACAGTTTCACTTCATATTCCATGCACCATTTCAGTCCATGCGCCTCATAAAAAATGAAGTGCAGTCCCAACCCACCAAAAATATTACAAATATTCTGCTTACAAATAAACAGAAAATAACCTGAAATACCACTGCTTCGGACTCGGAAGAGATGCTGGCAGACATTGTAAAGGCTGCACTGGGATCTGCTTCAATATTGGGCATGTCCCAAAGAGGAGACAGTGAAAATGGTGAGGCCATGAATACAGGTAGTCCTCAATTTACAACAGTTTGTTTAGTGACCATTTTTAAAGATACAACAGCATTGGAAAAAAGTGACTTATGACCGTTTTTCACAGTTACGATCCAGTGGTGGGTTCCTCCCGGTTCGGCCCGGTTCTCCCGAGCCGGTAGTGGTGACGATATGATGTCACCGAACCGGTTCTCCCCCACCCCCACCCCCCTGTGTTATTCTTACCTTTTATTTGGCCCCACCCCCAATCTATTGCTGCCTCCTGAGTCCCAGCTGATGGCTAGAGAGAAAAAAACTGTTTAAACTCTTGCCACGAGGCTTCAAATGGCCGCCCTACAGCTGATCAGTGTTAAAAGAAAACAGATGAGAAGACCAGTGCCTGCAAAAATACATGAGTAGATCGGTGCCTGCAAAAATAAATGGGTAGATCACTGCCTGCAAAAAATAAATGGGTAGATCGGTACAGCTCTGCAAGCAGTTAAAAGCCTGGTAGACCAGTACCTCTGCTAAATCCTATATAATTGTCACATGACCATCAAGCCACGGCCACAAAATAAGCCATGCACACAGAACCGGTAGTAAAAACTTTTAGAACCCACTCCTGTTACAACCGTTGCAGCATCCCCAGGGACACATGATCAAAATTCAGATGCTTGACAACCGACTTATATTTATGACGGTTGCAGTATCCTGGGGTCATGTTTTGCGACCTTATGACAAGCAAAGTCAATGGGGAAGCCAGATTCACTTAACAACTGCTTAACAACTGCAGTGTTTCACTTAACAACTGTGGTGAGAAAGGTCATAAAATACGGCAAAGTTCACTTGACAGTATTTCACTTAGCAACCGAAATTCTGGGCTCAATTCTGGTTTAAGTCAAGGGCTACTTGTAGTGATTAAATTCCCAAAAATGGATCTTATATTGCAATTAGTCTGGTTGGAAAGTTCACATCTAAGGCGCATTAGAGCTAATAGTGATTTCCGATAAGACACCAACTATGTTCTCTACATCCTTAAACATATTTCCACTTGTAATTAGCTAACAGAACTCAAGGTCCATCCACAGTTTTATAAGCACGAGCACAATAAAGACGGAGGACAGCAAAAGGTAATGATGGCAGCCCAAATCTGGATGCTGATTACCCCTACAGGAAGATTTCTGTAGAAATGTGGGCAAAATAAATATGAATTTGTTTGCATTTGGAACTGAATCATACTGCACTGGTCTCTTGGACTCCTTGAGCTAATGAGGGAGGAATCTGAGTTGGCTCCAATAATAATCTGTAATCTTTTTTCCCCCTTCAGTCTGTGTTTGTGTATGTACAGGTGCTTTAATATCCCTCAACTAAATGGTAGCAATGCTATGGAAACTAAGAAATTTCCCATCTGCCTATAATTACCAAGCCTCAACAACTGCCATAAGCAAAGGCCATACTTTATGAGCAATTTCATCAAAAGACATATTTTTAAAAAGAAAGCAAAGCTTGTGATGTGCAGCTAATATTGAAAACATATTTATTCAAAATAGGGGAAAAATACATGTTAGTCACAAAAGAAGGATGAGTCCAACTTCTTCTCCATAGTCTTATTGTTCTGCTCAGTGAGAGTCATGGTTCTGCCCATGTTTTAGTGCAGAACTGAGTTGATACAATTAAATCCCCCTACATTAATGACAATAAGTATGATATCTAACCAATTTCAAACACAGATTTGAGCCCATGATGCTACTTTTTACTTCTGCACAGAATTGATCCAATGCTATCTACTTTAGGTAGCTGATGTCCTTTCCGTCCCAAAAGAGGTCATATCCAGATTTTGGGGAGACTTAGTGCGGCCACATGTTCATTGGACCCGTTCCCTCCTGGTTGGTACTGGCTTCCCGGGAGGTTACACGTGGCTGGCTCCAGGGCATTATTAATGCTTCATTGAGTGAGGGTCACTTCCCCGCTGCCTTGAAAGAGGCGGTGGTGAGGCCTCTCCTCAAGAAGCCGTCCCTGGACCCGGCATTATTAGCCAACTTTCGTCCTGTCTCCAACCTTCGCTTTATGGCGAAGGTTGTTGAGAGTGTGGTTGCACGACAGTTCCCACAATTCTTGGAGGAAGCATCCTATCTAGATCCGTTCCAGTCAGGTTTCAGGTCTGGGTACAGCACGGAAACGGCATTGGTCGCGTTGGTTGATGATCTCTGGAGGGCTCGGGACAGAGGTTGCTCCTCTGTTCTGGTCCTGTTAGATCTCTCAGCGGCTTTTGATACCATCGACCATGGTATCATGCTGCACCGGTTGGAAGAGCTGGGGGTGGGAGGCACCGTGTTGCAGTGGTTTTCCTCCTTTCTCTCTGACCGGTCGCAGTATGTGTTGACAGGGGGGCAGAGGTCGATCTCGAGGCCTCTCATCTGTGGAGTGCCACAGGGATCGGTCCTCTCGCCCCTTCTGTTCAACATTTATGTGAAGCCACTGGGCGAGATCATCTGTGGTTTTGGGGTGAGATACCATCAATACGCTGATGACACTCAGCTGTACATCTCCACCCCAGACCACCCCAACGATGCCCTTGAAGTGATGTCCCAGTGCCTGGAGGCTGTGCGGACCTGGATGGGGAGGAACAGGCTCAGGCTCAACCCCTCCAAGACTGAGTGGCTGTGGCTCCCGGCATCCCAATATAGTCAGTTGACTCCATCGCTGACTATTGGGGGTGAGTCTTTGGCCCCCACAGAAAGGGCTCGCAATCTGGGAGTCCTCCTGGATAGGCAGCTGTCCTTAGAGGACCATCTGATGGTTGTCACCAGGGGGACTTTCTGTCAGGTTCGCCTGATTCGCCAGTTGCGGCCCTTTCTTGATCGGGATTCCCTGTGCACAGTCACTCACACCCTTGTCACCTCTCGCCTTGATTACTGTAATGCTCTCTACATGGGGCTCCCCTTGAGGGGCACCCGGAGGCTCCAACTGGTCCAGAATGTGGCCGCGCGGGTAGTGATGGGAGCAACGTGGCGCTCCCATGTAACACCACTCCTGCGTGAGCTGCACTGGCTCCCAGTGGTCTTCCGGGTACGTTTCAAGGTGTTGGTTATCACCTTTAAAGCGCTCCATGGCATAGGACCTAGTTATCTACGGGACCGCCTATTGCCACAGACGACCTCCCATCGACCCGTGCGCTCCCACAGAGAGGGCCTCCTCGGGGTGCCATCAGCCAAACAATGTAGGCTGGCGACCCCCAGGGGGAGAGCCTTCTCTGTGGGGGCACCTACCCTCTGGAATCAGTTACCCCCCGAGATAAGGAAAATCCCAGACCTCAGTGCCTTCCGTCGTGCCCTGAAAACTTACCTTTTCAAACAAGCCGGGCTGACTCAAGCAGTATTTTAAATTTTAAATTTTATGGGGATTGGTATTTTTAATTTGAGCCAAAATTTATTATTCTACTTTTAATTGTTCTTATTGTTTATATTATGTGTTTTTTAATTCCGGCTGTACACCACCCTGAATCCTCAGGGAGAAGGGCAGTCTATAAATTTAATATAAATAAAATAAATAAATAAATAAATTGCTTAAAATATGAAGTGGATTTCTAGAGACTAACTAGATCAGGGGTGTCAAACTCGATTTCATTGAGGACTGCATCATGGTTGTGTTCGGGTGGGTGCCAGGGTGGGCATGGCCAGGTTGGGCATGGCCAGCTCAACGTCACTTGTGCCAAGGGTGCCTGTGGTGGCCTGAGCACTCTGCCAGTGACAACCATCTCCCAAGCTCTGTTTTCACTTGCGACGGTCTCCTACAACCCTCTGCCAGTGAAAACAGAGCTCAGGAGCTCTGTTTTCGCTGGCAGAGGCACCACAGGCCAATCCTTCACTGTTTCCAGGGCAGCCCCATGGGCCAGATCTAAGCACCCCGTGGGCCAGATCCAACCCCCAGGCCTTGAGTTTGACACCCCTGAACTAGATGCTCCCCATCACCTGAAACATTCCATCATTGTAGTCCCAGACAAGCACATGGAATTAGGTTGTTTCTTTCATTTGCAGCTTCCTAAGCCCTGATCAGTAACCCAAATGATTCTCAGTAATCCAAAATAGTGTAAATCCATCTTTATTCTTACTCAGATTAAGCCTATTGCAACTAAATATCCAATCCAGGGGTGCAATTCAGCCTGTTCTATCTGGATGGGGCAAATCGGTAGCAGTGGCTGCGGAGGCTCCGCCCACCCACGCGGACGTCATGACGTCCCTTTTTTGTGACAATTTTCAGCCTCTGTGCATGGGAAGAAGGCTTTGTGCATGCGCAGAAGACTGCGCATGTGCAAACAATGGCACATGCAAGTGAAGTGAGAGTGCGTGCGGTGCGCACACATTTGCAAACCGGTAGGGAAGGTAAGTTTCACCCCTGATCCAATCCTTTCACCCTTTGTAGCTTCTGAGACTTGTTCCTCTTTCACTTCTTTGCCAATTCTTCCTCACTTCCCGCTTCCCTGAGAATTTTTTAAATATTCAGAAAATAAAAATGTTGAAAAGTAATACACACTCATCCAGCAGAAGATCTAATCACTTGTTAAGATATATTACCAAAGAAAACAAAAGACAAATACCGCAAATAGATAAAACAAACTAAATGGTTTTATGTGGCCCTGTGGTCTTATTTTACACCCTAATTCCAGGGTCATGCAGCAGAGACTGCCTGCTGAAATCGTAGGTAAAGCACCATGGAGCCCCCTTTAAATACCTTTTCTAGCCACGGGCCCCCCAAGACTTAACTCAAGATTTAAATCATAACATTTCTTCAAGCCTTTGCAGACCCCCTGGGATGACATCACAGCCCCTCCCAGGGGTCCACAGACCACATGTTGAGAACCACCGATATAAAGGATTCGATAGTTATTCTTTCCATTTTCCTACTCGCATTCAGTTTGATAGAAGATAATTCGTTTCAGAATAAATAAAATGTGGTATTTTTGTCATAAGCTCTTGGGGCAGGTGGGGACTGAATTGTATGTAAAAGATGGAGCTGGTGCTGTGATGTCATTTGGTAATTTGAAAAATAAATAAATAAATTACACATAAAATAAATTACAAATAAATAAATTACACAAGTTTCATCATTCTGATGAAACTTCTAGATTCAACAGATGGCTATTGTTTTGTGCTTATTTAGTTACATGGCCGAGAGGGACGTGGTGGCTCAGCGGCTAAGACCCTGAACTTGTCAATCGAAAGGTCGGCAGTTCAGCGGTTCAAATCCCTAGGGCTGCGTAACGGGGTGAGCTCCCGTTCCTTGTCCCAGCTTCTGCCAACCTAGCAGTTCGAAAGCATGTAAAAAATGCAAGTAGAAAAATTGGGACCACCTTTGGTGGGAAGATAACAGCGTTCCGGACATCTTTGGCATTTAGTCATGCCGGCCACATGACCATGGAAGACATCTTCGGACAGCGCTGGCTCTTCGCCTTTGAAACAGAGATGAGCACTGCCCCCTAGAGTCAGGAACAACTAGCACATATGTGTGAGGGGAACCTTTACCTTACCTTTTAGTTACATGGCCGGTGGGTAGTGTGACATGCATAATTTTTCATTGCATAATCAACCTTATCTCCAGAATGCCTGCAGCCTCCATAGCATTAACGTGAAACCCCACAGGAAGAGATCATAAGGAAACACTTGTCATTCAGTGTTTTCAGGAGCAATGCTAAGCAGAGTCCTGCCATTGAGAAATGGTTGACAGATTCTTCCATCTCGTGGGGGGATGGAATCAAAATACATCCTCAAAATTACTTTGCCCACAGATTACTGGAGAATTTTAAAAAGTAATTTCTACTTAGTTCTCATTGTTCTCTCAGAGGGACCGACATTATTCATGTATCAAATTTCCTTTCGCCTACCCAAACACTTCCTAAGTTTCCCTAAGGCTATAAAGTGCTACGGGTATGAACTATTCATAGTTCACAAACATATATTTCTTCAGGAAGAGCCAATCGGTTTCTTTAGTATTCTCATTTCAGCAGTTCAGTGTTCCATATACAGTACACATGAACTAGATATGATAGCATGAATGAGAAATGAGACTTTAAAAGAATTAGGCTCTTTTAATCAGCGTGAACATTTCATTCTGTGTCACTGTTCTGAAAAAAAGAAGCAGTTACTGTACCTGAAAAGATTCTGAAGATGTGGATGTACCCTTACTTTACCTAATCTCATTACCACAGTGTCAGACTATAAACTTCTGTCCTCAGGCACTTTCCTCTCTTAAGTAATATTTGTGCTTTCCCACCCCCAGGTGTTCCTGTCATTTTGGGACAACTAATTAGGTTTGCACTGAATAAACTGATGTACATTTATGCTTATAAAAATCCTGTTTAAACCATTAGGTTCTTTCCGTCACTAATTCTCATCTTACTATAAAAAGCATGAACTAAAATGCCCCAAACATTAACATCATGAAGGTCTCCAAAACATGAATGAAAGTGTTTTATGTAGTCAAACTGGCCATTATAACAAGAAGGTTTTTTGACTTAAGGATAGAAATCCATGAGGGGGGGGGACACCATAAAGGGAAGGAAAAAAATAGAAAATATTAATGACATGGCATACTGTGTTTAAAAAAATGCCAAAAATAATTAAAACAAGGAAAGTTCCATTAGAATAAATTTCTAGAACCCGGTGTTCATTACACGTATTGCAACCACAACTTCCAGAATTCGCATTAGCCATATTTGCTAGGAGTTCTTGCATTTATAATCCCAGCACATCTGGAGGATACCAGGATGGGAAAGGCTGTTTTAAAGATTAGATTGACAGATTGATTGACAGATTGATTGATTGATTGATTGATTGTAATAATGTTTTAATATTATGAGATTAATTAGAACTGCGATTCAAATTGCTGTAAAAACTTTTCACAACATAATCCATAATTTTGTCAGCTTTCAGAAACATTAATTAATCAATTCATTTGAAATGGCAACTAAGATCTGCCAGATCAAATGAGACAAACTCTTATTGTAAGAATATTAATAAAGGGTTATGTTGCCATTCTTTGCCAAGCCCAAAATAGAATAGAAGGTACAAAATTATTGACCAATAGGGAACTACATCATTGATGCATTATTCTTAGAAGCAAAATTGACTTCAGATGCTATTTTTTTTAAAAAAAGAAATCTTGGTTGCTTTCTCCAGAATTTCTTCTCATTACTTGTCAATAATTCTGCATCATGCAACACAGATTCAGAAGACTTTTTAAAGTTTCAAAGTGGATTTTATGTAGTTTTAATCTTTGAGTGGGAGCCACTCAGACTTTGTCATAAGATGGGTAGCTATGTATATATTTTAAATAAATAAATACTTTACTGTTCTTCACTCAAGGTTTATTCCCAACTGAAAGTTTTCTCATAATTAGGAGGTGATTTTTTGCTGTAAAATTCCACAAAACTAAAGGATAATGAGGACCATTGGGAATTTTTTTTCAAGCTTTGGCTAATTAGCCATTTATGCTTTCCTATGGAAAAAGCCAAACTGCTTCGAATTCCGCTTCTTTATATTAGTTGTACATATTCCAGCCAACATCAGACTTTCTTGTGGCATCTAACCAATTAGCGGGTATATTCATCACTGGCCCCTTTGTTTTCTGTTTTAAGTAAAATTCATGCAAGTTTTCCCCATAAGTAGGTGTAGGGCCAATCTCATTGGCCTTTTTTCATCTCCAATTCAATTGTTATAAAGATTTTTAATGTCCCAAAGGTGCTTTTTCAAAAGGCAACTGGACTTTGTTTTTTCTGTGAAGACATTTTGCTTCTCATCCAAGAAGCTTCTTCAGTTCAGAAGAAAAAACAAAGTCCAGACTGCCTTTTGAAAAAGCACCTTTGGGACAACAATGACCTGGATGACTAAGAATTTCCATAGACGTTTGGAATGTACTAATAGAATATGTGAGATGACCTTCATTTTGTTTTTGATTTTTTTTTTTTGCTAATTCCCAAGATATTTCTATAGTTGTTCGTTGAAAAAATAAATTCATACATAGTTCTGAAGTCAACCATTGCCCAAATCTAATAAAATAAATAATTTTAAACAAACAAACAGAACTGTTATTAATAACTCATACTGCGATTCCAACTACATTAAAAAATGAAAACAATAAAAATCAAAACAGCAGCTTAAACCACGCAAAAGCAATGAAATTAATATACACTCTGATTTGTTTACAATAAAAATAACAATTGTAAAATTCTAAATTTACCTACCAACAAATTTTGCAATTAAGATTTATAAAACAGTCGTGCTGTCATTCTCAGGAACTATTTGCAACCACTTCCACCAGGGAGTCTGTTTTATTAAATATATCAGCTTTAAAAACATTTTGAAATGCATCCAAATTTAATCGATCCTTATTGTTTTATACTGTTGGAACCATCTCAGTCTTTTATCAACAGCATTTCAGTACTGCAGCATTAAAGTTGGCTCAATTTTATCCCAGGGATGTAGTATGTTTGACCCTTCAATTACTGCCAAACTCCACTGCATAAAAGAGTCCTAACTAGCCTGGCACTCTTTTAAGAGCACAGAGAAACATGCTGTAAATCTTTTCCTGAAATTAATTACTTAATTGGCCAACTGTTTGCCCTGTATACACGGGTGGGCTGCTGGGGGTTCGCAGGGGTTTAGGAGAACCTCTAGCTAAGATTCTGTGCAGTTCAGAGAACCCAAAAATCCCACTCCTGGTTGGCCCCATCCACCCCACCCCACCCCTCCCAGGAGTCCCCACGTGTCCCATTTTGGATGCAGGTAAGTGCAAGGCGTGCGCGGAGGCTCGGGGAGGGCAAATGGACTATTTGCCAACAGAGCAACAGATAATTCAAAAAATTTATTTATGTGCAGAATCTGACCAATTAACATTGAAACTACAAGACAAAGAAAGCTCAAAATATTTTAAGGTATGGAATAATTGGTATAATTGGGTCAAGCAAAACAAATGTGGGTAAGGTAATACTTAAAATAATACCAATAACTATTGAAATTTAACTTATTCCTATCTTCTTCTTTCTTTCGTTTTTTTCCTTTTTTAAAAATGTATTTAGAGGCTTAAAATAACAAATGACCAGTTACAATATATCTATATGCTTGATATACTCAAATACCAACAAAGACTTAACCGCCAGAAGGATGATTGAGCGATTAATTTTGTATACGTATAACCTATAGATAAGGTATATATAGAGAAATGTTAATGAATAGAAATGAAATAAGTAATTATATAAGATGCTTAATATATTTGTATATTTTATTTTGATTTTAATTGTTTTTAATCTTTGTAAATTTAATAAAGTTTGTCTATAAAAAAAAGAAAAAAAAGAAACAGTAGTATAAAATGGTTTTAAACAAACAAGCAAAAAAACTACAATAACACTTTTAAATTATCATTCAGCCGGTATAGTAACACATAAATGAAGGCAAATATACATGTCCCAGGATAATGTTGCAGCATCTGACCTGGGTCAGTCACTGGGACCCAAGGTTTTTAGGCTTCAGAGCTTTCGGACTCACACAGGAGCCCATCCTCAGGGAACTTTGCTCTCACCAGAATATGAGAATAAAATATATAAAATATAAGTACGTATTCTGGTGAGAGAGAAGTTCCCTGAAGATGGGCTCTAGCACGAGTCTGAAAGCTTGGAAGACTAAACCTTGGGTCCTGGTGACCTATATAGGTTGGATCCGGTTTAGTCACTCTTTCTTGAGGTAGAATAATAGAATAGGATAGGATAGGATAGGTAGGATAGGATAGGATAGGATAGGATAGAATAGAATAG
>WNWU01013802.1:4176367-4416188 GCA_012654045.1 Ptyas mucosa
AGGATAGGATAGGATAGGATAGGATAGGATAGGATAGGATAGGATAGAATAGAATAGAATAGAATAGAATAGAATAGAATAGAATAGAATAGAATAGAATAGAATAGAATAGAATAGAATAGAATAGAATAGAATAGAATAGAATAGAATAGAATAGAATAACAGAGTTGGAAGAGACCTTGGAGGTCTTCTAGTCCAACCCCCTGCCCAGGCAGGAAACCCTACACCAATTCAGACAAATGGTTATCCAACATCTTCTTTAAAATTTTCAGTGTTGGAGCATTCACAAATTCTGCAGACAAGTTGTTCCACTGATTAATTGTTCTAACTGTCAGGGAATTTCTCCTTAGTTCTAACTTGCTTCTCTTCTTGATTAGTTTCCACCCATTGCTTCTTGTCCTGCCCTCAGGTGCTTTGGAGAATACTTTGATTCCCTCTTCTTTATGGCAACCCCTGAGATATTGGAACACTACTATCATGTCTCCCCTAGTCCTTCTTTTCATTAAACTAGACATACCCAGTTCCTGCAACCGTTCTTCATATGTTTTAGCCTCCAGTCCCCTAATCATCTTTGTTGCTCTTCTCTGCACTCTTTCTAGAGTCTCAACATCTTTTTTACATCGCGGTGACCAAAACTGAATGCAGTATTCCAAGTGTGGCCTTACCAAGGCATTATAAAGTGGTATTAACACTTCACGTGATCTTGATTCTATCTCTCTATTTATGCAGCCCAGAACTGTGTTGGCTTTTTTGGCAGCTGCTGCACACTGCTGGCTCATATTTAAATGGTTGTCCACTAGGCCTCCTACAGGATTGCACTGTGGTAGCCTTCTGCTGGCTGACTTCTCCAGGTTATCTGGATTACAATTACCCAAATGTCTTTAGGCATGCTGACTTCTGAAAGTGTTAGAACAGGGGTGTCAAATTCATGGTCCGCAAGCCAGATGCATCACATGCTGGCCATATCCACCCCTGGTTTAGTGAAGGGGGGGAGTCACAATACATCATATGATGACAATGTGACACCATGAGTTTGACACCCCTTGCTTTAGAACATAAAACAATATGGTTAGAAGGGATTTTGGAGGATGTTGTGGTCCGCCAGCCGCCTACAGAGCTGGAGTTGGACAGCGATGAGGCTGAGGAAGAACATGGGCCAGTCCTGGAGACTGGGAAAGGCCCGGATGAGGGCTCTGCATCGGAGGCAGAGATGGGGCCAGGGCCATCGGGGAGTGAGGTGCGGACTCCGGAGCCTCCAGAGGCTGACAGTAGAGAGGCAGAGGAACAGGAGGAGCCTGTTCTTAGTGCACGTATGAGAAGAGCTGCCAGAAGGCAAGAGCAGCTAAAGCAAAGAGGACGACTCAGGAGTAGGGCCAAGAGATGATTGGCCCCTTCCATAAGGCTTAAAAGATCAGCAACAGCTCTTGGGCTCTTTGTCGGAAAACAACGTTGATAGACTTGTTCTTGTCTTGCTGCACTTATCTCTTGTTGGTGTCTTTTGCTTCTGAACTTTTGCCAAGAGAAGCCTTTGGCAGTTTGCCTAATTATACCAAGGTTGGTGATTAGACTGAAGAATTTGTGTTTATGAAGAATTGGTTTTGATTTAGTTTGGACTACGCTGAGAATGAGTTAATTCTTAGCTGTTCTAATAAAGTCTGTTTGTTTTGGAACTGTTTGCATCAATTACTACCTACTTGGGCCTGGGTCTTCTAGTCGAACCCTCTGCTCAAGCAGGCCATTCCAGACAAATAGTTGTCCAGTCGAAAACCTGCAGTGATGGAGCACCCACAAGTTCCAGAGATACACCATTCCGCCTACTAATTGTTCTCACTGTCAGGAAATTTCTCTTTAGTTCTATCTATTACACAATGCTCTGCATCTATTTCTCTTCCCTATAGGAGTTTTTAACATTAGTAGTTTTAGTGACTTTCACTTAAGAATTTTTGGGGCCCTATTCATTAGGAATTTGGACAATTTGAAGTCTGAAACTTTCTTGAGAATGCCATAAAATATTAAAATATTTGTAATTCTAGTGCTCTTTTTTCCTGCCTAGTGTGGAATCATGTCAATCCATTTCCCAAGACACCCTCTCTTCAATCAGCTTTACCATTGAATCTTCCTTCCTAGGGTCATAAGCATTTCCCCAAGACTCCAAATAGGCCATATTATCACTGCTGTTTTTCCACTGAACAAAAACATTAACCATGGAATAGATGAAGGAAAGAACTCTCATAGATACTGTTAAGAAGAAAATAAGTGGGTCAATTATACCGTCATCTCTCCTGTATCTGCATTTTCCTTTCTCTCACATGCTTATATGTGTGGAAGAGTGCCAGCAAGATTGAGAATAGGCGTTGTCATAGCAACCGTAGCTCTGTGGACCCAATTTCAAATCCCCACAATTAAGCTGGCAATGTGCAATGGGACACTTCCCCATCATGAAGAGTTATTAAATGTAGCAAAAATGAGGATATTAACTCTAGAAAGTGCTTAACAACTAGTCATCTTATTCAGCATGAATATGTACCACAATGGGCTGGAAGAGAGAGACTTGGTTCCTATGTGCTCAGGCACTTAACAAATGCCTCTCAGTTGCACATGGCTACAAGGTTGACAGGCATCAGTAAGATTGCAGAAGTTGGGTTGCCTTCAAAGAGTGAAATTAGTGGAACAATATGAACTCAACCACTTCAAACGCAATGCATACTCACTTGATTACAACACTGTCCCAAAGCCTTGTGCTGTCTGAGGGGAAAGGCAACAAAAGGTTTTTAACTTTGAGGTTAAAGAGGTAGCATCTTGTTCCAACTCATGGAGGCAGGTCAGCTTAGAGAAACAACACAGCTCTGCCCTTTGATGGAGTGAAATGTCCAAATGCTGTTGCCTCTCACTGATGAATGGTAGGGCTGGTTCTTGTTGACCACAAAGAAAAAACATTTAGAGCAACATTGCTTAAAAGCAACAAGACAGCCACTTCATGTTTTTTTTTTAAATGTACCATTCCAACATAGTTGACATCTCTTTGTTTTGCAGTTTGAGCTCACTAATTCAGATGCTGTCCTCTGAAGAAACAGAAAAAGGTTTGCTCCCTTATTGATGTGATGACATGTTTATTAATATTATTGTTCATCACACACAGTCAGCCAGATGTTCAGATTGGATTTGGCATTTTTGCCCACTTATCAAGTCCTTCCCAAGGACCTGGGATGGACAAATATTATTATTATTGTTGTTATTATTTTATTAAATTTAATGTGGTTATTCCAGTGGACTGTGGGTGGCTTACAAAATATACTACTAGATTAAAACATTTTTTTAAAAAAACCATGAACAAAGCAAAACAAGACAGCCTAAAGTAAACATAACCTTTAAAGGAAAGTATGACAAGACCTTCTCCAAACACACATTAACTTCAGATCTGGGACAAAAGCCAAGTTTTAAAGAGACACAGTTCCCATCAGCAAAAGAACATCATCAGGTTTTTTTGCAGCAGATAAAAATCTATCCTCTTAAAAGTGGATGGCCAGGGCTCATTTTGGAAGAGATTGCTCAAGTTTTAAAATGTGAAATAAAACTTTAAGCATTTGCAAAGCTTAAAACGTACTTATGGCCTCTTAAAATCTCCATGCCCGCCCCCCACCATAAATTCTCAAGGATCCAGAGGACCCCATAAAAGTTGCTGGTATGGCATACATTTTACACATTTTGATAGAAGATAACTATAATATAGACTCTTAATTGCCTCTTTTTCAGGCTACACTAAAAAGAAAAATAGCTGATATGGCTTCAAGAAAAAATCTAGAATACCTATAAATAAGAGTTATCCTAAAAAAGATTTTGCTGTTCTTTGAGCTGCGTATATTTGAATAGGATAAATCACTGTAGGAGGAGAGATGAACTTCCTCATAGATTACGATTTCCTCTGTCTTCTCGTTAATCTCTTCTACCTTGTCTCCAGTTGCCTAGCAGAGCCGTCTCCAGTAAGTCACCTTCATATTGGAAACTGGGATTTTTGATGTCCATTTATCCAGAATGTACCAGATTAAGGAAGGCATGTGTTAAATTTGAAGCGCGGGAAAAGAAGAGACGGACTCTAGGACCTTTCTTGTATGTTTATTCAGCTGGTCCAAGTACAGAACTGCCAGTGCGGCAGCCGTGGCTTGCCTTTTAAACTCGCTTGAGCTTGTCAGCCTCTGACAGCATTTCATTTTTCCCGCTGCAACTTCCAACCAATCCGCGATGGTTATGCAAATTCCTATGTACATCTGTACGTAACACCCCTCCCCTCCTAGCTGAAGATTTGGCCATTCCGTGATCTATGTATGTAACATAGTCATGCAGGTAGGCAGGGCGCCTGATGGTCCTACTGGGCCTGTGCAGCTCTGGGATTTCAGTCGGCACGGTTGGCTTGTTGTTGCTCCTGCCAGCTGAGATGGAACCTCCTGGAACTCTTCGTTGTGCGTGGTGGATTCCAGCCCCACCTCCCCACTCTCTACTCCTGGAGCACCTCGGGGGACCTCACTGGATTCTGGTAAGTCTCCGGTGATTACTCTCGGGTTTGAGTTTAGTTTGTCAGGCTGGTTTATTGGTAGGCATGGTGCAGAGTCTGTATGGTTGTCTGCACCTCCCATTTTGGGTATGTATGCTCCTCGGGGCAGGGTGTTCTGCCCCAGTTACAGACCCCAAAGAACGCAGCACACACAAACTCTATACAAAGCTTATTTTACTCAAATAACTTAGTTTTTGTCAACCAAAGGCTGTTAATACTGTCTTAACAGCCTACCAGAATTCTAAGATAAGGTAATCACAGTCTTACTAGAGTTGGCAGAAAGCCAAGAAACAATTTTGCAGAGAATCCAGACATGAAGGAGATTGAACTAAAGTTGTTCCCTACAGCTTGCTGCAAGCGGCGTTCTTCCTTAAATAGGCTAAGGGAGTGGTCAATTAGCCTCAAGCCTTACTCTTGAGGAGACCACTCCTGCCTTTTGGCAGCTCTATGCACCCATGCATTAAGAAGAGGCTCCTCCTCTTCGTCCTCTTCATTTAAAGGAGCTTCTGAAGATTCTGAAGGTCCTGGCTGAATCCCTGCCTCTGGCACCACATCTTCTCCAGCCTCCTCACTGTCTGACTCGAGCTATATAGCAGCACCACACCAGCCTCCTCGTTGTCAGAATCAGCTACAATCTGCACAGGCCACTGACGGGCCACAACACAGGGCCCCTGGCTTAAGGTGTTGTGGTTCTTTGGTTTCTGCCATTCTCCTCCCCTCTTGGTACCTTAAAGGAGACTCTCCCCACCTAGTTCGGAGTTGGTCTATATGCCTCCTCGATATTTTCCCATTCTCTAATTCTACTTTATATGATTTGGGGCCCGTAATAACAATCATTTTAGCCTTGACCCATGTTGGCTGCCCTGCATAGTTATGTGTGAACATTAGATCGTCCACTTTAAACTCCCATTCTGATTTGGATGAGAAAAGGGGGGTATCTGGGTGATACTCTGAGTGTAACCGATCCAATCAGGATTGCAGTCTCTGCCCCATCAGCATTTCAGCTGGGCTCTTCTGGGTGACCAAGCTGGGGGTTATATGTTGGGCGAGGAGGAATTTGTCAATTTTCTCCTGCCAGTTCCTGGCCCCATCCTGGTGAGGGTCTCCTTGGTGAGTCTCACCATTCGTTCCACCTGCCCATTTCCCGCTGAGCAATATGGTGTCACCAGTGCATACCTAATCCCGCACTCCACTAAAAATGATTCCATCTCCTTGGCTGTCAGCTGAGGCTGTTGTGGCTCCTTCAAGTGGAGAGAGCGAAGTGGAGGAGCCTGTCCTCAATGCTCGAGCACGCAGGGCTGCCAAAAGGCAGGAGTGGCTACTCAGGAGGAGGAGGTCTCCTCGAGAATAAGGTTTGAGGATAATTGGCCACTCCCTTAACCTATTTAAGTGGCACACAGTTAGTAATTTCTTGCTGCAAACAACTTGTAATTATTACAGAGCATCTTGGAGAGAGTGTCTTATCGTATCTTTTTTTCTGGGCTGGTTGCCAACCTTTGCCAGACTTTGTTTATTCTTGGTATGTTATAAACTTGATAAGGACCATTGGTGTGTTTCACAATCTTTGGGAATCCAGAGCTGGGGCAGAATAGAGGCCCATTATCAAATACTAACACATCAGGTAACCCATGTGCCGCAAACATTCTCCTTAACGCCCAAATGGTCGCATCCGTGGTCATTGAGGGCATCAATATCACTTCCAACCACTTTGAGTAGGCATCTATTACAATTATTTTTTTTAAAATTTGATTTATATGCCGCCCTTCTCCGAAGACTCAGGGCGGCTTACAATGCACTAAGCAATAGCCTTCATACTTTTTGTATATTTATACAAAGTCAGCTTATTGCCCCCACAAACTGGGTCCTCAATTTACCTACCTTAGAAAGGATGGAAGGCTGAGTCAACCTTGAGCCTTGGTGAGATTCGAACCTGCAATAATTGCAGGCAGCTGTGTTAATAACAGGGTGCTTTAGACCACTGTACTATCCAAGGCTCTTTTAAGAATGTTTGTCCCCCCATGGGTCCCGAAAAGTCTATGTGTATTCTTGACCACGGCCCCTTGGGTGGATCCCACTCCATCGGTGTTGTGTGGGGTGGCACTGGTCTTGTTTCTTGGCAGGGTGTGCATGTAGCCACCCATTCCGTAATGTCCTTATCAATTTGTGGCCACCAGAGGTAGCTCCAGGCCAACGCCTTCATGTGCACAATCCCTGGGTGCCTCTCATGCAATTTTTCCAGGACTTGCCCTCTCAAGCTCTCTCCCCCCATAATAAACATTCCTTCATTGCCGACAACTCCATTTTCTTATTTTTGAATATTCAGAATTCCTCCCCTACCTTTTCCTGTGGCCACCCCCCAACACCCAGTTCAGAACTTTAGCAAGTATTGTGTCCATTCTGGTCTGGTCTGCGATTTCGTGTGATGTGGTTGAGCTGGCCTAGTTGACGTCGATCTGGAGTACTCTTGTCACTGGTGCTGGGTCTTCCACTAATTCTGGCGTTGGGCATCTGCTGAGGCCATCTGCGTTTCTGATGCTGGTTCCAGGCCAATGGGTTAGCTTGTAGTTATAGCCGGTGAGGAAGATAGACCATCTCGTCATCTGGGGTGCCATAAAGTTTGAGGTTTGTTTGTCCCCCACTAGTAACCCTAGTAACGGTTTGTGGTCCATGACTATCTCGAAACATCAGCCATAGAGATATTCATGGAAACGCTTGACCCCTGCCACCACAGCAAGCACTTCTTTGTCCAACTGGCTGCAGTTTCTCTCGGCAGGAGATAACATTTTGGAGTAGAATGCAATGGGGGCTTCATGTCCATTAGGTAGTTGATGGCTGAGGACTGCTCCTACTCCAAATGGGGAAACGTCGCATGTTAGCAGCAATGGGAGGGTTTCGGTATATTGAATGAGGATGCTGTCCGATGATAGTAACTGTTTCACTGCCGAGAATGCGTTATCCTCTCATTGTTCCCACTTCCAGGCAGCTGTCTTCCTGAGGAGTTTGTGGAGCAGTTCAGCAATGGTAGCTTTTTTTGCTTCAAAAAAATTCCGTAAAAGTTCAGTAACTCTAAGAACACCTGCAATTCCGCTTTGTTTTTTGGTCTGGGGGCTTCTTTAATTGCCTTCACCTTGCTATCTGTGGGATGTATGCTGTTGCCATCAATTAAGTAGCCCGATTTGTTTTGCCCTAATTGTACATTTCTCTTTTTTGACTTAGAGCCCCTTTGATTGAAATCTCCTTAAGGTTTCTTTTACTTGGCTCAAGAGCTGCTCCATTGTTTTCCTGAAGATTAGCATATCGTCAAAGTATGGTATGACTCCCAGGATGCCTTGCAGGAGTCACTCCATGATGTTTTGGAAAAGTCCAGGTGCCACACTCAAGCCAAATTGCAGTCGGTTGCATTTGAATGCTCCCCTGTGCATTACAATGGTCTGAGCTTCTGCTGTGGCAGCATCCACGGGCAGCTGCTGATATGCCTGGGCAAGGTTTAATTTGGCGAAAACCTTGCTGTTTCCAAGTGAATGCAGGAAGTGTTGCACCACTGGAACCAGATATGCGCTCTGCTACAGTACTTTATTAAGCATGCACTTGTAATCAGCACATATTCTGATAGACCCATCCGGTTTTATTGGGGTCACGGTTGGGGTCTCCCACGTGGCATGATCTACTGGCTCAAATATCCCCTAAGCAATTAGCTTATCTAGTTCCTCTTCTATCTTGGGTCTTAGAGAAAATGGCATCCGTCAATGTTTAAGCCTTACTGGGGCTACCTTGGGGTCTAGGCTGATGGATATGGGCTTCCCCGTATATTTACCTTCCATCAAACACATCCTGAAATTCAGCCAGCAGTTTGTCCAATTCACCTTCATGGATCCTGTGTAGTCCCGTGATGTTCACTCTCAGGGGTTTGAACCATTCTACCCCCAGCAGCATGGGCTGATCCCTTTTGACTACGGTTAACTTAAGATAGCTTGAATTGGATCTGACCTCTTCTCTGCCCAGGATGCTGATCGCTTTGCCCTGATAGTCGTTGACTTGGATTTGCTGTGGTCTCAGCTTTTTCCGGGGAAACGTGGGGTTGAGTCACTTCAGGATTGCCCAGGAGATGATTGTGAAGAATGAACCTGTGTCCAGTTCCATGTTGCAATTGCTTCCTTCTATGTTGATGGTTACATGGAATTTGTCTCCATCACATGCATTGGAGTGTCCCACAGTGGTCTGGTTGATGCCTCTGCGCTCCAGAAATCTTTCATCCTGTCGTCTGTCCCTTGGTTTCCCTGGCCTTCTGGTCTCCAGTCATGGCCTTGGCTGGGCAGGGATGGGTTGGATGGCTCTGTACGCTTCTGCGATATGCCCTTTTCTTTGGCAACATCTGCAGATGGCTTCTTTGAATCTGCATGCCGCTCACGTGTAAAACCCCATGCATCGTGGGCAGCAGGGAGCATCGTGACCATGGGGGTTGCCGCCGGTGCATAATGGTCGTGAAGTGTGTTCTGCAGAGTCGTCCACGAGATGGACTCTATGTTGGCCGGCAACACTAGAGTCTGGGCCATCTTGAATACCTTGGCCCCGCAGTAAGTTAGGAATAGCGCTCACTTGCGATTGTCGGGGAGATCCTGATAGTTGTTCACCTCCATGTACATTCTAAAATGGCACATGTACGTGTGCCACTCTTCTGATTTCGGGTCAAAAATGGTGGGTGCTTGCAACAGGTTGACAGCCATTGTCGGGTTGGCTGATGCAGAGTCCTGCTGTGTGATGGCCACGTTGCCATGTGGCAATGGTCAGTCCTTTAATCCTCAGTCTTCTTTGTATCCTCATCGCCAGTGTTAAGTTTGAAGCGCAGGAAAAGAAGAGGCGGACTCTAGGACCTTTCTTGTATGTTTATTCAGCTGGTCCAAGTACAGAACTGCTGGCACGGCAGCCATGGCTTGCCTTTTAAACTCTCTTGAGCTTGCCGGCCAGCCACTGATAGCATTTTATTTTTCCCGCCGCAACTTCCAACCAATCAGCGATGGTTATGCAAATTCCTACATACATCTGTACATAACAGCATGGATATCAAAATAAATCAATTTCAACAGCAAATGCATTTGGCCTATAATAAAAACAGATATTTTATTTTCTATTTGAGTTATGCTTTGTGCTAAATCCCTGTCCTATTTATTTCTTACAAAAGATTCTGGATAATAGGTACATGAAGTATTAAAAATAATTTTAACCCAGCAATGCAGCAATAGCTGTAATGACAAGGGTCTTGGGTAAGGTAGGAATGGGAAGAATAAATGCTCATGGCAGAATAAAAGGGCCCAAGGCAAAAACAACAGGAAATCCAGCCATTTGGCTTGCGTACAAGCAGGAAAAGTGCTGTGCTTGTTCAAAGTCATTCTATTTGGGTTGTTTGCTAGTTCAGTTTAATGAGCATCAGTTTCACCTTGTCATTCTAAGCAGCATGACCTACTCAAAGCTGATTTTGTATAGCGGTGCTTAATCATAGCCTTGGGTACTAGCTACTGCTCTCTTCAGCCAGCCAAATTGTAGTACAGAAGACACTTCTCTACACTTCTGAGCAGGGGTGAAATCTACTTACCTTCCCAACCAGTTTGGAAGTGCACGCGCTACGTGTGGGCTTTTGCTTTGCTCACGTGCACAAGCAGATCATGTGTGCGCTTGGACCCTTCTGTGCATGCGCAGAGGGTAAAAAACAGGTTACTTCCTAGTTAAAACCAGAAAGTAACAATGACCGGGTGGGTGGACGGAGCCTCGCACCACCATCACTACCGGTTCTCCGAACCACCAAACGCCATCGCTACTGGTTTGGCTGAACCGGTCCAAACTGGGAGCATTTCAGCCCTGCTTCTGAGTTTACACATGGAAGGAAAATGTTTTGACTAAAAAATTGCCCATGATATAAAAGAGAACTATTTTCTATAGTTGGATATGGCATATAAATTTAATTTAAAAATTACATAATACAATGCTCACGTGACCATGCACATGCACATGGCCCTTTGTGCATGGGCGTGTGACCTCCATGCTTGCCCCACCCCCTGCACATACGCGCATGACCCCATCCACCCCGGGACCAAAAACAGGCCGCAGGGAGATGCGGCGACACCCCCCCCCCCCCGCGGCCCATTTTTGGTCCCAGGAGGCTGCAGGGAGGCTTGCTAGGCCTAAAGCAGGCCACAGGTGTGTGTGTGCTGCACCCTCCCCCCTGCCCTGGACATGCATATACGTCCCCCCATGCATGTGCATGCATCTCCCGCATGCGCCCCACCCCCACACATGCATGGCAGAGACCCAAAAATCAGCTGGCCGGCGGGAAACACGCACACATGCAGGGTGAAGCTGAGCTGGGTGACAGCTTACGTGCCCGTAGAGAGGGGTCTGCATGCCACCTGTGGCACACGTGCTATAAGTTCGCCATCACGGCTATATAGTTTTCATTCAATCCACTGCTATAGTGGAGCATCAAGGGTTAAAGAATATCTACCCATCCACAACATTTTAACCTTATTCCTGAAAGATTATGATTACTTTTGAACTTTTGAGGAAATGGAATAAGTTTCTTAATCTTATCCTATTTGTCAGGTCCATACCCAAAGATAACATAGTGAAATCCAGTCAAAGCCAGTCCTTTATATTCTTAACCCTAATGGATAAGTTGAAACTTATCAAACTGAAGCTGTAAGCTTCTAAAGTACTAAATTTATCCTGAGAGATTCTATGTTATGGTTACCCTGAACCTCTCCGCTCTCTGCCATCTAGCTAGGAATTTTGCATAGTTTAGGATTTTCTCTGATGGCATGTACTCCCTCCTGCCTAAGCAAGGTCTGGCTGCCAAAACTCCTCTCCCCTACTTCTTCAGGTGCACATTCCATCACACTTCAAAAATGAGCAGTTTGAGAAATTTGGTTTACTGTAAAAGGAAGTCTCTGTAAGCTTATAGGTATTTTGTCACATTTGGGTTTACTTACTGATGCCCAGGTTTTATCTAACTGGAAGTACAAAGGGCTATTATATAAATTGGGCAACCATTGTTTCCAGTGTCAGCAATTCCACCTTGATGTCTTGTCTTCTTCTCCTCCTCCAGCTTGGCCAGACTCTCATTTTTAATTTAATTTAGGAGACAAGCAGATTAGCCTTGTTCTCAGCAGTATAGATGCCAATAGCTGACACGGTTGTACAGAAGACAGTTAGATTAAAGGGAACCAAACAATAGCGAGGAGCTGCCTAGGACTTCTACTGGAGATAGACTTCCAGAGGAGGTATTGAACAAAGCTCTGCAAAAGTACTGTCTACTATCAATTCAATAGATCAGTTCCTTGGAACCTCTCCAGGTGTCGGCTGTTAGGGGTTTGCAGGAGTTCGGGAGAACTCTAGCTAAGATTCTGTGCAGTTCAGAGAACCCCCAAATCCTACTCCTGGCTGGCCCCGCCCACCCCGCCCCTCCCCTCTCAGGAGTCCCCACACAGCCCATTTTGGATGCAGTGCAGGGTGTGCATGGAGGCTTGGAGAGGGTGAAAAACAGGCCTACCAGTCATTCAGGAAGGCCAGAAACGCCTTCCTCCAAAGGGCCTCCAGAGCCTGGGTGAAGCCATTTTCACCCTCCTGGAGGCTTGAGGAAAGCCTCTGGAGCCTGGGGAGGGCAAAAATGCCCCCTTGCCCGACCCACTGTGGTGCAGGAGGCTGACTAGGCCACACCCACCATGGTCACACTCACCCAGCAACCAGGCAGAGAACCCCTTGCTAAAATTTTTGAAGCCCACCCCTGAACCTCTCCAGATAAGAAGAGGACAAGAGAACATCCTCCTGTGCTCCAGAGAGCAGGAGAGTGGTTTTCCACATGTTTGAGTGCTGGGAGATGACGAGATTAGCCATCTTGCTCACAACCACAGCAGAAATTTTTGACACTAAGTTGCAAACCTCACTTTTTAATCACTTTTGAAAATGGTCTATTAACTGTCTTAAAGCTATCAGCGACCTTTTAGAATGACACATTTGAAAAGTCATTGGGTGAGTTTTATCTTCAATTCTGAAGAAAAGAAAATATTTATTTTATATTCTGCCTTTATTGTTTTTATAAACAACTCAAGGCAGCAAACATATCTAATGCTCCTTCTTCCTCCTATTTTCCCCAAAACAATAACCGTGGGAGGTGAGTTGGGCTGAGAAAGAATCACTGGCCCAAGGTCACCGAGCTAGCTTTGATGGCTAAGGCAGACTTCAACTCACACTCCCAGTTTTAAGCTTAATACATTAACCACTAGACCAACAAAAGGCTAAATAAGATTTTGATCTAAGAAAATTGTAAATGGATTAATGGTGCAGATAAATTAAAAATGTTGGTTTTTATTATAAAAGATGGAATTAGCTATAAAAATAAATAACTTCTCATGGACAATGGATTTTTGGGTATCCTGGCAATTGCAAGTCATAACAAAAAATAACTGATGATTTTAGAGACCGGATAGCAGAAGAAGAAAAAGTACAAACCTGATGTCAACCTATCCCACTTGGTCAGACAGGCAGAAAGGGTGCATGATAGACCCCCTCAATTAAAGATTTTGACTGGCAAGATTTAGGAAGAGCTCTATTGCCCCCATCCTGTGGAACATCTTACCTTCAGAGATGAGGCCTTCTGGCTTTCTAGAAAAGCATAAGACTCTGGCTCTGCCAATTTGCATGGAGGCAGAGATGGGATTCACTTACCTTCCCTACCAGTTCGCAAATGTGAGTGCACACACCACCTCTGTGCATGCCAATGGTGGGTTGCCCCCGGTTTGGACCGGTTCACAAGAACCAGTAGTAAAATTGGCAGGAGGCCTTGCCCACCAACCCGGACATCATCAGGAAGCTTCTGCGCATGTGCAGAAGTGCGTGTGGTCCTGTTGCGAACTGGTAGTAAAGGTACATAGAACCCACCCCTGGTGCATGCGCATGGCCTTCTGCAATGCGCAGTAGTCGCACATTACATCCGGGCGGGTGGGGGGAGCCTCCCACAGTCGCTGCTACCTGTTCACGCGATCTGGAGAGAACCAGCTGAATCCCACCACTGCATGGAGAGGTGTCTAAGAGTAATATGCAACCCTGAAGGCACTCCCCTAAACTCTTTAACCTTTTAACCTTTAAAATTCTAACCACTAATTATAACTTGGTTTTCATTCTATTTTAACTCTATTTTTATTTTTTTTATTTTTTTTACATTGCTGTATGTTTTTTATTTGTAAACCACCCAGAGTCACTTAGATGATGTGAGCATTGTAGAAATTTGATAAAATAAATAAATAATATTTGCACTTGCAAAATGAAACAAAGCATTATAACGTCAGATATATTAAAGGAGAAATTTGAATAATGAAGCCAGAAGTTAGTAACTGTAATATCAACACCATCAAAAATGATGCTGTTTCTATGTCTAAAATATATTAATGAAGCCATGGAACAAATTTTATCTGAAAACAAAGTACAGAATGTGGAACTACAAATGAGAGGCCAAGAGAATAATTTTGAAAAGGACTTTTTATTGGATATACAAAAGAAACTGGCTGAAGTTTTAAAAATTAAATGGAAAATACAAATGATAAACCAAGGGAATAACTTTGGAAAATATTTTCTTATTGGTTCTACAAAAGAGGGTTCTTAAAACCTTGACAAAGTTTGTGTGATGGGATAAAGAATTGAAGAGAAATCAAATACTTGATATACAGCAATATTTGATTGAATTAATGTTTAAGATTGTTAGAAGTAAAGAATATTAGAAGTTAAAAATAATATCAAATACAAACAATATCTGATTGAATTAAAGATTAAGACCCTTGCAAATAAAAGAAAGGCAGACTTAGATAATGCTTTATTTGATAAAGGTTAAAACAAGATAAGTTGTTACTTCTGGCAACCCATTATGGAGATATAGATACACACACACACACACACACACACACACACACACATATATGTTTTCTGAGGTTTTCGTGGGTGTTTGTATGTAGGTCTTTGGTTATTAGGGTTTTCTCCCGCGTAAAATTGGAAGTGTCTTGGCGACGTTTCGACGAAGTCTCATTCGTCATCTTCAGGCTGGTATTCTCGGCTTCATGCTTCCAGGAGCAATGTGTGATCGCAGCTGTTTCCTCCTTTTGACTGCCAGTGGGGGTGGGAGCTGATTGGGTGGGAGCATGGCTGTGTTCTGATTGGGTGGAGGTGTGCTTTGATTGGTTGGGGGCCTGGCTGTGCTCTGATTGGATGGGGGTGTGCTCTGTTTGGGTGGGGGCTTGCTGTGCTCGGGTTAGTCTGAGTTGCAGGGGGATTTGAGCTGGTGAGCTGCATTGCTGTTGTTTGGCTTCGCGTTCGTGGTCGTGCCACATCTTCATGGTGGGTGTCAGTTTGCTTCGTGTATTGATTGGAGGGGTTTAAATTGGCCAATGATGCAGCTTTGGTCTGGCTTCTGGTCTGTGGTCGTGCCTCATCATCAGTGTGGGTCTGGGTTTGCTTTTTGCGTGGAAGTGTGGTGGTGAAGCACGAAGCCGAGAACACCAGCCTGAAGATGACGAATGAGACTTCATCGAAACGTCGCCAAGACACTTCCAATTTTACGCGGGAGAAAACCCGAATAACCAAAGACCTACATATATGTGTGTGTGTGTGTGTGTGTGTGTGTGTGTGTGTGTGTTTTCTGAGGTTTTCGCGGGTATTTGTATGTAGGTCTTTGGTTATTCAGGTTTTCTCCCGCATAAAAGAAACAACAGGAAGAAAAGGGGGAAAGGAAAGGGAGGTAAGATAAAGTGGGTTTCTTTGATCAAGATTAAAACAAGATCTGTTGTTACTTCTGGCAACCTTTTATGGACTTTCTGTTGATTGTTGATTTTATGGATTTGCTTATAGATAAGGGATTGCTAGGGGGATGAAGAAATATCTATAATTCTATAGGGGCTGTAGAGTTACTAAATTTGTTTACTAACTTGCTGAAGGTTGGAAGTCCCTTTTTATATTTTTTTTTTCTTTATTATATTCTTTCTTTTTCTACTTGCTTTTTTTGCATGCATTCTTTTTTCTCTTCTCTTTCTCTAAGTTTAGTTTGTATTAGTTTTTACTACTGACATCAAGATTCTTAATAAAAATTCTGTTTATCTTAAAAAAGATTTCTACTACAGATCACACACTTTCTGTTCAATCTGCTTGATGAACTTCTGTCTGGAAAGCATATTTTAAAATAGTCCAACAGAAAGTCCATATAAGATATTAAGAGAAGTTGCCACCATTCAGTTGCTTCTGCCTCAATCTATTTCAATTCCTGAGGAAAGTTACATTGTACTCCTAATATATAGTTTACTTAAACCTGATTTGCTGTGTGGTTGATATGATACATGAGCATATTATTCTGCAAACCACATCTTATCTTCACATAGTTCATGAGAACACAGTGTCCTCATCTGGAAGAAAGGGGAATAAAAGTATTTTTCAAGATATTTCTTAGTCACTCAAAAGAAATCAATGTTCTTAACAAAAGGACCGTGCTAGACAATGTAAGACTATTAAGATCATTTTCAATCACTTGAATCATACTTTCTTCCATCTTCAAATCTGCTTGAAGGTGGTTTGCTTCAACTTCATGCTCAGCCATAACTTATATTTCTCATTGTTGCCTCTGAAACCATTTAGATGTCAAACAAAGAAAGATTTATGAGTTTTATTTTCCAACTCTGTTGCTAGAGCAGTCAAAACAACACAGGAAAAAGGATAAACCCTTCATTCCTCCGTCCTTCATGCTTCTGGCAAAACTTCCAAAAAAGAACTGGCATATCTCTTTGATGGAGAGAATTGTGTGCAGATAAGACTCACATATCTTGCCAAGAAAAGCAAATATGCTGAGTCACACATGCATCCATTTTAGATGTTTGCTAAGTAATGCCGGGAACCAGTCACCTTAAAATTAGTCCTCCATCTGTCAAATGATAAGATGAATTCTGTTCCATTCAGTAGTGTTGCATAGAACAAATGGCTTAAACATCATTCATATACATACTTGCATAAAAGTACACCTACAGACAGACATTCTTCTATCTGAGGCTTTGTGTTCACTGAGAATAATAAAGTCATATATTTTAAAGAGAGGAATACAACTTTACCTGTCAAGAATGGAAGGCTGCTCTTTTATATTTCTATAGACATATAGAGTTGTTGATGAAATTCACCTGTATTAAAACATTTTTTTCCCAATCTTATCTTCCAGTATCAAAAATGAATTGGGCTTTCTTACTGAATTCTTTCATTTCCCCCTTTTTAATTTTATAACAAGATTCACACATGAGTTTAAGTCATAGATTGACTGATGCCTTCTGAGTATAACCATAATTAGCTGGTTCATGCTATATGCTAAATCATGATATATTTACTGTGGCTAAATTCAAAAGGTACACTAAGCAAAAACCAAACAAACCCACATTGTAATTTATCCAGTCTATGAACTGTCGTGTAGATTGGCATCTGTGTTAAACTTCATTTTAATTGTGATGAATTGCAAACCAGAGTTTCAAGGTAATTTTCTTATAATAATAGCTTTATGGATGAATTAATAAGGAAGAGTTACTTATCAATAGAGCTATTATTGTAACAATATGGCTCTATAGCTATAAAACATATACTCATCTTTAATGCATAATGATCTAAAATCATATTAACAAAATTTTTATATTACCCCCAAATGTGTCAACTAACAGGATAGGATAAAATCATATGAGTTAGAATAAAGCAATTGTTTAAAAAACAAACTTGCTTCTTAATCACTGCCAGAAAAGCACTTTTTGCTTTGTGCTTCAGACAGACACCTTCACAGCTCGCATTCTCCTAATCTCAGAGGGAACAGTGGTGGAAATGCCAGTCAATTGTCTGCGCTGATGATCTCCCATTTTCCTGGTGGATCAAAAAAACCTGTACTCCTCCAAGTCAGCCATTCCAATTTCCCAGTTCAGACCACATAAATTGGGTTAGGTCATAAATAAATCTGACTTTTATTTTAGCATGGTTTATTTCTTTTCTTCAGGTAGTTGCATCTTGGTCTTGGTTGAACTTAAAAAAAAAACAACAGAGTTGGATTTTATTCGTATTTGTATGAGAGACCAGCAGAAAATCCCAAGGTGCAGGATAAATTAGAACTAAAAGGAAGAAAAATCCAATTACTTCTATGTGGTAGCAGAAAAGCATATGGACACATTTCTTGGAGTCAAGCCTGATTCAAAAGACTATTTGATCTAAATTAGAGAAATAGATTGTTATTCTACCCTACAACGATCCCCAAAATGAATTTCTTCACATTAATGAAGTCCTCTATGATTCCTTATTTTCAAATAAGAGAACTATTTTTCACAGCTCAGTAATCTATAGTTTGTTTTAGTGAATTTATTGAACTTTTTTGGCATCACTTCTGATTTCCGTATAAAGCAGCTTTCATCGCATAATTTGATGGTGTGGAATGTATCTCTGTTTTATGTTTATCCCAAAGTTCTGATGTCTGATCAGGGTTTATTCATTTGTATTAATTTTTTGGGAAGATTAGAGTAAGTTTCAATTCAATTTTTTTTTTAGCTTTGATGTAGTTTTGCTTTTCCATGTCCAGGCATTTCCATTATTGCATGGAATCAAAATTAAAATGGAAAGGCTAAGATGGCTTAAAGTTTAACATTTAAAGCAGAAATGTATTAACATGAAAATAGAAGCCCCGTCTGTTCATCTTCTATGCCTCCATGTGTCATTCAGCTTCCATTGAAATACTTCAGCAGAATATCAACTGGTGTTGTTTCTGGCTACTCATGCTACGTTGTCCGCTACAGATTTGGATGATTTCTATGGAAATGTGTTGACCAACTCCCCAATACATAACCATGGTAATAAGCTGCATGGATTCCTCAGAAGGGAACTAGGCTGGCAATGAAATTCCAAGCTATTTCTGATTCTCAACCTAATCTAACTCTATTCATAAATTATCAGCAGAATGATATATAAGTAGTACCCAATTCTGATTTACTATTGAAGGAGACTGGCTGGGTCAAAAGACAAATCACAGCTTTTAACAACAGCATGTCCTTATTAGGCTCAACAGTCAGTTTGATTCCCTTTAGCAGGGAAACACCAAAGGAGAAAGATGTTCTCTGAATTTGTAGGCTGAAATAACATCAAATAACATCCATACTGTTCTATTGCTTATTTTGCTTTTTGAACTTGAATACTGTGGGAGAGGAATTTTGGCTGTTCAGAAAGCAAGCAACCATATAAGAGATCATTACGATAGCTATTTAGTCCCTCTTTGGGATAAACAAGGAGGAAAGAAGACTCTCCATTTTATTAAGAAGAAAAAACTTTGTTTTGACACGAAGTCTCCTACTGCTCCTACCACAAGATCCCACCCTCTTGGCAACTGTCCCTTAACAACAACTGACACTGACTGTCTTCAAGGGGGGAATGAACTGATTAGCTACAGGAAGAAATGTGAAGTTCACCAGCAGCTGAAAGGGAGAAGAGGAGACAGAAGGCAACTGTATCACAGACACGAATGCATCACTTCATGTACTGAAAGGCAGAAGAAATCTTAGCATTTTTTTTAAAAAAGTATGTTAATTTTTATAAAAGCAAGGATTTTGGATTGAGGCTTTTGTGCTAGTGTCATTGTTTTCTTGTTATTTATATTATTGGTTTCAGCCCTTTTGCTCTTCCATTTCCCTCTTGGAAATCTGCACAAGGGGGAGGCAGAGGTCAGGGAGATGCATTGACCAGTTTCTATGGGTAGATGTCACAGCAGAGCTCTCAAGTCAACCTTCTGGACTTGAAGTTACAAAGCAACAATTCTGCGAGGAGGCAACTGACAGCTCTATTTTGGAGTGAACTAAGATGAGTGGGTAGATCTCCTGCACAAGAGACCCCAATCAAGCATCCTTTCTCTGAGTCCAGAAGACAAAAGGACAGAGTGCTGATTCCTGAAGAACAAACTTTTGGCCATGTGGGTCTCCTGATTCAGCATAGGACAGTTACTGAGGCACATTTCCCCTTCCCTCCCGGGAGCCTGGGGTGTGGGTGGATTGGGGTAAAGAAGCGAGTGATTTGGACAAGAAGCATCTGGCTCTGGCTGCAGCTGCAACAGCTGCAGCTGCTAATTCAATCCTCTGAACCAAGGCTGCTGGCTGCACCTGAATCAAAGATTTCCCTTCTCAAGGAAGGAAAAGGTAAGTGATGAGCTTTGTATCTTTATTATACCTTGGAACAATGGCTCCCAGCGGTAATGAATGTTTCAAAAGGAAGACATTTAAAGACTTTCTAAGTAAGGATTGTGTGTGTGTGTGTGTGTGTGTGTGTGTGTGTGTGTGTGTGTGAGAGAGAGAGAGAGAGAGAGAGAGAGAGAGAGAGAGAGAGAGAGAGAGAGAATTTAGATTTGCAAAATTTGTTGCTGGGTTCATAACTTAATCATTCAGGAATGACAAAAAAGCGGGAAAGAACAGGGGCTTGCAATTACAATTCCTCCTATAAATGCTATGCATTTGTTTGCGTTGGATGCTCATGACAGAGCAATAGTCCTAAGGAAAGGAAAACCAGCTATTTAGGCTCAATGCGAACCCACTCTCTTTCTGTCTCTCTGTATGTCAGTTTTGGATGGGTCACTTTTATTCTCACTGTGTGTTTTTAGTACCACCATTTTATGGATGCATGCTATTGAGACGATAACTGCTTCCCACTACACTTTGACTATAGGCATAGAATCATGATATGGTACGAAAACCATTAAGGGTTCAGAACTACTGTAGATTAAAGGCACAATAAATAAAACTAGACAATGTGTTACCTAAGGACCCATAATAGTGGGTCAGTTATTTCCATTATTATAAATTAAATGGAATAAAGAGATGAAATAAAGGTTCCACAAAAAGGGAGAAACGGGCACTTGTTTTAGAAAGTAAACCAGCTATCTACTGGCTCACTGAGTAACTCAACTGAGAATTATTCTCTTTTTGCATCATCAGCTTCATGTTTCCTAGAAAACTAGCTGAAGTGTTTGAAAGAAAATACTGTCACTGAACTTGTGGGAAAGGTTGTGATCTAATAAATTGCCATTAAAAGTAAAGTAATGGAATTAAAAATAAAAGGGGGGGGGGACGATGACAGAAGTTAAACTTGTAGCAATTAAATACTCACACATTCTTCCTTTACCTCTTTGATGCATCACAAATGCACACGCAGCCCCCCCAAACATTAACTGAATCACTTAAGCAGAGAAGCAGAAAAACAAGAGAGGTGAGAAATGGGAGGATAGGCATGGTGACTAAGCTATCTTCAAGTATGGCTTCTCATTTTTTTTATTGGGCTTTTCAGAGGCCACACAAAAAGGCTGCAGCAGTCAATGTGCTGAAGGATCTGAACTGCTTTTGTAGTAGGTAGGGTGCACTTTTGGAATCAATAACAGAGCAAAGGGAATTGGACAGCCAAAATGAATACAAAGCAATGCTAATTAAATTGTAATAAGAAGGGCTTTCCCCCCTTCTGCATGGATCCCTCTAGTTTTTATTTGATATTTTACTATCTATACTATACCTCATAAGATAGTAAGGAGTGCAGTTGGTGCTTAGACACTGGGAGGAATCAGGCAATCTCAGTTTAATAGGTAAGTACCATTATCATTACTGACTTTACTGATCTGGGGCAAATCATTCATTAGTGCTTTGTTTGCCATATCTAAAAATCATATCGCAGAGGAACGTTGAAAAGGGATAAGTTGCTGCTATTATTTTTAAGAGCTGCAGGTTAAAAACTGCATGAGGCGATGCAAAATGTTTAAATTATGAATGCAGCACATTGCTGTTGAGCTGAAATGTATTTATAGCAATGAAAGGTCCAAACCCTGAAGATAAAAGTATCAACAGCTGGTTAGGACATAACCAGCAATTCTGCAGAATATAGTGTTAAGGTTTGCATTTTGTATCTAGGGAGAGAACATTTCAAATCAAAAGGATTAGATGAATGTGTTAAGTATTTTAAACAAAGCACAAACAATTGTTATAGTGAGGTTGAAGAGCAGAAAACAGCTTTAAAATGGACTTTTGATTTCCTGAAATTCAGTAATTGGAGCAGATATAATCTTAAGGTCTGACCCCTGAAACCTTCTCTGTGTGAATTTAAACAAAGATAAAATACTTTTCTACAAAAAAAAAAACCTGAGTGGGAAGCAAGAAAAAGATTTGTTCCAAATATTTTTATTCAGAAATTTGATCACTCCTATAAATATATAGGATAAAACATTATGCAAGATCATAGTTGGAAGGCAGAAATCATAAGAGAGACCTATGAATAGATTTACAAATAACATGGAAGTAAATCTACATTTGCCATTGGCTGTATTCTTTTAAAAAATTGTTTTCTTATATGGATATCAGCATACTAACATTTTTATTTTAATTAAGTGTTGTACCTTATGATTCTTGATGAACGTATCTTTTCTTTTATGTACACTGAGAGCATATGCACCAAGACAAATTCCTTGTGTGTCCAATCACACTTGGCCAATAAAATTCTATTCTGTTCTATTCTGTTCTATTCTGTTCTATTCTATTCTATACTATTCTATTCTATTCTATTTGTACATTTAATACGTTTTAGATGCATATATCTAAAAATATAAAAGCTGGGTTCTATAATTATTAGTTAAGGGTTTGATCTTTTCTGCTAGACAGAATTGTGAGAGATGTTGCCTAACCACAAAGTTGTTGCTTAAGAACAATTTATGAATGAGGGTGTGCAAAAATTTCATATGGGAACACACTACATGTTCATTAGAAACGAACAGATATGATAGCAAAGGATTTTTAAAGAACAAACTATAGCAAAGACCATAACAGCTAAAGACTAAATAATAAAGGGTCTAAAATCTCCATCTGGTCCGTTAGGATCAGAAAGCCTATGTTTTCTAAATTCTGAAGAATCTTGATGCATCTGTCTAATCAAGCCTGCGTTATCATAACTGCCTCTTTCTTTTCAATAAGAAAACAGCTTGGTAAGGGAGAATTGCTGACAAGTGATTAAGGTGATTAAATGGTTAGTTTTAAAAGCTTTAATTATCTGATGACCTTGTTTATGAGCAATGAGAGGCCCTTTGTAAGAAAAAAATTGGGACTTAATAGGGACTGAGGTTGCAATCAGAAGCATATTGATTGAGGAATAGATCTACTAAAATGGGACCTCCTTCCAAATGAACATGTTTTACCAAGCCTATTTGACATTTTCTGGTCTGTACTCCTTAGAGATATTTGATGGTCTCCACCGAGGTTTTTCATTTCACATCTTCATTCTCATCAAATGATTCCATCCAGTATGAAAGACTATATCAACACCAGGCTTAGATAACAAGCCAGTCACAAAAGGATTAACAAATGTCTATGGAGATTCTCAGATAACCCCTTGACCACCACCCACCCCTTCCCACCCCCATCAACCATTGATGTATGAAAAGCATCATTCAATTTGTGCCCTGGGCCAAGATTCTTCTGCTCATATATAAAATAAACAACTTTCAACTATTCCATACAAAAGAAAGACTCTCTCTGCTCTACATCCCAAATCTTTATTTCATGCTGTGTGTGTTTGTCTGGTGGTATGAAAAAAAAATATGAGGAGTTATGAGGTGGTGATGCTACAAGATTACCAATACCTTCTTGCATTTTAAAATCCCATATATTATAAAAGACAGATTAGGGATCACCATGGAGAAGATCTATCTATGTCAGAGGTCTTCAAACTTGACAGCTTTAAGACTTATGGACTTCAACTCCCAGAGTTCTCCTGCCAGCTATGCTACGCTGCAGAATTCTGGGAGTTGAAGTCCATAAGTCTTAAAGCTGCCAAGTTTGGGGACCCCTGATATATGTGGTCACTAAGAGTTGACAACAACTTGGTGCAGTATAGTCACATTAAATTAGTAACACATCTTTTGGAAGCTATGACACCTGAACCTCTGTGGGGAGGGAAGGAAGCATTGGTTGGATTGAGTCCAGGGAGTAGGGGATACAGTGGATCAAGAGGTCCACCAGTAGAAGATCAGCCTGCATGTCCGTTTCGGGTGCATTACAGTTCCAGACACACCGTAGCTGATGGAAAAGGAATCAGTTTCTGAACATAGTTAAACTTTACAAATATCCAGAACTGATTTTGTACTGATAAAGTGACTACTTGTGGAATTGTCCTAAATTAGTCTGGCATGACAAGAATTATTTTCAATTCAAAAAGACAATAAATAAATAGCTAGTAATCAGACGCCTTTCCATAACATTGAAATACTCCTGGCTGACTCATCAATCAAGCCCACTTGGTGAAATGACATTCAAAATGAGGGACTGCCTCTTGTCTCATATTGCATTTTAAAATGCTGAAAATGATGCAATTGATTTAAATAAAATTTAATTGCCTGAAAGTCTATATAACCCGTCAATCCAATTCATAATATGTTGTGAATCTAATGTAGTCTGGAATACTCTCTGAAATAAGAATTACAAAAGTTGTCCTTCCCTTACATATTTTGATTTTTATATAGCATTAAGCGTAGCACTAAACTATACCAAAAATATCTAGATAACATTCTGGGTTTATTCAGGGATTATAAACAATACTTATAGGGCCATCAGTTGAATTTTCTTTCTCCCACATGACATTTGCTAAGATTTCTTTTTCCTTCCTTAGTGATTTTTACTGTTTTGCTACTGATACTTAGAAATGGTAGAACATGAGTTTACACGTTTAACTACTATAAGCCACAATTAAGCTACAGTTAGTCCATCATTAACCACTAGTGCTGTATGCCTTGATGTTACTCCGTGTGCTTGCCTTTCCCACACAATATACCTTCTCCAGGATTCTTAGCTGAAAGATATTTGTCAAAATAAAGCATCCAAAGATACCTATTATCTGCAAAAAGATAATATTGGATTTCACTGTCACTGAAAAGCATTATGATGATGAGGATGTTTGGTCACCCAGTCACCCAGATGTTTAGACTGGCTTTGACATTTTCATCCACCTATCAAGTCTTTCCCAAAGACGTAGGATAGATAAATGTTGTTTGATGGTATTAAAAGTATCATTGCAGAACGAAACTTAAATGTAAAACAATAAGATTGGAAGGAATCTTAGAGGTCTTCTAACCCAACCCTAGCTCAAGCAGAAGGCCTTATACCATTCCAGACAAATGGCTGACCAATCTCTTCTTGAAAACCTCCAGTGATGTAAGCTGTAAGCTTCTCCAAGTAAAGCTGCATTTTGCAGTTTACTGATGGTGATTTTGTCAATGCTGATGGTGTTCAAGTGATGCTCCAGATATTTCGGATTGTACCAAAGGAGGCAATTACTATTGATACTATCCTATCTTTTGTTTGCCATAATCGTTCAATTTCTGCGCTTTCCGTTTTGTTATTTCCCCTAGTTCTTTCTCTTTTGTTCTGCTATCTCCAGGCACTGCCATGTCCACTAGCCAGAAATTTTCATCTTTCTTATCAACAATTGTTATGTCTGGGGCAGGGGTGGGTTCTAACCAGCTTTACTACCGGTTGTCTTTGTGCACGCACTTCGCACGCGATTGCCTCTTTGGTCACGCGCTTTGCGCGTGATTGCCGTGTGCAAGCTCACTTTGCTCACCTGCGCGCCAAACTTGCGCTTTGCGCAAATGCATTGCAAATCTGCCCAGCTGAGGTGTGGCAATCCACTCTGCCGCACCTCTCAGCTGGGCGAAAAAAGAAGAAATATAAGATCAGCATAACGCCGGGGTGGGCAGGCAGGCGGGCCCAGCTCCCAAAGACAGAGAACCGGTTCGGTGACGTCATATTGTCACTGCTACCGGCTCTCGAGAACCGGTGCAAACCAGGAGCAACCCACCATTGGTCTGGGGTGTTATGTGGGGGGTGCTTGTCTGTCTAAAGCCCCAAAGTACTCTAGCTTGTTCATTTTCTATTACTTTGTCTATTTTGCGGTCCACCAGTTCTTACTTTGTAGGTAAATGGTATTTCTTGCAGCTATTCCAATGCACCATTGTTGCTAGATTATCATGCCATTGTTTATAGTTGTTTATAGTTAATGTTTGTTCCACTGTATTACTCTGATGGCCCAGAGTAGTGTTATAATGAAAATAACGTTATTTTCGCTATCATTGGTAACAATTGTTCCTTTTTTTACATCTTTTCAGATCTGAGCAATGATGAAGACTATGTCCAATGGGAACTGCACCTTGAATGTGCCAGCCAAGAATTCCTACCGGATGGTTGTATTGGGAGCCTCCAGAGTGGGCAAGAGTTCCATTGTCTCTCGGTTTCTCAATGGCCGCTTTGATGACCAATACACACCCACCATTGAGGATTTCCACCGCAAAGTTTACAACATTCGAGGCGACATGTATCAGCTGGACATCTTGGATACATCTGGGAATCATCCATTCCCTGCCATGAGGAGGCTCTCCATTCTCACAGGTTAGAAACATACATGTGAGGCTTAACAGTGGCAAGTCAAGTTTGTCATAGTCAGGGCTGGTCAGTTTTTGGGGGAAGAAGCAGGCTGAGGATGCTTGGGAAAATCCAAAGTTAAAAGGAAAAGGCAAGAATTGCCCCATGTTATGTCTAAATCCTGTCTTTAAGAGGCAACCACCAATATCCCAAAGACTAAGTCAGATGCTTTTGGACAAGAAGACTTTGGCCTTGGTTTTCATGGACAAACAAACTCTTGTGACATGACAAGCTGCTCTGAAAATTCAAACATATTTCTAGAGCAGCATGTGAGATAACACTAATGTCTATTGTTCAAAGAGGACAAGCCATCTTTGGTTGTATGTGAGCCCACCAATGATCTTTGGTATGTGACAGTGGTGGAATTCAAATTTTTTTATTACCGGTTCTGTGGGCATGGCTTGGTGGGCGTGGCATTGCTTGGTGGGCGTGGCATTGCTTGGTGGGCATGGCAGGGGAAGGATACTGTAAAATCTCCATTCCCACCCCACTCCAGGGGAAGGTTACTGCAAAATCCCCATTTCCTCCCGATCAGCTGGGACTCGGGAGGCAGAGAATAGATGGGGCTGGGGTCAGTCAGAGGTGGTATTTACCAGTTCTCCGAACTACTCAAAATTTCCACTACCGGTTCTCCAGAACTGGTCAGAACCTGCTGAATACCACCTCTGGTATGTGAGCCCAACAATGCATCTGAAATGGACTTTTCTATTCACAGCTATTGATTCTTTTATATTTATATAGAAATAGTCCTTGACTCGTGACCAAAATTGAGCCCAAAATTTCCATTGCTAAGCCAGAGAGTTGTTAAGTGACATTTAATAACCCTTTTTTGCCACAGTTGTTAAGTGAATCCCTGCAGTTGTTCAGCTAGTAACACGGTTGTTAAGTGAATCTGGCTTCCCCATTGACTTTACTTGTCAGAAGGTTGCAAAAAGTGATCACATGACACTGGGATACTGCAATTGTTATAAATGTGTGTCAGTCGCCAAATGTCAAAATTTTGATTATGTGACCATAGGAATGGTGTAATAGAAGTAAGTGTGAAAAACTATCATAAGTCACTTTTTTCAGTTCCGTTGTAACTTTGAATAGTCTCTAAACAAATGGTTTTAAGTAAAAAACTATGTGTATTAGGATTGGCTAAAAATAGAGATGCATAATAAATTGAAACCAACTGATTCAATCTTATATTTAATATAAGTGGATCACAAAGCAATTATTTCCTTTTTCAGGCTTATCTGCATCAATCATTACACGAAGCATTGCGATTGGACAATACTATGCATCATCATTTTTTACAGAATATAAAAAACAGCAACCACAGTCAGATAGTTTGCTGTTACAATTTATGAAATTTAGATGCCAAACAATAGCAAGGGAGCAATATAGAGAGACTGAAATATGGAAAATTACAAAAAGTAAAAAGGGAACTTGAAAAAAACTTGAAGAACTTGGTCGCTACGATGTAAAAAAGATGTGGAGACTCTAGAAAGAGTGCAGAGAAGAGCAACAAAGAGGATTAGGGGACTGGAGACTAAAACATATGAAGAACGGTTGCAGGAACTGGGTATGTTTAGTTTGATGAAAGGAAGGACTAGGGGTGACATGATAACAGTGTTCCAATATCTCAGGGGCTGCCACAAAGAAGAGGGAGTCAAACTATTCTCCAAAGCACCTGAGGGCAGGACAAGAAGCAATGGGTGGAAACTAATCAAGGAGAGAAGCAACCTAGAACTAAGGAGAAATTTCCTGACAGTTAGAACAATTAATCAGTGGAACAACTTGTCTGCAGAAGTTGTGAATGCTCCAACGCTGGAAGTTTTTAAGAAGACTGGATAACCATTTGTCTGAAGTGGTGTAGGGTTTCCTGCCTAGGCAGGGGGTTGGACTAGAAGACCTCCAAGGTCCCTTCCAACTCTGTTATTCTGTATTCTAAAACATTGGAAGATTGGGCAAGACATGTTTTAGATACTGAATGCATTAAACTTCACAGGTTGTTCAGCATTTAGTTCTTAGAGCTAGACAAGATAGAAGAAAGATAATAATAATAGTATCAATTCAATTTTTCACTGAAAAGAATGCCACTACAGAAAAAATAAGGTTAAAATTCCCCTTGATGACATAGAAGCTTTGCAACCTGAATTCATTGCACTGCATCTATACGTTAATGGGTCCCTTAATTCTGTGAATTCTTAAATAATATCTTTTTTTAAAAAAAATATTTATATGCCGCCCTTCTCCGGAGACCCAGGGTGGCTTACAATGCATTAAGCAATAGCCTTCATACTTTTGTATATTTATACAAAGTCAGCTTATTGCCCCCACAGTGCGGGTCCTCATTTTACCTACCTTAGAAAGGATGGAAGGCTGAGTCAACCTTGAGCCTGGTGAGATTCGAACTTGCAGTAATTGCAGGCCGCTGATGTTAATAACAGTGCTTTAGTCTGCTGCGTCACCAGGGCTCTTTACAATTTAAATATCCTGAATGTTTTTGTTTTATTGCTACTGTCCCCCACCCTAACGCTCCCCCTACCTATGCTAGACTTTAGCTCTCACCTTCCTAGGTAGTATGGCTTTTGATTGGAAAAGTATTAAGTATTATGGGCTTTGAACTCTGACAAATAGAAGTCACTAGACTGCAAATTCTGCCATAAAATCTATAGAATTTATAATAGTTTTGCTGTCTGCTGTTTTTAAACACATATTTCTGTATGATAAAATTGTAACCTACTGCCTTTATTATTTCTTGTTGAAATATTGCAGGAGATGTTTTCATTCTTGTATTCAGTTTGGACAACAGAGAATCCTTTGATGAAGTCAAGAGACTCCAGAATCAGATCCTTGAAGTCAAATCTTGCCTGAAGAACAAAACCAAGGAAACAGGGGATCTGCCTATGGTGATCTGTGGTAACAAGAATGATCATGGTGAACTCTATCGCCAAGTGAGTTCTGATGAAGCCGAGAAGCTTGTCTCCAGTGATGAGAACTGTGCATACTTCGAAGTCTCAGCCAAGAAAAACACCAACGTGAATGAGATGTTCTATGTTCTTTTCAGCATGGCCAAACTACCCCATGAAATGAGTCCTGCTCTTCATAGGAAGATCTCTGTGCAGTATAGTGACGCTTTCCACCAAAAGTCCTTCAGAATGCATAGGGTCAAAGAGACAGATGCCTTTGGCATGATTTCCCCCTTTGCTCGTCGACCCAGTGTCAACAGTGATCTGAAATACATAAAATCCAAAGTCCTCAGAGAAGGGCAAGCAAGGGAGAGAGAAAAATGCACAATCCAGTAAAAGAAATTCTCCATTGAGAAGCGGAGTCCATAGCATATGTGCAGTGCCTTAAAGAAAGTGGCTGAAGAGAGACAGTCTGAAAATATTTACTGAGTCATGGATGACAACAGTGGTCATGAAAATACTTTGGCTAGAGCATTGTACCATTTCTGTAAAGATATAAATAAATTAAAACACAGCATTGTAAATACTTGAAGCTGCTATGGTAGATACTGTAACTGCCATACACAGCCCTTATTATTTGGTCTTTTGGTTTTTGTATTTTTTTTTAACAGAAAAAAAACCACCCCCTCTTAGTTTTCTCTTTTTGTTTTCCTTTGTTTCAAGAAGCTTTAAGGTATAAAGAAATTTGAACTTCAATTTTATACAAAAACAGCTAAAAGACGAGCCTGATTTGTACAGGTTTCTTGAGTAGCCATCATGCAGGAGACAATCTGATAACAAGATGAAAACTGGGTGTTATATTCCTCCAATTCCTCATCCGAAGAAGATTCAAACATTTTGAGGAAAATATATTTCTTTGTGCCAATGATAATTCTTCATCGTGTCGCTACAAATACATTTAATAATTTTTCTCTGTTTTTTTGCAAATGATAAAGTGTTTGTTTTAATTAATGTGTGAATTAGTTGGCAAGAATGATCTAGAAATACCAGCTGATTTCCAGTTACATGATATGTAAATAATTGAAACATATGTACTGTAAGAACCAGCACACCTGTTTCATGTGATTTTCTGTTCCTAAAAAACATCATATCCATATACTTGGAAACTTTTATTGTACACCCATCCAATGATCCTGCTTTCTACCATTCTGGTAATAATGACATTGGATGTGCAATGCCAGGTGTTATGCTCTATCCTCCAACTTTCTCACATTAAAGTTGTAAACCTGTGAAATTAATCTAAGAGTAAGCCCAATTGAACTTAGTAGAAATTATATATAAACACACACGGGATTGTGGTATAAGGCTCTAGGCCAGTGTAGACTGAAAATGGGACTAAACACTTAAGCATTCATTGCTGAACAAAGCTTGCACTTAAGGATGAGCAAGTTATTATTAAACAATGATGTTTATTTCTCACTAAAAATATCTGACCAGCAGCTACTTTTTTCCCATGTTCAAATGGCTGAGAAGTTTCTGGTTCCTGGTGTAGCTATTTATTTGCAAAAAGAGGGTTCAGAGTTTAAATTTAACATGACTGTCTTCCAAGCCATGTCCATTGTCCACGTACTGCAATACTGAGTGGCGCATAATACAGAGTGAGTGAGAGCTTATATACTTTTATAATAAAAACATAGCTTTTCTTTCCTCAAGCTGCTGCCTTTTAGATCAATTGGGTCTATCTGGAATTCCTTGGCCTTTGCTTGGAATTGGTCCAAAATATTTGGAGGGAACAAGTTGAAGACATCTGATGTACCTATTTCCATTTTTTAAAAAAACAAACTTAATATTGGTGGATTTCTTCCAGATAATCTGTTTACCAGAATGTTTGTGGAGAAAAAGAACAATGTCAGAATTAGCTTGGATTATTACTAAAAGCCTACTTGATTATTTTATCTGACTCTTGAATAATTCTTACTATCTATAGTACCCATGTGAATAAGAATTAGATTTTGTTCTGAGCCAGTTGCCTAAATGTCTTTCCTTCTTTCTTAGTGTTCTTTTTTTCTCTCTCTTTTTTCAGCTATGATAATTCTCTGTTCATAATGGTCATATATCAGAACAGAACTGAATTTTGCATACCTCAGAATTATTAAGAAAGTTTGAACCCATTTGTCTTGAATAGGGAGATATTGTAGGGAACAATGGGGGCACAATTGTGCTAACCCAGGTCCCTCTTGCCCCCATCAGTCTCAATGACATCCTTCCTTCCTTCCTTCCTTCCTTCCTTCCTTCCTTCCTTCCTTCCTTCTTTCCTTCCCATTGACTAATAGAAGTTTTTATAAAATTACCTCAGACATGAATGTGTACTGTAATGTATGTGGTTGTGTATGCACACACGTGCCTAGCAGGAAGAAGAGACACTTCAGTCTCCATAATGTTAACCTACTGTCCACAATGTAGATTTCTAAAATGCTCTACCAGCCCTTGAATATATCAACTTCTTTGTAATATTATACCTCATACACTGTATATATGTGAATAGTACTGTGCGCTTTAGTTGGCAATGCAAGCTTTACTGGCATAAAGAAAAGTTCACTCTGACATCTAATAAGGTGAGTATATGTAGAAGTTTTTGTGGAACAAAATGGTCTCCCATCTATTTCTACAAGATTACATACTTCCTTATTTGTTATATAAAATTCAATATTGCTAATTTCCTAGTGCCATTTCAGCCATTAATGTCATTTTGAAAAGATTTTACATTTGTATAGATGTTTTTCTCTCTTTCTTTCAATAAATGTGATCTATTTATTAACTGTGTCCTGGATTTATTTATTTTTATAAAAATGTGATCAGGTAGCTGATTTGCTCTGGATGGCCAGCTGTTTAATAGCAAATTACCATGCATTGAATCACACAATTTAAGGAGTGTACAAGAGAGCAAGCGATGACTTACACATTTGCATCAAAAATTGTGATGCAAAATTGTGTGATTGTGTGTGATCCTACGCATCATTGCAGTATATTATGGATGCTACTGACACCATTGTTCTAATATAGATTCATAGGAATGTTCCAATTGAAAAATAACTATTTAAATTAATAGATGGATTCTCAGCAATAGAAAAACAATTTTCCTCACTATAGACATTGTAAGGTTTCTTATCAAAGGGGAACCCACAGCCATATAAATGTAATAATTTAAATAAATAATAGCCATTTATGCCACAGGAGTTAATGCTGGCCAAAGGCCCATCAAGCTGAACTAGGTCAATCCTGATTGAAGGATAACTTTGGAAAAAGAAATTTTGCTTCTGGAGAACCAGAGAAATTTGTCTGAGGCAGCCTGAAATCTGAGACAATATGACAATAGATCCTGGTTTCTGTAGCAACCAACATTTCCTAAGCAATTCCACAAAACGATGACCAGTCATGCCTGCAGGAGAAGAAAAGCAGGAATATTGGAATCTGTCCCATGTCTTTTATCTACTGCCCAATAGAATAACTTCAGAGCTCACATTTATGAAGAAACAGAAAGGATAAATAATGTTTACTTCTTTTCCCTTCCTTGCTGGTCTTATGTCGTTATCACCTGAAGCCATTCTTACCATGAGTGGCTTGCAATTATTGCTACAATTCTTAATTAACATGATCCATCAACTGCAATTATATTAGCAAGAGTTACATGAAACAGAATCTACAGAGCCTAACAGGCTACAGAATTAATGAAATTGGGGCTAGGGGAGATACCCCCCCCCCTTATTTCAAGGTATTACACATTGCTTGGTCCAGGTAATGGTCATATCCACTTACATGGCGAAGGGGTCAGTCCAGGAGCAAAAGATTTGAGTTCAAAGTCACAGTCAGCTTTGAGTGTCTTTTGTCTCACTCATCATTAAAGTATTTGAGAGATGTATAACCTTATGTAATGAACTGAGTTCCCCAGAAGAAGGATGAGATAAAATAAATATGTCTTGCAGACCGAAAATAAAGATCCTTTATTTGCAGGGGTGAGTCACATTTTATGTGGTTTCCTATTTCTCTCTCCTTTTTTTTCATTTGTGCTTGCTTACTGCACATTTGTCTGAGAATTTTTCTGACAAAAACCATAGCACAAAATTATTATTAATATATACAGGTAGTCCTGAAACTACGATCACAGTTGAGTTCAAAACTTCTGTTGCCAAGTGAGACAGTTGTTAAGTGAATTTTGCCCGATTTTAGGACCTTCTTGCCACAGTTGTTAAATGAATCACTGCGGTTAAGTTAGTAACAAGGTTATTAAGTGAATCTGGCTTCCCCATTGATTTTGCTTGTCAGAAGGTCGCAAAAGGTGATCATATGACCCTGGGATACTGCAAATGTCACAAATATGAGTCAGTTGCTAAGCATCTGAAATTTGATCACATGACCATGGAGAATCTGCAACAGTTATTGAAGTGAAAAACGGTCATAGGTCATTCTTTTTCAGAGCCATTAAAACTTCAAACAGTCACTAAATGAACTGTTGTAAATTGAGGATTACCTGTGTTTGTCTTACATTAATATTTTTGCTAATACATAAGTCCTATAATTTATATATTTAGGAGCCCTGGTGGTGCAGTGGTTAGAATGCAGTATTGCAAGCTAATTCTGCCCATGGCCAGGAGTTCGAACCTGATGGGCTCAAGCCTTCCATCCTTCTGAGGTCTGTAAAATGAGGACCCAGATTGTTGGGGGCAAGATGACTCTGTAAACCGCTTAGAGAGAGTTGTAAAGCACTATGAAGCAGTAATGCATCTGTTAAAAGACTGCTAACTTTGCTTTAAAAGGAAAGGCAGACAAATTTCTCTTTCTCTGATAGGTGGTTTAAGAAGGATACACATTAAAAAGTACTGGGCAGAGAAACAACAAATGTTAAGAAAAAATACTATATACCATTATCTCCCTGATCTTACTAAGGAACGTCTGTTGAAGCCTCTATTAACCATACTCTAGTTCTATTATTGTCTGGGTATTTATACATGACTTCCTTGGGACTGTTTCCAAGATTGTAATTATATTATGCATCCCACCTTATTAGCTCTTGGGTTTTATTTTTTAAGTTCAGTTCCAGTGGTCCTAACAATTTCATAAGTACTTAGGCCTCACCATATGTTTCAAATATAAACTGAGTGTTTTAATCTGAGCCACATCTCAGACACTTTAGTCTTGGAATATCTGAATTCATACAACTTGTGCTTGCATCTGTGTTTTGTTATTAAAGATCATGCCCACATGGACAAGATAAATAGCATTAACACATACCAGGTAAGATTTCCAGATTTCTGTGGAATGAGTTAAAAATAACTTTAGCCCTAATTAGAAATTTGCTTTACATGCCATAGTCTATTAAAGAGTCAGACTTTCTTCACTTGCTACGTCTTCTCTATTTTGTTCTTCCAATTATATTATTATGTATTCATTTTCATATATCCAAGAAACAAAATGTCTAGAAGGTCTGAAAAAATGTACCTGTTTTGCACCTGGAAAGTCTAGTTCAATCCAACACTATGAGACAGGGATGGAGGAAATTGTCTGATACCTGAACAGCCATAGCCAACTTGCATATCCAGATTCTGATATCAATTGTCCTTTGAAGAAGTTGGAGAACACATCATTTCTTCCTCCACCCACCCACCCAAAATATGTATTATTATTTTAATTCTATTAGAATTTTTTCAAACAAAAAAGGAGGAAAAATAAAAAATGGAGATATGAAAACAGAAGAAAACATACAAAATTATGCCTTCTACCTTTCTTTCTCTCAAGCAGTTACCATTTCATTGTTTGCTTCATCTTCTTCTGTCTTTTAAAATCCCCAAATCCAGAAATCAATTTAGTATTTTCTTCATACAACAAAAAGTCCATATAAAGTCTCCAGTCTTTAAAAAAATGTCTTTTATCATTTTTTTCTAACTAAACTGATTGTCACGAATTCAATTAATTTTATAATTATAACACACACACACATCTATATATATATAGTTTTATTATTTTTTTAAAAGAAAGATAAAGAAAGAAGGAAGGAAGGAAGGAAGGAAGGAAGGAAGGTTAAACTTGGAAAAAGGAGAAAAATAGAAAAGAAAAAAGGAATTTCCGGTGTTCTTTACAGTAGTTATAAGTACAATGATGAATTTAGCTCTTGCTCTATGGTTACGACATAACTCTCTTCTTTCTATAATCTATTTTGTCTATTCATGAAATCTATAAATGGTAAGTTCAGTTTTTTCTTTTACCCAACAGACTCTTAGCTACTCAACTTACAACTTCTACATTGGCCAGAATTCACCATCTGGCTGCTGATTTCCCTCTCTATACCATCCCTGCTCCTTCAGGGACATTTAGCTCACCATTCATGCTCAACAAAAGCCATTTCATTATTTATTCTATCCTTGTTCATATAATAATATTGCTGCACTTACCATACACAATATTCATTTCTCATATTCTTTTTCTAATTCCATGCCCATATATCCAATAAGATCTATTGTTCAAAACAATATATATGCCTTGTAAAGCAGAATGAACCAATAATCTCTACTATAACTTATTGCCAAAATGCATTTTAATGAAACAGTACTGGAAGTAAAAAGGTAACTTTATGTGTTATGTTTAGAATTTCTTGAAGGAAACCAGAAAGACATGAATCTTTGACATTCATACATGATACCAATAGAAATGAATATATGTAGCTCAGATTGAACTGTGCAGCACTAAGGACTCCACAGACATGAATCTGTTATGAATTTCCTCCAAACAATGTGGGCCCTTCTCCCATTACCATACTTCCTTAAGGATCTTCCCTCACGTCTCTGTCTGATCATGTCCAAATACAATTTTGTCCCATCAATTTTCTGGATAATATCAACCTCCAAAGATCTAAACAGGGAATCAGTTCAGAAACATTCTCAATCTCCAATAGAGGAGAAGGGCTCATCAACTCTAGCATCTTATTTCCCACAATGGTCAGCTACTTGCTTCTACTGTATGAAAGCCACTGAGGTTCATCAGCTTCAGACCTTTATGAATCTATTTCTGGCTTTACAGTAGATTGGAAACCACAGTAAAACTGCTCTTTTCTTTGAAACTGTGGAGCACATAAATGCACACAGCAGGAAGTAAGAATACAGATGGGTGCAATACAAGAAATGTATTTTATTACCCTTTTGGGTGGAATGAGACATGAGGGGGGTGTTTTTACTGCAGGATTTGCAGCTGTTAATTAAATGATATCCTTTGCTCTTTGTTCTCAGCATTTTGGGGTTGGCAGAAATAAAAATGAATGCAATTCATTTTCAAGTCTTTTTTGACGGGTTGAGTGGCTATTCTTCTATTTCACTGAGCAACTTGAAGCTTCGGTATTATGGAACAGCTGGACAGATAGACAAAATTCACATATTGCAACATATATTTTTTGCATTTAATTATTTCAATCATATGTTCTTTCTCACAGAGTAACCTTATCTGCTAACAAGAAGTGAGAACTTTTGCCTGTTTATTATAGTCCAGTTAGGTTGTGAGGCTGGGCCTCCCCTTGTCTCCCAGTGATTCTTGATTTTGTTTTAAAATTTCTCTTCACATCTTATCAGTTTGAGTAAACTATCTATACTAATTCTAGGAAAGGGTATATGAAGCATTTAATGTAGAGTGTTCTTAAGTAAGCTTGGCATTTAGATGTGGTAAAACCAAGGTGTCCCACAAAAATGGCCTGCTACCTCTGGTCTACTTACTCAATACATCATGATCAGTGGTGAAATCCAAATTTTTTTACTACCAGTTCTGTGGGCATGGCTTGGTGGGTGTGGCAGGGGAAGGATACTGTAAAATCTCCATTCCTTCCCCACTCCTGGGGGAAGGATATTACAAAATCTCTATACTCACCCCACTCTGGGGTGGGGTGAGCCAGAGATGGTATTTGCTGATTCTACAGCTAGAGATCGTATTTGCTGGTTCTCCAAACTGCTCAAAATTTCCGCTACCAGTTCTCCAGAACCTGTCAGAACCTGCTGGATTTCTCCCCTGATCATGATATTGTTAAACATTCATTGTTTAAAGCCCTATTCTGGCTCTGGAAAAAAACACAAAAATCTTGTGCAAGACTTGTTCTATTCTAGGTTGTTTCTTCTCTCTATATATGGCACACTTGTCCTTTCCAAGCTGAAAAATTACAAGGATTCCCAAACATTGTGAACATTGCATTTTGAAAGAGGTAGCCAGGATTGCATAAAGCATTCCAAATAGAACAATACTGTAGAACTGATTTATATAACGGCAGTTATAGACTGGACATTTTATTTTCATTTCTTTTCCCAAAGGATACTTAGCAAGTAATTTACCTTACCTTCCTTTCTATAACACAGAGTTGGCATCTCCTTGGCATCTCCTTTGAGTCTTCCTCAGTGACATAGTAATAGATCCCTTCACAATAAACATGTCAGCTGATGATCTCATAACAGTAACATTGGAATATTGCCTTGGGTGCTGAACATTACGTTACTAAGCTTGAAGGTTGGAAATAACACAGGAAAGACAACAGAAATAATATTGTGGCATCAAAGAAACAGTTTCTTTATGAGGAGGTACTAAAAAGAGCTAAATATATACATCTTGCTTCCTCAGTGTCTGAGCAGGGAAGAAGTACTATAACAAGAAAGACTATAACAACTCTAAAGTGGCTATGAAAGCACCAAAGAAGGACATGAATCAGATGCATTATGCTGTCATATGTGGAATTATAAATTATAAGTGTATAAGAAGTTATAAATTCCAACATAAATCAAATAAACTATGATCTTTTCAAAATAATAAATTATAAATTATAAAGTTTTCTTTAAGGATTTTCCTAACATTAACATTACTTCGTTTGGTTAAAATGTAAATGTGTGGCACAGAGGCTGTTTTGTTTTTGTTTCTTCTGTTGTTCTATTACTAAGGATAATTAGTGAACCACTTTGCTTCATCCTTGGTTTCAGCTGTATCAAAGAGAAGTGTGTTAGGAATTATAAAGCTAGATTACAGATGAAATTGATTGATACATGATATCTCCAACACGGTACCTTCTAAATTTGTTGCACTTAACACATACATTTTCCAGGCTTGTTGGCTGCAGATTATGGGAATCAAATTGGAGATTGGAAAAATCTGGTATAAGGACCATTGAGGTCAACATTTACACAAATTCTGGTGACTTCTGAAAGCACAAGTAGTTCCCCAGCTCAGAGATGGGCAACTGAAAGTCCAAGGCCAACATGTAGCTCCAAAACCACTTTTTGTAGTCCTCAGAGAAACTTCTAACTATAAAGTGCTTCAATAACTTCTATTCATGTAACACCTATTCATGTTTTCTAGGCTTATTTTATGTTATTTTATTTTCATTGCTATGCTGCTCTTCCTCTTAGATAGACCAAGGTATTATCCAAAATACCTTGCACACACACACACACACACACACAAGCTGAATCCCACCCAATCGTAAAGTGAAGCATCCTGCAACCAATGATAGTTAGTTTTAGACTGCCTTTTCAGTGGCTCTAGTATTAACTGCTACCTCTCCATTCTAAATGGGTTGCATTCTTCCATCAACCCCAGATTGAGTGGCACATACCATAATCCAGGCCAGCCATAATCCAAACCAGCCATTTTCATCTTTGATGGGAACCTAGTCGATCCCATACTTTAGTTAAGAGAAAGTCAGTGATAGTTGTCCCTTGTTCAGACAGGCATATCACAACTATAGCCACTTCAGCAGATCTAGGACACATTGAGAGGGGAAATACCATACATATGTTTCTGGGAAGTCTGGTAGCAAATCAGAAAATAAGATATACAATTACTACAGGCTCAAATAAGGCATGGGAGCATGTTATTCCTTATATGCAGAAGGTACCATGTCTAATATATAGCATCATTAAGAAAGACAGGGACCTGTGTCAAACTATGGAGAACCTCTGCTGGAGAGTATAAATTGACTTTCCCCAACCTTTTGAGATGTTAATCAATGGTCATGTTAACCCACCCGAAGGGAAGAAGACAGCTTTAGAGAAACAGCATTTTGTCTCAGAAGAAACCATCTTAGAAAAATCTATCAAAAAGAAATGTATAATTTATTCCATCTTGGAACAACTTTTTAATTCTGCTTTTAATGGTGATGGAGACAGAGATGGAAGTTTCTTGGAATGCAGAGTCATAATATTGATTGTGTGCATTCAGCATTGTGGATGGTAAACCATGGTTTGCAACAGAGTATTATACAAACTCAAAATATAATTTAGTAAATCATGATTAAACAAACTCTGGTTTACGTCATATGTGACCTCATCCAACTGTAAATTGAGATATAAGGAATAATAATTCTAAGTAAATATTGGCACTCTAACTTTCTTGCCTCAGCATCCACTGAATGTTACAAAATTCACTTCTCTCCATGCTTAATTGCTGGAAACAGTTCCCTCTCATCTTTGTTCGGTGGTGCAAGTGCCGTTCGCACTTTATCTGCCTTTTTGAAATAAATTAACCAGGGCCCAAACTTTTTAAATTCATACTTGCGGTGTCTTAAAATAAATAATAAAAACAATGAGGCAATCATAATCGAAGCAAATACCCTGATGGAAATCATTCGATGTTTATTAGGTTTTTCATTCTCTTTTTTCCATTTGCCTGGTAGTGATCATACATGGTGTAATTAAATTCATAGCCAAAAAGAAAAGAAAAAAAGAAAAAAGAAAGAAAAGAAGAAAAGTTAAAAGAAAAGAAAAGAAAAGAAAAGAAAAGAAAAAAGCACCAACTGTTTTTCTTCTTCAGATAAGTTGTCCCACTTATATCTCTAGGTTCTACAGTCAATGAGTCATTTTTTTTGTTACTGCTGTTGTATTGTGTTATTAGAAGAGACCTTGAATAAATAGTTGTTAAATCTTTCCTTTATCTGCTACAGTAGTTCTTCCCAGCTATGAGTGAGCATTGTCAGTTACTGTACTAATATTCTTCCTCCCACATAGCTGATTAGTGTCATTTAAGCCATGTGCGGAGGTTGAGTACAGAAACAGTAAGAATTGCAGCATGGCAGGGGATGTTAATATGGAATAGGCAAACTAAGAAATACTTTGTAGGTGGAAGAGAAACACAGTGCAGGCACAGGGAACATTTCCCACAAAGCCTCTGAAGTTCATATTGTTGTTTGGAGGAGAAATAATGGGCTTTACAAAGCACAGTGAAGAATAATGCCTGAACATTTGAGATTATGAAATTGAAAATGGCTGACTTGCTGGATGACTGTAAACTAGATTGTGTGATTTGATAAGAAACTAAGAAATAAATCAAGTACATCTGCTCAGCGCAGAGCAAAACTATCCAAAATCTAAATACTAGAATAAAAAAAAAGAACTATTTCCATATATACCCACATATACAAACATATTTTGGAAGGGAGAGGACCATGGACCTGAGTAACTACTAGTTGAATCACAGGGAAGGAGGTTAAATGGGGCCTTCCCCATGGAAATTAGCCATGGCAGAACAAATACCTATAAATGAAAGGTTAACGCTTCACATCATCAGAATTTTATGGTATAGCAAGGATGAAAAAGCTGTTGGGTTGTGACTTCTATCATCCCCCAGAAAGCAGGGCAAATTATGGGAATTGCAGATGCAGAAGCAGCTTAGATGTCCAAAGTGCAGGGACATGAAGTGATGTTTATTCAGGTGTCACTCAGCTCTAAACAGTGTTATTTCCTGTTCTATACATGCTTAGTCCTATAATTTATTTTTTTTTTAAATCCATTTATATGATATTCCATCAATTACTGTGGCTTTCCAACTCAGCAATAGCCAGAGTGCTTTTCTAAAATTTATATTCTGGTACTGGAGGATAAATAGGTAAACAACTTCTAAGATGTCTTGGTTGTTGATCAGTGGTGGGTTCCTCCAAGTTCGGCTGGGTTCCTCCAGGTTCGGCTTGGTTTCGCCGAGCCGGTAGCGGTGACGATATGACATCACCGAACCGGTTCTGGCCCCCCGCCCCTCCCACCCACCCACCCCCGCGTTATTCTTACCTTTTATTTGGTCCCACCCCCAATCTATTGCTGCCTCCTGAGTCCCAGCTGATGGCTAGAGGGAAAAAAACTGTTTAATCTCTTGCCGTGGGGCTTCAAAGGGCCGCCCTACAGCTGATCAGTGTTAAAAGAAAACAAATGGGTAGATCAGAGCCTGCAAAAATACATGAGTAGATCTGTGCCTGCAAAAATACATGAGTAGATCAGAGCCTGCAAAAATAAATGGGTAGACCAGTGCCTGCAAAAATAAATGGGTAGATCGGTACCCTGCAAGCAGTTAAAAGCCTGGTAGATCAGTACCTCTGTTAAATCCTAAATAATTGTCACATGACCATCAAACCATGCCCACAAAATAAGCCATGCCCACAGAACCGGTAGTAAAAAATGTTATAACCCACCCCTGTTGTTGATATCTTTGCCATATAGAATTTCACTGTATGCCTTCCATCTTTCAGCTGGTTTAAATCAGTTATGATCCTGTCCATTGACATTCTTTAGCATGCCAGTTCAAGGCTGCTCCTTCCTCCTTTGTTTGGAAGGCTTTCCTTGAAAACTGGTTAGAAAACTTGTAATTTTTAAAAAATATGAAACCATGGTTTGGGCCATGATTTCTTTGTCTTCCCTGTGCTCTAAACCTGCCAGAGACCCTTGTCATGAGGAGCTGTCTGGAATACTTGTCTGGAGAGGAACTGCAAGGAGTTAGTCCATTCACCAGCTGTCCGTTCTGCCAAGGGTCTATTCTCAGCAGAACTATCTTCAGTTTGCTGTTTCTTCCCTGGAAGTCCCCCCACCTGCCCACCCCATGGATCTTTTCATGGAAAATTTTAATGGGCATGAGAAGGTAGGCAAGAAATTGTCAGCTGCTGAAACATTTCTACAGTTTACAAAGCCCAGTGCAATTTTTATTCCAGAGATAGGGCAGCAGTGAAATCTGGCCGGATCTATCTGGCTCGCATGAACTAGTAGCGCCAGCGGCAGGAGGCTCCGCCCACCTGCCAGGATGTCATTATGTCCCGTTTTTGACTCTCTATGCATGCAGAAGAGGCGTGCGTGCTCACACTCCCAAACCGGTAGCGAAGGTAAATGCATTTCACCGCTGAGATAGGGACACATATTTGTCTTGTACACAGCTCAAAAAAAAAAAGCAAGTTAGAAAGGCCATTGTCTTTTTGACTGACAATAATGATGTCTCATCGGTGTCTGTATACCGATAGTTATATAATGTAACCTTTCTAACTAAAGCCTTAAATGTAGAGTAGTTTTTTTAAAAAAGTATTTTATTTTGAATATATTGCTCAATTAAAAGCAAAATGTATTACCATTCATCAAAAATGAACATATTTTACCCATTTTAAAGCATTTTTATTTTTTAGTTATTTATTTTACACTAATAACCAGGAAGTCATCCTACAATTAACTTTAGAAAACACACTGTAGCCCAACAGAGCTGAAAATTACGGAAGGCAAAGCTGAGAAAGTGGAAGCTTAGAGTTGTAGCTTAGTGGTCAAGTATTTGCTTTGCACATAGAGAATGCCAAATTCAATTCTCAGCATCTCTAGGCAGTGGGAAAAATCAAAATCTGTCTGAAACCCTGGAAGCTGCTGTCAATCATTACAGACTTTCTGGGCTCTGAAGCCTTTTCATGATAAGGGTGCATTCTGCCTCCAAACATAGATGAGGCTTGAATAATCATAATTTAATAATTTCCACCTTTTGTCAAATTAGAAATAATAGTTTAGTAGCAATCTTGGACAAGGTCTGAAGGTAAGTGTTGTGGCCCGTACATGGCCTGTGCGGCTGGTGGCTGATTCGGACAGTGAGGAGGCTGGTGTGGTGCTGCACCAGCAGCCTGTGCAGCTGGCACTCGAGTCGGACAATGATGCTGGAGAAGATGTGGTGCCAGAGGCGGGGATTCAGCCAGGGCCTTCAGAACCTCCAGAAACTCCCTTAAGTGAAGAGGACGAAGAGGAGGAACCTCTTCTAGATACACGGGCATGCAGAGGTGCCAAAAGGCAGGAGTGGCTCCTCAGGAGGAGATCTCCTTGAGAGTAAGGCTTGGGGCTAATTGGCCACTCCCTTAGCCTATTTAAGAAGGAACACCGACTGAAGCTATTTTGCAGGGAACAACTTCGTTCACTCTCCTTCATGCCTTGATCTTAGTTCTCTACAAATTGCTTCTGGGCTTTCTGCCAACCATAGTAAGATTAAGATTATTTATTCTTTGAATTTTTGTAGGCTATTAAGAACGTTAATTAACAGCCTCTAGTTTGAAAAAAAACCTGATTTAATTTAGTAAACTAAGGTTTGTACAGACTTTTTGTGTGCTGCGTTCTTTGGCCTCCGTAGATGGGGCAGAACAGTAAGGCTAGAAAAAAATCTAAGAATTCATTTACTCAGTTTTACTCCCTGCAGATTTGGTGGTGAATTTCAGAAGGCCAAATGTATCAAGTTCTAGTGTATATTAGTATCCTGAGAACCATTAATCAAAACCTGTAACAAAAGACGTATACAGCTAGTCCTTGACTTATGACAATTGAGCCCAAAATTTCTATTGTTAAATGAGACATTGGTTTTGCCCCATTTTGCGGCCTTCTGAAATGCAATAACACTTAGACTTATATACACTTTCACAGTGTTTTACAGCCCTCTCTAAGCAGTTTACAGGGTCAGCCTATTGCCCCCAACAATCTGGGTCCTCATTTTACTGACCTCGGAAGGATGGAAGACCGAGTCAACCTTGAGCCGGTGAGGCTCAAACTGCCAAACTGCAGCCAGCAGTCAGCAGAAGTACTCAGCAGTTCTGCATTCTAACAGTGCACCACCACAGCTGTTAAGTGAATGGCTGCAATTGATAAGTTAGTAAGCCAGTTGTTAAGTGAATCCGGCTTCCCAATTGACTTTGCATGTTGAAAGATTGCAAAAGGTGCTCACATGATCTTGGGATGCTACAACGGTCATAAGTACGAACCAGTTGCCAAGCATCTGCATTTTGATCCCCAAGCATTTTGAATTTTGATTATGAATTTTGATAATGGGGATGCAACAAAAGTTGTAACTGTGAAAAATGGTCGTAAGTCCCTTTTTTCAGTGCCGTTGTAGCAGTGGTGAAATCCAATTTTTTTTACTACCGGTTCTGTGGGCGTGGCTTGGTGGGCATGGTTTGGTGGGCATGGCAGGAGAAGGATACTGCAAAATCCCCATTCCCTCCCCACTCTGGGGCCAGCCAGAGGTAGTATTTGCTGGTTCTCTGGACTACTCAAAATTTCCGCTACCGGTTCTCCGAACTGCTCACACTTTCTGCTACTGTTTCTCCAGAATCTGTCAGAACCTGCTGGATTTCATCCCTGCATTGTAGCTCTGAACAGTCACTAAAAGAACTGTTGTAAGTCGAGGACTACCTCCTGTAGTGCTATTGGAAAAAACCACTTTATTTCTGGCATTGCTAAACATCTGGAAATTAAACATCTTGGTTCAGGTACTGCAGATAAAGTTCTATCAGTTAGTTCAGATGCCATGTCTGCCCATTTCTTCTCTTTGGATCTATATACAAAGTGTATTCAACTAACCACGAGAAACACTCTTTAGTGTTTAACTAATAAAATTATTGTCCTTTCATAAGTTCTGCCAAAACCCATAACTATCCAAGTCATTGTCATAATGCTGTCCAGAGTTGTTTGTAAGACTCTTAATGTAAACTGTTATTGTCTTACAAAGCTGCTATTTCTGTTTTCTTGCTTCTCGGTGATCTTGGAATAACATTGCAAATGAATCATACAGAATTATAGCTTATGATCAATGTTTGGTAATAATTCTGGTTGTTTAGAGCAGGACACCTGAAGGCTTTGATGATAATGATGATGTTATCCATTCAGTCGAGTCCGACTCTTGGCAATTCTATGGGCCAGGTCTTTCCACATTTTCTGATCGTGCACTATTTCTTTCAGCTTTTCTATGTTCTGCTGCTGTCAGCTTTGATGGTGTCCAGTCACCATGTTCATTGAAGGCCTGGTTCCTTTGACTGCTGACTCTCACAAACGTAATTGCTTTCTCCAGTGAATTCCCCTGCATAACATGGCCAAAGGAAAGGAGATGCAGTTTCTCGATTTTAGTTTCTAGTGACATGTCTTGTTCTAGTGACATGTCACTAGTTTCTAGTGACATGTGCTTGTTAGTCACTTTTGCTGTGCAAGGAATACTCAGGAGCCTTCTCAAGCACCACAGCCCAAACATGTTGATTTTTTTTCCTGCCTTGCTTTTTTAAGGTCCAACTTTCACAAGCATAGATAGCTGCATGTGCAGGGAAACAAATAGAGCAAGGGTGTCAAACTAGATTCCTTCGAGAGCCGGATCAGCACTGTAATTCTCCTCTGTGGACCGGCCAGTGGGGGGAGAGATGGGACAGACGCCTCCTGCAGCACCCTGCTGGCCAAAACGGGGCATGGGGGGGATTTGTGCAGGCTCCCACGCCCCATTTTAGCTGGCAGGATGCTACAAGAGGCCGTCCAGGCCAAAAACAAGCCGGGGTGACCACGCAGTCCTCCCATCAGTGATAGTGTTCTATCCGGTTCAGGCGAACTTTAGCAGCGGCTGCAGGTGGCACATAATCACGTCCCATTTATCCACACTCTACACATGTACGGAAGGGCCTGCGCTCACATTTGCAAACCAGTAGCGAAGGTAAGTGAATACCATCCCTGCCCCCCATGTCCGTTTTGGCCAGCAGACTGCTGCAGGAGACTGTCCAAAAAAGGGCGGGGGGGGGCGTGGCCCTCCACATGCCCCATTTTGGCTGCCAGAGGCACCGCGGGCTAGAAATAGTAATTTCCAGGCCAACCCTGTGGGCCAGATTTAAGCACCTTGAGTTTGACACCCACATTCAGCTCATGTTCATTATTGTTGTGTGACCTAGCGCAATCAAATTTTTTAAAGTAGGCCATTAAGTAACTGGTTCATCAGCCAATTGATTGACCTTAGACAACACATAGGTAGATTTATCCTGGTGTCCCTTTTGCTATTTTTTCAAGACCAGAATAAAAATGTATTTTTTTCATGGGACACATTTATGATACCATTGTTCTTTGCTGATATTTCATTATATTGCATTGCTTTCCTGGAAGAAGACAATGGAAAAAAGCACATTTCTTTGGAAAAAAAAACCTGTGACATGTCCATGAAGAACACTGTGACATGTCCATGAAGTAAACAAAAAAAACCCCTTTACCTTTTTATAAAATGTTCCATAAAGATGTACAGTCTATTATTTTCATCATTCTTTGCAGTTTTATTGCTAGACACTCATGGATCACTTTTTTTGAAGAATAATCATATTACATAACTCAAAGCAATACAATACAGAATAGCTAGAGGCTCTGTTTAATTCTAATAGATTCTCCACATGTATTATAATATAATTATTGACTTTGAAAACTGATGGAAAAAGAAAGATTTGGCTAAAATTGGAAATCATATTTATTAATTTTCTTCTTTCTCACCATAATTCAAATTGATGGTGAACAGTATATAGAGAACAGTAAAGTTGGAATGCCGTAGAGTCCATTCCCCTGCTCAGCACAAGAATCCAAATGAAACCTATATTGACCACATAAAATGAATTCCATAATTCCCACAAATAACTAGTTATATCTAATAGCTTTTATTGTTAGGAAGCTTTTTCTAACATTCAGTCTAAATCTGTCATTTTTAAATGTGATTTCGTTATTTTTTTTTTTTGCCCCTCACTCCAGCACAGTGCATAATCTCCTGTGTGCCACCTTTTATTTGTTTGAAGTGCTAATAGAAATAATCTCTGCAATGATTCAAGCACACTCCAGGAGCTAAGATTGCCGAGGGATGTGATCAATTATTTATTTTTTTATAGGTCACATCAGGGTTGTGTTTGACCTCTGTGGGCTGGGGTGGGCGTGGCCAGGGTAGGCGTGGCCAGGGGGCATGGCCAACTCAATGTCACTCGTGTTGGGGGCGCCTGTGGTCGCCCGAGCACTCTGCAAGTGAAAACAGGCTCCATTTTCAGCTGCGATGGCCTCCTGCAACCCTCTGCTAGTGAAAACTGAGCTCAGGAAGGCCATACATGGACCTCCTGAGCTCTGTTTTCGCTGGCAGAGGCACTGCGGGCTGGTCCTTTACTGTTTCCAGGGTGGCCCCAGGGGCCAGATCTAAGTAACCCGTGAGGTGGATCCAGCCTCCAAGCCTTGAGTTTGACACCCTTGTACTGGCTAGTTGCTTAACTTCAACATACTACAGAAGGAATATCTGTATTTATTTTATAACAGATGTAAACAATCTGCTGCAGTCCAGGAGTTTTAGACAATCCTTCTACAATCAAAAGCATATATGCCAAGGCTGCGTAGAGTTGAAATTCAAAACATCTGATTACCAACAGGTTGCTCTGGACTAGGGCATTTCACACATTATTTCACAGAATTGACTCAAGGTATATGTTTTATTGCCTTTTGGCAAATAAATATTACAACATGAAGATATCCTGATTCATTTTAAATTTCAAACTCATCTTTAAAATGAAACTGACCATCTTTGGATAGGAAGCACAAGAGTACCCCCTGCTGGATAATTATTTTTGGACAGTAGATTATTTGCAGTTAACAGAAGGAGGAATCTTTCACTTGAAACGTACAGTTTTCCACAACTGAGATGCAAACCTTTGGTAAAAGCATAATCACTTTATTGACTTATACCAACTTTATTCCTGATCAAGCTCAGGAGAAATGGGATGACTTGGATAAGTAGAACAGATGCCATCAATGCCCACAACCAGATGGCCGAATATCTGGGGATGTAACATAAGTGCTAGTTGTAATGTAATTGAAACATTGTCTATGCTCATGATGGCAATCTATGGTACAAGTGCCACAGGTGGCAAGCAGCACCCTCTTTGCGGGCATGCACGCCATTGCCCCAGTTTAGCTCCGCCGCAGCTGCGCGGTGGGCGGGGCACATGTAGGGGCCCTGTACATGCATGTGCGAGGGGATTTGGGGGCACGTGTCCACATGCGAGGGCATGCAAGCGGTGTGTGTGCGCATGCATGGGGGGCATGCAAGGGGGGCCATGCGTGGGGGTAGGGCACATGCTGGAGGCTGCGTACAGGGGCCCCGCAGGCACATTGCATTTTGGGGGTTTGGGCACTCAGTCCGGAAAAGGTTTATCATCACAGGTCTATGCAGTTCCTTTACAACAGGGGGATAAAGTCTTAGCAACTTTAAGATTTGTGGACTTCAACTCCCAGAATCCTCTAGCCAGAATGTTCATGACTGACTGGGGGAATTCTGGATGTTGAAGTCCACAAGTCTTAAAGTTGCAAAGCTTGGACAGCTATGCTTTAGTTTATAAGATAAAAGAAAGCCAAACAGGAGCAGGAGGAACGACAAGAGAATGTATTGTAATGATGTTCAGTTTGTTGCAGAGTATGTTTAATACATTAGATAGATACTGGCTGTATGATAAAGGTTTTGATCTTAGGTTAAGCACTTAATAAAGTTTCCATTATAGTGTTACTCTGAGTGTGTGGTGTGTGTAAAGTGGGGAGGGAGAGAGAAGATAGAGGAAGGAAATCTAACAAAAGTTAAAATACCTAAAAAGTTAAAAAGGAAAGAAAAAGGAAATTAAGAAGACGTATTGGTTTCTGACTCTCCCTCCCCCTTTTTAAATTCATTTCCTAATTTCCAGTATTTGTGGATATTCAAGGCCCCTTCAAAGCAATCTCATAAATCTCTCACTTACTGAGAGCCAATTTGCTGTAGTAGTTAAGGCACCAGGCCAGAACCTGGCAGACTGCAGTTTTAGTCCTGATTTAGGCACAGAACCAGTTGGATGATTTTGGGCCAGTCACTCTCTCTCAGTCCCTGGAAGCAGGCAATGGTAAACCACCTTGAAAAACCTGGCCAACAAAATCACAGAGCCCTATTCACATAGCTACCTGGAGTCAAAAATTGACTTGCAGAAAAAGGGAGGGAGGGAGGGAGGGAGGGAGGGAGGGGAAGGAAGGAAAGAAGGAAGGAAGGAAGGAAGGAAGGAAGGAAGGAAGGAAGGAAGGAAGGAAGGAAGGAAGGAAGGAAGGAAGGAAGGAAGGAAAGCAAAAGTATTGTGTATCATCCATGATAATTTTTCCCAAATCCTCCAGTCTTTTGAATAAATATCTAAGGCAAGTTTTCATTAAAATGAATCCAAACTGGAAGGAAGAGATCTATTCTCTGTCTGTGCTAGTTTGACCCAGCTGTATCTTCTTCCTTGCCCAGAGAGTTTCCCCAGGTAAATCAATGAACAGAGGGCTTCCTGGTGCTGCTTCTTTTTCCAAATTAGTCAACAGAGTAAAACAGTGTGCATGATGGAGACACCTAAGGCTTGATTTAACCTAGTCCACAACTGCACATTGGTGTTAATGCATGTATACCCTCAAAGGATTGATGAATAAGTGTAGGTTGCAGATGGTTGCAGATGGGCTGACATACATACTTCCCAAATCTCAATTACATGTTGTGTGGAGATGCATGCACTGCACACTGATGGTTGATCCGACTTGTTTCCTGCCATCTTCTATGTTTTCTTTTTTTTTAAAATACTTTATTGAATTTTCAAAGTTAAAAAGACAGAAGAAAAAGAAAAAAAAAGAAAAAAGAAAAAAGAAAAGAAAAGAAATAGAAAAAAAAACGAGTTTGCAAAAATTCTAGATATCGTTCTGTCTGATTTCTTGCCATATTTGTATAAGGGTTTCTCTAATTTTATGTTTATGGAAATAGGATTTCTTCTTATTTTTCAAGTCCCAGAGGTGAGCGTGCCACCCTTCTTGTAGGTCATGGCCTTCAATTGTTAAAATTCTCTTATTCCGTAGAGTAATCCATTCTTTGATCCAAATTAGTTTTGCTGCTTTTTGGTAGATTTCCCAGTCCGGGAGTCCAAATCCGCCCATTTTTCTTTTCCCTTGTAGGATTTTGAGTGAAATTCTCGATTTCTTTCCTTCCCAAATAAAATTCCTAACGTGTTTTTTCAAATCTTGGAAGAATTTTCTATCTAATTTTAAAGGGACATTTTGAAATAGAAATAAAATTTTTGGTAAAGTATTCATTTTAATTGCCGCTATTTTCCCTATCAAAGACAATTTTAGTTTTCCCCATCTCCTTAGTTCCTCCTGTATTTTATTCAGCAGTGGAACATAATTATCATCTTTTAACGATGAGTACCTCGCTGTGATCCAAATTCCTAGATACTTGACTTTTTTAGCTATTTGGAGGCCTAATAGATTTTCCAATTCTTTTTTTTGTACTTCCGTCATGTTTTTGGTTATTATTTTTGTTTTTTCCTTATTCAATTTTAGGCCAGCCACTTGGCCGTAATTTTGTATTTCTTGCAAAGCTTTTGGTCCTGATTCTAGCGGGTCTTCTGTAATAAGAGCTACATCATCCGCAAAGGCTTGTATTTTATAGATTTCCTTTCTAACCCTGAGCCCTTTAATTTCTTTGTTCGCTGTGATCTTTCTCAATAGTACTTCCAACGCCAGGATATATAGTAAGGGGGAAAGGGGGCATCCTTGCCTTACTCCTCTGTGGATCTGGAATGTCTGGGTCTTATCCCCGTTCATTAATATATTTGCTCTCTGCTTATGATAGATGTTCTGTATCATCTTTCTGAAGTTTGCCCCGAATCCCATTAAGTTGACTTGGTTTATCATAAAGCTCCAATTTAGGTTGTCGAAAGCCTTTTGGGCATCGACAAACACTAATGCTAGCTGTTTCTCTGGGTGTTGCTCGTAATATTCTATAGTGTTTAGTATTATTCTCAGGTTATCTCTGATTTGCCTCCCCGGGAGAAATCCATTTTGGTCGCTATGAATCCAGGGGTTTAGTATTTTTTTGACTCTCTCTGCTATAACACTCATGAACAATTTGTAATCCGAGTTCAGAAGGGAGATAGGTCTATAGTTTGTTATTTTTGGGGGGTCGGTTCCTTCTTTCCAGATAAGTGTTAGAAATGCTTCCCTCCAGGTGTCTGGGATTTTAGTGCCAATCAAAGTCTCATTGAATAGTTCTAGTAACTCTAAATTTAATGTTTCTTCCAATTTTACATAAAATTCTCCTGGTAGTCCATCTGGGCCTGGGGATTTATTTTTTTTAATTTTAGAGAGAGCTGTTTTTAGTTCTTCTACTGTAATTTTTCTATTCAGCATCTCTTTTTCTTCTTCTGTAATTTGGGGTAAGTCAGCGTCTATCAGGTATTGTTCTATTTTATTTGGTTCGATCTTTTCATCTTTATATAAGTTCTCATAGAATTCCCTCACCCTTTCTTGCTTATCCTCTTCCTTTGTTAATATATTACCTTTAGAATCTTCTAGTACTAATATCTGGTTTTTTTCTTTTTCTTTTTTTAATTTATAAGCAAGCCACCTTCCTGACTTGTTAGCATTTTCAAAACAATAATGTTTGGATCTTTTTATTTTTTGCGCCATCTCCTCTTGATCTAATATATTTATTCTGTGCCTTGTCATCAACCATTTTCGTTTGGTCGCCTCATCTCCCGGGCTTTGTTGTAATTCCTTTTCAATTTCTGTTAAAGTTTTAGTAAGACCCTCTCTCACCTTCCTTTCTTCTTTCTTTCTAAAAGCTGTGTATGAGATAACTAGCCCCCTCACATAGGCTTTCATAGTGTCCCAAATAATTTCTTTGGCCGTATCTTGTTTCTTGTTTTCTATAAAAAATTGTTTGATTTCTTTGTTTAGTTTTGCTAAAAACTCTTTATCATTTAACAAATTTGTCCTTAGGGTCCATCTCGATTGTTTTCTCTTATTAGTATGATACCAATTAATTTCCAAATGTTTGTGATCTGCCCAAGTATTTGTACATATATCAACTTTTTTTATTTCCAATCCTAGCTTCCTAGTGGTCCAAATCATGTCTATTCTGGACCAAGAGTTCTGCGGAATCGAATAATATGTATATTGTTTTTCTTTGGGATGTAATGTACGCCACATGTCTATTAGATTTATTTCCTCTATTAAATCAAAAAAACTTTTAGGTAGGGGGGATCTTTTGTTTTTCCTAGTTTTTGCGCTTTTATAGTCTTTGTTCGGATCTATAATTCCATTCATATCTCCTAATAAACAAATTTCATTTTGTGGCCATTTTGCGAGCTGTTCGTGTAATTTTTCAAAAAATTTCCCTTGTTTTTTGTTTGGGGCATATATCTCTACTAACAGCATTTTAGACATTCCTCTTATTATTTCAACTATAAGAATTCTCCCTTTTTCATCTTTATATTTGCATTCCGCCTCTATCCCTTTCTTTACGTAAATGACTACTCCCCTTTTCTTTTTTACGGCTAACGACACAAATACTTTACCAAATTTGGGATAATCTAAATGAAATGCTTCATCTTTTTTTATATGGACTTCCTGTAAACAGATTATATCGGGATTTTGTTTCGCTAATTTTGTCAATATTAATTTCCTCTTTTTGGGTTCATTTAAGCCATTTACGTTTAACGATAGAATTTTCATATTGTTCATTCCCGTCGTTGGTATCTAGTTCTTAGTTTTTGTTTGCCTTTAAGGTTACTGCCCTTACTGGTCTTGTTTTCTTCCCCTTTTCTTCTATATCTTCTTTTTTCTTTTCGTCTTCTATGTCTTCCCTTGTGCTCTGTTCTGGGGGTGTATCTTCCTCTGTATTGTCGTTTCTATCTCCTCCTTGCTAATTTGTTCCTCTTCACCTCCTCTTAGCTGATCAAGAAATTCTTGGGCCATACTTATACTATCAATTTTGATTTTTCTCCCCATCCATGATATTAGCATTCCTTCCGGCAAAAGCCAGCGGAATGTTATATTTCTCTTATTTAACTGAGACGTCAAAAATCTGTAATTTGTCCTCCTTTCCCTCACTCTTCTTGGAATCTGTTTGAGGACATTTATCTCTTTTCCTTCGTAGATAATTTGTTCTTCCCTTGCTATATTATAAAGAATGTCTCTCACCCGTTTCCTTGCGAATCGCACGTGGACCTCTCTTGGTAGCCTATTTCTTCTCACATAATTGGTCTGTACTCTGTAAACCTCATCAATTTCTTTGATTATTTCTTGTTTTTCCTGTTGGAGGGTTTCCGCGATCAGTTCAGCCATCTTATCTCCCAAGTTCTCTTCTTTTTCTTCCACGATATTCTGGAACCGAAGATAGAACGCAGCCCTATCCATCTCGAGTTGAATCAAGGAGTCCTCCGTTTCTTTATTCTGTGCCGAAAGGGTTTGATCTACAATATCCAATTTTTTCTCATTCTTTTCAATCCTTTGTTCTACTTTTTGTATTCTATTTTCGTTTTTAGCGATGGAGGTTTGAATCTCATTCATTTTCGTGTCCAGTGCGTGAATATCTGATTTTAGTTCCGAGTGGCTGTTTAATAGCTTTTCCTGCATTGCTAGCATGGTCTCCTGGATTGATAGCAGAGAGGACTGCACTGTTTACAAAGTTGGAGTGGTTGGGGGTTTATCTACTTTTTGAAGGCCTTCTAATGATTTCTGCATTGCCGGGGACGCCATTGACAGTGTTGGGTTGGATGGGATCTTTTTCCCTGTTTTTGCTATTGTGGAGGTCAAGCTTGCCATTTCCTTTAAGGTCAACTTTTGTTTCCTTAGTATTCTCTCAATATTCCTCCAGATAACCATCCAATAGCTCTTGCCACAGTATATTCAAGGGCTCTTCCTTAGGTCTTGTCTTTAATCTCTTTTAGTTTGTTTTCCTCTAAATTTTGTTCAGAAATAGATGATCGAGCTATTAGATATTTTGTCCAGATAGCTAAACAGATTTTTTATAATCAATATGATTTCGATGCTATTTAGTATCTAGTATAAAGTTCTAAATATATGTATTAATTATAATCAATTAGTTTTCTAAATAACTACAGTACGTTAAACAATTTACCTTCTTAAGTAGCTCTTAATTCGTTCTTAGTTAATTTCTAACTTGATTCCAGATGGGCTAATCTTCTATTAAATCAAAACAATCAAAGCAATTAATTATTATTAACGTAAATAGATAAATAAGTAAGAAATATCAAACAGCTATAATTCTGCTATAAGTTAAATAAGAGAGAGAATGGTAAAAGTATAGTAATAAGATAGTGGGTAATAATATATAATAGATATAATATATATACTAATATAAATTGCTAAATAGAATAGATATATGGTAGATAATAGATAATGGGTTAATATATGTACAAATATAATAACATAATAATATAATAGTATAATTTGATATAATTTTCAAGAGAGAGTCTCATTTACTAAGGTAGTTTGGCAGGGAGTAGATGGCAATTTACTGGTTAATGTCTTCTTTGGTGTTTCTCCGTGCTAGTCTGTCCCTGGAACAATGAGTCAGCAATTCCCGTTCTCTTCAAGAAGAGAGAAAAAAAAGGAGAGAGGCTCTGTAATGGCTGCACATCCAATCTCTAGATTTGTCCAAAGAAGCTCTTAATCCTCTGTCTACTCCACTTCAAATCGCTTTCTTTCTAATGCTCTCAACCTCAAGATCTCCGTTTCTCTCTTCTCTATTCCATTTGCATGTATCTCTCCGTCCCCTCGTCTCGTACTTCTCCTTCACCGGCTCGTTGGCTGTTCCGCTCCCCAATCGGCTCTTTATTTCAGGACGCCGCCTTTCTCTCCTCCGAGCACCTCTCCTCCGACTCCTCCGGCACCTTCAGTTGACAGCGATTTTACAGTAATAAGGGGAAAGGTATTCTACGTGCTAGCACTGCAATCTCCGATCTCCGTCGCTTCCTCTCTCGTTGTCGGCTACCGCGGCTTCAGGTCAGCCATTAACTGGCTGACTCGCTTGTGTTGGGTTGACAGAGCCGCCCAGTCGTTGCGCTCAGCGTTGCGATCCGCTTTCACGCTCCTCCGGCTCGCCCTCTCGTCCGCGGGGCTCTCCAGGCTCCACGCCCCCGAAAGGATCCCCAAAACACAGCGTTTAAAGGAGTTGGGGAGCAGCTGTCACTCTCCCAACGCCATGACACCGTGGATCGCCAACCGGAAGTCCCTATGTTTTCTATTATTTGTTATTTGAGCACCCCCTAGCCCAGGGGTGTCAAACTCAATTTCACTGGAGGCCACATCAGAGTTGTGTTTGACCTTGGGGGGCCCGGATGGGTGTGGCTAGCTTGACGTCACTTGTGTCAGGGGCGCCTGTGGTGGTCAAAGCGCTCTGCCAGCAAAAATAGGCTCCCAAGCTCTGTTTTCAGCTGCGACAGCCTGCAACCCTCTGCCAGAGAAAACAGGGCTCAGGAGGGCCGCCCGTGACCCTCGCGACCTCCATTTTCAGCTGCAATGGCCTCCTGCAACCCACTGCCAGTGAAAATGAAGCTCAGGAGGATGGTCCTCCTGAACTCTGTTTTCACTGGCAGAGGCCCCGCAAGCAGGTTCTTTGCTGTTTCCAGGGCAGCCCCGCAGGCCAAATCTAAGCACCCCGCAGGCCGGATCTGGCCCCCAGGCCTTGAGTTTGACACCCCTGCCCTAACCAAAATATTAATATTCGCAGTGGTATAAATGCAACAGCTATGCAATCATTTCTGAACAACAGACTCAGGCATTACCTGACGTGCAATAATACAGAAGTCTAACTCCTCCTTAAGAACAATGCACTTTGTGAATTAGCCCAGTAACTGCCAGTTTCTAAGTCTGGTCTGGTCTATTATAAACTAAGCTATTTCTCACTGCATTCTGATGTTTAAAGAAATATAAGGAACAATTTACCTGCAGGGGCCAGGCAGGAAATAAGTTAGGAGAGCAGATTCTTTTAATATATCTTAAGCCAAGGTTTTTAAGTATTTAAAAATGAACCAATGATAGAACTGATTCTAGATAATGTCCAGTAACCATTGGAGTGGTTCGCAGTTAGCGTAGCAGGTCCCCATCAGCTGCTAGGGAGCTATAATTTGTATTCACTGTAAATCCTGGACTATAGAACAAGTTACTATACAGCAATCAAGCCTAGTATTTTATGCCAAGCTATAAAATACAGTTGTCTAGTAGTTAATTCATGCAAGCTTAGCCTGGAGTAATTACCTGGGGTGCGTATATGTATATATTTGAGGAGAAACTCTTGGAAATAGGTTGTGAATAAAACTTTATTAGAAGGAAGGAAGCTAATTAAAAATAAGTGAGCTCTTGACTGCTATCTACTCTTTACAGCAGAGAATTTTTCAGGTAAGCAAAGAAGCAAATATCTTCCACATTTGGAATCTCTGGAGACTAATTATTTTCCCCAGTTAGGTTAATCAGAGATTTTTCACCTTTTGAGGGGATTAAGGGCATTATTTCTTGAAGGGTGGGAACATAGGAGTGATGCTCCCATATTTTGACATGGTGGGGAGCAGCAAGGATGATGTATGGTTCCTATGTATTCCCATCACGAAGCAGCTCACCCACACAAAGAGACTTTTGCCGTGAAATGTTGCTGTCATCCTTCTGCAAAGGTCTGACTGAAAATAGGAAAAAAGAATTTGTCTGTCACTGAGCTGTAGCTTACTTAAACTACAGCCAGAATCAAGCAAGTCAGGCAAAATATTCATGGTTTATTTGCCACGATTCTCCTTCATTCCCCTCCTGTTCTGGCTGTTCCTCCTTTGTGTCTCTACACAACGGTGAGGAGTTTAGATGGGGCCCCAAAACAATTGAAGGAATCATCACGAATCCACACAAACGTATTTCCAAATCATGCTTATGCACACTTGCAATCAGTAAAACACATAAGTCCTGGTTTCAGCTGTAGCTTACTATTTAAAAACAAGCTATGATTTAGTAATTCACCCCTATTTTCATGCCATCCGCCACAAATCATGCCACTGCTGAGTGCAGGTCAGGGGTGGGGTCTACTTACCTTTACTACTGGTTCGCAACAGGGCCATGTATGCAGAAACATCCTGATGACGTCAGGGTTGGTGGGCGGAGCCTCCTGCCAGTTTTACTACCGGTTGTATACAACCGGTCCAAACCGGGGGCAACCCACCACTGGTGCAGGTATGAGCCCAGTTAATAAATAACCCAGTTATTTATTGGCCACCAATATTATCACAAGGTAATCTGGGTGATTATTAACATTTATTTAAGCCTTGGACACACTGGGGTAGAATGAGGGTGTTTGGAGTTGGTTGTGGGACCATGCCAGGAAGATGACTGAAGAGCTGAGGGTTTTTTAAAATTTATTTTTATTTTATTTTATTTATATTTTCATAATTCTGTGATTATATTGTTGCTTTGAGCTACCCAGAGTTGTGCTTTAACATGGATGGACATACAAAAAACTAAATAATTGAAAACTACAATTGAATTCCCTTATGGCAGAAGGAAGGTTTGACGCAAAGGCTTATATTCTGAAGCTGTGTTTCAAAAGCTCATGCCTAGGTAGATACCATTTTTTTTCCTTCTGGGTTTCTGGATCCTTAATATCCAATAAGCATAGGATTCTTTGAGATTGTGTTCTTCTAAATAAGAAACAATGATTCAACCAGTTTGGATTACTTGACTGCACGGTCATTGTCAAGGCAACATTTATTTCGTCTTTATAGCTGATAATATACAAGACTTATTTTCTTCCTCTCTCAGAACTATGCAGAGGTTATAGGTCAAGCAAGATGGTGGCCACAAGAGTGTTATCAAAACTGGGCCTGTTTTTTTATGTGCAGCATATCATTTTTAAAAAGGTAGAGTTTCAATCACACCATTTTACCTTTTTTCATCATGTCTTGTGAGATGGAACTCACATGAGTATTATAATCCTAATGGCTAATAGACTATATGCCTAAAGAAAAGCACTGATATAAAATTGTTTCTAGTTTCGTTTGGAAGGTATTGTTGCATGTTTGAGTTCTCCCACTGTATTTCCCCTACAACTTCTTTTAAGTCATTTCTTTTCTTAAACCTTCCCTCTCCTTCCACTGGATGGCAGTAGAAACAGACTTGTCTTGCAAGCTTTCTGCATCTCTGTGTGATGCCTTCAGTCTCCCTGCTTTGAATCAGTCTGCCTTCCTGTTATGTTTGTCTACCCTTCCTGATAACAGCTTCTAAGCACAATTATGCAAAGCCTCCACAGTACAAAGACAAAAAAAATAAATAAATAGATAGATCGGATATATTTCACATCAATAATTTATAGTGTTTGTAGAGGAACAATTACTGTATTTTTCGGAGTATAAGACGCACCGGACTATAAGAGGCACCTACCTTTTTTGGTGAGGAAAACAAGAAAAAGAAATCTGCCTCTGCCTCCCAGCAATTTTGCCTCATTGCAGCAAACAGCAGAAAACAGTCTGCTTTACTTTCATTTTCGTTTTCAGCATAGCTTAATTAGCACAAGGGGGGGGGGAAATCTGCTCCAGCAATTTACCTCCTTGCAGCAAGCAGCAGAGGCCCCCGCAAAACAGCTGAGAGCAAAACAGCTGAGAGTTGGGAGGCCAAGCCAATCAACTTGTGCTAATTAGGCTGTGCTGAAGCTGAAAGGAGCTGTTTTTTCTTGCTGCTTGCTGCAAGGAGGTAACTACTGGGGGGCAGAGGCCAAAGGGTGAGGGCCAGTGGGTGGGCGGGACTACATTCGGTGTATAAGATGCACCTTAATTTTCACCTCCTTTTAGGGGGGGGGAAAGGTGCATCTTATACACCGAAAAATACGGTAGTTTAATTTTTTTTAATGATTGAGTTTAGAACAATTAATTGTTAAATAATCTCTCACTCTAGTAGTTAACCGGACTATAAATATATATCATTCAAATAACATGCAAAGATCTTGAGTTTTTGTTTACTTTTGAACAACATCAAAAGATTACACTACACAGAGGTGGGACAGTCCAGAAGAAATACTTAAGGGTAAGGAGAGGCACACATTTTAATGCAGCGGCCCCCAACCTTTTGGGCACCAGGGACAATTTCGTGGAGAGAGGTTTTTCCATGGACCCTAGGAGATATGGTTTCATGTGCTGCCTACATCCTGCAGATGAGTCCTTGCTTGTTTGCGCTACCCAGTTTCTTGCATGCCATGGACTGGTGCCAGTCCATGAACTGGGGGTTGGGGATCCCTGTTTTAGTCAAGGTCAAAGCACTCTGACAATCCCAATGCCATATAGTTCTGGACCATGCCTCTAGCTAAATGGACAGAGTTTTAATCAAACAATATCTGGAGTTCCAAGGCTGGGGAAAGCTGCTTTAAATGTCCTTATATCCCTTGTCCAAACAACATTTGTAGATAGGAATTATTTGGTTGAAAGGAACTTCTATAATAGTTCTTCTTTAGGGACCAGTGATGCTTCTTAGGAGAAGGAAATGATTCATTTATCCAAATTGCATTATACCTTATTCTGAGTTAGAGCAAGGTAATCAAATATGTTCTCTACACACCTCCAACAGTTCTATATGCATGTTTCTTCTTCTTCTTCCATTATATCCATGTCCTTATTTCACTGCTAGATAAAAGTTCATGCTCTTTTCTTAACATTTGCCCAAAGCAATCCTATTGGAGAGGCCATGAAAGAAGAAATGGCCCAAGATCATCCAACGAACTTTGTGGCTGAGTGACGATTGACACTTGGGTCTTCTTGATCAAAGGCCATCTGCAATAGATGTCTTTTTTTTCCCCCACTGCAGCTCTTGACATTGGTTTATTCTTTGGCCAAGTTTATGATGACTGGTCATATCTATCTACCTCTAATGCAGCTAAGCTGTGAGAAAAAACAGAGCTACTCTCACATATCAGCCATTGTTAAGATAACCCAAGAGCTCACATGAGCTAGCGAGATGGGATTGCTGTCACGTAGGCAATGAGGAGAGCCTGTTTCTTCACGGAGAGGGTCCTAATAATTTTCCACTTCTGTGAGGGTGATCTTTTAACCTAATCTGCTCTCTTGACGATGTCCTAGTTTAGTACAACTGAGGGGCAATGGCAAACAGATGCCACAGGGTAAAGCTGAAAGTTATTCACTGCAATGTTAAGCAAAGGAAAACCAGGAACTTGAGAATTTATGAAGTCTTAATCTCAAATTTTAATAATTGCATTTAAGAGACTTCCAACATGTTCTGATTTGGCAAGTTTATCCAAAGCTGTTAAACAGATGCCAAGTGGAGCTTCATGTATACAGATTGCTGGATATAATCAATAAGGATTTCCTGTTGTCACCAAGTTCTGCCTATGAACGTTAAGATATAGGCAAAAACACCAAAATTTGTGATCTGCAATAACACAGTCCAGGGGTAAATTTGTCATTATGAAGGCTGCTTATAAGTCACCCGTAGAGAAACGGTAATGAGAACAAAAGAAGGTGTAGATTTGAATATAGTCCAGGGACTAAAAAGCATGTTTTAAAAACACTACAGGTCATGCTCGACTTACAACAGTTCATTTAGTGACCGTTCAAATGGCACTGAATAAAGTGAGTTACGGCCATTTTTCACAGTTACATTTGCAGCTTCCTCACAATCACAATCAACATTCAGATGCTTGGCAACAGTCTCACATTTATGAGAATTGCAGTATCTGGGGTCATGTGAGCATCGTTTGCGATCTCCTGACAAACAAAGTCAATGGGGAAGCCAAGTTCACTTAACAACCAGGTTATTAACAACTTAATAACTTCAGTGATTTACTTAACAACTGTTGCAAGAAATGTCGTAAATTGGGTCAAAACTCACTTAACAAAACTTCACTTTACAATAGAAATTTTATTTATTTACTGTTTGTTTGTTTGTCAAACATGTACGAGAAAACAGGCATAAGTATAAACATAGACATGAACACAAGAAATGAGTATGAATAAATGGGGACGGTAGGGCAAGGATGGTAGGCATGCTGGTGCGCTTCATGCATGCCCCCTTAGGAATGGGGTGAGGTCCACGGTAGACAGTTTAAGGTTAATGTTTTGGGGATTTGAGGATGTAACAACAGAGTCAGGTATTGACCAGGGGTAAAATCCAGCAGATTCTGACAGGTTCTGGAGAACTGGTAGCGGAAATTTTCAGTAGTTCGGAGAACTGGCAAATACCACCTTTGGCTGGCCTCAGAGTGGGGTGGGAATGGGGATTTTGCAGTATCCTTCCCCTACCATGCCCAACTAGCCACGCCCACCAAGCCACACCAGGCCCACCAAGCCACGCCCACAGAACCAGTAGTAAAAAAAATTGGATTTCACCACTGGCATTGACTACTCCATTCAATCAGACATTGAACACTCTGTTGTTTGGGCTCAGTTGTAGTTGTAAGTCGAGGACTACCTATATTGTGAAAGAGTGAACTCACCACCCAGAGTTAATAGGTATTTTTTTTCCCTCTTGGGATCCAGTCCACCCCAGGGGCTGCCTGGGGAGGAAGGTTAAAACAGTTCCACCCTCTCCTTAATTAAAATTAATCAGCCTGGCCATTACTTAGCATTCTGGGGAAATAAATCCATTAACCTGGGGAGCAGCAAATTTAGAGAAAGTTGGAGTAGAGCATGGTCTTATGATTGCCCTTCACACACAGCACTAACCACTAGGGAGTATAAATTTAGAACAGTGGTCACTTGACAATGTAATCCAGGGATTAAGAGCAGTGACTCATACACATTTTTTCTTCATTAAAGGGCCCAGCCATGATATTGGTCTTTATGATTGCATCCATTGCCAACTCCATTCACAGGCCACATACAATATATCCCTCATTGATGCACTCCACCCTTTTTTGCAGCTATGAGATAACATCAGAGTTACCCAATTCACTCATTACTTTTATTCCTACGAACTGGTCATAAATAGGATGAATCTGTTCAGAACAAACACCGAACAAAGCCATAGAAGGGAAGTGGTTATTTTGCAGCACCAAAACAACATCAAGGATACAGAATAGTCATCAAATTAAGTGCCAATACTTAGGTAACTGTGGGCCTCTGTTTTTGATGAATTCTATTAGAGGCTAACCTTTCCGGCTTTGAGATTTGCGCAAGGCTTCAAATCCATAGACCTTGTGAAACCAAGCTCTTTAGCCCTTCAGTCTTCGACAAGTGATCACATTAAAAAACACAACTGAAGTGGAGACAGAACTGTTTATTGTGTGGCACTTGCCTTTTGAAATAATATCCCCCTGAGATTTGGATGGCCCCAAACCTGTTACGACTTCAATAAGGCCTTGAACCAGACTCTTCCCCTCCCCATTGCCCCAGAGCAGTGGTGAAATCCTGCCAGTTCTGTCCAGCTTGCACAAACTGGTAGCGGCAGTAAGTGGTTCGGCGAACCGGTAGTGGTGGCAGCGCGAGGCTCTGCCCACCCGGCTGGACATTGTTTCTTCCTGGTTTTCACCGGGAACCGGAAGTAACCCGTTTTGACCCTCTGTACATGCACAGAGGGTCAAAAATCAGATGTAATGATGGTGCGCGCACTTCCGAACCGGTAGGGAAGGTAAGTAGATTTCACCCCTGCCCCAGCGTATCGGACTTGAAACATTTGGGGAATATGGATATGATTATGGTTTGACCTCAGTGGTATTGTTTTTTATTTGTATTTTGTTCCTGATTTAAAATTTGTGTCAGTGACTCAGAATTGCAGTCTAGGCAGCCAGATAAATCATCTAAGTAAGTAAATTTTTACTTTTTCATAATCTCATATTATGGCTGTATGCCGATCAATTATTTAGGATGACTACAGTATTTTAAACTGATGAACTAGCAATATGCATGATGATGATGATCCATCAATTCAGTGTCAACTTTAAATGACCACATAAATAGATTTTCTTCAGGATGATTGTCCTCCATATGATCCTTTAGGTTTTCCAATAGTGCACCCATCATCCACCTCACTGCTGGGTTTTTTTTAGCTCGTCTTTTCTTTCCAGCATCAGGGAATTCTCAAGACAGCCAGATCTTCTTACAATGTATTGAACATGTGAAATTTCCCCTCAATCATCATGAGACAGCAGACAACAACGTTATAAATAACCCAATCCTGATGTTTTTAAGATATATTGGAAGTATAATTCCCAGAATTCCCAACAGAAAAAGCCAACAGCCATGCTGATTAGAAATTCAGGAAGGTGTAGTTCCAGCATACAGTATCTGAGTGGAAAGCAGGTTGTTGATTCTTCATCAAGAGACACTCAATTCTCCACTGGCTCTTGAGGGCTGGGCATGGAGAGCTGTCAAGGTGACAACTGCAACCTTGCAGTTGAAATCACCATCTTGACTTTTGTGATTTCCCCTCAGGACTCCCTTGCTCCCTCGGGAACATCCTTCACCTACACTTTTTACTTCAGTTTTGATACACTGGGCACAGCATCTCATTTCCTCAATGGACTCAACCTGCTATAAGCCTCCATATCTATTGCATGCTACATTTACTTGCCACACAGAAAAGTCTGGTGTTCCCAGAATGGAACTGATCGCTAATCTTTCATCTCAAACTCCTGCTTTACATATGGTTACTGCCAAAACAGTAACAACTTTGTATTCTATAGAGGGGAAAGGGAAGTGATTTTGGAATGGGGCATTTTTTTGATCCTACGTTCCTAACCCTCCTCAACCTCCCTCACCTCTTGGAAGACAGCAAAGAGAAGGCCATTAAATCCCTCCAGCCCAACTGAGCTAATACATTTATGAATGAATTTCGTATCTTATTTATTTATCAAAAGATTAAGTAGTAACTGGGAGTGAGTGGGAGATTTGGAATTGAATAGTAGTATGTGGGCAGGATTTTAACTCTTCTATCTTTCCCTGCTGGAAAGTTTAATATTCTAACAGCCCCATGTTTTATATAATTATATAAAAGTTTTATAATTATATAAAAATGTGTATAATTATATAAATTATATAAAATTTATATTATATATAAAATTATATATAAATTATATATAAAAATTATACAAAAATTTATATAATTATATAAAAGGGACGTGGTGAGCTTGTCAATCAGAAGGTCGGCAGTTCAGCGGTTCAAATCCCTAGTGCCACATAACGGGGTGAGCTCCCGTTACTTGTCCCAGCTTCTGCCAACCTAGTAGTTCAAAAGCACGTAAAAAAATGCAAGTAGAAAAATAGGGACCACCTTTGCTGGGAAGGTAACAGCGTTCCGTGTGCCTCTGGCATTTAGTCATGCCAGCCCCATGACCATCGAGATGTCTTCAGACAGCGCTGGCTCTTCGGCTTTGAAACGGAGATGAGCACTGCCCCCTAGAGTTGGGAACAACTAGCACATATGTGCGAAGGGAACCTTTACTTTTACCTATAAAAGTTGCAGCTATTTATTTATAGAATTGCTTGGATCACATTTTGCCAATTGTCAGTGGACAATTCTAAAGCTAACAAGTACTATGAAAATCATACAAGCTGGTCATATATTCAGGTCCTATGAGTATTTGAGTACTTCTATCCCAGCTAGACAAACAGTAGTTCCAGGTCTATGTGGCTGTTCCAAATTTAGAGGTAGGAAAAACCCCAAAACTACCTTCAACCAAGCATAGCACAATTTTAAAAACAAATAAAATATTAAGGCTCTCCTCAAGCTCAGAAGGGGAAAACATTGAAACTTCTGGCCCCATAGACAGGTGTGATCCAGCCAGACTCCCTTTCTGGTCTTCATTTATCCAAAAATTGTCAGATGGCCTGAAAAAAATTAGCCTAAAATAACATAATGTTTATTCAGCCTTGGGCTTGCTAGTAGGAGTACCAAAGAATTGACTAACCAGCTGCCAATCTCCATATTATACAACAAGAAATCCAGAAGCAAACTGCCTTTAATAATATAAAGTAGTCTTAATATCATTTCTATACACAGCTACTACTCAGCTAAGACTGACATGAGCATCTGCTGCTGATGCAGAATTTAGCTCACTCACAATCCCGGTCCTGCTTCCATGGCAGCAGTTGTCCTTTTGTGCCAAGAACAGTATTATATTGGACAAATCATAGTGAGCATTTATGTAACGCACCGTTTCTCTAGCAACTCAAGAAACACATACAACCTAGGATGGAGGTAAAACCCTATCATGTCTCAGCAGTCATAGAAAACTAGAATAATCAACTATACTTTGAACAAATGTGGTGATCAAAGGTAAACTATAAAACCTAACTAATGTATACTGTTCCAGAATGAAAGAATTCAGAGAGATTTTAATACCTTCCCTTCCCAGCAAGCAAGTAACTTGCATATATGGGAGGCCCTGGTTAGTATTGCTGAGTGTGGGATGGAGTAAAGAACTGTGAGATTGGCTGGGAAACTGTCACAGAATGGTTAAAGCCGGATCTGGAATTTTCAGTGAAATGGACAAAGTTAATTTTCTTTTGGGATATTGTATCAGATTTACCGAAAAAACATAAATTCCAATTCAATATTCCTATTCCAGCTTCAGTTTGGGGAGATTTTATGAATCTACTTACTACTAACCAGGGCCTCCCATATATGCAAGTTGCTGATGCTCTAACCTTTGAAAACCTTCCTCTCTGGCCTCCAGGGTCAATAAAAGAACTCAAATGTATTACTCAACTGCTGAAATCTAATAAAACACCTGGAGAAGAAGTTCTACCCCCAGAATTCTTTAAGACATATATTGATTGGTGGACCCCATTGTTAGCAGGGCTTTTTTCCCATCTATATAAATAAGTTGCTGTTATGATTCCCATATATAAAAAGGGGAGACAAAGCTGACCCCCAAAATTATAGACCAATAAGGCTCATTGGAATTGAGGCTAAAATACATGCAAAACATATTTTGAGCAAAATAGAAGACTGGGTTAAGAAGTCCCTTAATGGAGTAACAAGCTCAATTTAGACAAGAACATTCCACAATAGACAATTGTTTTATTTTACACATAACAAAACAACTAACTAATGGCCATAAACTGTTTACCACCTTTATAGATTTCAATACAGCTATTGATTCTATAAACAGAAACATTTTGTGAAATAAACTGGCAAATTTAAACTTGTTGATTAAGACCCTCTACTCAAACATCCATTTGAAAGTCTGTATTGTGTAAATGCTTTTCTAACTAAGAATATGCCTATCTATAATTGTGTTGGAGAGGTCTGTATTCTAGCCCCAGTGCTTTTTAATCAGTATTAAGTATCTGGGGGTGCAGATAACTAACAATCTGAACTGGTTTCTCCACACATCATCCTTAGTGAAGTGTGCAAACCAGTGTCTGCATTTCCTGCATTGGATGAAGAGAGCACACCTGTCTCCTTCTGCCCTGGCCACTTTTTACAGAGGTACAATTGAGAGCATTTTAACAAACTGCATCACTGTTTGCCTTCATAGTAGTAGTGTCTCAGATAGAAAGTCCATACAGAGAGTGGTAAGGACAGCCAAGAAGATTATAGGAAGCTCGCTTCCTGTTGTTCAGGATACTGCTTATAAGCACTATGTGCTTAGAGCTCAAAACAATGTTATGGACCTCACACCACTTCACCAGTGGTGGGTTGCCCCCGGTTCGCACCGGTTCTATAGAACCGGTAGTAAAATTGGCGGGAGGCTCCACCCACTGACCCTGATGTCATTCCACATGTGCAGAAGAGCGAGAGAGCGAGTGAAGTGAGCACATGTGTGTGGCCCCGCTGAGAACTGGTAGTAAAGGTAAGTAGAACTCACTCCTGCACTTCACGGTGTGTTTTGGTTTGCTCCCCTTTGGAGGAGGTTTCGAAGTATTTCTAGCAGGACTACAAGATTCTGTAACAGCTTTGTTCCCTATGTCATCTTGTCTGGTAAAATTGCAAGATTCATTTTTCTTGCCATGTACATGTATACATCTGAAGTAGACTGTTGTTTCTCCGTGTCATATAATATATGTGGGTAATGCATAATTTTGTATTTATTTATTTATTTTGTCATGTTTATGTAATGTATATTAGAGGTGGTGACCCTTTGAGAGCTGTATGCAATGAAATTTCATTTTAATATATGTGTCAGGTTCTGGAATGGCGCAGTGAAATAAGATTCCAAACAACTAAGGACTTCGGTGTAGAGAGTTCTTTACATTGCGCTCCAGCACGATCCGACAATCACCCGTGGAAAGTGAAGTATTGTTAGTGCTATCGCGCAGTGTGTTCCCCGCCGCCGTTTTAAGCCTTCTGCTTCCACCCCGTGACTCCACCCTGCAGCTCCACCGCATCACGAGTTCTGCTCACATCCCCAGCTAGCCGCTATTACTATTCAGAGTTTGTTTCACTCGGCTCATCACCCACGTCGAGGACTGGTTCCCTGCAGGAGGAAGCCCCAACATCAGCTGTTTGTGGGGGTTTGGGGATGAAACCACAGAGTCAGGTAGTGCATTTCAGGCACTGACCACTGTTGCTGAAGTCGTATTTTCTGCACTCGAGTTTGGAGCGGTTTACCATACGTTTGTATTTATTGTGCGCTCGTGTATTATTGTGGTTGAAACTGAAGTTATGAAATTATGTTATGGGTCACCTGATGGATCACTTCTACAGACTCCATAAACCACAATTTGAAAGTCAGTGATTTATGGATTTCCTAGCTTTTGATTTTTTGTAGTTTTAACTTGGCCCTAGCCAGTAGAAATACCTATATGCCTTCTCACCCCACCCCCACCCCTTCGTTTGTATTGGTGAGAGGAAAATCTTGTACAATATACAGAGCAATAATCAGGTAGGACTTTCCATTCAAGTCAATTTAAATAGCAAGTTATGCTATATCCAGTGGTGGGATTCAAGTAATTTAACAACCGGTTCTCTGCCCTAATGATTTCTTCCAATAACCAGTTTGCCAAACTGATCAGAAAGTTAACAGCCGGTTCTCCCAAAGTGATGCGAACCGGCTGAATCCCACCACAGGCTATATCCCAGTCATAAACTAGAAACCTTATCTTCATTCACCTTCCTGAATAACTTTTTCACTTTTCCTGTTTCTGAATACTAATATATCATCGTAGAGCCAGTCGTGAACTAGGCAATATGTAAAGAGTACATGCAGCTGTTTTTATTACACATAATTAATATTTTATTAAGAAGTGCTGAAGATCAAAAGGAACTGCAGTTGATAATCCAAGCCACACATGAAGTTGGCAAGCTTTCCGTCACACTTAAAGCGGCAGCAGCAGCATAGAATTGTTTTTAGACAAAGGGATGTGTTTCATCTTTGAGCAGTATCAGAATCCTACTCATAGAAAAGCAGGCAACTTTTAATTAAAATTTAATACAATTTTAATTCCATTAATTACATACAGAACAGTGGAGCAGATGATTATCCATCCCAAGGCAGATCTCATTTAAATCAGTGACTCATGAATACCGCATGGCATCGGCTCCCCAATTTTTCCCTCCCTATTTGTCTGTCATCAGAACCTGGCTGTAGGTGGTGATTCTGAGGACCATTCCACTGAACTAAAAAGTGGTGTAATGATTACATATCCAGTTCTATCCCCTCCATCTTTCTAGCTCTTTAAACCTCCCTCTTGACCTCATTAGATATCCTACGAATGTATTGGTTTTATTCCCTTACGTCTCAGCCTTAGCAGACGTTAGAGATTTTGAACAACATACCTTGCTTGCCACCTTCAAGTGTAGCATTAACATGATTCAATTTATTCAAGCTATTTTCCTGTGCTGATATGAAAATATTCTCCTAAAATGAGAATCTTCTCAATGGTGACATCTTCTTTCATTACTAGCCCTGAAACCCAAGTTCCTTGTATTTGCTGGCCATATCATTCCGGAACAGCTCCAAGGCTTTTCTCATTGCCTCTTGACCATCAGCCCCAAATTCTGCAGAATGTTTTTCAGCAATGACACCAATGATGATTTCAGATATAAACTATAGAAGAAGAATTGATGGTGGCATAGAGAAATAAGGGCAGGGATAAGAAAAAAGGGTTGGGGGGGAAAGAGACAGAAAGTGAGAGTGTGCTAAAAATGTCAAATAAATGTCAAACATCAAAGCAGCAAACATGATAGCTTTACGTTAACTTTGGTCAGGACAAGAAACGAGAAAATATACCGGTAAATAATATATATTTAACATTTTTCTCTTAACATGTACGTGTCTCAGACCTAAGGTAAGCCAAAAGTTGGCTCATCCATATTTCTACTGGTGGGACAGAGGTACAAGGTTCTCTAGATATTGCAGCATTACAGCTCTTTTACTCTTGGCTATCAGAGTGAAGGATGTTCTAAATTACAATTCCCAACAGATATGAAAGATGCTGGGAATTGTAGTCAACTGACAATTGAAGCGATGCATATTGTAACCTCATGCATTCTTTGTGGTTGAATGAAATGATCTCTAAAGAGGTTCAGTAGATTGGAAGGCTTTGCTTCAATGATCAATAGCCATCCATGTTTACTGGTGGTCCAGGGCCACCAGTAAAAGAAAAAGTTATTTCTTTTTCATGGGAAAGAATGAAGAAATATGCATTTCTTTCTACTGCATGCCCTGTGATAAGGGTGATATTATTGCAGCTTCACAGCCTCTTCTTGGTTGCCAAGAACAGAATATCCTTTCCCCAGGACAATTAATGTACCCTGTTGGTATTATTACATAATTGAATTAATGGACTAATACATGCACTAATAATATTATTACTCTTGAGTTAAGAAGTTGTGGCATAATTCGTATTTAAGATAGCATATAGTATCTCGCATTACTATCACTAGGGAATTCTGGAAGTTGAAGTCCAGCATTTTCATTTGCTAAGATTGAGAAACACTGATGTAAACTGAAGCTTGAAACAATTCAATCAGAATAGAGCTGGAAGGGACCTTGGAGGTCTTCTAGTCCAACCCTCTGTTCAAGCAGAAAACCCTATTCTACTCCAGACAAGTGACTGTCTTAAAAACCTCCAGTGATGAAGCACCTACAACTTCTGACAGCAAACTGTTCCATTGGTTAATTGTCCTCACTGTTAGGAAGTTTCTCCTTAGTTCCAGATTGCTTCTCTCCCTGATTAGTTTCCATCCATTGTTTCTTGTCCTGCCTTTGGGTGCTTTGCAAAATAAATTGACCCCTTCCTTTTTGTGGCAATCTCTCAAATACTGGAATACTGCTATCATGCCACCCCTAGTTAAAACATTCCTTTATTCAGACCCTGGGGTTGAAGTTGAGCTGTAATTTTACTGGCACAGATCCCTGGCATTCATGAAACATTCTGCTTTAAACCTGCTCCTTTGGAACTTCTTGGGTATTTGAAAATTTGCAAAGCTAGAAGAAATTTGTTTATTATTTGTACCAGGTACTCAAACACTTTAAAAATGTTTTTTCAAGCAGAATAATAGATTTATATCTTCTTCCTTTCTCTGTAGTGGAAATAATATAGGAAATAGTACTCACACTTCTGCAACATTTTTCTCCTTAACTAAAATTGTGATTTATTTCATGCTTGAAGCTTTGTAAAATAAATCATCTGCCTGAGCCATACATTCCTCCTCTTTCTGATCTTTCTTTCTAATCTGGCAGCTAAGAAGAACATACTGAACCTTGTCAAATAAAAATAAAAATAAAGGTTTTCATATTTTATTATCTTTTGGAACAAGTTTCCAAAAGATTGCAAACCTTCCTATTATGTTTTACACGGCCGTGTATGGGAAAGAAACGTAGGAGTAAGTATTCACTACATTTTAGCACTTTTATGGTGATTTTAAATGTGCATTTTAGGTTTACACATATATTAATATTTTACATAGTCTATTGAAAAGAAACAAGAAGCTGGGCTTCCAACGTGAGTCATCTCACACTTCTGCGAATTAGCAGAGACAACTACTGTGAAGAACGAAAGACTGGCAAGTAGACCGGTCCTTTAAATCTCCCCAGAGAGCAAGAGATCAGGAGATAGCTCAAGAGTGCCCTGTATTACAACTCCTCACATAAATCAGCGGTCTCCCACAGGTTTGAGCACCAGGAGCCAAAAGAGATGACAAAGGGATGACATCTTTGTTCTCAGCAGCGGCAGAGCCTTTCATAAGGAGGCTAAGCCAACCAAACTCCCTTCCTAATCACATTCAGAAATGTCAGTTTAGCCATTTTATAGATATTGCAGATCTTCAAAATGGAAAATTTGATGCTTGGTAAGTTTTACCTTCTGTGGATTTAAGAAATAATACAGCAAAAGGCTAAAAAAAAATGTTATTAATTTAAGAAAGTTTAAAATGGATTTGAAGACCAGAGAGATTTGGTATTTGGTTATTTTGACTCTAAAAATCAGTATACAATTGAATAATATATCCATTAGAAACAACTGAAATAGAACTAAATCAGGGGTGAAATGTAAAATTTGTTACTACCGGTTCTGTGGGCGTGGCTTGGTGGGGTGGGGGGGAGGTTAATGTGACTGGGTGGGCCTGGCCAACTTTTTTTTTTTAACTTTTCAAAGCATTTTTTCTAATGCTTTGAAAAGCCTCTGCCGATCAGGCAACTCAGTTGGGATCATCAGAGACTTTTCAAAGCAATTTTTTTACCACCTCTTCGGCCAAGAGGTTGCAGGAAAAAAATGCTTTGAAAAGCCTCTGACAATCCCGGCTGAGCCACCCGATCATCAGAGGCTTTTTTTTTTAACTTTTAAAAGCATTTTTTCATTGGAAGAGGTTGTAGAAAAAATGCTTTTAAAAGTAAAAAAACCCCCAGCCTCTGAAGATCCCGTGGCTCAGCTGGGCATGGGAGGGGCAGGGATTTTTGCTACCGGTTCTCTGAACCACCCACCACCATCGCTACCAGATCGGGCGATCCAGTCCAAACAGGGAGCATTTCACCCCTGAACTAAATCCATATTAGGAACTGAGGCTTGATGAAGTTTAATAAGGGAATTAAATGATCAAACAGAAAAGATTTAAAATGGCTAGGTTGACTATAATATTGTCTTATCTTAAGGAATTTCAAACATTGATTGAAATAATCCAGGTAGTTATCGATTTACAACAATTTGTTTAGTGACTATTCAAAGTTACAATGGCACTGAAAAAAGTAACTTACGACCAGTTTTCACACTTGTGACTATTGCAGCATCCCCATGGTCATGTGATTGACTCTCGAATGCTTGACAACTGGTTCCTATTTATGATGGTTGCGGTGTCCCAGGGTCACATGACTTTGGCAACCTTCTGACAAGTCAAGTCAAGTCAACCGGGAAGCCAGATTCACTTAACAACCATGTTACTAATTTAACAACTGCAGTGATGCACTTCACAAATGTGGCAAGAAAAGTTGTAAAATGGAACAAAACTCACTTAACAAATTTCTCACTTAGCAACATAAACTCCGGGCTCAAGTGGTCGTAAGTCGAGTACTACCTGTAACTATTGTCTCCAAAAGGATACAGATTTCAATGGATAAACTTTTAGAAGATAATGATAAAAACTTTTTTTAAAAAAAACTTTTACCTGATGTGAAGTTTGAAGCAGCAGTGAAATCTAAAATTTTTTACTACCGGTTCTGTGGGCATGGCTTGGTGGGGGGGTGGGGGTAATGTGACTGGGTGGGCGTGGCCATTTTTCTTTTTTTTTTACTTTTAAAACCATTTCTTCTACAACCTCTTCGGTGAAGAGGTTGTAAAAAAATGCTTTTAAAAGGCTCTGACGATCCCAGCTGAGTTGCCTGATAGGCAGAGGCTTTTTTTCTTTTAAATGCCTCTGACGATCCAAGCTGAGTTGCCTGATCATTCGAGGCATTTAAAAGAAAAAAAGTCTCTGTTTGGATCATCAGAGGCATTTAAAAGAAATTAAGGGTTTTTTTCTTTTAAAAGCCTTTGACAATCCCAGCTGAGCCGCACGATCATCAGAGGCTTTTTTTTTAACTTTTAAAAACATTTTTTCAGCCGAAGAGGTTGTAGAAAAAATGCTTTTAAAAGTTTTTTAAAAAACCTCTAATGATTGTGCAGCTCAGCTGGGCATGGGGGCAGGGCAGGGATTTTTGCTACCGGTTCTCCGAACCACCTGCCTCTATCGCTACTGGATCAGGTGATCCGGTCCGAACCAGGAGCATTTCACCCCTGGTTTGAAGGCATGGAGGAAAACAAAATTGAGATTACCAAAATAGGAATACAAAAGACTAATTAAGGACATGGAACATCTCCAACAAGACATCCCAGACAATGTTTCCTTCTGAGGCTTATGAAGTAAGCTGGTGAAAACTTTGAAGACGCCTTCTAAATGCCAAAGAGTAACAAAAGATCAAGGCCCGTGATGCCTTAGGGATGATTTAAAGGTCAAGATTGTGCCAAGCAGAAAGGCGAAATATAAAGTTGGACTGTTTAACCATGGATAAACTATTTTATATATTCACTATTGAACTGCATCTTTCAAGTAGTGCCATCCTATATTTATTTATTCACTTGTTAGATTTATTTTTTAAAAGTTTTTTATTTTGAAAACATTAAAAACTAGACACAAACACACAACTGCTATATACATATCACTTTTCCCTACAGCTACTTCGAAGTGATCCTTTCTTAGTATTTCCATCTATTCACACATATTTTAACTTTATCTTATTCAACAATTTATTTTCCATCATTCTTTCTTTCGTCTAGATTGTACTTTGATCTTCAACATTTTTTTCTCCCCTTTCTCCTTTATTCCTCTTTCTCATTTTTCCTATTCTCCAACCATTTATACCACCTACACCACACTTTGTAATATTCTGTATCCTCTTTCTCCTTGATTTCTTTTGTTAATTTGTCCATCTCTGCGCACGCTGATTTTCCTAATTAAATCTTCTTCTGATGGTAAGTTTTCCTTCTTCCAATTTTGCGCATAGACTATGCGGACTGCTGTCAATATATGTAATATTAAATAATAGATTTCCTTAGTATAGTTTTCTATGGAAATCTCTAGTAGAAACTGCTCAGGTTCTCCTTTTATTGAATTCTGAATTATTTTCTCTATCCACTTTTTAACTTTCGCCTGTTAGATTTCACTTGTTAGATTTCAATCCTGTTTTTTTCCCCCCCACTAGCAAAGGGCAATCTATTTCTCCCTCCAAAATTGAGCTTCTATGGTTTATAATGGCCTTGAACTCAGGTCCCCTTGATTATAATCCAATACTTAACAGTAATCGTTATGCCATGCTAACTGAACCCTCAATAATGTACATTGAGCTGATTTATTCAAATGGGGTTTGCTTCCCTGTGCAACAAATTAGAACTACTGTTAAACCAGAATGGACATTAATCTGCTCTTCAGCTACTAGAAACTACAGCTGTGTATCCCTTCCTTTCTCTTTTTTTCATTTTTGCTTTTATTAATCAAAGGATAGCAAATTCAATCAAATAAGAGGGGCTGCACTGAGGGATCCTTGGTGCTTTCTGACTTGGTTGTTTTCTTGCAGGCGTTGTATTACCCCTACTAAGTAACATCATCAGGGTAATGACCAGCACTGATAATATTACTTAGTTTGGTTAATGAAACGTCTGCAAGAAAACAAACAAGCACAGAGAGCACCAAGAATCCCTCAATTCAATCCTGAGCTACAAATATTCTCCTTTAGGGACTGCATTGTCCAGTTTCTACTTGGGTAATACATTGTTGGCATTTATTTGGCAACAACAACTGGCACAATATGATCTTCTGATGATTTCTCAACAAATTAAATATTAATTTTATCTTCCTAGGGCAAGACTTCACTGTATGGGCAGCCACTACTAAGTTAGATGGTGTGGCAGCTGGCTTGATATATTTACTTCTCTTTCTGTTTAGAACATAGAATATGGGACCTTGGAGGTCTTCTAGTCCAACTCCCTGTTCTAGCTGGACTAGCATCAATGGTCAAAAAGTCTAATTTCAAATAAGGCACAGATTCTTTGTCTTAATAGTAAACCTGGACCTTCAACATTTTAAAAAGTAAAGTACTTTTTGACTCCTATTGACTTTATAGATATGTTTGTATAGTGTTCTTGAATGGCAATGATGCAGAAACTATTTATCACTGCCTTCTTCTTGGACTTCCCAATCTAAACTGGGATTTTCTGGAGCTGCTCCATTTAGTAGTTAACTCAGTAGGAGCTTGTTTTGGGGAGGTCAAAAAGATGCTGTCAGACCTGTAATGTCATCGCCTGATGAAAAATAAATAAACTTTCCCTTGAAAGAGTATTTTTGTCAACACTATGCTTCTAAATTGCCCTTTTATTTCACCAAAACTTCCGATATCCATTCTAAAATTTAGCAAGCAGGCCTACATATTATTATTATTATTATTATTATTATTATTATTATTATTATTTATTAGGTTTTTATACCGCCCTTCTCCTTTCGGGCTCAAGGCGGTGAACAGCCAAATAAAACATTTGTACACAAAAGTTAAAATAGTTTTAAAAATAATTACATGAAATTTGGCCCATAATTTAAAACATTTCAATTTAAAAATCAGGATCATGCTCAGAATACAAATCTTTCCTTTTCTGCTTAATAATTAGCTCTTTGGGTATACATAACTGCACCACCGTCATCGTCATGTACATACTTACTTCTAAATATTTGACTGGAATTTTATGCTTGTTGGCATGAGTCTGTGCCAGTGGTGCCAGTTCTGCTTCGTGGGACCCTTTCCGTTTCAGAATTTTACCCAAAGCACTGAGGACAGTGGTTCCATGTTTCTTTACTTCTTCTGAGTTCTTCATCTCATCCAGAGTCTTGAAATTTTTGAATTTGACAAAGCGCTCTTGAGTCTCAGGGTGGTTCTGGAACATCCTGTCAATTATATAGAGAAACTCATGAAGAAGCAAGTCAGTGATGCTGAGTCCTCAATCACCTATAGCCACCTATATCAGTTAAGCCTACAAACTCATTTTAGATACTCATATAGACCCTGTTTACATAAGTTTCTTAAGTGGTATAGTAAATTGATGAATTATGAGTTGCCCTTTCACTGGATCCTTAGAGAGTGGGATTTCCATTTTTAGAAACTCATTCATAGTTATGTGACTCTCCCTGCAACCTATTTCACCCCTTGAGTATTAAAAAAAGAAATGCTCACCTTTCGTTTCAGACTTCAACAAACATCAAAAAAGAGCAGCTGCGTAGATTCGAAAGGCAATTTCAATAGGATTAATTAATTAATTAATTAATTAAAGCTATAATGTTAGGCGTGCTTGAGACTATCAAACTCAATAGCGGTGGTCATGCTTAAATATGTTAGATTACATAGATACGTATTCACTCTGTTGCCACTTGGAAAAAAATACTATAGTCAGAGTTTATTGTTTAGGGTGTTGAAGTATTGAAGTCTGGAGATCACTCAGATTAGGGAAAAGTGCCCTACATATTGTACCATATTGTATCATGCTAATAATTTTTACATAGCCTCGTGTATCTGTCTTCTATTTTTCTCTTTCCAGTATTTCTTATTATTAAAATGATATAATGATCTCCTAGGCAGATAGTTAGCTGCATTGTCACTATAGCTAAGCCATCTTATAAATAATATTTAAATATCTAAATTTCAGATATTAACTTTTTATGGCTCAGTGGGTGACCAAAGATTAGGAAAGAGACGGAAATGAGAAATCAACAAACGAAAAGCAGCTAAGCAAGTTGATAGTCTAATGGAATGTTGATATGGGTCAACCATGTACAACGACATGGCCAAATTTAGAGCTGGTGAAAGATCAGATAAGTTTGATGATTTGGGATACATCCATCAACGGAAAAGACAAACATATTCCATATCCTATTCTATTCTCCCTGTCTTCTGCTACTTAAGCCAGACAGTAGAAAACACACAGGCCTGGTATTATCTTCAGTGACCTTTTTTGTACTATTCCCCACTGCTACCAATTTCCTCCAACTGTCATTGCCATTGCCCAAATATTGTCTATCTGCACTGCTCCTACTGTTCCAAATTATACAGAAGATGGTGTGTGAAGATGAATCTTCTTTCATGAACCTATTCATGAATCTGACAGTGAGGCCAGCTGAGCAGAGGTGTGCCTTGCAAATATTGAAAATCATGGCTATGCACACTCCAAACTGATCACAAGCCAGTTTCAAAGTGCAACTATTTCTTTTCCAAGCCTTCCTCTGTTAGCATTTTGTATGCTTCCTAGGTTCCTTTCATCCCCATCATTTACTACCTTCCTTATTTTTGACCCCCAACATCTATCCAGGTTTCCCGACAGATGGAGAAGATCAATGGTAGGTTGCTACCAGTTTGCCCCGGATCAGGCGAACCAGTAGTGACGGCGGCGGGAGGCTCTGCCCACCCACCCGGACGTCTCTCCGCATGCACAGAAGCACAGAGCGCGCACACATCCACGAGCGAATCAGTAGTGGCCAAAATTGAAACCCACTACTGGAGAAGATACAGAACTGAATTCTAGTGTTTTATTTGGGGAAAAAGAGGAGGTATGGTTGTTAGCATAATCCTAACATTGTTAACATTTGTTAATTTATGCTAACGGCATTTTGAAATATATATTTTTCTTTAGATGGGGCACCCTGATTTTTGTTTCATTGCATTGTCCAGAGAATAATCATGTTAACTGGGCATTTGTTACTTATTTGTTAGTTTTCCCACCTTACCTATAATAGGTGATGCACAAATCAGCCAAGCACCATTTGGCAGGAACTCAAAAGAAAAGGCAATATAAAATGTGGCTCTAGAGGCACAAGATGCATAGAACTATGTTAGCATAGTTCGATGCCCACTCAAGGATGGATGGGCAGCACTTTAAATCAGCAAGGAGAAAAAGCACCCTTTCTGTTGTTATTATTATTAATAATCATTCACTCAGCCACAGATTAAACTCCTTTGGAAGGCTTTTCCCCCCCCCAAGGGCTTATCTAATAAAGAAGTCAATGAAAATTGAGGACAACAAAATTAAAATAGTCTCCAGCTTATCAGCAAGTTTTCATCTCTTTCTCTTCTATAATGTTTAGTTCTGAACATCATGCAAGCAGCTCCTTAAAGCGCCACCATGCCAGCTTCTTGGGAATGTTGCTGCTCAGATTTCCATTCCTAATTTCTGCTTACCTGATGATAACTTCCTGTCCGTGCAAAGAGAGATCTGGTTCCACTTTGTCCCAGATGTCCATGACCTTCTGCCATTCCTGCTCGGTGAGTCCCATAATATTACAACAGCAGAAATAATGAAAAGCTTTTTAGCTAAAGAGATACAGACAGCCTGGGGGGTTCTTCCTTGAGTGAAGGTTGAACAGAGAGACCTGTTGGTTTAATAAGCTGACTATAGATTGACACCTATCACTTGACAACTCCACGTTAGGTCACTCTGGTCAAACTCTCTCTTAGTGGAAAGCTATTTTGAGTCCGGTGCTATTGTGGCAGACCCAGATGAAATAATTTCTGACTATGGTATCGGACTGGCACAGGTCCTAAGTCCCACAGAAAGGACACTGCCAAGCATCAGTGCCAGGAATTTGGTATTCAGCACCCATCCCAAGAACAGAGAAGATGTTCCAATTTTTCATTTTATCTTTGGCAGCCAAAAAACACATGGCAAGGGAGATCAGTGATCAATAGCACTATGGAACGCATAATAAACTGAATCCCTCCACAACACTCAGCCCCACCATTTTCTGAGCCTGACCTGCATCTTAAGTAGACCACGGTGAATAAGGGGGAGGAAAATACAGATAATTTTTTAAAAAACATTAGGAGTAGCTGAAAATAGTTCCTTCAGAAGGAAGGAAGGTGACTAGGGAGGGAATGTAATTAGATACTCCCATCTCCCAGGGCTGAAAAAAATGTGCAGACCCTTTCTCCTGGACCGGTTCCCTTAATTAAAATTAAAAATCACATTACTCTTGGACCTCCAGGTTAGATGTGGAATCTAACCTTCAGAGTGACAGAATCAAGGGGTCCCATCTCATGTTAATCAACAGACTCCAATTCAGTTTTATGCTCAGTTATGTCTGACCTTATTCACTTTCAGCCAATGCCCTAGAGCAGGGGTCTCCAACCTTGGCAACTTTAAGACTTGTGGACTTCAACTCTCAGAGTTGAAATCCACAAGTCTTAAAGTTGCCAAGGTTGGAGACCCCTGCCCTAGAGTTTAGAACAGGGGTGGGTTCTAAATTTTTTTACTACCGGTTCTGTGGGCGTGGCTTATTTTGTGGGCATGGCTTGATGGTCATGTGACAATTATTTAGGATTTAGCAGAGGTACTGGTCTACCAGGCTTATAACTGCTTGCAGAGCTGTACCAATCTACCCATTTATTTTTTGCAGGCACTGGTCTACCCATTTATTTTTGCAGGCACTGATCTGCTCATGTATTTTTAAAGGCACCAGTCTACTCATTTGTTTTCTTTTAACACTGATCATCTGTAGGGCAGCCCTTTGAAGCCCCTTAGCAAGAGTTTAAAGAGTTTTTTTTCCCTCTAGCCATCAGCTGGGACTCAGGAGGCAATAGATTAGGGGTGGGGCTAAATAAAAGGTAAGAATAACGTGGGGGTTGGGGGGGCACGGAGGGGTGGGGGGGGCAGAACCAGTTCGGTGACATCATATCGTCACCACTACCTGTTCAGGAGAACCGGGCCAAACCAGGAGGAACCCACCACTGGTTTAGAAGACACATTAAGCGGAAAAGTTGCCATCTTACCTTTTGTCACATATATCTTATTAACATGGCTTATGTTATTGCTCAGACTGGGAGAATCTGCTATCTGGGGTTTATAGAAACTGGGATTTAAAACTTACAATAACTGCAGATAGCGGAATCAATAAACTGAAAATGGCAACTACGCCAGATTCAAAACCACAGGATGTTGTTGTGAGTGTTCATTCATTGAGGTGAAGGGTGCTTTGCTTTATGCTTACTTCACATACATTGTTTTTCATACTAATCCACCAAATCTCACCTCTTTTAAAACAAGATGATGGAAAACCAGTAGACAATTATCCCAAAGCTGTCTGCAGGCGGAATGGGACAACTCACTGCAGCTGGGTTGCCACTGCCAGGTTGCTGCTGCTGGGTTGCCACTGTCGGCTCACCCAGGGCAACTCACTGCAGGACAAATCATCACAGGAGAATACCAAATGTAAGGAGAACCTCCTTCTCCTTCTCCTTCTCCTCCTCTTTCTTCTCCCTCCTAGATCCTGCTTATCTTCCCCCAGTCCCACCAATACCCATTGAACTCTGTGGCAGAAATTTCTGTGCATGGAAAAGTGTGTAACTCTCTCCCAAGTGATCTCTTTTTCTGGTCAGGGAAAAGTCCTTCTTCCTCACCCCCCTTTGTTCTCATGATTCCCCCCCCCCTAGTCTGAGCTGCGGAGGAGGAAGAGGAGGAAGAGGAGGTTCCACTCACCTCCAGCATTCTCCCATTATTATTACATATGTAACTAATAAAAGAAATTGTCCCACAGTGAGGTGCCCTGCATTGAGGAAGGAGTGAGGCAAACGGGGCGAGCCAATGGTGGCGAGTTGTCCTAGACTCGCCTTCAGGGTATGATCAAAAAATCAAGATGGCAGCCATAATGCTGGGTTTGAAGCTTTGCCCATTTTAATAGGCCACAGTGTTGCCATCTTGCCATTTTGACCACTTAGACACCCCTGATACTCCTATGTATTTGGATGTTTCCGAGGTTTCATGTCTCTAACGCGCTTCTAGAGCCAAAATCTACTTTTATCCCTCTCCCGTTACAGCCTTGTTATTTGTTGGCGTTGTGTACCCTCAAAGAATTGTTTACAATATAACCTCTAGTCAAACCCCCTTGGAGTTGAAAAGCAAACTGTGTACCTGATATGGTGCTAGTTCTTTCACTAATCTTTTCAATGTGTACCTGGTATTGGGGTCAACTATTATGGGAATTTGAACAATTGAACTCCACCATTCCAAGAGCATATTTCCAAAATCTAGTGGCAAACCAACAAATTTTTATGTGCCTTTATTCCCAAGGACTAAAATAAGTGTATCATTTTAAAAAAACTTGAAAACTTCAATTCCACCCTCCTGAAAAGTTTCTTTTTCGGGAGATGAATTCAAACACCAGCCTCCCCAGTTAATATCATTGTGATATATCCTGTGCAGTGGTGGGTTTCAAAAATTTTTACTACCGGTTCTGTAGATGTGGCATGGCTTGATGGGCGTGGCTTATGGGTGTGGCAGGGGAAGGTTACTGAAAAATCCCCATTTCCTCCCGATCAGCTGGGACTTGGGAGGCAGAGAATAGATGGGGGTGGGGCCAGTCAGAATTTTTACAACCGGTTCTCCGAACTTCTCAAAATTTCTGCTACCAGTTCTCCAGAACTAGTCAGAACCTGCTGAAACCCACCTCTGATCCTGTGCAACCCTACCTCATAAAAAAGACAAAAACGTGCTGCCTAGTAACACAAGAATGTATCAACTATTATTCTAGTGCTACTACACCCAGCCTTGGATCTCTTGTACATAAGCAGTGCCATCTAGTGGTTGTAAAGGAAAAGAACAGCAAATGAAGCTTTATCATGTTCATTGCAAAATTATTCAGGAATAATTTATGACCCTATTATAATGTTGTGCCATGTAATGTGATGAAAGGAGATGGATCTTTTTTTCATCTGCTTCTATGGGCTAAGAAGGGCAAAGTTGTCTCAATTTTCAGAAAGTCAACAAGAAGAAGGTGGCAGGTGGACTAATTAACATTTGATTAACAGGATCGGAATTGCTATCACCTTGAACCTCAATTACCCATGAGCAAAATGTATGCATGTCAAATGAGATGGGGGTGTGGAGACCTTCACCCAGGTTAGTACACACAGGGAGCAATTAAAAGTAAATGGTAGCTATTTTTACTACTCTGATTTAACCGCATTAAGCCTTCTAAACTTATTCATAAAGGTGATAAGATTTCTGTTATTACAGGGCCAGCCTGCACAAAGGAACTTTCGGCTACTGTGACACCTATTTGCATGAATTACCGGTACCCAGTAGTTATTAGGACTGCTGCATATTTTCTATTGTCTGAACTCAGCGCTGAAGTCTACCACCTTTAAAGGGTGCCCTGTCTAGTGCGGGGTTGGGGGAATAGTTAAATAAAATGGATAAGCTTTTCTGAGGTTGACACCAATTTTGCTTCTTTTTCTTAAAAAAATGTTCCTCTTAAAGAGCCCTAGAGGTTCTAAAAGTGGGCTAGAAATAAGCAAATAAGTGTAGCTAAATCCACACTACTTATTACAGAATTCCTACACATTTTCCTAAGGGGGCTACATACTATAAATAAAAATAACCAGAGATTTGTGGCTCAGAGAAGCTCTCCAAACTCCCAAGATTCCTCTACATTAGCCACACTGGCTGGGGCAACTGGGAACAGTGATGGGTTGCCCCCGGTTCGCACTGGTTCTATAGAACCGGTAGTAAAACCGGTGGGAGGCTCTACCCACCATCCCCGACGCCACCGAAATGCTTCTGCACATGCGCAGAAGAGAGCACTCACGCGAGCAAAGCAAGCATGCAGCCCTGTTGCAAACCGGTAGTAAAGTAAGTAGAACCCACCCCTGATTGGGAGCTGTAGTCCTGCAATCCTTAGGTATTTTTTAACCAATTGGAATTTGAGAGTTCTGTGTTGAGAAGGACAGCAAAGAACAAATGAGATGACACAATGGGCTTGTTTGTTGCTTGAGCAAACCTGGAATCTCTTTACAAACCAGCTTCTATTCCCTGTTTTAGTCATTCATCAGAAATTCCAGCCACTCCCAGAGAAGCTTCTCAATGCATTTTAGAGGGTCACCATCTAGGCACGTTAGAAAGGTAAGCATTCAAATTTTGATTGATCCTTTTCATTTTGACAAACTAGATGTCAATAAAGAAATATGGAGTTTATTTTTATTTTCTAAATGTAAAATAAGAAAACAGTACCCAAAATTATCAGGGCTCTGACTCTGAGTGAAGGAAGGGGGTTTAGATTTTAAAAAATTAAAACAAGGGAAGTAATCATGTAATTCTTTTCTATTGAGAAGTAAATTTTTACAAGCTCTGCAGGGCTGACTCATAAATAAATGTATTCCAGATTGTTAACCTACCGTAAGTAACAGAGAAATGGGGGACAATGTAAGTGTGTAAGAGTTTGAGTAGCCTGTAAAGCTCTAGTAAACATTATAGTCATTTAACAGTCTTGATCTTAGTAGACTGAAAACAAAACAAAACAAAAAATATACAGACTCTCTGAACAAAGAATATCATACATTTATAATCTTAAAATAGTGAGTCGGAAGGGACCTTAAAATATCAATTTTTTGCAAGTACATGAATTTATTTCTTATAACAAATTTTCCCCATTTAAATGCCTTCAATGAAATAGAGTCAGCCAGATGTTTAAACTGGATTTGGCAATTTTATGGACCTGGAATAGACAGATTTTTTTGATGGTGCTACAGGTATCATCACCGGATGTAAGCTGTTCCAGGTAAAGCTGCCTTAGGCAGTTGACTGCTGCTGATTTTGTCAATGCAGATGGTATTCAAGTGGTGCTCCAGTTGTTTTGGGATTGCATCCAAAGTGCCTATTATTATTGGTACTCCCCTTGTCCTCTTTTTGCCACAGCCATTCTATTTTTATCTGCAGGTCTTTTTATTTTGTGATTTTTATCCAGTTCTTTCTCTTCTATTCTGCTGTCTCCAGGCACTGCCACATCCACCATCCAAACTTTTTGAACTTTCTTATAGACCCGTGATGGCAAACCAATGGCATGTGTGCCGGAAGTAGCACACAGAGCCATCTCTCTGAGAACCCATTGCTCTTCTGGGTTCTGGCACACCAGCCAGCTGATCTTTGCGTGTGCAGGAGCATCAGAAACCGGAAGAGCAGCCGCCTGGCGCACATGTGCGTCCCAAGCATCTGCTCTTCTAGTTTCCAGCACGCACACACGCACCAGCCAGCTGGTCTTTACATGTGCATGTGTGGCAGAAACCGGAAGACCAGGTGACCGGTGTGCATGCGCGTGCCAGAAACTGGAAGAGCAGCCGCCCTGCGTGCCCGCACTCGCCCAGCCGTTTCAGCACTCAGTGCCGAAAAGGTTCTTCCACACTGTTATAGACAGTTCTAAAGTCCAGAATGTTATGTGACAAGTGCTTATCTGTTGGAATTTTGAAGTTCCAGAGTACTTTAGCTTCTATTCTATGTTTTCTATTACTTTGTCTACTTTGTTCTTATGTCAGACAAATAGTATTTCTTAAAGATCTTTTAATACACCATTGGTTCTAAACTGTCATGTAGGTCACCATGTCAATATTTGAGTCCCAAAAGAGAAGTGAATGAGTATACTCCAAACGGATTGCAAGAACATTGCTGCTTGCTTTGGAGATATTCCAAATCTCCTCTTGAAGGCAACAAACATTTATCCAGCTCTTGCTTAGAAATGCACCATTCAATAGAAGGTGAGGCTAGATGTGAAATTTGACATGAGACTCCTGATAAAAAAATGACAGTTCTGCAATATGGTCTCGTTCTCTCTGCATTATTAGGCTACTTTTTTCCCTCCATCATTACTTGCCCGTGACATGGGTAGCTTTGGCTATTGTCTGTTGTAACATCTATTTGTATTAATTATCCAGTAGTTATTAGGACTGCTATACATATTCTATTGCCTGAACTTAACACTGAAGCAAATTGGCTGCACTGATTAATAAGTAGATTTGGCTCTATTGTCATGATAACTCATGATGATTAATAAGTCTAAGTCAAAAACTCCAAACATTTTTTGGAAAAAGACATAGCAGACATGCATGTTTTTTTACATGGTACGCCAATAGAGTAAGTGAATATCTTTCCTTAATTGGGGGTAGCCTTTTCTGAGGCTGGGTGATCAGGGTAGGAGCTCACTTAGAGCAATAGTACATATGAACTCACTATTAAAATTAGTAAATTATTGTCATCTATTATCAAGGTGTACAAAGCTAAAGTTATATTTGTACCTTTATATGAGGATAAAGTATGGGGTTTAAAACTTGTCGAGTCACTTGAGTACACTGGGCACAGATAACAGCTGCTGCCGTTAGAATGAATTGAGAATATATCTATTTTGTAGACATGCAAAAATTAGGGGGTATAATTATTGGTGGGATATTATTTATCTAAAAATTGTACCGGAGACTGAAAATATAGCACATATTTGAGTGCCATATTTTATGTCTGGTAAGGACACAAATATTACTTTTAAATTGTCCTCCTTTTTGAATGAAACAGAGCAATTGAGGACCACATATGTAGATCTGATTGGGCTAAATCTAAGACTGAAAAGCATATCCGAGTTTAGTATTTTTAGATATTTTTCATGGATAGTTTTATTCAATTTTTTGTATTATGATATGGCTAAACATAAACTGTTGCTGCTATTGTAAAACATATACTGTATGTAGGAGATAATGCAATATAATTACATTTGTGCAAGCTTCCCTCTTGGAGAAAATGGCCATGATGATTAAAAAGTGAATAACCATTAAATTCATGACAATTTAACCAATAAGGCTTTTACTGCACTGCAATTTTCTGCATTCCATTTCTTTTCCAGTGATCAAATGTTAGAAGAATTTGAGAAGAATTTTCAAGATGGTTCTGTTGACAATGGCCTCAGAAGAAAATCAGATTTATGCAGGTGAGCTTTTAGAGTCATAATTTTAAGAAATGCACAGAATGGAATGGAACGGAATGGAATGGAACGGAACGGAACGGAACGGAACGGAACGGAACGGAACTGAACTGAACTGAACTGAACTGAACTGAACTGAATAGTACAGAACAGAACAGAACAGAACAGAACAGAATAGAATTATTAGCCAAGTGTGATTGGACACAAGGAATTTGTCTCCTCATTTGATTTAAATGGGAAAATCCATTGTTGAATGTATGATATCACCTATTTAATTTCAGCTACTGACTAAGAGTTGGGGAAAATATCAGGTTTTTCCTGACATTCTGTAGAAGGCAAACAGAGGGATATATGCCAAACTAAACAGCTGGAAAAGAAATATAGTGTATACATTCCTTAGTCCAAACTAAAACCAAACATGTTTCAAGAGCTAACTCTTAAAATGATAAAAATAGCGTCTTTATAAGCATCCATTAAAAAAAAATGCAAATCATCCATTGTCAGTCACACTTTAATAATTATGAAACAGTAAGGTCAAATTAACACTGATATCCCCGAACAACAAATCTGGGCAGTTCATCATTAGCCCATTGATAAGAATTCTGGGAGAAATTTACCCATGCAATAGAGGGGACACACACCAGCAAAATTCCTAATTTTTCACTAGTGCCCAACTTCACTAACAAGTCATCCCATCTGGTTATTTAGTTACCAACAGAGCCTCACAGAATATCAGTGCCACCTCCCTTTCCCTGCCATTGCAAATTTCATATTAAAGAACCCGTTTATCCCCATCCAGCCAAGACTTGTTAGTTTCAACACCAGACTATGAAGGAGACGATCCTATTAACAAGGTTAGCTAATAGGCTAGCAATTACAGACTCAATAGGTCCTTTCAACAATCTTTCGGTCATTTCTTCTTAACTGCCTTTTTCTTCTATCCAACCTTCTTACTCTGTCACAGTCTTTTAATTCGCCTAAAAGGCCTTATTTTAGTTTTCACTTAGTTTTCCTTCACTTCGTTTTCTAACTCCTAGCTTCAAAGTAACACATACTTTCCCCTTTGTCCCTCCCCCCCCATGACTCTCTTTCAAGGTCCAGTCAATTTTTCCTTTTCCATTTCTCCTCCATTCATTTGTCCAGATGTTTCTATTTGCCACTTTCCAAACTACATGTTCAACACAGGGGTGGGTTCTACTTACCTTTATTACTGGTTCACAACGGGATCGCGTGCGTGCGTTTGCTTTGCTTGCGTATGCACCTTGCTTCTGCACATGCGCAGATCGCTTCTGATGACATCAGGGTCAGTGGGCGGAGCCTCCCACCGGTTTTACTACCTGTTCTATAGAACCGGTCCAAACTGGGGGCAACCCACCACTGGTTCAACAATATAATGGCCGTCATATTAACTGTCGTAGCTTTTTGTTTCTTTAGCTAAGCCTACCTAAAACCAAGGATCTGTATGTTTTTATCCCAGGTATTTCATGTGGGTGGATTAATCATGGTGATGGAAATGTTTTTGCCATGCTCAGTGGCCCTCTTGTCATTGTTGATTCATATCCCTACACCTATCTTGAGAATTCATGGCTGAGCCAAGTTTAAAACATTGCAAACTCCAAGCATTATTGTAAACCTTTGTATCCTCTTATCAAGAATTAAGACAACAAGGTGTATAACAAGATGTTTGTTTTGTCCCAATTTAGAATTAGAGAACGATGGCATACTGGAAGTCACAGAGATTATGGTAGACAAACCAAACTGTGAACAGCAGCTAGGCCTACAAAATACAATTGAATTTGCAAGGTAACCAAGATAAGACTTCTTAAATAATCATTCTTCTTGCTATTGTTCAAGGTGTTAATCATGGGCCACACTGATAGAACAGAAATAACTACATTTAATAGAAATAACTACACAATGAGATAAACTTTGACTATTCCCAGCCATGAAATGGAGAGGAGATTTCCAGCATCTAAATTAAGAAGCAGTCTTGCCTACATTTATCGCTCTAAACAATAGCTTCTTTTGGTCAAGTAGCCATTATTGGAAAGAGAATGAAACAGAGGCAGAGTTTACTTTTCACACTACAGGATTTGCTATTACATAAAGTTATATTAGATGTAGATCCATCTTTCAGTCTAGTATTGAAATTGTGTAGACAATTATAATTAGGTGTGTAACAATTTTTGTATCCCATTTTATTGGGATGCCTTCTCCAATCTGATACCCTGCAGTAGTTTTACTAGATTTTACAATGCCAGTCAGCCAAGGAATTCTTGGAGATATCATTCAGGCATTATAGAAGACACAGGCCACTCTACAAATGATTTCAATTTCTCTCATTCTAGGTTTTTTTAAAAAATTTGATTTATATGCTGCCCTTCTCCGGAGACTCAGGGCGTTTACAATGCATTAAGCAATAGCCTTCATACTTTTGTATATTTTATACAAAGTCAGCTTATTGCCCCCACAAACTGGGTCCTCATTTTACCTACCTTAGAAAGGATGGAAGGCTGAGTCAACCTTGAGCCTGGTGGGATTTGAACTTGTAGTAATTGCAGGCAGCTGATGTTAATAACAGTTAATAACACTGCTTTAGTCTGCTGAGCCACCAGAGCTCCTGTTATTGATTCAATCACCACAACAATTCAAATAACTTTCAGATTTTTCTCCATAAGAGCTTTTTTAATTTATTTGTCTGCAATTTTAGAACTAATTAGACTCAATTAAACTAGTTGTTTTAAAATTTGCCATAAAGGTGTGGGGCAAAGTATGTCATTTGCTGTTTCTTTCAAATATTGTAAGTATAATGGATCCCATCCACTGAAATGAAGAAAAGGAAGGATTTATTGTATTTATGTATTTATTCTCTAAGCAAGTTTCCTAGGAAAATGGACTCCATTGTTCCTTGACAACTTGCAAACTCAGTTTCAATGTGCAGAAACAGTATTATCTAGCAACTTACAAATTAAAAAAAAACTTCTGAAACTAATAATGAGTTTAAATATCTTATGCCATTGCCATACTATAGATTTAGTTATTTATGAAACTTGTATGCAGCCTATTTTGCCAAAGGCAACTCTAGGTGGCTTATGATATTGAATTAAATGAAGAGCATAAAACATTAAAACAATAAATAAGGTTATAAAATTGATATACAAATTTGTTCCCAACCCTATTGCCTGCTTAGTCTGCTGTATAGTCTTCACTGCTGATGGGCAATTTCTGGGACCCATTCAAGGGAGTCAGAGTACTTTATCTTGAAATAGACTACCCTTCAAATATAAGACATCTTCAGATCTTCTAACTTCCCTATAAGTCACCTCTGCAAGTCCTACAGCAAAACCTGATCTAAAGCATATTTCTGGGTTTGGATAAGTGGCTCAAAATTATTTCAGTTTCTATATTTTTGAGGGTTGTAGCCAAAGACAAATGCTCAGCTTCATCATCTTTTTCCTGCAGGTACAGTGTTTCTTTGAATGTTTGAGTGCACAGAAGACAATATTCAGTTACTTTCTCTCTCTCTCTCTCCTCCCTTTCAATTTGGTCCAAAGGCCTCAAAAATGTAATCAGCAAAACCTCTTCATGTGGGTTTTGGAGAAAGGCCATACTTCTTGATAGTACCCAGAACCTATATCACCTTTTGTGCTTATTACCTTCTCATATGTACTTTGACCTATTATATTGTTAACCAGAAAGAATTATAGAATCAATTTCTGATCAACTAAGAATATATGCATGTTATATGCAGAACAGAAAAAATAGCAATCAGGAGAAAGATGCTGCTGATCTATAAATGTTATTTAAAAATAAACTTGATCCTTGTTGACCGCCATTCCAAGAGGGGGGAAAAAAATAAAAGAAAACCATCTTTTGCTATAGCAGCAGCAAGTATTTTCTTGTGCTTTTTCCCCCCCAACTAAAATCAGCTATGTGGCTTTAACTTTTCTTTGAAATGCTATTAGTGGGGGTTTAGTGAATATAACAATTTTGCCAGCATGTCCTTCCTTATTATATCCCTGAATACAGACTGTTTACTCATGGATCTGCCTGAGAGATTCCAAACGCCACCATTTTTTCCTCTATCATACTTCTTTCAAGGAACAGAAGCTATAGAGGGAGGGTGGATGAATGTTAACAGTCTTAGCAAGAAAGAGAAGTTGAGTCACACCAACCAATTCAACAACAATCACTGCCATAGGAGTCTTTTAGAAAAATATGCATTATGGATGTACTGTTCTCAGTGATCTTAAAGGGGGGGAGGGTGGAAGGAGGCAAGGAGAGGGGAATAAAGCATGTAATTATTGCTATTGCATTTAGAATGATTACCTTTAATAGAGCAGCAGGAACACATCTCATTTTAATAATCAAACAAAACAGCTGACAATCATTCTTTTCAGACATATACATAAAAGAGAACAGCTGTGTATGCTCTGAAAATGGCTCAGAAGAAACGCTATGGGATGTTGTACATATGTGGCAAATCATGAATGTGACACTTTAAAACAAACGCATCTGTTCATGACATAGCAGCTTTAACAATTCCAACTACAAAGTTGTAGAAAGTTTGCAAGAGCTAGCCAGAATTCTATGCAGGCACTTCAATTTGGCACTGTTCCAAGTGAATATATAACATTTACTATCCATTTGCTGTGCATCTTAATTTTGACTGCCCCCAAATTAGCTGCTTTTCCCCTGGAGCACAGCCATTAATTTCCACTAATAGAAAATGTACATTAAAGAACCGCCAAAGGGAAGGTTTAAGCGGTAAACAGATAATGGCTGCACGTAAATGACTGTTATGATTTTTTTTTTAAAAAAAAAGCATGCCTCAAATCTTCCAGTTTGTTCTGCAGGCAAAGAAAGAGACTGACATTCTGCAACAGGAATTTCAATTGGTTAGTCAAACAAATAGTAAGATACTTAACCTCAGAGGTTTAAAAAAATAGTCACCTATTTCTTACACGCGTCAACTTTAATAAATAAATGTTGGAAAGAAAGAAAGCTGCAGCATTTAGTCTGGGTCAGTCACCAGGAGCAGAGATTTTGTCTTCTGAGCTTTTGGAATTATGCTAAAGCCCATCTTTAGGGAACTTCTCTCTAGCAGAGTGTTCTGAACAGCACTCAGACTGGATCCTGCAACATTATCCTGGGACACCTATAATTCGCCTTCATTTGTGAGAAGGAAAACTACTTGCATCAATACATAAGTGTAATGGGTAGATTAGTGTAATGTATTAATCCATTTTCTAATACAGTCTACTGACATGTGGATTAAAATGTATGCAAGAATGTATAAAAAGGGACCTATCCAAAACAGGGGTGTCAAACTCACAACAACACATTGTCGTCACATGACGTATCACAACTTTCTCCCCCTTTGCTAAACTGGGGGTAGGCGTGGCCAGCGCGTGACCATCCAGCCTGCGGACACCCCGATCCAAAAGATTAAACTTGCCCAACTAAATGGCAAGCGCCATTTAGTTCACAGAATTTTGGAAAATCAATGATTGAAGAGATTAAGAAGACACAGGTGATTATAATCAAGAAGTTTAATTTAAAGATTTTAAAGCAGATTTTAGAGGATACCCTACCCTACTTAGAATCTCAATATCAGCTGATTAATTTCCCTGTATATAGCTTTGAATTTTGACTTATTTCTTTATTCATTTATTAAATTTGTATAGCTGCTCATCTCAATGACTCTGGGAGGCTTACAATTCAGCAATTAAAAAAAATATGTTACAATTAAGACACAAACATTTAAGACAATAAAAACATCCCAAATAAATATACATAGCAGCCAAGATAGTTGGCCAATTAGCAATATAACCAGGAAATGGGATCCTTGACTTATTCAGCACTCCAGGAACTACTCTGGGAACCTAGCCAGGTTTTTAGGGTCTTACAAAAAGCTTCTGACCTCCAAAAAGAGAATATTCCATAGAGCAAGATTCACTGCAGAATCTAGTCCCCACCAGCTGACAGGATCTGCAGCAGGGCCATTCTGCTAGATTGGATTGGTTGGGTAAAAATCCTTAGAAAATGGCAAACCTTCAAATAAACCAGTTCCAGGCCATGTAGGGCTTTAAAAACATCCTGTGAACTAACTGCAATTTGTCAATGATAAGGATTCCTCCAGAATACAATCCTTTATGTATATTCCATAGTGCACTGTTAACCATCCCAGTTTGTAGTATCTTTGAAATACCTCATCATCTCCAATGATCGCTTTTTGGAAGGTGGGCCTTTAGCAGCCTCTGTAGTCCAGGCCATATATAGTTTTCATAATTGCTTGGGCTGAGCTACAAACTAATTAATTTTATTATAGACCAAACATTATTTGAATCGGAAGTGGGGGGGGTTTGTTTTGTTTTTTAAATTTGATTTATATGCCGCCCGTCTGGGTCCTCATTTTACCTACCTTAGAAAGGATGGAAGGCTGAGTCAACCTTGAGCCTGGTGAGATTAGAACTCGCAATAATTGCAGGCAGCTGAATGTTAATCACAGTGCCTTAGTCTACTGCGCCACTCAGTTCCCTCAAAATTTAATATCAAAAAGCACAATTCTGATTTTTTAAAAATACATCTGCTTCAGACAACCCTTCATTACATAACTTAGCAAAATATACAAATTAGTGTTTAATTGATTGAAAGGCAAGATGAAAGTGTTTGATGGGGGTTTTTTCCAGGTCTGATTTAAAGTGATTATTCAGCAGTTGCATTCCTCCTTCCACTTTTTCATTCTCTCCTCCCTCTTTAGTTTCATGTCTTTTTTCTTAAATATCTGTTTTCTTAGATATTAGTTAAATATCGATGGGAGTAAGGTGTGTTGTATAAGTTATTTAATGCTAAGTAAATTAGTTTGTTGAAGATAGTATATTTGAGTTGGAGAGCTTGCTTGAGGTACTTTCCCTGGATTAAAATGCAAGGACAGCAAACACCAATCTTACCTGTTCTTTGGAATGCTCTGAAAATGATGTTCTCCAAGATTCATTCTGCATACTGCCTGCATATGATCAAGGAAATGGAGGGAGGGGCAGCTGTTGTCCCAGTCCTGTTAGGGATTTGATTTCCCCTTCAAAAAACCCTTTGTTAAGTGTTTCAATCCATTTTTGCCAGCTGCCTGCCAAATCTCTGCTATGACTCATTTTAGGTCTTTTTAACTCTGGGAAACCCTAGTGTCGGAAAGAGTGATGAGACAGCAAGAGAAGGAACCCAATGTCAAATCTCTTTAAAATCAGAATTCTTCCCGTTTCAGAGGATGGAATCAGAACACTCTAATGACTGAGAAACTGTCAAAAAAGTCAGACTTCTAATTTTTTGGGGGGGGGAGAAATACAGCCACAAGATTGTTTTGCTTTCAATTTTTTTAACTCAGGTCTTGGATATGAGTCTTGATTTAGAAAAACATGCCAAAGTATATCATATTTTAATGTGTTTTTTTTAAAAAAAAACCCCAAATATATTACTTTGATAATTTTTTTACAGAAAGGAAAGAAAGATGCCTTGGGAAGAAACAGCTAGAGAATATTTTGTGAAAGAATTTCCTACCCAGAAAAAAGAGATTGAGAAGTGCTTCAGTTGCCTTCAGGAAGTGGCAAACCACATTGACAGGATCCACAAGGGCTGCACCACTGCCAGCCTTGTTTCCTGTTCCACAAGTGCCACTTCTGGCCTCTTGACCATTCTGGGGTTGACCTTGGCTCCTATCACAGCAGGTGGGAGCTTAATCCTAACGGCCACTGGGATTGGCTTGGGAGCAGGAGCCACAGTGATTGGCCTTTCTGCAGCTTTATATGAGAATATTATCAATTCAAAAGAAAGGAAGAGAGCTGAAGGTATCATGAATGAATGTGAGAAGAGCCTAAGAAAATCAGTCCAGCCTCTTACAATATATTCCAGAACTGAGCTGGCCCCAAATAATGGAGTAATGGGGAAGAATGTCAGACACCTTGTCTCTAATATTTCTCGTCGGGTTCCTGACATGGAAATGGCTGCAAAGAGGATTAAAACAAACGTAAAGGCATGGAAGACTGCTCAAACACACCTGAAGACTTTAGCAAAGCAAGCAGCTAATGCAGGAAGGAGCTCCTGGAGTAGGTTTAAGAACTCAAAAGATATTAAAAAAGCTTTCAGTGGACCTGCCCTTGCAATGACCAAAGGAGCTAGGATGTTAAATACTGTATCAGCTGGAGTGTTTCTCCTGGTTGATGCCTATGGCCTTGTCCAGGATGCTAAACATTTGATGAAGGGAGGCAAAGCAGAACTGGCTTCAGAGATAAGAAAAAAGGCAAGCTTACTTGAAGAGGAACTGCAGAATCTCAGCAAACTCTACAATGAACTGAAAGACTTGGAGTAAACTTAAGGAAAGAGCCAAGAACTACTTCATATATATAGCAAATGCAGCATTTCCTTAGTCTACTGTACTTTTGGGGGCTGACAATCATGAGGACTACATTTTCGTTTTGCTTATAATAATCTAAAGGCCACTTCAAACTTTTATTGAGCAGTATATGACTTACATCAGGGGTGAAATTCAGCAGGTTCTGACAGGTTCTGGAGAACCGTAGCGGAAATTTTGAGTAGTTTGGAGAACCGGCAAATACCACCTCTGGTTGAGTGGGGTGGAAATGGAGATTTTGCAGTATCCTTCCTGTGCCACGCCCACCAAGCCACACCATGCCCACCAAGCCACGCCCACAGAACTGGTAGTAAAAAAAAATTGAATTCCACCACTGACTTACATACAGATGTAGCCATAGGTTAATATGTTTTCAGTAATATTTTACTGATTAAGCTTGTTTTGCTCCATAAAATCACATCAACAGAAATTTCTTTGTGAAAATCAATATGCATTTTCATGCATATCTTTCATCATATTACATCTAGACTAAAATATATTTTAGGAGGGATTCCACTGTCCTATTAGTCCATTTTAAACTATTGAAAATACTGTATTTGTGTGGAAAGCTAAAGATCAGCTTTCCTCTTTCTTTCTCTCTTTTTAGGGAACAGCCAAATGGAGGTCCTACGATGATCATCATGGTGATGATTTTAATTTACCAGATGTTTAACTATTATTCAACCTTTATTTTAACATATATTTCTGCTTGTTTTTTGGCTATAATTGCTTTGGTCTCAGAAAGTAAATGTGTAACTTGTCTGAAATCTTTTCAAGTTTCAGGTCCAAATTAAGATAAACAGGGATAATCTTTTCAAGCTTTGTGTCAGCCCTGGAAGCCATCTTTTACTTTGGATCTTCAGGGCTGCCACATTTAGCGCTGTGGGGAAACTGGGAGAGGGGATTGTATGGAGTTGGAGATATCTCTAGCCGCATTCTTTTCTCTGAGAGTCAAGGACATCCTGCCGTGCACCTGGAGTAGTGTGACTGGGAGGCATCTCCAGTTGGGACAGTTCATTGACTGGACCATATGATGGACATGTGGGTGCAGGGGAAGGGCCTTGGACTTTCGGCAAAGAGGTTGTAAAAAAAATGCTTTCAAAAGGCTCTGACGATCCCAGCTGAGTTGCCTGATCGGCAGACACTATTTTTCTTTTAAATGCCTCTGACGATCAGGCAACTCAGCTTGGATCGCCAGAGGCATTTAAAAGAAAAAAAGGGTTTTTTTCTTTTAAAAGCCTCTGACGATCCCAGCTGAGCCACGCGATCATCAGAGGCTTTTTTTTTACTTTTAAAAGCATTTTTTTGGCTGAAGAGGTTGTAGAAAAAATGCTTTTAAAAGTAAAACAAAAGCCTCTGATGATTGTGCGGCTGAGCTGGGCATGGGGAGAGGGGGCCAGGGATTTTTGCTACCGGTTCTCCGAACCACCCGCCTCCATCGCTATGGGATCAGGCGATCCGGTCCGAACCGGGAGCATTTCACCCCTGATATGGACAACTATGTGTCTGAAATGGTATAGGGTTCCTTGCCTGAGCTGGAGGTTGGACTAGAAGACCTCCAAGGTCCCTTCCAAATCTGTTATTCCGTATTCTGCATGCATATTTCTGTGGTAAATCATCTGAGACTTGGATTATCGAAAAGCAGCTTTGCACCAAATGTACCAGCTTACTTCCTGTTCAACATTAGCGGCTTTTCTTCAGATACTCCTAAATTAAGTGGCTAAGTATAGCTAAGGACTTCTTTCCCATTCGCTATGATGGGTCTAGACAATATGTGACAATATAACTTAAACAACTCCCAAAATACTTTATGTTATAATCAGTAGCTCATGTGAATATACAGTATTTAATACCATAATTATTTGCTTCATGAGTGATGGATGAAAAGTCATGGCAAAATGACCAGGAAGATATTCTTTCCAGATCAGGGATATTTTATCAAAAATGGTCATGGAATGATTGGGAGAAATGAGACCAAAACCAAAATCCAAACCATAAGATGTAGGATCAAAAACCAAACTGCTCATTTTGAGGGATAAATTATGGCATATTAGGATACAATCATATTCCAGAGATCAGAAGAAAATTTATCTCGATATCTTTCATCGAAAAGGGGAGTACACAATATTCTCTAGAACTGCATTGATTGAAATTGCTGTCGGAATCCAACATTGTTTTGCCAGATAGCATTAAGAAAAGGAAAAGGGGAAAAGGTTGATTAATTCAGTTTTCTTTGTTCCACTCAGTTGAATACATTTCTGTCTTGTTCTAATGTTCTTCTCTTTCACTCTTCTTGTTTTACCATTCTTTTCTGCTGATTTGAAGACATGAATATATCTGTGAATGTGGAGCCATGGGTCAAATTTATTTTAGAAACTATGTAACTAACAAATAGTATCTCTCTATTTACCTTAGTGATAAGGTAGTTCTGGGTAGCTCTATCTAGCTTGTGCTGGAATTAAGAAGTCTATTAAAGGGACAATTATATGGACTTGGGCATCAATAAACCTAGACAACTGTTGAAAATTGCCTATTGCTTCTTGAGATTGGAGTGCCACTGGGGACAAAGGTCCTAAATTGTTTAAAGTTAGCTAGTCCTTACTGTTTTGCCTCACCCCCAGCTACTGAAACTCACTCTTCCCAAGGTCCTGTTGCCCAGTGTTGTTATCTGGTTTCTAAACCACTAAGCTATGATCTGTTATCTAAGTTTGTGTTTCTTTCATTTATTAGTTTTATCAGTTAAACTGGATTCATTTGCTTGGGAGATAGCCCCATTCAAATCAATGTGTCAGGAAGATATTGGTTTTAACATAGGTTTACACTAGAAGAATTATGAGTCATATCAATTTGATTTTTTCAAATCATTTTCATTTCTTGTTATTAGCTGATACAATTTGATTGCTGCAAAAGCTAAACTTTCCTTGCATAACTGCCATTCTTTTAGTGCTTTGCAACACAGTCTTCCTGGGTGACAGTTGCTGTTCGAAGGCTGTTCTGTTGGAAATGTAGGATGTAAAATGAATAAATATGTTCAAATGCAACAAGTAAAAACAGTTGAATGAATTACTTTTGGTTCTGAATAATTCAAAAGTTTTCAAACCTGTGAAGTTGGGCTTTTGACAGGTGCTGATATTACCAACTTACAAAATAATTCTGAAAGTAAGAAAATTGCTTTATTTTGAAGATTTGCGAACAATCAACCATCTTTGGACTAAAGTTCTGATTCTAGGCTTCATATAAATCTTAACAATTGAAAAATATTTTTAAAAAGAGGTCTTTTGGAGTCATCCCCAGTAGTGGGATTCAAATAATTTAACTGGTTCTCTGCCCTAATGACAGACTGGGTAGGCATGGCCATGGTGGGCGTGGCCAGGGGGTGTAACAGGCAGCACTTGGCCTCCTGCACCCCCCGGGAGCAAAAACGCTTTGGGCCTAGTAGGCCTCCCTGCAGCCTCCTGGGAGCAAAAACAGGCCGCAAGGGGGCCACGCCGCACACACACCCAGCACCCTGTTTTGGGCCTAGGAGGCCTCCCTGCACTTACCTGGGAGTCAAAATTAGGCCCGTGGGAACTCCTGGAAGGGGTGGGGAGGGGAGGGTGCAGCCAGCCAGCAATTTACCGGTTCGCCCGAACCGGCCCGAACCAGCTGAATCCCACCACTGGTCATCCCATAACATTTTGCTAATCAATGAGCATCACCAACAACATGACTCTCCCAGAAATCCTTCTCACTGTCAAATAAAAAAATTACCCAAATCTTGTCATTTCCAAGATTTTATGCAGGACTATCGACATTTTATGAGTCAAAATCGCATGAGATCTCAGTAGACTCTCATACAAAATCTTGGTGAGATGTATGGCTGCACTGTGAGATTTAAACCATTGGGACAGGTGCTAGCCTCTCACTTTGCTCTATTGTGCACTTTTGGACAATGATTTTATAACATTGGATTAATAGCTTCTGATAAACAATTTATTTCCTCCAGAAAGCAATTTATTTCCAGGGTTCCCCCCACCCACCCACCGAGCCTGAAGACCATATGTGAACAGGAAATAAAGTCTCTGTGTTCCTGGACAAGTTTGTCATTGCGGAAGCTAGTAAAGCACGTGGAGTACAGAAAGGCAGGCCCAATAAAAAGTGAACTTTTAAAAAGCACTGGAGCTTTTGAATAAAAAGCACTGGAAATTTTGGACAGCTTGCTCTCACCAAACCAACACAAAGCAAACAGATGTGAGATTTGCCTTGAGATGATGATGATGAAATGGGAAGTGGTTTGTAGAAAAGGCCAGTTCATTAAATTGGTTTTTCCGAGAAGGAAAGATCCAGAAATGGGCACTTTTAGAAAATAGAGAGTGTAGAAGAGCATCTCTAAGATCTCTTAGTACTTTTGAAAAATACGGAACTGGTTATTGTAGAAAACATTTTCTGTCTTGTACTTACCAAGGGGCCTTTATATCTCAAAGAATAAAATCATTTATATTCAACAGATTTTCTTTAAAAATTATAGAGGACTACAATTATTTATTTGTTTCTTCTCAGAAAACAGAGGCTCCTTGCTGTTCTTTATGGGACAATGTCCTGGTGAAGAAATAGGGCCATATTATTTGATTAATCTGACTGAATCTTAAAATGGATTTAGCCTAATAACAGCTATATCGCCTCATTTTTCTTAGATTTTACTGATTTAATCATTATATTTTCATAGTCTTATTGGTCTAATCAAGATGTTTTCTAAACAAGAGACACAGAGGGAGCAAGAGACACACACCACAACAAAACCAAACATGGAATTTATACCTGCTCAGTAAAGCTAATTCTTCCATGTACATGTCCCAAGCACATTAAACTAATCTAACTAATCTAACTAATCTAATTAGCATGAAAATGAATTGCTAATAGAAAGCCATAGCCATGTAAAGGTTGAAGTGGATATGATACAGGGCATTACTTCTATGGGTTTTAGGCACACTGTCTTGTGTTCTTTGCTCCCATTCAATAGGAACCAGTGACATGGATAAGAGATGGAGAACAAGACAGCATGATGGCTATGTCTGCTCTTGAGAATTCAATATAATGCTTCTTATTTTAACCGCAACTCCTTGTTAATGACCAGGGAAGTTAATGAGGATAAAGAAGATACACAACTAGGAATTGTATATCTAGGCCTATTTTTAAATATATGTATGCTTTGGAAAAAGAGACACTATTATGGGCCCTTGCAAAATGGGAATGAGTTCTGAAATTCCCACATTTCATTTAAAAAAGAATAGTCCCCAGCCCTTCTAAAAGTCGAAATGTGAAACAAAACTATACTCTGTTTACCTGAAAAGAAATGTTTTACATAAAAAAATAACATTAATACAGGAGATTCACCTGAGATTTGCCCAGAACACAATAATGAAAATTAGTTCTCTTATTCATAAATATTATACAATATATATTGAATGAGAGGTACATTTTTTTTCTTTTGGAGGTATTGAAATATATTTAGGATTATCTTTTTAATTAACTAAATTAATTTACTTAATGCTGGAGATCCAAATCCAATAGTAGTATTCTTCCACACCTCTTGATTTCCTGATCACAAGGGGGCAGTAGGGTGTTGATTGAAAACAAAGGATTTACTCCGTGTCTATCATTCGGCAATCTTCCTTCTCTTTGTTTGAGAGAGTGGAAATCTGAAGTCATATACTTCTGCCTTTCTTTCTAGGCACATACACAGAGAGCATGTTCTCCTTGAATCTAGAACTGTAGTTGGCTAGGTGCTAGCCTTCGTCTGTGTTTACAGTATGCCTGTAAACAATTCTCTTTTCTTTTATAATTCTCAAACCTGCATCACTAATCATTGCTTAGGTCAGATGCCTGCTATCAAGAATGTTGCTATACAGAGAATGTTTTAACCTCCATAGAAGCAACAGTTCTAGTAACAACTGATAGTGAAGGTTTCCGTAGGGATAGGATGGAGTGGTGGTAGTGCACAATAACAACAACAATAATTTATTACTATAGTCTTAGACCAGAACAAATAAAAGCACTCGGTATATATACACTTAATACTTCTAGTATAAAATAATAAATAACAACTAAAATCTAGAATAAAATCCAGTGTCAATTATACATGGCCTGACTATACGATAGTTGCAATCCCTAAACTATGTGGCCCGTTGTAGGTTCAACACTAAAAGGGAAATGACTAAGCAGTGCAAAGGGTTTGCCACAATTGTTATATAACATCGCAATGGTGGAGAAGACATATGTTTGTGATGAATCCCCAGTGCTGCTGTGCAGAATCTGGCCACCTGTGCTGTAGTTATGGACTGTTCATCCGTAAGCAGCCACTGAAGATAGGTAGTGTTGGAACGGCTAGGATACCTAGCAGTTATTGGCAGAATATGTTTTTTCCTAATCTCCGTATAAAAGGAACACCTAAGGAGCATGTGACCCAGAGTTTCCACCTCTCCTGAGCCGCAGGGACAGAGTCTTTCCATGAATGGTATCCTTTTATACTTGCCATACAGGACAGGCGATGGAAGCGCATGGCACCGTGCGAGTGCAAATGCTTTCCAGTGGTTTGCTGACTCCAACTGACTTTGATAGCTTGAAGGAGCAACAACACATCTAATGGCATCTGGAGCCAGAAACAGTGGAGCGTTCCCTAAGTCCACCTGCGTCTCCATGTCCTCCACCCTTTGTCGCAAGGTTTGTCTTGCTAGATCATAGTCCATCTTGAGTATTAAAGCTGGGGAGAAGCCTAGTTTGGCAAGGTTGGACTTGACAGCCTTGATCCATGATGAGGAGAATTTTTCATCTGTGATGAGGATAATTTGTTTTGGAGTATTAACGGAGCAAGACCTTGTGGAAAGAAGTTAAGTTTAGCCAGAGTTTTAAGGACGCTATACAGATTCTTGCTTTGACTTTTGTCAATCCTGTCTCCAGGCGCAGAAGTGCAGCACAATAACAAAAGGAGCATTGTGGCATCACAATGTGAAACCTCTATCCCTGTTGCGCATATGTCATAATATGCACACGTATGAAAAGGATGACGCTTGTGGTGCAACACGGCATTTGTCATTTTGACAAAAGAAGCAGCAAGCTCCCATGGAAACCTATGATAGATAGGCCTATCATTTGGATCTGCATGTCACAATGAACCACAAATTAGCTAACTACTTTTTAGCAGATATTTTCTGTGAACCTAGTCTGTGTGGTTCACTCATGGTTCATGGGGTTGGGCAAACTCAGAAAAGTCGATTGGGTAACACACAGCATAAACTTGTGCGAACATCAGGGTTTTAATAAAGCTATAATTGGGGACTAAAGATACCAATTAAAATATTTTTCCTTTATTAATACTAGTTGTATTTCCAATGCGGTCTTTCCTGTAAATAATTAGCAGTTTCTCTAAAGTTGTAAACATTTAAAAATGCTGTTGTGCCAATGCATTAAATACATGATTCTTCTTTGTTTGTGGCAAAAAACCAAGCCAATGATGGCAGGATATTGAATCTGCCATTTAACCCAAGACTGAGAAAAAAGACTTGCAGAATAACCCTGCAGAATAAGTCAGTGTTATCACTCAGGCTACTGGTATGTAAAGAATATTTAGGTCTTGTGGCTCGCCAGCAGCCAGCAGAGCTGGTAGAAGATTCGAACAGTGAGGAGGTTGGGGAGGAACATGAGCCAGTCCTGGAGTCTGGGGAAGGCTCTGATGAGGGCTCTGTGTCAGAGGCAGAGAGGGGGCCAGGGCCGTATGCCAGTTATCAGCTGCCTTCGGAGTCAGACATCAGTGAGGCAGACAAACAGCTGGAGCCTGTTCCCAGTGTGCGCATGTGCAGCGTTGCCAGGCGAAGGGAACAGCTAAAGAAAAAGGGTTGACTTGGAAGTAAGGCCACAGGTGGACGATGAAGGGCCCCTCTCAGAGGGAATAAAAGAGGAGCGAAAGGGGAGTGGAGTTTGCAGGAGACAATTAGTTCATTAGTGCATTGTTGCCAAGTATTGCGGCGTCTGAAAGATATCAGCCTGGCCAGTCTCCAAGCCTGATAAATATCAGTAATTGTGAACTATCTTGAAAGACTGGGAGAAGAAATTCTTCTCCTTTGCTGGAGAGGAATTCACTGTAAATTAAATAAAAGGGTTTTTTGTCAGGACAAGGAGTCTGCTTCATGGTTTGGGGAAGCCTAGTTTAGAATATATTAGGGAAATGTAGGAAGAAGCTGTAATTTTCCAAAGGGTTGGGTGAGAATTATGATATATGGACACAATATTAAGCATAGATGCACATTTTCTTCTTAGCTACCTCCTGGATGGGTTTTTCCTTCTCTTTGAGGGCAGGCCTACTCTCAGAGACAGAACAGCATTCAGCTCCTTAGACTGCTGTTTTCTCTTTTATTGTAAAGAATGCTGCTGAGGAGAAAGCCACATCTTTTTATGTCGCCTGCAGAGTGTAAAATAGGATGACAGCTTCCACCCTCACCCTTAACTTCTTCGCCTGGATATGGGGTCTCTGTTGGACAAGAAACCTGATTAGGAGAAGGACTCCAGTTTGCAGAAAGCAGGGTGTAAGAAAAGAGCCCCTTCCAGGACTCCTATGTTCAGCAGTTCTAACAGTTACGGAGAATGCTAATTGCTCTGACCTTTCCAAACCAAGATTAAGCAGACATAATCCTAAACTTTTCCAATCAGCAGCATTGATTGGATCTTGGTAAAGCAGAGGTAGGTGTAGCAAAACGACACTTTCACAAGATAATATTACCAGAAACATGAATTCTCTGGAACATTCTTTTGGTTAGTCAGAGGCCTACGTTTTTTCAGTGATTCATCGCTATTCCTTGAAATCTGTTTTGATAATAAAAGGGAGTCTGGAGAATTTTTTTCAGATTCATCCAATTTCAAAATCTTTATTGAATTAGGGGAAAAAAGCTATTAACCCAATATGGGTCGCTTGGCCTAATCTTTCCTCATTTTTATGTTTTCTTAGCAAGAAATCTTGACGCCTTCTTTTGTTCTGTATTTTTTTTTAGGTACTGGCAAATTGATTGTACTGGCAAATTGATTGCCTCGGGGTGGGCATTTCTGTAAAAGCAGACAGAAAAACCCACCTCGTGTTCCCTTTTTTATATTTATTAGATTTCTATCCGACTTTTATATTCGGCCAACGTAAGATAGGAAACATACATAATGCTCCTCTCTTTTCCCCCCATGAAAACAACCCTCTGAGTTGTGCAGAGAGAGAATGGTCAGCCCAAAATTGTCCTGCTGGTTTTCATTTCCTGAGGCAGAACTAGCACTTACAGTCTCTTGGTTTTCAGGCCAGCACCTTAACCACTACATCAGACTGGCTCTCCAGCCATAACTGAAATCACTCAGAAGAACTGCATCAGTCTTGAACTTACCTTCTCACTTGCCAGTTTCTAGCTTAGCCGAGAGAAAAAAACATTTTGAAGTCTGGATTTCAGCCTCCAGTGATGAAATATGAACCGATTTGCTACCGGTTTGCTGGCCGCGCCTGCGCGCTGTGTGCCAATTGTGCACTGTGTACGCACATGCACTGTACACGCAAGCATGTACAGTGCACAGTGCATGCCAAAAAGAGGCTTGGGAAAGTAAGTAAAACAGTGAGGGGGGATCAGCTGTGCCGCGTGATTTAGCTTAGCTAGAAAGCAGGATTTCCTGCTTTCTAGCAAAGCTAAACCACGCGGCACAGCTGATCATTGGAAATACCAGTTCGGAGAAACTGGTACCTTTTTTAACTACAGGTTCAACCAAACTAGTAGGTTCAGTCGAACCGGTAGTTTTTATCACTATTAGTTGGCCCAAACCGGAGCAAACCGATAGCATTTCACCCCTGTCAGCCTCCCCTTGTTATCATCAAACAATCAGGCCTGTCAATAACCTTCACTGGTTTGGCCTTGTGGTGCAGCCCCAGGAAAATTCCTGGAAGAAAAAAACAAAAACAAAAACCCACCTTTCTGGTATGTTCCCGTCTTAAGACTTTAGAAACATCATCTTCCAGTTCCCCAATTCAGCTATGCTGCATTGGTTTTCACAGCCTGGAAGATTTAGTGGGCTTTAGATGATCGTAATTAAGAATCAAACATCCAAAATCAGACAAAGCAGCAGTATATCAATAGCTAGTCTTTGAGTCTGATGCCCTGGCTCCAGAAGACCTGTGATTCAGGAATCCAAGAAGAACCTAACCAAAGATTCCTGACAAAAATGCTTTTGGTAGCTACTCCAGCCTCCCCTATCTTCTGCCCTATCAAACTGTTATAGCATCCATCTGAAATGGTCCTTGAAGGACAAGAACTCTGCACAAGCTGCAAAGTGATGATGACTCATTTCTCCCTCTCTTCCACTCAGAAATATTTTCCTATTTTATACTCCATTCACAAATAAAGACTATGTAAAAGATGTTCCTTCTTAACACTATTTATGTGTGTGTGTGTTCTGTATGTCTCCCCTTCTTCAGTGTGGCAGGAAATCTCCACACAATTCTGGCTTTCTTTGTTGTGGCAAGTGCCTATTTTCTTTCTGCTCTCGCTTATAATTAAACCCTGAGTGAAGTGAATGTCTCCCTCTGCTATTCTCTCAATTCCTGCTTTATCTTCCTCTCACTGAATTGAATACTCTGCTCTCTGAACCCTTTGCTTTGCTGAGCAGAACTGAATGTGCTGAATTCTCAGATTATTGCTCTTTATTTGATAGTTTGCATAGCGGCTTTAAATATTTTTTATGCTATATTGACCCTAAATTGAACTCATTATTTGATTAACGGTGTAACATTCTTCTGGAAAAAAATTAATTATATTAATTATTTTTTCATTTTGGGACTTCTGTAATGTATAAGCTTATTTAAGAGCCGTAGTGGTACAGTGGGTTGAATGCAGTATGCAGGCTAATTCTGCATTCCACTGCCAGGAGTTCGATCCTGACCGGCTCAACTTTCCATCCTTCTGAGATCAGTAAAATGAGGGCCCAGATTGTTGTAGGTAATATGCTGATGCTGTAAACCACCTAAAGCAGGGGTCTCCAACCTTGGCAACTTTAAGACTTGTGGACTTCAATTCCCAGAGTTCCTCAGCCAGCTTTGCTGAGGAACTCTAGGAGTTGAAGTCCACAAGTCTTAAAGTTGCCAAGGTTGGAGACCCCTGACCTAGAGAGTGCTGTAAAGCACTATGAAGCAGTATATAAAGCTAAGTGCTATTGCTATTTAATAACCTATAGCGTTCAGGACCCTATTTACAACTGGATTACACAGTGGAAAATGGTGTGCTTCTCTGTGAAAGGTGATAAAGATGGGAGTATCGAGTATTTTACATTGCAAAAATTATTTGCATGCTTCTTTTTCTTGGCAGGTTCTTGTTACAACCTGATAGAATCCAGTTTGCATGTTTGCAGATTTTCCCTTCTTCTCATCTGAGATTGCAATCTGGAGGGTCTATGATAATTCATTGTGGCCAATTCTTTGTGGCCAATGTGCCATGGCCAACATGCCATGGTCTACTCACTGCAGCCAACTCACTGTGGGATAACTTGCCATGGCCCACTCGCCACAAGGCAACTTATCATGGGACAATTCAGTGAGGGACTAGTTCCTTTTATTATTCATCAAAGCACTACGAAAGCTGTAATCATAGGAATGATTTCCTTTGATACAAGAAATACAACAAAATATTTTTGATGAAAATGTGGTCAACAAAAATTAAAAGGAACTAAGTGAATCCTGTGGCAAATTGTCCCATGGCCGAGTTGGCCATGGCAAATTGGCCAGAGTGATCTGGCCACAATGAGTTGGCCATGGTGAGTTGTCCCATTTCCCAATCTATTTTCCTGCCAACGAGGGGTGAAATGTTTCCGGTTCGGACTAGATCAGGTGATCCAGTAGTGATTGTGGCAGGTGGATCAGAGAACCGGTAGCGATGGTGGTGCAAGGCTCCGCCCACCTGCCCTGGTGTCATTACTTCCTGGTTTTAACCAGGAAGTAATGTGTTTTTTATCCTCTGGGCATGTGCCGAAGGTTTTGCGCATGCGCAGAGGGTCTGCAAGCGCATGTGTTGCACGCACGCGCCAAGCATGCACACACATGGCGCGTGTACTTCCAAACCGGTAAGGAAGGAAGGTACATTTCACTCCTGCTGCCAACCAGCCATTTTTGAGATTTTTAACTGTCTCTAATACACAAAGCATTCTTGGAAACAAAAGCTTCCAAATGCTTTGTAGATGTTGTAAGGAAACCCTTATTAGATTTTGCATCCCCAGGCCCTGCATATAAGAGTACATATCACATTTGTTCCAATAATGCTGATTTTCAGAGTTACTTATATATCGTTCTTGGCATAGCCAGCAAAGCAGTGAAGTCAATTGCCAGTTAAGAAGGAGCAGTTGAGTTTGGTGTGAATAGGTCATTCTTTCCCTTGACTTATTTACAGTATATAGACATTACGTGTATAATTTTCCTATTCTCACCAAGCAGCAGCAAGCAGATGAGAAATGAAGAAACTGAGACAGGCAAGGCAGGCAGCTGGCTAAGTCAACGCAGAAGAATTCAACATGACTCTTCCTTTTTTAGTAGCAAAGTCGTACCCTTGACCATATATGCAACTGCCACAGATTAAGGATAGTTGAACCGACTGGCATGAGCCTCCTGCTTTTTAATCAAGAGCAGGTGGCATGAAGGAAGAGAGACAGCTGGGAAGCAACTTCATTAAGCTACTCAGCTTAACCAAGCATTATTCAGAGACTAGTCTAACCCAAAGCTTTCCATTTTCATCATCAGTACCCTCTCAAATCCCATAAATGTGGTTCTATCTAAATAGTGACATGGTGGCTCAGTGGCTAAGACGCTGAGCTTGTCGATCAAAAGATCGGCAGTTCAGCAGTTCGAATCCCTAGTGCCGCATAATGGAGTGAGCTCCCATTACTTGTCCCAGCTTCTGCCAACCTAGCAGTTTGAAAGCATGTAAAAAATGCAAGTAGAAAAATAGGGACCACCTTTGGTGGGAAGGTAACAGCGTTCCGTGAGCCTTTGCCATTCAGTCATGCCGACCACATGACCACGGAGACGTCTTCGAGCAGCGCTGGCTCTTCGATTTTGAAATGGAGATGAGCACCGCCCCCTAGAGTCGGGAACGACTAGCACATATTTGCGAGGGGAATCTTTACCTTTATCTAAATAGGGTGTCAATAAATAGGGTAGCTGAATTAATTGGCTTCAGGCCTGCTTATCAGCATAGCTTATATTTTCCTGCATTTACCTTGAGAAAAAGGTAAAAAGTTAAAAACAAGGTAAAGCTAAAGATGTTGGGTTTTTTACAGATGTCTCCCTGTTTTTATTTCCAAGTTCCTCCTGGTACCTGCCTCGAATGCGGCATTATCCCTTCTATGTGTGTATCTACACAACCAAAATGCTTTACATCACAAGTCACATTATTATTACTTGCATGAGAGGCTCAAGGTCTTCTAATAATTCACAGTTGGGCCTAGGAGTTGGACTCATAAGAATTGTGGCAGCAGAACACCCCACAAAACAACAACAACAAAACAACAGACCACTAAATACCGAAGACTTTATTTTAACTCAGTTTAGGATTAAGTACATTGTGTGAACCCAACTACCGTGCAGCTGCTCACCCCACCTGAATTTACCTCCATGACAGCAGAGGTCATGTCCATCCCCACTCCCAAAATAAATCATCTATGTGGGAGTGGCAGTCTAAGAAACCACAGTACCTGTCCATCATGCTTTACATCACTCTTTCATATTAAATTCCCTGCTTGGTAATGGCACGGCCAACACTTATTCTCCTGTCCTAGCCTTGTGCTTGCCTTATAATCATCACCCTCAAATATTCCTTAGTGGATCACTCTCAGGTAAGTACCATACAATGGGTATATAGCTATGACTATGTGATGGCCAATAGAGTTGTTAGGCTCACTAGGCAATGGAATAATTGTCACAATGAAATGACTCATCTGGGCAGTTAATCAAGAGAACAACAGATGAAAGCTTGGTCTCAATTCATTGCTTGTCTGGTTTGCAAAGAAAATCGGTTACTTTACTATGCCAGAGTACATGGCAGTAACATGAAAAAGAATGTAGAAACCACTAAACTTCAAGCCAATCAGAATTCAGAAGTATTTGGTAAACATCAGGGTGACTCAAGCCATATCACACCACCTACAAAAATTGTTCTGTTTACATGCTTTGGGCCATGTTTTTTGATTATCTTTGATACTATATGTGTCATACAGATTTATTCATTATTTCCACTTTCTATAAGGTTTCTTCCCACTTCAAATCTACTACCTATTAATTCAAATCTTAAACTATATGTTGCTTTCATTTTTCACAGAAAGGAAGAGGAAGTTGCAACTTTGCAAAGTTTCTGAAAGAATTTTCTTCCCTGAAAGAGATTTGAAGCAAGCATCTGAATTCTCCAGGAAATAGTCCATGACATTGACAAGACCTGTAAGGACTGTACAATTGCCAAAATTACTGTCAGCTCAGCAGGTATTTTTGCTGGTGTGTTGACTATTACTGGAGTGGCATTGGCCTCTGGCTTTGGTCAAGGGGTAGCAGTTGACATGATTGATAACTTGTGCACCTTGCCTGAATAATTATCATTAAATGAAAGTACAAAAGGTTTTGAATATATGCAAAAAAATAGCCGATGTGTCATTGGCCCCATTGGATCCCAGAGAAGGATGAGGAGGATGAGGAGGAGTTGGAACAAGCACCATCCAGAGGTGGGCTGCTGCCGGTTCAGACCAGTTCAGGTGAACCAGTTATTATGATTCTGTGCATTTCGGCAAACCAGCAAATCCCACCACTGGCTGGCCCCACCCACCCCACCCCGCTCTATCTCACCTCGCCTGCCTTGGCTAGTGGCTAGTCATGCCCGTGCCTAGCTACTCTCTGGCTCGCTCGCCCAGACCACGTGGCCCAGCTGATCTCCGTGCCTCACCCGCTTGCCTGCCTTCGCTGAGGCCTACCACACTGGCCATGTGGCCCAGCTGATCTCTGTGCCTTGCTCACTCTGCTCACCATGGCTGTCCACGAAGGTAAGGCGCTTGGCCGAAGGGCCTCCTCAGGGGACACACGATGAGGCTCAGCCACCTTTCCAGCCTGGCTCTTGCCATCCTTCTGCCTGCATGCTGCCCTCAGGGCCCAGGGGATGTGCCAGTCCCTGGCTTTGGCCTTCCCCAAGGCCTCCGCCCACATGCCAGGCTGCTGCCAAGAATGGTGCGAGCCCCATGAGCTAGAAGGTAAGGCTGATGGTGGGGAAGGAAGATCCGCTCCGGGCTTGCTGCACTCAGCCAAAGGACTGCCTTGATGGTGGGGAGGACACAACAAGGCTTGGCTGCCTTTCTGGCCCAGCTTCGACTTCTGCAGGGCCTTCCAGGTGGCAGGCCTGAGAGAAAATGCCTCCTCTGAGGGCTGCCCGCTCACCCATCTGCTGGCTGGGCTGGCCTGGAAGCAGCATGTCCCCTTGTTGCAGGCTGGATGCGGGACCCAGAGCGGAGGTCGAGCAGGCAGCAGCCCAGAGCAGGGCCCGAAAGGTGGTCAAGCCTCGCCGTGTCCCCCCCCCCAAAAGCTTGCAGCTGCCACCTCTTTGCCGGTGCAAGAAGCCTGCAGCCGCCACTCTTTGCTGGTGTGAGAAGCCTGCAGCCACGGGTCTTTGCCAGCACAAAAAGCCTCCAGCCGCCGCTGCTGCCTCGGTTCTGGCCAGCAAAGAGGTGGCTTGTGCAGGCTTCTTGTGCTGAAAAAGAGGCGGCTGCTGCAGGCTTATCGCACTGAAAAAAAGGCAGCTGCAAGCTTCTTGCGCCGAAAAAGAGGTGGCAGCTGCAGGCCAGTGTCTCGGGGTGGGGTCATGTGCCCAGCTGCACCAACAAAGGCTGGAAGTAGCCACCTGCCGTTTCCTGCAGCAAAACCCTTTTTAACAACCCTGACTGTCGGGCAGCGAGACCCAGCAAGAGATGAGACATCTCTTGCTGTTGCTGTTGCTGCACAAAGGTAAGTCTAAGCTCTGGCCACCACCGCTTTGGCCCGCCTGCGCCACCCCACCTTGCCATGAGTGACATTGAGTTGGCCACGCCCATTCAGTCACATGAGCCCTCTCAGCTGCATTCACCTGGTCTTTAGGAAGAACCAGTTGTTAAATTAGTTGGATCCCACCACTGGCACCATCCAATAGAGATAGCACATCTCCCCTGGAACATCTGAGGCCAGAAACCAGGGGAGGGTGCATTTGTTCAATGGGTGGGTGGAAAAATGTGAAGATGAGCAACTGGTTGGAAAAGGCAGTAAACTCTTGCAAGGATTTCATAAGACCCTGGGCCCCTTTGCTGTGTTAAACAGAGGGTAAATAATGAAATAATTAGAAAAAACATGCAAATTTATAAAATGAATGTAATTAATAGTATGCTACTGGGGCTGAGCATCCTAATCTAAGGCATCTTATCCACAGAGCGAGAGAATGGATTCACAAAGGAATAGTGAATTAAGTTGAGAGCAAGGGATAGACTGGGAAATGAAATTGAGATGGAGTGGGTGAGATTCTCAAAAACAGACACGTGGTAGGTTTAAAGAACAAAAGGCAATATATGGGCTTCGCTCTAGCACATTCTTGTCTATTGGATGCCTTTCTCAAGGACAGTCTCCTGGCATCAGTTTTCTTAGTTTCTAGACAAGTTTCTAGATGAAGGCTATTTCATTCATACAGTCTGTCAGTAGGTTACCTTAACACACTTCGTTTGACATTTACATGGTGGATACTTTTTCATTTTCATGTCTATAAATTAGCTGCTTTTAGTTGTCGTAGCTCGTTTTAAATGGTATTAACTCATAACTCGGGGTACAATTTTTGTTTTCAAATAAACACTGCACCATATAGAGTGCAATGTACAGTAACTACTTCTACTGCTACTGGGTATTTTAAAACACAATTGTATTCATGTACTTAAAGCACTTGATTGATGCTGTAAGATCTAGATTAACATTTAACTAGCTGTTTCTTAGGAAAAGAACAAAGTGGATTTGACAGACTTTTAACCCATCACTACACTGATTGCATCTATCATGGCATAGCCCTGCCCTTAAGCAAATTAAATAAAGTGGTGGTATGAGGGAAAGTGACACTGAACAGGACAGCTGGTCTTGGCTCCCACTGGGAGGAAGACACGCTCCCAATGATTTCAGGCATGAGTTGCTCTCAGCAGCCAGGGAGCCAACTGTCACTGGGGGCTCTCACAGGGAAAGGTTGAATTCTGCCTTCTGGTACGATACAGATTGAGAAACTGGCAGTGGCGCTCTGGGCGAAAGAGAAATAGGATTCTCCATCAATTTGGCAAGAAATAAAGCAGCTCTCCTAGTATCTTTAGGAGTTAGGCAACTTCATTGTGCTTCTATAGCAACACAATACATCTTCTCTTAGTCCCCATGGAGAAAGCAGCAGACAGTGTTGGGCTGGGAAAGTAAGTGTAACTCAGACAAACAGAACTGGCGACACCGGGCTCTGAACAATTTGCAACCATGCAGAGTACACCAAACTTGGGGACGTTTATGTGCAAGGAGAGAAGCTGGTTTCACAAAATACACTTCATGAAACATTATAAAAGCACAATATAACACAATATCACAGAGGAACAAAAAAAGAGAGACCCTACAAGACAAAAACTCTAGCTATGGCTGCATAAATAACTCTCTGATAAACTGAGGGACAGAAGGACAAGTATAAAAAATGGAAAAAGGACACATAACCAAAGCAGAATACCAATAAACAGTCCAAATCCGTAAGGATGGAGTTAGGAAAGCTAAGGCTCAGAATGAACTAAGAAATAATAATTTTAAGAAGATACTTTGTTGATACCTAGGATGCTGGCAGCAACCCGTATCAACCATTAGCACCAGTCAATGATAATATTTATCTTTAAATGTTCGGTTGACTGAGTTTCATATTTAATGAACAAAAGAAATAATAACAAAACAATAATAATAATTATTATTATTTCAATATGTAAGAAGCAAGAAAAAAATCAAGGAAACAATCAGTCCACTAATGGGAGAGGATGGCAAGGAAGTGACAGGCAGCAAGGACAAAGTGGAACTGCTTAACTCATTCTTTGCATGTGCCTTCAGGCAAAAAAAGAAAAAAAATCCAACTATCAAAAGCAGCACTGTAGGAGACAGAACAGGAATGCAAGCCAAAATAGTTAAGAACATGGTAATAAAACATCCATCTGCTCTAGACAGGTACAAATCTTCAGGACCAGATGGATCACATCCCAGGATTTTGAAGGAGCTAACAGATGTGATCTTGGAACTACTGAACAGAATCTTTCAAATCTTATTGCCTTCTTTGACAACATGACTAAGTCAGTGGATCAGGGAAATGCTGTGGACATAGTTTTCGAAGACTTCAGTAAGGCATTTGACAAAATAGACCACCGTCTACTTCTTAGTAAGATAGAACAATGTGGGATAGACAGTACTACCACCAGATGGATTCACAATTGACTAACCACACTCAGCATGTAGTCCTTAATGGAACTACAATTACATGGAGGGAAGCATGCAGTGGGGTACTTCAAGGTTCTATCTTGGGCCCAGTACTCTTCAACATTTTCATAAATGATCTAGATGAGAAGAGAAACTCATTAAATTTGCAGACAATACCAAGCTAGGGGGCATAGCTAACACTTTGGAAGACAAACTCAAGATTCAGAACGATCTTGACAAACTAGAGTAATGGGCCCTATGCAATAAGATGCAGTTCAGTGATGAGAAAAGTAAGGTCCTACACATAAGCAAGAAAAACCAAATGCACAGGTAAATATAGGTAGTATCTGGCTCAACAGCAGTAATTGTGAGGGACCTAGGAGTCCTAGATGACCATCATTTAAGTATGAGCCAGCAGTGTGCTACAGCTGCCAAAAAACCAATGCAGTCCTAAGCTGTATCAGCAGAGGGATAGTATCAAGATCACATGAAATGATAGTGCTACTGCATTGGTGAGACCACACTTGGGATACTGTATTCAATTCTTGTCACCATGATGCAGAAAAGACGCTGAGATCCTAGAAAGAGTATAGAGAAAAGCAACAAAAATGACAAACGTTCTGGAGGCTAAACTGTACAATGAATGGTTGAAAGAACTAGGTATGACTAGTCTAATAAAGGCAAGGGCTAGAAGTTATGTTATGGCAGTCTTCCAGTAGACTTCACAGAGAATAGGGGGTTGACCTATTATCCAAAGCCCCTGAGGTCAGGACAAAAAGTAATGGATGGAGGATGATTAAAGAGAGACCCAATCAAGAACTGAGGAGAAATTTCCTGACAGTGAAATGAGAACAATTAATCAGTGGAATGGTTTGCCTCCAAAAAATGTGAGTGCTCTTATCACTGGAGGTTTTTAGAAAGTGATTGGACAGCCATTTGTCAGGGATGGTATAAGGTCTGCTTAAGCAGGGGGTTGGACTAGACTCCCAAAGTGCCTTCCAGCCTTGTTATTCTAGCATCTATGAACATCTTTCACATAGGATTTGGATTTGGACAAGGATCTGAACTTGGACCTTATGCATATGAAAGTATCCTGAAATGAGGCTGAAGTCACAACAGCAATATTCATAAGTTCGGCAACAATGAAGACGATGTTGTAAAAGTGGTCCAAGATTCAATAAATTCATACTAGATTTTAATTATATATACATTTTCCCGCCCTGTAAGAGATGCATATTGTAGCTCCTTCAACATACAAAGTCTTGATAATTATCTTAATGAGGATGCATCAGAGAAGAATCTTTAGCAGACTTCTGTGCCTCAGTGAAATAGTTTGTTTATGGACAGAATGCTGGACTTTACATAAGACAAATACACACATTTGGGTTTTTTTTTTCAAATAAGTAACTGTTTCCAAGATAACATTAGATAAACAGCTCTCTTAGCTTAATATACTTCACAGATCTGCTGTAAATATGAAATCTACAGGAAGATCACAGGCAGCACCCATAAGGTCCTTGAAATAAATAATGTAAAGCATAAGATATATGCTTTATATTTGAAGTGCATATTTACCTCCAACAATAGAAATCGGAGATATTAATGAATGATTCTTCTATCCTAACTTTGTCACACTCCCTTTTCTCCCCTTGAATTATTAACTGAAGAGTGGTATTATATTTACATCTAATCAACCACTACGTGCCAGTACTACAGTAGTGGCCAAAATTGTGGAAACCTTTTGGGGAAAGTGTATTTTTGAGGTTTGATGGCTAATAACACCGCTTTTTTGGGGGAGTTTCAAGATAATAATATTTCACTGCTGGAATGTCCTGCGAATAGCCCAGACCTTAACCCAATTGAAAATCTATGGAGCCGATTAAAGAAACTCGTTAGTCAGAAGCGACCCAGCAATAAAACCCAGTTAATAGAAGCAATCATTCAATCTTGGTTTCACATTATAATAGCTGCAGAACTAAAAGACTTGGTTCATTCCATGGGAAGACATTGTAATTTGCTTAATTCATGCTAAAGGTTACCCAAATAAGTATTAACTGATGTGATAATTTTTGTATATCTCGTTTTTTCTATGGTGATAATTTTTGTATATCTCATTTTTTCCTATGTGTTTCACTTTTCTTCTTTCTACTGTAACTGTTATTCTAATAGCAAATCCTTCAAGTTATTGCATTACATTCTTGATTAAATTATCTTTCCATTGATATATAATTTTATGGTACTACTCCCCAAAAAAGTGGTGTTATTAGCTAGTTTTAGTAAATACACTTTTCCCAAAAGGTTTTCACAATTTTGGCCACTACTGTAGGTTGCTCTAATTATCAGATACTGAGTCCATCTACTTGAAAGATTCAGTTACTAAAACTTTAGAAGCAAAAGCAATTCCCACCTACTTTATTTCAAGGACATACAACTGCATGCAACAGTTCAAACAAGTGATCAAATGCTGATACAACTTCTATCTTAAAGATTTCAATACATACTTACTATTAACAATTGTTAACAGATTCAAGAGATCAAAACGCTGAATATGCCACATACAAAACAGACATTCTTTCAGTCTAATTTCCTTCAGCAAAAAATGACTTTTAAATATTGTCCTAGTTAGCTAGGGGTTTTCCTATTCCTTTGCTTCTGGAATTCACCATTACCGTCTAAGCAGTCTTTCCACTCAGAATGTTTCTTAGTTCACCTTGCATTCCAGAGTTTGTCAATAATATGCTAATCTGACAACTGTAAAACCATTTGTATTTTTCCCCCCATATCAGTGGTGGGTTTCAATTTTTTTAACTACTGGTTCTGTGGGTGTGGCTTGGTGGACGTGGCAGGGGGAGAATACTGTAAAATCTCCATTCCCTCCCCACTCCAGGAGAAGGTTACTGCAAAATCCCCATTTCCTCCTGATCAGCTGGGCCTCGGGAGGCAGAGAATAGATGGGGGCGGGGCCAGACAGAATTTTTACTACCGGTTCTCTGAACTACTCAAAATTTCCGCTACCGGTTCTCTAGAACTGGTCAGAACCTGCTGAAACCCACCTCTGCCCTGTATGTACTTCATGGCTGATTTCTGAGGTACAGGAAATATTTAGAAGCTGTTATTTCTGCCAAAGGAGGTGTTGGAAAGTATCGACCCCGTTTTGTGTGACCCCATAACATCTACTTAGACTAGAAGTAGCTACACAAGATCTCAGTCCTTTATAATATTAATCCAATTCTGCTGCCAATGATCAATTAAGATCACAAGATTATTCATCTATCAAACGGCAAGAATCTGGCAAACCCCAAATAAAAAAATCCACAAATTAATACAGCAAATATCCTTAAGAGTTTAAACATCTGCAATAAGATTCCACACAGCTTTCCTCAACCTAAAGCCAAACAGGTATATTGAACTGCACTTCCCAACATCCCCAGCCAGCACTTAGGCAATTGCCTTGCTGGCACGGAGTGATGAGAGCTTCAATCTAATGTCTCTGGACAATAAAATACAGGTGGTTGGCCCATCTAATTAATCGAAAGGAAGCCTCACCCACTGCACATCTCTGGGATTAAGCCTTGGGCTTCTGAAAAAAGGAAAGTCTATGTAAAAGCTCTGTATGCAAAAGTTTCCATGCAGTGTCAGACTCTTCCTTTTCAAACATCTATGGTATGTTGATTAAACCTGATGGCTGGGGTGGGGAGATTATCAGTTAGCAAGGATCAGGGAACCATTTTATTATACTCCTTGACCTGGGCTGGAATCTCTTTCAAATACTGGACTTGCCTATCTTCTCTATCATCTGCCTATCTAATGGTTTCAGTCTTGAACTTTTATAGGATTATATAACTCCGTGATGGCGAACCTATGGCACGTGTGCCACAGGTGGCACACAGCCCCCTCTCTGTGGACACATGAGCCGTCATCCCAGTTCAGCTCTGATGCGCATGCCAGCGTACCTCCCACCGGCCAGCTGGTTGTCGGATCTCTGCCACGCACGCGCGGGGCACATGCAGGGAGGCTGCATATGTGCAGGGAGAATGCGGGGAGCATGCATGGGGGGCATGCGCAGGGGCCATGGGGTGAGCCGGGGGGGAAGGAAGGGGGCTGCACATGTGCAGGGGGCATGCGGGGGGAGCGCATGTATGGGGGCATGCGTGGGGGGCACACACACTTTGGATTTGGGGGGTTTGGGCACGCACTTTGGGCACTTGGTCTGGAAAAGGTTAGCCATCACTGATATAACTCATTATTTTGCTTAAACTTTGAGTACAACAAAATCTTAACCATCTATGCTGGGGTGGTTTTCTCCATCATACAATTACTGTATGTCTTAAATCTGTTAGACTTGTTTCCCATAATAAAACAGAATTACAGTAACATCCATCCATTCATCCATCCATCTTTTACAGTCTTGAATAAAAACACAGAACCCAGTAGATGGTGTTTCTCTTTTATTTAAAAACAGTGCTTCATTACCATTTGCAAAGGATGAAGAAAGACTCCACCTCCCTTGCTTAGAGTTTATAAAAGCCAGCAACATGATCAATAATTTATACACATGGATAATACAAAAAAAAAGAATAAAAGCTAAAGAGCTAACTACTCTGACCTTCACAATTCCAGCTACTTGATAATAATAAGAGTAACCCAATGAATACTGTATGGTTTGAAAGCTACTGTACAATATGATACTTGAACAGGGGGAAGGGGAGGGAATAGGGATGTTAGAGATTGCCACAAAGTCCTGGGATGCAGCTACTACTTTTCCAGAGTCAGTCAGGAAACAGGAACCTGGTCAAGCATCCTGGGCATCCTGGGGAATGATCCAAGGAGAGGGGAGCATCTAATTACAATGCATCCTATGTCCCAAAAGTACCTGGCAAGGAAGAAGTGCAATAGACACTTCACCAAGAGCCAAGCCAGTTCAGGGCATATTAGATCTTCTTCTGACAAACTCCAAGTATTACCAAGTCAGCTTGGGTGGTCAGTAAATTCTGCCATCTTGGGACTGCCCTACAGTTCTGCCTCAACTTTTGTCATCATGCCAGGGTCATGCCCCAGGTATTTACAAACAGAACTCAAAACAAAACAAAAACAAAACAAAAACACCAAATTAAAACCCAGTAAGATTACTTTATCACTTATTGAATTCCAGGCAAAAAAGAGCTGCCAAAACGGTGACACATCACTCTACTGAATATATAGATTAAATTCCTTCACAGCTGCCTCTCAAAGCAACTGCAAAATGCACTTGAATATTCTGCTCCAAAAGAGAGAAAACCAAGTACGAGGCATCTGATTTTCCTTTAAAGAAGTCAATAATTAATTGACGTGAGGCAGACTACAAGTCATAATGAATACTTCAGTGGACGGCTTTAAGAAAAAATAAAGCGGCAGCAAATCTGCTATTGCTAAGGAGCGGGCCATTACTTAATTTTCATTCTTGTTATCAGGCAGTGTTTAGGTTCTACATATCTAGAAAACCTCACAAGAAGCTTCTAATTGTCCAAGGCTTGAAGTATCATCTGAACTAAATAACTGCAGAGGACTACAGTGTTGGATTGTTTCTCCACCTTCATGGCAGTAAATTCTGCAAATTGAGCACTTATGAGAATTTGCTTCTCAGAAGGTGCCAGGGATACAGTCCAAATCTTGTCATTATATAACCAAATAGGTAGGGAAAACAGCACACTGAGGAAATACCCTAAACATATTAATAGTTTAACTCTGACTACCAGAAGACAGTTTGCCTCATTAATTGGAGATTTAATTTCATTAGACTGCAAATAAAAACCTTAAAATAGGGTGGGTGAATAGGAAATGGAGCAGAAAAGGTTGGGTTGACAATAACAATGACATCACCCAAATAGTGTTTTATGCAACAATGCAACAACAACAACAAAAATCAAGTATACTGGCGTATACTACAATCATGTTTGAAATTATCAGGAGAAAATCAGAATAAAAACACACACAATGTTACATTGGTTATTCACCTTGTCCATTAGCAATTTTGCCTTCCTATTGTAAAACGCGTTCAGACAGTCAATATACTCCTAAGCCTCTTCTCCACCCCATCCCACCCCACTCCCCACTGCAATGGATTCCTCAGATGCTAGCATGCTGGAGAATGACATGCACATTCTATTTCTCAGGCTGCCTGCACACTCTTTTGCAGCACAAGACACATCCATCCCAATCTGGTCTTGAAAGCTGAAATGTCCTGCTATATATCTACTAGACATCTGTAAATGGAGGTGGTTGGAAGAGGATTTGTAAAGCCTTGAATTTATACTACCACCTATGAAGATGTTTCAACTGTTCTAGAAATCAGAGGGTAAACATTATCTTGCTAAATTTTTGCTTTGTTGCAAAGTTAGTTCAGGCTTTGGAAAAATCAAGAGATAAGGTATTTATAGGAATAGTGTACTTCATCACATATTTGTGTTTCACAAAGAGGTGAGTGCTTTATTCTTTCGTTTTATAGCTAAGGAATTAAGAGAGATTTCTTGACTAAAGATGCATTGCAGGGCCAGTGGTATTACTCAGGTGACAGCCAGGGTGACTTGAGTGTCATTCCAGGAATAATCTGTAAAAGGTCCACCTTTGTCTTTTGAGAAAAAATTAATAAAAGTATGCAACTTGGAGGATTTATCAAGATTCAGTATTCAATCTTCCAATTGTAAAAAAACAAAACAAAAACAAAACATTTAGTCCAAGAATTGTGTTAGAGCTCTGCAGATTGTATCTTTTTCTATGTCAACACAAGATTCTTTTTTCATAGTTGTAATTCACTGTGGAACTCTGATGTGTCTTATTTAACAGGCAGAAGTAAAATAACATCCTCCTTGAGATGAAAGTAGCTGGAAAATCTGTTCCTCCTTCTTCATTTCCACAATTTTGTGATAGCTGTAATATTCCTATTCTCTTCTCATTTTAAGCTGGATATACAAAACAAACTTAGTAACTGTTACAGCAGCCTGTCTTTAAAAAAAGTGGCCAACAGTCTAATAGTTTAGTGCCCTTTTGCTCAGATAAATTGCCTCTTTCATTAAGATCTCCTCTTTAGCAATCCACACAAATCTCTGGTAAGCCACAAGAGAACACAATGGCAGTGGAACTAAAGATGCATGAGTTGTATACGACTGGAACAGTGCACTTATGTGATATCACTGAAGGTTTTCAAATCTCCTTGCCTGTTTTGACATTGTTGTGGAGCAAAAGATAATAGGGTTTCATCTACCCATCTGCCTATTTCTAGTTGAAAAGTCCTCTGATACTACTTTAGTGCGATGAAGAAACAGGGAATTGTGCTTTCGTAATGGGTATGGCTTTAAAGTTATACTACACAAGATGGTACACTTAATCATAGCCAAAAGTCTGAGATGATGGACTTTAAGTTAAATCTGTGGGGCATCTGCAGGAGGTGTTGAAAAAAAAAACAATGGAAGAGTACAAGAATAAAAAAGGATCCCTTATGCTATTCTAATATCTATAATTAGTGGTAAAATATTTGACAGCCTTGGTTTGCTTGTCATCCAATTGCATGCGTTATCAATTTACAAGACTTCCGACTGTAGTAGAAGAAAGAGTATTCCAGGAAGATATTCCAGCATGGGACAATCTTCAGGCTTAGAGTTTTCTTGAAGCCCTTTTTCAATTCCAAACTGGCAGTATTGACTCAATTAAGCAGTTTGTCTTCAGACAGGCAATCATTAAAAGACTCTGGTTACAAATCAGAGTAAACATTAATTATGCCTTTATGTTTGAAAATAGTTCATTTCCAGATACCAATGCTAATACAAGCATGGTTTCCAAATTAGTGTTATGACAAAAGGAAGAAAAAATCCCCCCCCAACCCCCACTGCTTGCTTTACTTTTCTGGTCCAGAATGCATTTTTTTTCTTTTCATGCAATTTTTTAAATAACATACTTGCAGCAAAGCTAACTACCTCAGGGTGAAAAAGGAGGATCTTGTACAGTGGAGAATTATAGTAGCCCTGGTGCAAGCTTTTCCCATAATCACCAGTCCAGAACCTCAGAATATGTAGATCTTTGTAATTAAACTCTTGGTTTTTCTAAAGAAAAAAAATATTTCCATCATGGATCCAAATTCAACAGTTATTGTCCCAAATATGCTATTCCATCAGAAAAGAGGGAAGAGTGGGAAGAGAAGAAAACCAAAGCAACGGAATGATTAAAGTAAAGCCATGGTAGATCATAAGAATTAAAGATAGGAGTTATGTATTTGTTACATGCCTTGTCCTCTAAAAACCATTATTAGATGAAGTCTTTGGGCAGCTTTGAGCAGTTTTGTCTTGAAAATTATAAAAAAATCTTGATGCTGCTGGAGCAATCCTGAGCCCATATAAGTGCCAGCTGGTGATAAAAGAGGAGGGTCTTTGTGTTTCCAAGGAGCATGCAGGTTCCAGCTGCAGGCAATCAACATTTCCCCCATTCCCCCAGTAGAGGGAGCTCTTCCTCACTATTCTGGCTTTTGGGCATCAGACCCAGCAAAAATATCTACATATTCCTGACTACCTTCCATGATATTGAATCCTAACCCTCCCTTAGCACTATTTATCTCTTTTTGTGTGATTGGTAGGATAAACTATGCATATAATAGACACAAAATGCATTATGTTTACCACAGTTAAAAACAAACAATTGAAAAAAAAAAAGATCAAAAAATGCACAATCTTTGGAACAAAAGAATTAAAGGCAGAAATTTAAAGGAAAATACATATTTAAAGAACATAGTGAGGTATAAAAAAGTATTTCTCTTGTTTTTTTCTTTTGTTTTCCTCCTCTTCTTGCTATAGAGTTCCTCTACTAGTAAATATTGCAATAGCCAGGCCTCATGAACTGGGGGGAGGGAGCTGTCCCACTTGCAGGGGGGGGCTCATGTCACTTCAGTAAGGGGCAAATCGGCTGTAGCCACCTCGGTATAAACTTGCCTGCAAAAGTTGATAAAAAAGAGGAAATTTAGAGTTTTTTTAAAAAGAACAATGCATGTAAGACTGTTTTCCCATGTAACCCCTGTGTGATTTAAGAAGCTGTAGAATGTCTTCTTTAAAAAATGTTTCCTTGGACTTCAACTGACCTCAGGTTTGGGTGTCTGGAAGCCTGGTGCCACATTTGTCTTCTGGATCAAGAACATTAATCCTAGATTATCTCTAGCAACTTTTCTCCATGTTTTCCTTGAACTGAATTTCTCTTTGTCCCTGGCTCTGCAGTTCTTTTAAATTGCAGCCAATTTCTTCAAATTTAAAAACATGAACCTCCTGCAAGTTATCCTCAGATTTTTTTAAAAAATGCAAACCAGAAGATCTGCAGGCAGACTGCTCTATGAGGATGATGATAGCATTTGAAAACATTTAACTTTCAAAAGGAAAGTAGCCAGGTCCAAGACTTATTGCTCAGCTTGCTAACAAAATCAATGGGATTAATGAACTCCAAGTTCTTCAGCACCAGTATACTCATTACCAAGGTTAAAATCAATTATTGGCTTCATTAGTTTAATTTGTAATTCTTCATTAAAACAGAAACCAGAACAACAGCTCTGGATGCAAACAAAAGAATAAATTATCCCCTTTGATGTTAGAATGCCAATGTACATGACTGGAATATGGTAATAAATCTCTGACTGTATTTGAGATCAAGCCTGGGAACAATAATATGTGCAGATTTCACTTCCAATTTGGTGATTTGACAACACCATTCCCTTTACAGTGGGACTGATGGTGGTGGGATGGTGGCATTAACTTTCTCATATCCTTGTCTTACTTTTCTATTATTATCCTCCTATTCATCCTAGCATAGTTGAGCAATTAACCAGTATGCTGGATACACTTTTTATTATAGAACTTCTGAGACTATTCAACCACACATACTAGTGTAGACAATATAAGTGATCCTCATTTAATGACCATTCATTCAGTGATTGCTGAAGCTTAAGATAGTGCTGAACAAATAGTTAAAACTGGTCCTTACTCTTACAGCCATTGCAGTTTCCTGGGGTCATGTGATCACAACTTGCAACCTTCCCTGCCAGCTTCTGACAAAGTCGATGGGCAAGCTGGCAGGAAGCTGCAAGTCACGGTCAAGTGAAGTCCTTGGTTAACAATGTCAACAGCGACTGCCGGAACTGCCTTTCATAAGTAGCATAGCAACGTGGTGTTTTTTTTTTACTTATAACCATGTTGCTTAATGACAGATTTTCCAGTCCCAATTAGTAGCCTGTGCTTCTTCATAAAAGTACAAAAGGTAAAAGTCACCAAGGAAGAGAAAAAGCCACACTTACCACAGCGCCAACTCCATAGCTAGCTGCAGGGGCAAGAGCATGGTAAGGGTCTGCTGTGTACACCCTGCCGTAACTAAACAAAAAAAAAAAGGGGGGGGGATAGCAAGAAAAAAAGTCACTTCGATAAAGGCTTTTCTCATCAGAAGAAATGGAAATCTATAAACTTCCTGGCTCCACCTCACTTCTAATTACTTTTCTTCCATATCTAAAGGACTTTTTAAAAATCTAACGGAACTATTGCATCGATATTCAATTGGGCTAACCCCAAGTACTCGTAATTTAATACTTTGAAACAAAAAGGCCTCATTTTAAAAGAAACACGTTTCACATTATGGTGGTGGTGCTTGGGCGTGGGAAGGTTGGCCTATCAAAAATGTGTGTTGAGTTTTATCCTGGAAAGGTATCTTTTGCATCATAAAATTTCACAATTTTAGATTGAAAAACATATAAACCTATACGATTTATATTAAAATTGAGACAGCTGAAATTGATCATCCCCGGGAAATAAGTGTGAGTAATTCTTGCAGGCAAATGAGGCACCGATCAGGCTTTCCATTTGAAAAAATGCTCAGACAGTATACCAAGTCCTTTTAGGTGCAACTTCAGAATGTATCTATTATTGTTGTGGCAATAACACCAAAGAAGACACTGGAAGGTGTTTGACGATGAAAAGCAGTACAAGAATGAAAGTAAAATGTACCGTACTTTCATACAAGGCTTTATTATGTCATTCCTACTTATGACGCCTATCTGTCCTTAGATATAAGGCTTGTCATAGAAAGTGTTTTAGTTGCTTAGCCAGTGTACATGGCCTGTTCACAGGTACAAAAAGGGTTTCATCATTAGTTTAATGACCAAAGCACCAAAAGGCAAGACAAGAAACAATGAAGGGAAACTAACCAAGGACACAAGCAACCTAGAACTGAGGAGAAATTTTGTAATGGTGAGAACAATCAACCAATGGAATAGCTTGCCTTCAGAAATTGTGGGTGCTTCATCACCGGAGGCTTTCAAAAAGAGACTGGACAACCATTTATCTGAAATAGTTTATGGTCTCCTGCATCAGCAGGGGGTTGGACTAGAAGACCTCCGAAATCCCTTCCAACTTTATTATTCTATGTTCTAATGGTTGCGATTCTAGAGAACAATTATGCTAAGCTACACAATAACTCCCAGAGACAATTGTATGTACAAATCAATGATGTCTTATTTGTGTGCCCATAGATTATTGGCAAAATATGAAGCATACTGTAATTCATCTTCCGTGAATTCATTTCTCACAATTTTTAGCCATTTTCCCTGGGCAGGGCACTGGAGGGGGAAAAAAAACCTGATTGCGGGTTATTGGTTGTGCTTGAAAACAGCAAAAATTCACTTAAAAATGCCAGCAGGATTATATATTGCTATCCTAAAGGCAAACTACTCTGTTTTGTCTACAGACAAGAACAAGATTGAATGCTGATCCTGTTGCATGCTGCTATCTCTTTTGGAAACAGATAAACCTTAGTCATATAACAACTGTTTTTACTCAATGTTTCCTAGCCATAAATCTGGAGGTCATGCTTTTGGCATTTGCAGCTAGGACACATACTGAGGAATATGAGGAAATGTACTGTACTTTTAAAACGGCGTACTCTCCAGAGACATGAAAACCACGCCTTTCCTTACATACCCATCACTGTAAGCTGCTGCAGCAGCTGCAGCAGCAGTGGCTGCTGTTGCAGTAGCGGGCTGCGCATATCTGTAGGCTGCATATCCACCCTGTAGGGAAAAAAAAGAACTGACTTTATAGATATCTTTCTCCTTAAACAAAGTGGACTGATCTACACAACACAGGTACAGAGGAAATGTTTCAAACTGCATCAACTCCCATGTCACATTTAATTATGAAAGCATTCCCTGATCCTCATATATTTTGCTATCTCCCTGATGCATTTACCTGATGAAATCAAATGGAAAACGCCTATACCTGTGATGGCGAACCTATGGCACGGGTGCCACAGGTGGCACGTGGAGCCATATCGGTGGGCACGTGAGCTCAGCTCCAGCACGCTGTGTACCAACCAGGCCTGATTTTAGGGCCTTCTGGGCCCACAAGAAGTCAGGAAACACACTGTTTCCGGCCTCCAGATAGCCTCTGGGGGGGGAAGGCCATTTTTGTCCTCCCCAGGCTCCTAGAAAGGCTCTGGAGCCTGGGGAGAGCAAAAAACGGGCCTACTGTGCCATCACATGCCAAAAGCGGGGGGAGCACGGGGGCGGGGTGCATAGAATTATGGATGTGGGCATGCGTGCATGTGACCCCACCGCGCTCCCCCCACTTTTGGCACACAATGGCAAAAAGGTTAGCCATCACTGGCCTATACTATCGTGGTACTTGTAGGTCAATTTATGAACAAGAATATCAAAAATAAAGATGCTAATACATCTCTTTAGTCCACTCTGATCATAATCAATATAAAAAAAATCTATTAGAGGAAAACATTGTTACCCACCAGAGTTGTCCATAATAAATCTTCTAAGAGGTTTCCAGGGCTATAAATTCAAATCAAACACCCACACAAGCTAATGTTTAGGAAATGAATTCTATATATGGAAGGCACATACAAATGAACTTTCCATAACAAGTTCTTTATGTCTCCAATAATCTAAGTACCATCTTACTTCCTGTATCTTCTGTCCTGCAGTCTCTTCCTTGCCAATTCCTTCACTTAATTTAGAATTTAATGGCTTTAAATTCACTGCTACATCATGATCTTTTTTTTCTTGCCAAAATCTCTGTAATAGCTCTTGTCTGATTTTGTACATCAGATTGTAATGCTTAACCTTTAAGAGTCTTCATTTAGCTACATATGGCCTTCCTTTTATTTTTGTCCTATGCCTGGGACATCATAATCCTGTCTCAGTAAAAGTCAATCCTCTTTGTTTTTTACATTTCCTACAACGACGGAAGCTGCCTGATGCTCCTTCCAGTTTTAATTATTTCCTATCTATCATTTATTTTTAAATAGGAAGCTAGTGTGGTACAAAGCAACAGGATCTGTCTTTTTAAGAATGCATCTGGGCTTAAAAGAAATTCTGGGCTTAAAAGGAATTATGTAAGAAACCAGAAATGATGGATGCCTACCGAGGGATTTTTCTTCGGATAAACATAAATGTGCATATATGTATGAGTTGTAAACTTTCTTATTTACTTGGCTCATGTTTACTTTGGCAGCCATTTAGTAAATGGGCAAGCTTTCAAAACAGTCGATTTGTGAGACTAGACAAGTTCTCAAAATTACAAATGTGCCCTTTTCGTCAGTCTGGCACAAAACTAACTTTAGTGGGTCTGCCTTAAACATAATTTTTTAAAGAAAGGGCTGTGTTCAGTTATTCAGTTATTGCAGAATAACCAGCATGTTTTAGCTATTTTATCATTAATATCCGAAAACTTGTTTCCTTTTAATTTGTAGTTTAGCTGGATGCCGGAAGAATGAATTTATGAAACAATCTTGTTTTGGTGCTATATCTATCATATTGTTGCTTAAAGAATTAATCAGTGCAATCTTTCTGAAAAGAAAGCAGATACCTGCACATTTCATTGTAATTTTGGGGCAGAAATACTGTATTTAAGATAACAAATGCAACAATAACAAGTTTCAAACTGTAAAAATCCTGTGCCTAGAAATCTCATCTCATTTAACATATAAGAGGCCTTCACAGACCAAAAGTCAAGGCAGCAAATAATTATAGTCTTGAAATAATATCAATTAACAATTAGGTTTAAAGAACAGTGTTAAACTTTAGAAGACTGGATGTTTTAACGTTAGCAAAAAATACGAAACCTGTAAAACTGAATATAAAGATTCCTCTGAAACTCAAAAAAACCCCAAAAACCCCTCATATTCAGCAAGCCAATCTAAATTGGCTCATTGCAATATACCATTTTTCTATTATTTCAGGCCCACATGGAATTATCAAGCACAGGAATCAGCCTCCAGGGTATACAATGCAGAGAAGTAATTTTTCCCTTCCTTAATAGTTGTATCAACCATTAATAGTTGTTGTATCAAGTAATTGTAATTACTATTCCAAGTGCCTGGTTTAATTAATTTTACTGAGTTCTGAATGTCGAGGAGGAGGAATTGGGAATGAAAATCCATAAGCGTTCATGGTATGAAACAAGATTTTTCATGAATGTAAACGAAGTATGAACAAAGTGTTATCTTCTCTCTATCCAGCTATTACAGGGAATACTTTTTATACAGTAATATTATTAAAACATTACTAATACAAACCAAAAAATAAATTAAAAACAATAAATGCAGAAAGAAAATTATAAAAGAAAAATAATAATATAGTAACGGGGAATCAATAGCACTTACTATAGAATATTGAGGCTCTTTTTCAAAAAGAATAGCGACCTTAAAATGTCTATTCTTTAGAGCTTTTTTGGAAAAAGGGCAATAGTAATTTATAAGGATCTGAAATTAACCACCACTTCAGATCTCCTCCTGCCACAAAATGAACAACTGTTCTAGTGCTTCTCATAACAGTCTCTATTCTTTGTTTAACTCTTTATTAATTTCATTCTATTGAGTGATAGTAGCTGAAGAAGAATTTTATTCCAAGGAGCTTTGATAAAACAAAGCTTCAGACATACTGGCATCCCTTTTCTTCATTTTTTTTTAAAAAATCCAGATCGTACAATTTTCAACACATCTGATATTCAGGCATGCTCAGATGTATTCATCTTGGTCTTTGGCAACACTGATTGCTGAGCAGCTTGTCTCATAATGTGCCTGGTGTGCTCTATTCCCAACATAATTTTTTAAATTTGACATTTGAGATAATCAGCTGAGTTCAACCCAACTGTGAATATGAGGACAAGATGCAGTTTGAAACTAAAGATGTTTTTTTTCCCAATTTAAATCATTTTAACTTGCATTTCTTACAAAGAAAAAAAGGACTGGAATTAGGGTGGGAAATGGTATAACATTTATTAATTAAATGAAAATGAAAATAAAACTAAGCATGCTGACATTTGGAACTAAAAAAAACAACCAGCAAAGTCACCACGTTCAGACTCATATTGGCTAGTTCTATCTATCCCAGCATTCTCTTGGGACAGCAGTTTTGCCCTAGGCTCTACCACAAGCTCAGTGAAGTACACAGCCTCAATTACTAGAGCGTGCAGCCACAATGACCTGCTATTACATAAACAGTCAGTCACCACTGGAGTTAACATTCCAAATCTTAAGCAATTCCCATGTACCCCAAAATAAAAAAGAAACCTCCCACCCTAGCCCTGTCCCACACCACAAATGTTAATAATTATAACAAGCAGTAACCCATCTGTTATATCAGAGAAGGGAACAGAGACTTCACTGAGAGATTTCGAGCAAGATGTTAACATTTCTCAGCTGACTGCACAATAAACAACAACAAAAAAGAAAAAATATATAATTCATTGGAAAAAGGAAGCTAAAAATAGCTGATGTGTATTTTGGGGTAGGCACTGATACAGATGTGAAATTATTTAGAAAAATGGATGCTGTATGTAAATGAATGATCATATCTATGTGATTAAACTTGTGTGTTTTTTGGATCTGTATGTACAAGACATTTAACTGGGTCAAAGAGGAGTGTAGAAATATCTTAACTAACTGTGGAAATGAATTCCACAGTTAGTTAAGATAGGTTTAAGCCTGAAGCTAAACTAATTGAAAACAATCAAGGCAGCTGGGTCACCTATTCCTTCTTTTTCTATGCATCCCACTTTATCTTTTTTGTTTGGCCCCCACAACCACACAGGGATGCAAAGGGAGCAGAAATAGACTGGAATAGAATAAGATCCTATCCTATTCCCCCACCCCACCCCACCCCTCTGTGTGTGTATGTGAGAGAAAGATAGGAGCGTGTAATATGAGGTGGTTAAGGAAACATAAAATGACCACTCTTACTCATCAACAATTATGTGTGCCTGGCACATGGGATTAGTCAATTAACCATAGGGAGCAGCTGACATCAGCATGATGTCATCTGAACATGTTCATTAGATCTACATTACATAAAATCAAGAAATAGAATCAAAACACATTCCTGACAAATGAACATAGACATTTAATTATATCAGTAGACGATGCCTGCTTGAAAAATTAGCAGATCAACTTCAGCTAGGATAAGAAAAAGCATAATGTGTACACATTTCCCCCCAATTTACTAGAATTTTAGATGTATATGAAACAGATATATAAATTCTGGCATAAGCTTACTCCAGAAAAGATTTTTGAAATGTGAAAGTTTAGGGACTCCTAATTTGCCCTGTCAATTTATTTCAAACTCCATGGAATAAGTCCAAGCTACTTATAATATCCACAGTTCCTGCCGCTTTGGAAGAAGAGACTTGCCTACTAACTCACATTTTTTTTCCTCCCTTCCCTGCCTTCCATCTGTTTTATATTTCTCTGCACCCAATCAAATATTATTTAATTCACTACAGAATGTTCTAGAATTTAGCCAGTTTCTGTTAATCAGTAAAAGACAGAGACCAGGACCAGTTGTTTCATATTTATCTGTATCTGGACAATAAAAACCCGTTTCAAATCATATAATCTTCATGATAGGTGTCCCAAATTTTTAATTATTTAGACTTGAGTTTTTCATTTTTCACCTTGAGTGGAATACCTTCTCAAGAAGAAATCATTAGGCATGTGATGACAGATTCTTTTGTCCTATAGGTAAGGCAACCCTGAGGCTCTGTTGCAAATAGAAAGGAGGAAGAGGTTGCTATAACATGACAGTGATCAAGTTATCAGAAATAGCCAGATAAAGGGAAGAGCCCTTCACTGCACAGCTGTCTATTTCAATGTGGGGCAATAAATTAGAACGAGGACTGTCCAAGTGCTGCTTTAGTCACAGGGGAAGATGGAGATTAGTTTCATTCATTTCATTCTGGAATTCATTTAAGCTTGATATGTCTCAAGTGCTGCTATAAGCATTTTTTATTAACCTTTCTCCCATCATATGTAGACTTGAAGAGATCTACAATATGCAACAGCTTTCCTATTTCTATTCTCAGCACAATGATAGACAAGTACTGAAATGAAATCTACTGCTCTTCACAGGTCTTGTAAGTCAATGGAAATAGCAGGTATAAAGGTAAACTATAAACAAAAATACACCAAAACACATCTGATTTTATGTATTCTAATAAATGGATAAATATTAATAAATGGCTTAAATATTTTTTTCAATAACGTACAAGTTAAATAAAAACGGGCCAGATCATGTGACGGGGTCAGCCACCATTAATATGTAGACCTGTCTGTCTGTCTGTCTGTCTGTCTGTCTGTCTGTCTGTCTATCTATCTATCTATCTATCTATCTAGCTAGCTAGCAAGCTAGCTAGCTATCTATCATTTATTGGCTGTCCATCCTACCACAGGATAACTTTGGGTGGTTAGGTTGATATTCAGTTGCATAGCTCGCCCCAGTCTAATGAGATATTGTCAAGGCTGTCTTTCTGTGCCTAGATGCTCTTAGAGTCTGGATGGAGAGGAAGAAGAGGATGGTGTGAATTCAAGAACCCTCTATTTCCAGGGAATGACCATGGTTAGCTCCAGATATAATGGCATTTTCCCAAGAATTAGTGAATATATATTAAGGATCTTCTGGAATCATAGGTTTTGCTTAAGGAGCAAATGGCAGCCATGGCATTGACGGACTTTGCAGATTTATCTAGTGTGCCAATTTCATCCTTTTCTGGGTTGAAAAGTCTTTCTCTTAGTCATCTCTAATCTGAACTATTGCAATGAGTTATACATGGAGCTGCTTTTGAAGATTATTTGAAATCAAAGGTTGATCCAGAAGGTGGTATATAAACTGTTTTGCCTATATGACAGCTCTATTTCATCAACTGCACTGGTTATCAGTTGACATCTAGATACAATTCAAGGTGTTGGTTGTCACACATCAAATTCTGTGACTCAGGGCATAGACAGCTAAGGAATTGTCCTTTTCCTCTGATTACCTCCTCTGATCTCACAATACAGCAGGAAATGAGGGGAGTTGAAAATAGGACATTGCTTGAATTTTCTCTTTTTGCTCTCAAATAACAGACAAGGTTTCTTTCCAAGATGCAAGTTGGACAAAATATGCTTACTTTTCATACATGTAGTCACGACTTTGCCAGAACATTTGCTCCTGTGTGACAAATATATAATGCTGGAATGGATGAATTTCTACTTCATTTAATATTTTCAGGAGCTGATTCATAAACTCATTTCTGCATCAATGTATGCATGCTGAAAAACTATTATAAATTCTCATACGTTTGGAAGCTTTTCCCTCAAAGTACTAAGTAAACACTAATCCTAAATAAATACTTTTAACACCGTAAGACATGTGCTTAGGAATTTTTAAGCATACCATCTAATTTGAGGGTTTGGGACAGTAGATTCAAACGTTGAAAAGAAAACAAAAAATAAAAAAGAGGATCCCATCTATTCTAATAATAGACATAGATTGGAAGGTCTTAAACATGAAAAAGTAAAATCTTTCAGAATATACTGAAGAATATATTTTTATATCTATAAATAATAGCAAGAATTCCTCTTATTGTAGCAACTAGAAAATTACTCTGTGGTCATAATAATCACTACTGAGCATGTTTCTAATCTGCCAACATTTATCCAGGGAAGACTAGGTCACACAGAAAATGTTCTGAGAGAACTAGCTTAAGCCATAGTCAGATGCAAGATTTAAACTCTCCCAGGAGACTAAATTTAAGAGAGTTGTCTGCCCCCCCCCCAAATGATACACTTTTGGGATGCAAAATATTCTGCCAGAGAGTAAGTATGTAAAATTGGCAGAGTACTCTTATCAAGTTGTGAAAACAATTCAAAATGTACACCACTGTAGTGCCTGGAGTTTAGCAGATGGAAAATGAAATAGGGGAGATGACCTAGTTTTTCCAATAGAAGAGAATATATGGAACTCAAGGTTGAACTGTGGAATCCTTGGTGCTCCCTGAGTTTGCAGACATTTCATTAGACTAGGCTAGGCTAGGCTAGGCTAGGCCAGAACAGAACAGAACAGAACAGAACAGAACAGAACAGAATTCTTTATTGGCTAAGTGTAATTGGACACACAAGGAATTTGTCTCCGGTGTATAAGCTGTCAGTGTGCATACAAGCAATAAGTGATAAATCATGATCATAGTCATTGTAAAAATACATTCATCATAAACATCGTGAGTGCTAGTGAATGTAGGGTTTGCTTCCTGTTTATATATAGTAGCTTCTTCTGCCAGAGTTGGTGGGGGTATTGTTTTCTCCTTGGTAATTCTGACTTGGTAGAGTTGGCTAATGAAACATTTGCAAATAAACAGTCAAGCTCAGAGAGCACAAATATTGACAGTTTTTATTCTATAGCAAGCAAGGTAGGGATAGGGGAGATTGGGAAAAGCCTAGCTGTGGTCTACATTTCCCCCTTGGTTTGGTGATATGATGGAGAGTTGAAGAAAGCATGGCTTGCAATCCTACAAAACTAAGCTCCTCCATACATTAGCTGATCTCCGTTAGACGCTTTCTATGCTGGATGCTCTCAAACTCAGAAATAGCTGAACTTGCAAGCTGGGGAGAAAAATGGATCCAGAGTCAAGAGTTCTCCATTCAAGGCTGAGGTCCAGGATCTGCAGAATCTACACTTCTGTTTTAAAAGTTTAACTTGCAAAAACCTCTACTTTTGTTCTGTGACACCCATGAAACATTATCATGACACTCTACATTCTGCCTCTTGTTTAGAAGGTGGTATCTTGACACTGCTTATTATTGAGAGTTACTGTATTTCAGAAAATAGTCGAGAGCCAATGATTTCAGTGTTTTTTTTAAATACCCTGCAATTAATGTGTTCACTTCTGTGCTTCTCTACAATAGTTTATTTATTTTTAAAAGCACAAAGCATAGAACTAGCATTCCCAAGCTTTCTTTCAAGAAGGCTAGCTTATATGCTTCTAACTATAGATAAGAAACACAAAAGAAAAAAAAACACATGCTTGTATTATGCTTGTCACATACACAAAAAGTTCTCCTAGTTTGCTACCTACATATGTTTGGGAAAACCTTCCTATATGTTATGGGATTTGTGCAGCACTGAGACAAATGAGAGTTTTAATCATATGCTCACAAACATATCTTGGCCTCTTCTTTTTCTTTTTAAAAAGACTCTGTTCCCATCTCTAATTGGAACTGTTAGTATTAATTCAATTTTTTTTTTCTTTATCCCACTGCAATCCACAATCTGATTGGTTGGCAGGTCACACTGGCACTCCTACCTGAGGTATTTTAGCGCTAATGATTGGTTCCTGTAAGACTATTCTATAACAGAACACAGGAAGAGCAATTCAAAAACACAGCTGTGGAGGGAAACAATCAGACACAAAAAAACCCAGCAAAGGGCTTACCAGCCTTTTCTTTCCTTAGGATGCAAGCACATGTTTCACCAAAAGGTTTGGTCCTTTAGGATGACTGCTTTTGTGAAATAAATAAACCACACTAGTGGAAGCTGTGATCAAAGCTGTTACTTCCCACACCTACCCTCTGCACCCTGGGCCTGCATTTTTAATGCCAGGGAGCAATAAATCTTTAGATTGGAAATAAAGTAGTTAGGAATATTTGCCCCAGAAAAGAAAAGGAAGACACGGATAAGAAAATGATAGAAAAGCAAAAGATCTAAGCAGAAACCACTATTTTCTCTTTCGTATCATCTCAGTTCCATATCTTGTTATTAAACTGAATTTCATGGGAACAATTTTGTTTAAACCTCCCTTCATTCCTGCTTTTAAGAAATGCTTTCTTCATTCCTCCCACAACAGTGACTTCCCCACAGAGGCAAGAAAATGAATTGCTGGTGAATTATTATGGAGAAACAGCAACCATTTGATTCATGCCAATTAAAACAGCAGAAAGCAGATGGCTTAGAGTTATTGACCGAGATGTTACTATTATCGTTCACTTCAGTTAGTAATGAAAAGCAATGGAGAAAGTTTGGTTCGTCCACCTTGAGAGATGTATTTATTCTCACTAGTCTCAAAGAATGAAATATCCGAATATTTAAAAAAAAAAATATAATTTTAAACCTTAAGTAAATATCAAGGCTATTTTGCAATAGGGGACATTGTGCTGGAGTTGGGGAATTACCCAGCTGGATGCTTCTTATTATATTGCATTAAAGCACAACTCAAGGGATGGCCTTCATTTGGTTATATTCTCATTGCATCTCCTCTGTATGAGATAATAATTCAGCAGTGCTGGGGGAAGGGGGAAGAACGGCTATTTTTTTCCCCCTCCACAAATGACATAATGAAATCCAAACAAGGTAGAAAAGTGCACAAGCAATGCCTACAACAACTTGAAATAGAATTATAATAATTCTGGCAGATTATTAGGCAGAATATCTCCTTAACTCAAGGTTCTGCAAGGGAAATACCTTTTTTAAAAAACTCATAAAAACTGATAGGCTAGATTCCAGAAGCAACAGAAAATTGTCCCACATATTGTCTATATCATATGTCTTTTAAAATGAAATAGCTTCAATAATAAGCATATTACATTCATTATATCATCACAAAGTTCCCATGTGTTCTCTTCCACTGACATCGGAATCAGAATTATACTTTAAATTAATTTAGTAAAAAGTTTTATTGCCAGCTGGTATTTTAGCTTATCTAACCAATGCATAAAGTATTCTTTATTTATTGTCCTTTTGACCAGAAAATAGCTGCAGATTTCTAGGTAGTAAATAAATAGTTTTTAGTTCCCTCTATGCTTTTTAAAGCCTACATTGTTAACTTTTAACAAATTTAATGACTTTCTTATGTATTGGATTGCAGTTCCTATAAATCTGAGCCAGCATGGTCATGGCGAAAGTCAGTGTAATTTGGAAGGCATCAAATAGAGGAAGCCTGGTATAAGGACAGCTGTGAACTAGACCAGCTGATTGAGGAGATCCAAGAAAATACTATTTTAAAGTTAATTTTTTAACCCAGGGGAACAAAGTAAGGACATGATATATCATGATCACCTTTAGTGGATAGTGTCAAAATACTAACCAAAACTTTTAGTATTTATTTGTTTATTTACACTTGGGTATAATATTTAACATGTTGCAAAAGGCCCACACATTCACCTATAAACGTTTGTGGATCTTGAGTTCCCTTAGACTCCAATCCCTACATAAATTTTCAAAGATCGTAAGAGAAGAAAGGAAATGGATAAACAAAAGGAAGGGTCTGAGGCAAGATTAGCCTTTTTATTTTGGGTAACCAAATTATGCCAATTAAAAGAGCAATGATGGAAATTTTCATTTGCTAATTGTATCTTAGGCTGATTAGAACTACACCGTACCTTTGTGAGAAGAATATTCAGTATATTGAACCTGGCAATGGTCAAAAACCCCAGCTCAGGTCTGCACTGAAGGTCAAGTGCAATAATAAGAAACATGCTTGCATTCTTTAATATATAATATGCACATATATATATATATGTATATACAGGGAAGAAGAAAATTAAAGAAAATTATATTTTGAAACACATAACTAAACCAAAAACATCATCATCAACAAGAAGAACAGCAACAACAACAATAATAATTTTTAAAAAAAGGCTGGCTTGTTATGGGTTGGAGATGAGAAGGCTCCAAGTGTATGTACTTACATAGAGGTCAGCACCGTAAAATCCGTCCTGGTAAACCACACTGCAGAAAATCCACACAAAAACAAAACAAAAAAAACAAAACAAAAACAAAAACAAAAAGAACAGAAAACACATTCCGGTTATTGAGGACGGCAGCATGCACATGCATTTTACACAGGCAGGTGATGTATGAATCCATAACCTGGGCTATCGGGCAGGAGCAAATCAGCAGAGTTTGTGTTTGCGCACGCACGCTAGACAGCTCCATGTCATCTTCCATGGCATGCAGGCGGGCAGGGCAGAAGGGCAGACAGTATGCAAAGGGGGGACGGGGAGAAAACAACCTTTATGCTGTACAATAGAGTGTTGTTGTTTTAAAATTTCAATGCTTTGAAAAAGAAAAATACAACTTGAGAAACCTCGACTTTAGTTATTAACCTGGAAAGGCTTTAATTAACCCTCTAAACAAATGAATCAACTGCTTTCATGTAACGGGCTCCAAGTAGAACAAGCAAGGTCATTGGGAGGTTCATCCAGTGCTGGGGTCCACCTAAATCAAAAACACACCAAAAGTTGTGTACTCATCTGCATCTTGCAGCCTTGTGTGATCACTTCTGATATCCATATATCACCTATTTTGTTTTTGTTTACATTAGACATGCAATAAGTCTTGGCCGATCACACAAGCATGCAAATTATGATTATTTAGCATCTAAAAGTACTGATTTATCCTCAGAGTAAAAAACCCCGAATCATTCAATTCTGATCAAAGCAAGTAATAAAAATACCCACAATGCATTGCTTTCAGAAGCAGAGATCATGAGCTAAAAGGGTTAGGTAACTGATCCAAGGCTGCAGAACTGGAAAAATAAGAAAGGGGAGTCCCTGGGTAGATAGCAATGATACATTCTACAGAATGCACCTAGCTCCCTCATTTCGAATCTAACAGCTACTAAATAGTTTGTTCTAGCACATCCAGAAAGAAATGAACTGTGAAATTACTACAATTTATTAGAACATTTCATAGAGTAATGTGCTTTGTGTTGATAGGGCAAAAGATCAGGGAAAGATAAGAAAGTAAGAGAGAGTTTGCCACAGCCCTGGTTATGAATGCATGCTTTGCACAGCTTTCTGTAACTTTAATCATTTGATAGATGAATGCTAAATCACTCATATTAAAAAGCATTAGTTCCCCATATATGAGAGCCTTGTGTATATGTATCTGGCTTACCAGTTAATGTTATCACAGGCTAGGAGACAATATTACTTGTATTTTTTTTCCATATGCCAACTGGAGTGAAAAATGATGCCAAGCTTCTCTCACACTGATCAGAACACACCCACCTATAGGAAGTTACAAACAACAAGGCTAGGATAGCTTGGCTATAAATTTGCTTTATAATCATCAGATTTCTACAGTGATGCAAGCTTAAGTTATTAAACTAATCATGCAGCATTGCACCCCACTTCAATTTTAAACTACAAAAACATAGCTGATCAGCATAAATATATTTGATGAAAATTTACTGTAGGAAAGTGATATCAATTCAGCAGGGAGAGTGTACCGTTTATAATATCGATATATAATATTGATTACACTGGAGAAGCAAAAATGGGTACCTTTTTTATTGGGATGCTTTGAGATTATAAATCCTGTATTGTAAAATCAGTAAATTTGTAAAATGAATTTCAGGTTTTGCAGCTTACAAAAGCTAAAAAAAACCTTTCTTGCTGTTAATTACATGGAGAAGATATAAAATATTTACTTGTATTGAGCTGCTTTGCAAAGAATCTTCCCCTTTATCATATACCAAAAAAAGTACGAACCACCAAACCAAACTGGTATTAGACTACAAGGAATTCTATTCCATTCCTCCTCATCTTTTAATTTTATCTGGATTGGGACTTCCCTTAATAATAATTTTATTACAAATATTTTAATAATAAATGTTATTATAAATATTATAAATTCTATTATACTTTTATTTGGATTTGAACTTCTATTTTTATTGTTTCAGAGATATTTATATATTACTATTTTAATGTTTTATGCTGTAAGCCATACGGTCATTTTGTTATGAGATGGGCAACAAAGAAATTTAATAAAGAAAATAAAAAATAATTATTAATAAATTAAATAAAAATATAAATCCCGAAAAGAGTTAAAAAGGATAAAGTGTTATCCTGAAGATTATTTTTGAGAGGAGATTACTAAACTGTCTTCAACTGAAATATTCAATTTAAATCCCATTGGGATTTTTTAAAAAAAATAATTCCAGTAAATTAGTTTTCTTTTCTAGGAATACTTTAGCTGTTACTATTAGGCATAATCACAATTAACTATTTTAGTTGGAAGTTTATAACTTACTATATCTGGATATCAACAATTAGATATTAAATGGTATACCATGAATGCTATGTGATTCATGGAAGCTATCACAGCATTTCTATCTATACAAATCATGGAGGATGCTGAATGCAGATACATGTTACTTAATATGGTAGAACCATAAAATATATTTACATAAACATGGAAGAAGCAGGAATACAGAAAATAATTATCCAGTAACTGCACAGTGTTTGTAGCCTGAAATGTTAGGCTATTTGGTTACTAAGATTTTATAACACACCTAGCATAATGTGAAATATTTCAGCAAATAATCCCCCAATTAATGTATAATTCTAATTAAAAGAGAAGAGATCAGTATCCAACTGTCTCTTGGTATTTTCTTTTCTACTTAGATTTGTTCCAAGAAAGATTGGAACCTAGTCTTTCATTTTTAATGCAAATGAAATGTTAGAACTAAAACTGGCAACAGAGATACTGGAATTTTGTCAGTCTTGAAAACATACTTAAAATAGTAAAACAACCAATGCCTTGAAATGATAAGAGCAGCTTACTGCTAAACTGTCATGTTACTGAAACTATTAAAATCTAAGGAAGCAATACCTTGCTTATTCTGGTTTGGGTTTTTAAATCTAGTTTAAACAAAAACTACTAGTTTAAACAAAAACTATTCTTCATTATATGTCTGCTCAATCTTTGTTTAACCCTTCTCAAAACATCTCTAGTCAAGAAAGCAAATCCATTGTGGGTAACTATTCTGTTCTGTTCTGACCAATTTACAATGTATAATGAAGCTAACAAACAATGCTTGTCAGTCTGGATAATTCAATGAAATTGGACTTCAGAGAACAAGAAGTAGCCTCACTCCACAGACTCTACACCTTTTAGGTAACTCTTTTTATAAGATTATTTCTTCATTTTTTTCCAGATTATTTTGGGCTGCCAAAATATTGTTATAAACTAGAACAATTGGCACAGTGTTTTTGAACACTTTTTTTTTCACTGCTAGGTTGCCAATTTAATGAAACTTTCTTTCTGGTCATAAATGTAAGTTTTAGATTGCCTTTCCCAAGTATGACGGAATGCAGAGTGTTCTAGTGTTGGCACCTCCTGTCCCTATTTTCAATCCATTGAATGTCCTATTCTGAAGATCACTGCTGGATGCTTTTCCATCCTTACCCTGGGTAAGCTGGGATGGCTGTTGGAGGTACTGCTCGTACTGCACCGTACACTGTCCTTCCTCGTCCTCTCAGATGGGCTCCCCTAAATGCTGCCGCTGTGGTGGCTGCAGTTGGATAAGGGAAGCTGGGTACTGTGAAGACAGACAGACAAGGAAAAATATGAGAAGAATCAGTTCCTCTGCCCAGTCAATTACAATCATATTTAACTAGGCTTATGCCCAACTCCAGAGAGGTGGAATGTTTTGAACCTGTCCTGCAAAGGAGCATGCTTAGAGCTCTGAAACCCTCCCATATCTCTTGCTATGACATGATCCTGAAGGAAAGGTAGGGTTGCAGAGAGGCCTGGCATGCAAGGGATTAATGTTGTGTCATGCCTTCTTCATCACAAACTGCAAACTATTTCCCCTTGTCCTCCACCCCATTTTGATAATGCCATGCAGCCTGGTTAGAAAGTCTGAGAAGCACATAGAGTTACTACTAATACAGGCAGGTAATAACTCTTCCATTTACTTGGAATGGGAATGCTTAAAATGCTTTTTTCATAAGCAGCTTGAACTTGTGAATTAAGAACATGTGTGTGTATGTGTATTTCTCCTTCCAACTCAGTCTTTTCTATCACATGTTGTTTAAATATAAAATGATCAAAACATCCTAATGAAGGCAGCCATAATTAATGATGAGGTTTACCAAGTTTACCAAGAGCCTACCTTCTGGCAAAGGTGACCATTAAGTGGTTCCATCTATATTGGGCCCTGTTTTATTACACATCATGCTGGAGTAAACTAGCCCAGGGCAAAATGATATTGAAACCTCAGAAGGTGGCTGGGAACACAATGTAATAAAGGGATACTTAGATGGCACCAGTCAGTCACAAGGCAAAATGAACCCAAGGTGCTTCTAGGAGCATGCCACAAGGGGGCTTGCAGTGGACTCACAGTTTAGTAGCATGAATAACATGTACTTTGGAGTAGGGCCTGTTAACATTGCTAAAACCAAGACAATTGGACCCTCCACTTCCACTCCCTCCCATACAAATTTATAACAGCCTGATCGCCCTGAGAAACCCTATCCATAAACAAGCTTGTAAAATGCATTGCAAGAAGGGATGAATCACTCCCGCTGCCCAAAGAAGTAGCATTTCTTTCTGCCAAGGCCCATCCTTTCAAGTACATATTATACAAACTGGAAAGAAGAGGGCGAACAGATCACTGTTTACTCAAGCACAGTAACAATACAGGGGCCAATAGGGGCTACTTACTGATTAAAGGAATGTAAGTGTTAATACCCCCCCTTCCTGACAGGGGCACTGCAGCGTCATTGCCCAGCGAGACATCTGCTTGAAAACTGGATGCTAATTTAATTTTAAAAAGAATAAAAAATGTAAAAAGGTTATAAAGAAACAGCAGATTGAGAACATAAACAAATCACCACTGCAGTCAAATGGCAGAAATAGAAGAATCAGTATTAATTTCTACCTGCATATAATTCAGGTCCATATACAGCTCCAACTACAGGACTCAATTTCCAACCTGAAACAAAATAAAGACAGATGTGAGCAGCTAGACCTTCCGTCAATGAGGAAGCAAATAAACAAATATATCAATACAGATATTGTCTATCTTCTAGTAACTATGTTCTATCTTTTAGTAATTATTACCTCACTTCCATACAGATTGTTCCTAGGCATAAAAACAGGCTACATTTTCCAGATTTCTTGGGTTCTGGACATAAATGGAGGAGAAAATACAAATCACTAATGCTTTCTGGCAAATCCTTCCTGCAGTCTGAAAATGAAAGATCACACTGCATTGTGTTTTTCTTATTTTTATTTTTAAAGGCTGTGGTTGTAGTGAAAGATCAAATGAAAAATTTGAAGTCACATAGGAATGATTGTGTTATTTATAAAATTAAAATTCAGATCTTTGAACTGATCTCTGAACATCAATTAAGGATAAGTTCTACAATACTAAGGATATTGGTGAGCATTTGAAGGGACTGAGAGGAATGCTTGTCTTAGAAGTCATCATATATCATACTTCAACCCAAAAGGGGAAGGGCCCAAATCAAGGAACATATTATAAAATTAATGTTGTACGATTCTTAGGATTTACCCAGGTTACATATATTTTTCTTCTTTTGACAGGGGTGTCAGAATTTCATTTTAATATGTGCCACTGTGTACACAGAAAAGTGACAATAAAGGTTATCTTATCTTATTTGACCCTGATAATGCAAATGCATATGCTAATCAAGAGACACTTCCTATTACTTTCTCTATCAAGACAATGAAACCTATAAAAAACAGTAGCTAATCAAGTTGAGACTCAACAGTCTTCTGCAAAGTGAATAGAGTTAAAAATAAAAGTGATGAAGTGATTTGAACTTCAACAGAGGCAAATGAATAGTAGAAAGAATATTTTAGAGACATATATGAGTATGATAATAGCACTGAAATGAATGCTATAAATGTTATTGCCAAAAAATAATGAAAAGAAAATCATATATAGTATGATACTGTTTAAAAATCGTAAAAGTGCAAGTGTGAAAATGGACAAATATTAAAATGTGGATGTGACTTATTTATGAAGTGGCAGTGTAAGTTGTTTTAATGCATTGGTGAAGATCACATCAACACCTGACAATTAAACCAATGTGATTATTGTTCCCCTATACAAATGAAAAGATAAGAAGAGTGAATAACAAAAAGCAAAAACAAAAACAAAAAACCACACACACACACACACACACACACACACACACACACACACACGAAAATGTTTGTTAAATGTGTCTTGGAATGGAAAACTGCTTAGCAGAATTCTCACTGCAAGGGAACTACAGTTGACAAGGAACAAAATTAGTAGTGTGACTTTATGCTGGGCAGGTAGTATGTGCACTAAACTTTTGCGCTTCAAAAGGTAATTTAAAAATGTATGAATGTGAAAAAAATTATTATATATTTAGTGATTTAAAGAAAGCATATGACAAAGTGAATAGACTTAAATAATGGAACAGTTTGTGTCATGAATTAGAAGATTGGTTGATTAATGCAGTAAGAATGGTATACAATGAGATACTAGCATGCCTGAAAATAAATGAATTGCTTAGCAAACGGTTCACTATTAAATAGTATATAACCATCTCCTTGATTGTTTAATGTTTTCATGGGTAACATACACTTATGATGTTGGGTTGACTGGGGATATGAATGTGTGTAGTATGCAGATTATGCCATGTTGTTAGTCAAGAACTGAAACGATTTGCAATAAATGTTAGATCAAATGTATGAGGCAGAGAAGTGTACAGATTTGAAATTTCTGAATAAATGAACAAAGGAGTTCTGTTTAACGAGGAAAATGAATGAGTAATTACAAAAAATATAGCAAGTAGAGGAATGAATGCTCCTTGGAAGAATGTTTTGTAAAGATGTGGAAATGGTTGGAGAAATTTTAAGATGTACAAATGCTGACAGACAGATGGTAGAAAGCACATGGTCTGCTGAAAGAAATGAAATTTGTAAAAGTAAGTGAAAATGGCTGTGTGTGGGAGTAATCTTCTGCACATTTGTTATGTAGAAATGAGGGTTGAATATATGAGGAGAAACAAATTAAATTGAATACAGTGGGAAAGGATTACTTAGAAAATATGTGCAACAAATTCTGTAGTGAAGCAGTCAGTCAAGAATGAACAAGTAATGAATTAATGTGGAATGAATACAAAAGTGAGCAGATACTGCTAAAAGAAAAAAAGAACTCTGAGGTAATTTGACCTTACAGAGAGAATGAATAAAGACTGGATCATAAAACAAATATATGAAAAAAGAATTAATTTGTTGAGAGGAAGTGGAAATTGAAGAAAGACATGATTGGAAGTTGTCAAAAAGAATGTCCAAAAAGGTAAAGGTGAGAAATGAAAGAAACAGAGGCATTACATGAGTTGGTGAATGGACATGATGGAAGCAAGAATAGTTTGCAAATATAGAAAGATATGTAGGAATACTATGAATGGTGTTTGTATAATGTAAATTTAATTAATTTCCTTTTACAATTATCTTCCAGCATAGAATTATTTTGCCTTTCTTCTTTTTATGTATTTTATATGATGTTGCTATCCTAAAGGAGAATAGTACGATAGATGTGCCTATATATAGGCAAAAGCAAATTATGCAGATACAGGTAGTCCTTAGTAGTCCTTGTGACCAATTGTTTAACAATTGTTCAAAGTTATGATAACTTGGAAATAATGCTTTATGGTCCACCACTTAAAGCTCAGATGTTCAGGATCCCAACTTTGTCTCTCCAGCCCAAAGAATGAGTTCCTGTCCGCACACTCCTTTGAGCCATCCATTTAACCATCCAAACTGAGAGAGCTGGGATCACAGTCATTGAACAAAGTAGTGATATGGGCATCTCACTTAATGACACTTCACTCAACAACCGAGATCCCATGACAATAGTCAAATACTATTGTGTAAGTCAAGGACTACCTGTAGGTTTTTTTAAAATCACAAGTTGACTATTCTTTTTCCTATGATTCACAGGGTAAAGACAATGAAAGACTGAATATAAACGCATCCTCTGTCTATCTCTGTTAATCACTTCCAATTTTAAACACACTCAAAAAAACCTGTATCACTTGTGCATACATATCAGCACAGTTACTATATATCAATAATAGTGAAGACATCACTTCTCACCAATTCATTAGTAAGTTATAAAACCGAATATTTAAAGTGATTTCCTAAAGCCAAAGTATTTCATCTGTATTTGTGGGCTCAAATAAGTGCCCTCTTTCTCAAGATATTTCCAAGAACTCTTGTCTATCTCTTGTTAGGAATTTCAATTATCTATACCTATAAAGAAACAAGTTTCTCAAATTATTCTGAAATACCAAAGAGAAAACTTAATTCTTATGCCTAAAAAGCTTCCTCCATTCCTTGTCTTACCGTTTGCATATGGTGTGACCATCTTCTTATTAGTCATTACTCGTGCAGTGGCATTATTAACCTAAAAATTAAAAGGGAAAGGGGAAGAGAGGGAAGGAAGCACAACACTTTAGAGAAAATGATAGAAACCTAAATGTTTTTAAAAAAATCAGCATAATGAAATTTACTTTTACAGATTCTCTTTAAATATTATAATTATAAACATATCTAATTTTTTGAATTTTAATTATGCATCAAAGAAAAGGCTAAAAAGAGCAGATTTTCTCAGGCGTCCCTGCCAGCTTTGACTTCACTATTTGATGCTCACTGGTTCAGGGGCAAAAAACTCTTCCATTGCTATCTTTTTGTGTCCAGTTACAGAAACAAAAATAATCTTGTCTGATCTATTAGTAGCCTTTCACTGAACTGCAGTGGTCTACTAATATTACAAAAAAAAAAGAAAAAAACCTGCTGCAATTTGGGCAGAACTATTCCCAGGTGTCTGGGATTAAGCTGCTTTTCTTCTAAGAGAGTTTGCATTCCAGGGCAGTACTGCTTGGCCTGTATCTCAGTTTCGGAGTACTGTATCTTGAGAGGCCATCAACCCCAATCTTCCCTAGTTGCTGCCTTGTCAGGAGAAAAATGAACACTATTAGAAATGTATGAAGTGTCTCCTGATTTTTAGTCTCCTTCACTGTCCCTACTGAGCTGCTCATTGCTCAAGCTTTCTAAGCACTGCAGCAAATGAATGTTGCAGCACAGATGATGCTAGTAAAACACTGGTGGGGTGGATAAAGCCAAACAATGGCAACCCTGTGTCAAACATAGGCACAGAGTCTTGCAGAGATGAAGATAGAGGTAGAATCAGTAACTTTGCAAAATCCTAGTACCAATGGAAGGAAAAGCCTCATGCAAACTTCAAGATCAAGAAAAGGATGGTTCAAAGGCCCTCTGAACTTTAAAACAAAAGTGAGCTTTGGGCAGGGAAGAAGGGAGCCTGGAATCTCATCGCTCTATTTTTAGCCCTCCTGACAACCCCCCTCCCATATAAACATTACACATTTAAAAAAAAAAGAATGGGAAACAACAACAATGAGACTGAAAGCATGCTGTTAAAACACACATAAAAAAGAAAACAACAACAACAACAATTGATTAATGGGGATAGGAAGAGAGGTCTCACAGACAATCATTAAGATGGAGCAAGTGCCTGAAAATCAACTGCTACAGCAGAATGCATACAAGCACTTAAAGGAAAAATGGGCAAAACCAATCAGAAACCACCAATCAGCAAAGACCAACAGCTGTATTTAATTAAGTAAAGGAAAATGGCAAGTGAGGAGAGGAGAACAATCAGGGGTCCAAAGAGAGGGAGTGCAGAACAGAAGTGGCGGAGGGAGGAGATGGATAGGCAAAAATGAAAAAGTGTATGGGTGCATTAATAAAACCAGCCAAAACTGGAGTTTGGTAACTCTGAATAAGATGTGCAAGGAAAATTACTGGAAAGTCAGTAATCAAACAGCTCAGACTTAAACAAAATGGTATGTACATCCAAAATCCAGGTGGCATTACTCAACAGCATTGAAAATAAAAGGGTGGAAGAGAAGGAAAAGGAAAAAGAGGGGGGGGAGGGACAACAAGTCAAATCACATTTTGTAGTGTTAATGTGAAATGGCGGATGGATTTTTTCTTTCTTAATTTTTTTGTTTTGCATAAAAGAAAAGAAAAGAAGTAAGCTTCTCCTCTAGCACTTTGATTTCACTTACCGCCAACTCGTACCATCGCCAGCATTGTGTATAGTTACCATGGAAAGAGTGAGTCAAGTGAAGGGCCCTAAACACTAAACCATTAAAAAGGGAAATAAAACAAAACAAAAAACAAAAAAACAAAACAAAACAAAAAAGCAAAATATGCAGACATCTTACTCAAAACGGCGGCTTTAATTTTTTCCTTATATTTAATAATTTTTTTTCCTTTAAAAAGAAAGAACAAAAAGGGGCCAGTTAGCCTTCTATACGAGGGAACAGCAAATTCATCACTAAAAAGTTACCTCTCATCTAGGTAACACAAGCATCTTGTGCTTATCACAGGTTACACTCATTGGAAATAATTATGGAGTGCATATTTCTTAATTTGAAATACGTTTACATAGATATTTCAATGGCTCAAATTTTTCCTGATTTCTCCATCCATCTCCCTTCTCAATACATTAGTTTCACACTCATATGGAGGAGAACTGGCCTCTGAATCAAGGGCAGATATTGGCTGCCCACCCCTTCTTTCTTGTTAGATACCAAGTGACAAATGGGACTGTGCTCATTTTGTTAGTTTTTGATCTGGCTTGGAAATTGAAAGTCAGAGCCTCATTAACTGAAGCAAAGGAAAATCAAGATAGCAGAAGGGCAAAAAATTTGGAGTGTGTTGGAAACAAACTTAAGAGAAAGGAAAACAAAGACAAAGAAAAATAACAAAAATAACAAAAATATATAGATATATATATATATTGGGAGGTTATTTTATACACTTCAGTGCAGGGGACGGGAGTGAAAAACACAGGACACAAACACACACACACGCACTGGACAGAAATCCCAATGTGAAATCAGTGAGGCAAGACACAAAAAGGAAACCAAAGAAGAAATATAAAGAAGAAATTGAATTACTGAAGACATGCACCTCGATTTTACGGCCCTCTACCACGGTGCCGTGTAATTTCTCCCTGGCCCTGTCTGCATCAGCACTATTCTCGAAAGTTACGAACCCGAATCCCTGCATGCAGCGGGAGAAGGGGGAAAACATGCACATCGTTATATATTGAAATACTGATATCTAGATAAATAGAGAAAAAAATATCACAGTATGAAATTGACATCAGCACAACTTAGCAATACTCTCCTAGAGTCACATTTTTGGTTCATGCATGTTTCATGAAAGAATTTCAATTAAAAAAATAACTTTAATCAGATTGAAAATAATAAAACATAAAAGCAATTGAGGCCAGACCAAAAAAAGCATAGTTACTCGAGACACATTCTAAAAAGTAAACTAGCTCTGAGATTGATCAAATGCAACGTATTAAAACCTGGAAAGAAATCTTGCCATAAATAACCACTCATATGTTCTCTTTTGTAGCATTCTCAATAACTTCCTTTCATATGACAAAGATAGGCACAGGAAGATGCTCTGAACAAAACCTAGCAAAAGGAAGTGTGATGCGTGTGATAGTTCTAACTTTTCTTATTATTTTTATGAATAGTACTAATATATGTATTTTTAACAATGAATATATGAGGGACAAAAACTTGTGTGTATGTATGTTTGTCATTATATGTAAAATTTTGACAATGTCTTGGGCATCTTTGCTTCTCTTCTTTGTTAATTTCTTAGAGTAAAGGTATCCTTTAAATATATGCTTTTTTTTAATGCAAGGTCACACTGATTATCTTAATCCCTAAGGTATTAAAAGTAGATATTAATAATACTATAATATATGGCTAGGAATAGATACCTTGGCTCACTGGAAAAAAAAACAATCCTTAATCTATTTTCTATTTCAACAGAGGAAAGCATAGCTGTTTGTACCTAATAAAATAAATACCTAAAAAATGTTTGGCTTCTTCACTCAGAAAACACTAAGTGAAGTATTGTTTTTCACAGATTGTTGAAGTTGTACATTCTAGAATTAGTACTTTAATGAGGTTGAACAAAACTTTCTAATGGAAAAGAACAAAATTAATTAAAGCACATTATAAAACATAGTCTAACAACTGAGCGTAAAGATGGAATGATTGCTTCTTTGTTCAGCTTGTTTTTGAAAGTTTAGGATTTAGTTAAGGATCCAGATGGTTTCTATATCTAGCCAATAAATAACCCACTCCTATTTAACTTTTAAAATGCTTTAAATGTAATTGCCTCAGTGATAAAAATATATAGATTTACCCTAATAAATGCCAAGGTAAAATGCCACTAGTTATGAAACATAATCAGTTAATTTTAATCATTGCTAATATTATCACTATTAAGACAGAAATATTTATCTAATCAATATATAAGCCTTTTTTACAAAGTACAAATATATTCAATTGGATTTATTAACAGGCTCACATAATCACACTACAGTAGGACATTTAAGACCTAACCCTATATTTATTTTCAAGAAACGGAAGTATGTATGCTTCATGTAATAAAAATATGCTATAGCTGGATAAATATTTTCAGATAGAGGAAAAAGTAGTAAGTAGTTCATGTTTTTAAAATTGATTTTAAAAAATTGAAGGTATTGTAACAAGAACTTATTCGGGCCCAATATTCACCGTTAACAATAGTGCTACATATACTGAATTTTCAGTTGGATCTCCTATGATAAGCTGTTTATATTTCTGAACTTCATCACTGTAGAATCAACGTTCAAGGAATAGGATAAATAATTTACTCCTATTTTACTATAACATTTCTCCTATTTACTATAACATTTCCCCCCGTTTTGTTCCTCAAATGTAGACTTTGGATGAACAGGGTGAACAGACTCAGGATGAACATTCTTTGGATGAACAGGGTGAAAAATGCCACCTTCCACTATTGTAAATCTCCCTACTACATTAATTGGATGAAAATTATGCTTATTGGGGAATTTTATAGATTTTTGCTATGTCATGATTAGGAAAATGTGAATCTATTAGAACTGATTGACTCAATACTCCAAGAATTTAGCAAGTACGTATTATCTGCAAAATGAAATAAATGCCTTAAAAGTTCCCCCTTCCCAGCTCTACATAGATTATGAATGGTAATTGCAAAGTGAGCTACATCTTTAACACCTCTATATTTTTCAAGCACATTACATTTTGCATCAGGTGTTACAAATCTGTGAATAATATGAAGATTTGTCTTAATGGACATGATTCCAGTATTATCACTGCAGCCAAAAATCAAACACAGAATGCAAAAAACTTTTCGTGCAATTTATTTTACAGGGTTGTTATGAAAATATATATATATTTCTTTTTCTCTTTCATAGGCTTTATATGCTTTTCTATCTAGCCAGGTTTCTACCTATGTAAACTATGATGTTCTGCCGCCCTGGTTCTGTGAAATCTCAGCACTTGTGAATTGAGATTTCACAGAACCAGGGCGGTAGAACATCATAGTTTACGTAGGTAGAAACCTGGCTAGATAGAAATGCATATAAAGCCTACGAAAGAGAAAAAGAAACATTGTATCTTTAACAGGGAAGTTTTAAAAAAGGGTGTGGCTCACTGACAAAGTCAAAAAAGACAGAAATGGTCCATCTGAGTCTCCCAGAGTGCAACAGAGAGTTGCAGGAAAAAAGCCCAGTACTTGTGAATTGAGATTACAATCACAATTGAGATTATATATATTACATGAGTACACATTTTACTTAATATTATTTTACTACACTTCTAAACATTTTTACATCTTCATCCTAAACACATGACATAGAACTTTTGACCAAAAAGTTATTGAATTCCTTTGAATTTTATTTAATCCTTGGAGAAAGTCTCAAGTATAAAAGCAAGTATTGATTTGTTGGTGTTCTCCAAAAATGTGCAGGACAACAACCAAGTCCAGAAAATGCCAAAACCCCAACAATTCATCTCTAAGCTACAAAGAATTTCTAGTATCAGTAAAAGAGTATTTGTCATACAGAATACATACTTTCCTTTAAAGATAAATTCGATTTTATCCTCCCTAAATATAGCCCCATCATACCAAAGCAATATTTTAATACTGGATTAAAATTTTCAATATCTCATAGTTCAGAAAGAAAAAAGGAAAGTAATATAACTAGCTCAAGAAGGATACGTACGTTTATAATTAGTCCCACTAACCTGTTATAATTCAATTTGCTGGTAGTTTTGAGACTGAACTGATTTTACTATGCAACTTTCATTTCAGTTTGAAAACAATACCCAGACCATTTAACTTCTAACTGTACTAAATCCTCAAAAACATTCAGAACAACCTGCAGCCCAAGGGCACCGAGTAACTGTCACCTTTTTAGTCTGGCCTCAGATTCTGCAATAAATAACAAGCAACAGGATGAGCAGTGTAAAATAATAATTGTACAGAGTTTTTTATAAAATGTTTCCATCTCTGAAGAATGAGAAAGAAAATTTACCATGTAACCGTAAAGGGAGAAATCAAAAGCAGACGATTCTCCTGGGTGTGGCCAGAACACAGAAATTAAGGGAAAAAATAATCATAAAAAAAACACCAAAAAAAAAAAAAGAAAGAAAGAAAGAAAGAAAACCAAGTAAATGAAATAAATTCAAAGGAAACTAAAAGGAGCCCCTTGAAATCCATGCATTGTTAACACTTTTTTCCCCCACTGTGTTTAGAACATTGACTTCAGAAGCAGCATCTTTATCTCAAGGTGTTGGGAAAGACTTTCCATAATTTCAATTGTTAATATATATATATATGTATACACGCATATACAAAGAGGCAGTTTTTTAAAAAAAAAACTCAGTCAACAGCCAGAAGCCTGGACAAATGGAACAACAACAAAAATAAAGAAAGAAATAAACTTAAAAATCCAGGCTTTCAGGTTATTTGCTTTCAAAGTCAATATACAATAATCCATCTGAGATGAGTGATTAAAATAAGTTCCACGAAAAATATCCTAGTACTATTTAAAGTAAGGACACTATTCTTTAAGCTCTGCAAAAAAACAGTTGTGGAATTTTTACCAAGAATTATTTTGCATAGGTTGAACCATGGTGCATATTTTCTAGCTATTTAACTGGATTGATCAAAGCAAGTTTATGTTTACATTTACATTTTTTTAAAAAGTGAGGACATATAAAATAGGATACCATTGCATCTGTTAAGAGAACAGAGTAATCAACATTAAATTAAATTTAGAGTGATAAAATAGGATTTTGTTACTAGATCAGTTAAATTAAGGTGAACATACAATCTCTCATTTCTTAAAATCACTTATCTATAAAATAACTGGATTTTATAGTTGAGTATATGGCCCTTACTAGTTCTCTAAGCAGCTTTAGGAATTTCTCTACTTTTCCTCACTGCATCAACTGGGTAGTGAAATCACTACTGTTTTCCCACTGTTAATTGCAATAGAAACCTCAGCCTCTCTGGGAGGAAAATCCCTTCCATTGCACATTGGAATACAGACATTCAAGGCCATTGTTTTCCTGCTGCGTATTAGTATCTTAACAGAGAATAAAGTTGAATAAAGGAGTATCTTTCTCAGGCTCACTATTAAGTCTGTTTACCTGAGTGGTCCCTAAAGAATTCTACAAGATCCCACCAATAGGAGGGGGGAAAACTCATTCATAAATCTAACATTTCTGTCTGTCACATTGCTCCACCCAAGCTATCTATAAAGGAAGGGAAGTATTACCAGAACTAGCTTTCTATTAAATATGGGTGAATGAGTTGGCATAATGTAGTGGTTAATGCATGGGACTAAGACTGCAGAGACCCAGTTTTTAGTCGATATTCAGTCATGGAAGTTCAATGGTAATTTGGGGCTATTCATTATCTTCTGGAGCTGTTGTTATTGTCAGGATGAAATCCGAAGAAGGGCCACTATGTACACTGCCTTAAACATTTGGATGAAAGGCAGAACACAAGTAGAAGAAATAATAATAATTACCACAACTGTGACTACAAGGCTTGGTTCAATCATTGTTCTATTGAAAACTAGACTTGTTTGTTAAAATTTGAATGCAACTGATATAAATACTATACGAGTTTAAACTGGTATTTGAACGGAAACCAAACTGGAAGCAACCATCATATTAACAGCTCCTTTCACTAGGCACTGCTAATGAAACAAGAAAAATTAATGAAAATTAATTAAACAGAAGTCTGAACATAACTGAGATTGTTATGTAAATGGCTCAAATACCTTTTCTTTAAAGTTTTCCTAATATGATGCTAGTTATCCAAAATTGTGCCTAATATTCAAAGTTAAGATGCTTATAAAAGCATTAACATTAATTAATAAATCTACATAACCAAAAACCTTTATTCATAACTTTTTCATTCATTCCAAATGATTTTTACAAAAAAATCAAATACAGCCAATGTGCACAAATATATTTGACATTCAAAAACAGGATGGAAATACATCATCTCATCTCAGATGGACTAAAGGGTAATTTGAAATGCTCAAATTTTCCAACACTGGACATATCTGGCAGAGGGCCTTTGCCACAGTTATGAAAGGATAAAGATCTGCTCATTCCATAGAGGGAATGGGTGTAGGCATACCCAGAGCAATTTGGATTTTACATTTTCACCTTTTAAACATTCACATATTGAAGAATATACCCTTGAGAAACCCAGGAAGGGGAAGGGTAATACTGAGAACACAGCACAAGGCAGGCAGCGGGGAGCATCTGCTTTCCGATTCCCAAGAAAGAGGAGGAGGAGAAAGGTTTCATATCATTAGGTTAGAATAGAAACCACAGGGTAGGATACAAGCATTCAAGTTTTGGCATACTTTTTTTTTGCAGAAGAAGTGAGTGATAAGTGAAGGGTCCCTAGAAAGAATTGTGCTTCTCCACTGGGAACCTAAGTTTCTTTAAAAATGTCCCAATTCAATTTTAAAAATTGCCATAAACACAAACACTCTTTGGGAATTCTGCTTATACTATTCACCGTGTTTAAAACAGTCTCATTTGAATCTTTGAATTGGTGTGAATGTGAGAGGCAAGTGTTTGAAATTCTACCACCAAATAGAAAAGAACTTGATCAATTTCTTTATGAGCTAAATATTACATCTAGATGAAAGAAAAGGGGCAAACAGCTATCATTTAATCTTAGCAGGTTTTGTATTATCTGAAAACCGGAAGTTTGGCTTATTTACTTGCAGTTCAATAGTTATTAGAATATTATAATTTGTAGAAGATTCCAAACATAAGGACTGAATAGCCTTATGGCTTATTATGGCTTCTCGGTGAACAAACAGCATGCTACGCAGATCATATACACAAGCTCCTCCTAAGAGCAACTATAAATAATAAATTAACAAGCAAGACTGTCCATGGTTTGCTTAGGACTGGGAAAATACATGTTTTGTTTTAGCTTTCTGACTCCTTTTGACCCGAAGTCTCTCGTACAACATGCTAAACAAGCCATAGACTGGGTTTATATAATTTGGTATCCTTCCTTACTCATCAGAGCAGTTAGTCAGTGTGATCTCAGAAGCATGCAGTAGTCTGCTGCTAATCCTTCACTAAAAATGAAACATGAAGCAGCCCAGTATACCTGAGTGTGTATTAAAATAAGGACATATAAACTCAATGTACACAACATAAAATTGTAGATGTATATGAGTGCAGACAAAAATATTTTTTCCAGTATGCTGGCTGGGGAATTCTGAGAGTTGAAGTCCACATGGTTTAAAGTAGCCAGGATTGAAAACACTGATCTAAACGGTACAAAGAATAGCATGTTATTTAGAGATTAAATAACAGCAGATTGCTTCCATTCTGTGAAAGACAATAAATGTAAGTTCCTGAACTTGTTAATGGTTGCATAGTTCAAATAGCCAGCCTACGGCACTCTAACCAGTCTCCTGTTAATCCAAAAAATGTTTTTCATCTCTGGCTTACTTCCTTATACAGCCATTTCCAAGAGCCTAGGTATACTGAAGTGTATAGTGAAGTGTAGTGGTCAAACATAATACACCTTTCACTTCATCATTCAAACATATATAGTGGATACATGAGTAATAGAAAGCATGTCGTTCAGGGCAGTTTGCAGCTCTTCACAAATTAAAATAAATATGTGCTGCATCAATTTTACCCTACATCTTTATAAACTAAGATATGATATAAATTAGTTCCAATACTAAATGTATGTATTGTATGTACTGTATAATGTACAAGTAGTAAATATCACTTCTTTTCTGGTTTTCAGATAATACATAGGGAATCTGATATGCTAACAACATAATCTTGTATATAGACATCCATATGGAGCTACTCTGTGTAGATTATGAATCTCAAAAACAGGATATACAAATATAATCCTAGCTATGCCTTATCACTATGATGTGATGGAGTGAGGGTGTGGGACAGATGTTCATTTTTAATAAAAAGTGGAAAACTTAGCATTGATTAAGTCAAGCATAGTAGAGACATGCACTGTGCAAGCTTCCCCCACAGAGCTCTGCCAATGCGCCTTGCTCCTGACCTGAAACACTCCCTGCTATTCCAGTGCTGGACCTACTGGGCAGAGAGAGAATCACATCAATTCTTCAGTGAGGGGACATTGGTTTCATGATGAGAACCGGTTAGGACAAGCAACACTTAAAATGGCTACACTTAGGACTATAAGGTTTGCCATTGGCTCTCCTGAAAGTTAACTCTAAAAAAAAAAACCTTACATCATTCTGAACAGCTTGTATTTTGAATAACTACACCTTTCTAAAAAGCTGCAAGCTTTTGCAGACATTGTAAAAGGATGGGCCAACAACTTCGCAACCCTGCAGGATTATTGTAACATCAGGTGGGCATTTAATTTTTCTTTCACACAAAATAACTCTTATCCCATATATAAAATACTTCTAAATTTTTAAATAGCATTTCTTTCTCAAACATTTTAAATTAACAAAAAATTAATACAAAACCTGACGCTCCTAGCTTCAGTGACTCTTTTTATTTTCAGAAGTTTGGAGAAATCTGATTATTTCAAAAGGAAAATTATGAAATTATTATTGAAGATACTTATCGATTATATGCAACACCTGTAATTATATGGAATAGCAGCTCTAGGTAACCCAGTGCCTAGTTCCTTTTCTGTCTATACAGAATGTCTAGGAAGGAAGCTGCTTTATCTTGACAACTGGAGTAGACTGGTAAAGGAGAGAAATAAGTAGAGGGTAGATAAAGAAACAAAACTTACCTTGGACCCACGTTCATTGAAGATTATCTCTACATCAAGGATTTTACCAAATTGCTATAAAAAAAAGATTTATTTTGGTTCGTTAATTCAGCATCCTTTATCTTTCATGGCTGAGAAAGAAATGCTTTTGAATGCACAGTTGAAAATATTTTAAAATGAATTCAGAATTAATATTTGTTATTTATTTGTTGAATTTCTCCTGATTGTCAGGTTTATAAGCCTCACAGTCTGTGATATATATCAGAATCTGTGATATTTTATTTTAGGTATAATATAAAGGAACAAAAGTACAATCCTTGCTGTTCTCTGAGCTTGATTATTTGTTTGCAGGGGTTTCATTAGTCAACTAGATAACATCATCAGGGCACTATATATATTCTCTTCATATATTACGAATGAAGGTGAATATACGTGTCCCAGGATAATTTTGCAGGATCAAAATTGGTCATCGTGTAGCCCATCTTCAGAGAACTTCTGTCTCTTCATATATTATCTTCTATTGATGTAACAAAAGACTATTCACAATTGCAATGAGGAATGGTGGCTGGTTTATAAATATAACGTTCCAAAATTCTTTTTTTTTTTTTTTTTACTGGTGGAGTGTTCCAGCCAGTATCTCCTCCATGCCATTCCCTATATCAGTGCTTCTCAAATAGTGGGGTGCGCCCCCCAAGGGGGGTGCGAGGCTCCGTAAAAGGGGGCGCGTTTGACCTCAGCATCTGATTGGCTGTCCAAAACCCTTGTGACACGAGCCTGTCGGCGCCATCTTTAGTGTGGGACGTCCGTCCACACTTACTTTGTTGCCCGACGGATGTGCGCCCAATTGATGCTCAAATGACTGACAATGACCTTCTCCTGTGAAACATAACGCTGCCCCAATTAATCAAACTTGCTAAAGAAATCGGGCTACCGCTGCTGACATTTGCATCGATAGTGAGCATTAAGCCAGTACATGTGACTGCGCATGCTCCTCCCTTTCAAGGAGAACAGACCTTTTTCTAATAATGATACTATTTACAGTCGCGCGGGGGGCGCGAAAAATGTTTTCTTCTTCCTAGGGGGGCATGACAGAAAATAATTGAGAAGCACTGCCCTATATACACAGTTTTAACATACTAGCCATCTTCCACAGCCACTTGGTATTCTCATATTCAGTTTTCTTCAGGCTGTTCTCCTGGGTTTCGTACACCTCTTCAACCTTTTCTAATTATTGTTATTCTGGAAACTAAGGTTTCCGCAAGTCTACTGATTCTTCTCTCTTATTCATGGTAGTCAAATCTGATTACATAACTAAAGCTATATACAGTGCTGTATGTATATGTATATGTATACACACACACACACACTGAAATAGACAATGATTATGAAAAAGCTATTTTTAATTAGGAGGCTGCCCACAATGAATGCATTGGTTGTCAACGAAGTAAGTGGACCAGAAGCCACCTTTTCAAGTACCTAAGTGTAATTTCTACTATTGTCCTTTTTCAGCCATTCTGTTCTACTCCTCACTTCAAAATTTGGGAAAGAGATTCTTTCTTCAGTCAGCCATAATAGGACTATCCTTCTACCACTCCCTTCCCACAAGGTACTTTTTTCTGCTTTTACACACCCAGAATCAACTCATACCACTCAATAGTTCACTAGTTGCTTGTTTTGGCTAAATAAACAGCATTCAGCAAACAAAGTTACATTGATATGAATAATTTATGACCAAGAAGTTCCTTTAGGGAAAGGAATATTTCTGATTTTAATTATATGTGCTCAACCAAGTACATACTACAGAAAAATGCACGTATCAGCTTTTCACTTTGAAGTTCTTAATGACTTAAAACTATATGATCCAAAACATTACTTTCTTTTATATATATATATACATTCTACAAGATCATTTACTGAACTCTTGGTTTTGTTTTTGTTTTTTTGTTTTTTTTTTTGCCCATCTCTATCAAATGGGGTTTTAAAACAGTTAACCTTTTAAACAGAAGTTTGGTTTTAGAATGCCATTCTCTGGAGGTAAATATACTGCATAGTTATTTTATTTCCCAAAGCTTTTCCATCTTAAAATCTTTAATACTTCTTAAATTATTTGCATTATTTTATTTAGGTTTAAATACAAGCATACTTTTACCCTTACAACAAACTTTTAAATAGATTAACCTGACAACAAGTGGCTCAAGCTAATTAATGAACTAAGAAATACTGCTTTGGGTTTAGCGGTTAGAATCTCCTTTGCCTGATTTCATGTTGGTGGTTTTATTTCTTAATTTCCTAAATTTATTATATGTTTTAAAAGATTTGTAAACAAATGCCCCTCCAATCCCTTTCATTATCCTGGAATGCATATTAGTACTGTAAATAAAAATTTAGAAATAAGTTAATTAATCACTGCCATATAGCAGGGAATTCCTTAGCAGATTCCCATACAGATTACTACAAAGTATTTACATGTTATGATAGGCATCCCTGCAATCAGAAGCTCTTTTCTTTAACTGTGCCATTTCTAGTCTACTTCATTGTCAAACTCCAAACATTGTACTGTCCATGAAATCATTGTATGATACAACTATACATCATACTTTTTTAAAACCACCAATATTATTTTTTACTGAGGATATCAAATAAGGCATTATTATTGTTGCTATTATTATTATAGTCAGATGTTAGGACTGAGTTTGGCATTTATGTCCACTTATCAAGTCCTTCCCAAGAACACAGAATTGATAGATATTGTTTAATAATATTGTATCAAACCTAATATTATATTTGCAAGATGAACAATGTAAAAACATTAAAACAATTTTTTTAAAATACCAAAAATATAATTGGCAAGGATGACAAAAAACTGGAAAGGAATTTTAAAAATGAAACCTATACAATTCAAAGGATGAAGAACTGGTATGGTATGTCTTATGATTAACATAGTGTACAGAATAATAAATTATTGTATACTGTCGGTGGTGGGATTCAAGTAATTTAACAACCGGTTCTCTGCCCTAATGATTTCTTCCAACAACCAGTTTGCCAAACTGCCTAGAAAGTTAACAACCAGTTCTCCCGAAGCGGTGCGAATTGGCTGAATCCCACCACTGTATACTGTATACTTTTAAATTTTAAAAATAAGATAACTCATTCTTTTAAATAAAGTAAAGCATTTATTCAGTGTGTTGATAAAGGCTCCTAAATCCAACTTTTTAGCATATGTACCGGTATGTTTAGACAGACCTTCACTAACTTGGTATCGTCTGTAATACCCCAACCATATTTATTATTACTATTTTTCACTTGTGTTTTATTTTGTCTGGTAGTCGTATACCAACAAGCAACAATATTATAGTGTCAAACTGAAATTACCCTATACAAAAATTCTGTACTGGCAGAATTAAGGTCTGGATTATTGATCGCTTCTTTGTTCCACCCTTTAGGCTATCTCAGTGATGGCGAACCTTTTTCTTCTTGTGTGCTGGAAGTGTGTGTGTGCGCACACAAAAGCACGCGTGCGAGCACCCATAATGCAATGCAAACTCACCCCCACATGCGCACATGATCCCCCATGCTCCCCCGGGCATGTGTCCCACATTGCGCATGCACAACCCCACACATGCACTTCCCCCTCCCCACGCCACATTTTGGGCCTGGAAAGTCATTATTCCAAGGCAGAGCTGTTTGGCCCAACAGATTCTTGCTGTGTCTGTACGCGGTGGGCTTTCTGGAAGCTGCCGAAGCTGCGCAGTTACCGCAGGAGGCTTGTAAAGCTTGGGCTGAGCCTGTGGGCCGCCAGGTCCGGAGCCGGTAGCAGCTTCTTCCTCAGCCCTTGCCTTGGGGTAACTTTTTTCACATTCAGCCCTGAAGGGTAGCAGAGTCTTCCACTCTGAATGTGCTCAGAGGCAGTCTGCAGTCCTCTGGATCCAAATCTTGTATTGGAAGAAAAGCAAATTTCCAAAAGGAGCAGATTGATTGGGGTTGAGGGGGCAGCGGTGGCAATGATGGGCGGCCCGGGGCTTCCCTGTCTCCCACCCAAGCAGGCTTCTGGCATAATCCCAAGCCTCTGGAGGGGAGGAAGCCCTGGCCTGCTGCTCCTGCCGCCGCCACCCCCTCACCCCTGGCAACAGCGGCTCTCATGCTCCTACTTCCCCAACAGCACCAGGAGCAGCTGGCGGGGCAGAGAAGGCAGTGGCAGGCTGCGGCTACAGACCATTCGTGCTGGCTAAGAGACAGCCAGGAGAAGCTGCCGGCAGGGAGGCGAGCTGCCCCATAAGGACTGGAGGAGAGCGCAGCTCCTCACTCATGGAGACCCACCGGCGGGGAAGTGGTCACAGTAAGCAGTAAGAAGCGCACCAGACAGGAAGCCGTCACGAGGGTTGCACCAACCTTTGCTCACGCTCCAGGCAGCGCCCACACCCATTCTCCATGTGTCACGGGGCGAAGGGGGCAAAAAACCCCACCGCAGCCCGGCATGCCCTGAGCAGGTGGGCAACTGGGCGACCGAGGGGTAGAGAAGCGAAAAGCAGCTGTGGGCCAGTTTCGCTGTGTAGGCAAATGATGGGGATGTGGGGTGGGACGAGGCGAGGCGAGGCAGTCAGTGCAGTCGCAACAACAGTAACAAGTAATGTGAGAGCCGGCGCTGTCTTGGGTTACACAGGTGTTCTGCCCCAGCTATGGACCTCAAAGAACACAGCACACACAAAATCCATTCAAACCTTAATTTGAGAATAAACCAGTCTTTTACAACAACGGCTGTTAATTAATTGCATTAACAGCAGCCAAGAATTCAAAGAATAATAACTGAAAACTTACTATGATTGGCAGAATGCCCAGAAGCAATTTGCAGGAAGCTGATAAGATAAGCAAGACAAGACACTAAGGTATGTGAACTAAGTTGTTCCCTGCAAATTGCTTCAGTCGGCGTCGAGGAGACTTCCTCCTGAGGAGCCACTCCTGCCTTTTGGCAGCTTTGCGTGCCTGTGCATCGAGAAGAGGCTCCTCCTCTTCAATTAAGGGAGCTTCTGGAGGTTCTGAAGGCCCTGGCTGAATCCTCACCTCTGGCACCACATTTTCTCCAGCCTCCTCATTGTCCGACTCAAGTGCCAGCTGCACAGGCTGCTGGCGCAGCACCACACCAGCCTCCTCACTGTCTGAATCAGCTACTAGCTGCACAGGCCGCGTACGGGCCACAACAGCAGGTTGGGAAGCCTTCCTGGCCACCTTGTGCTCTTTTGGAGGCTGGATATCATTAAAAATATTGTTTGTCGAGGTCCTGAATACCTCTTCAAGACATTTTGGAAGGAGAGAGAATGAGGACAATGCATTCAAGGTGTTCATTCAGGTTTTCAAAATGCAGAAAGTCCTGCTCCTGGTGCTGCTGGGGAAGCGGTAGCGTGAGAACTACTGTTGCCAGGGTTGAGGGGGTGGCGGCACCAGGAGCACTAGGCCGGGGCTTCAATCTCTCCCCCTGGAAGCCTGAGGCTGCGCCAGAAGCCTGCTCGGGCGGGGAGACAGGAAATCCCTGGACCGCCCATCCTTGCCACCAGCCCCGCATCTCCAGCGGTGGCAGTTCTCGCACAGCCACTTCCCTGGCAGTACCAGAAACAGTGGGCCGGGACTTCAATCCCTCCCTCCAGAGGCCTGGGGCTGCACCAGAAGCCTGCTTGGGTGGGGAGACAGGGAAGTCCCGGACTGCCCATTCTTGCCGCCACCCCCTCACCCCTGGCAGCGGTGGTTCTCGCATTGCCACTTCCCTGGCAATGGCAGGAACAGCTGGCGGGGGAGAGAGGGTGGCGGCAGGCTGCAGCAGCAGGCTGTTCACGCTCGCTAAGAGGCAGTGGTGGCTCCTCCTCCTGCCAGCCTTGCGCTCTGGGCAGCGTCCAGCCAGCCATACCTGGCCTCCCCCTGCGGCAGCCCACGTGAATCCCAGGCAGTGCAGCTTCGGGGCCTTTCCTCGCAGTGGCAGTGACAAGGCAGGCAGGCAGCTGGGCGCAGGAGAGCAACTGGCGGCAGCGCTCCTGGCTGGCAAGGGGTGGATGTCCTGGGGTTGCATGCGGGCGATGACAGCATAGCTGGTGCGCACACGTGCTAAGACATTAACGCCAGCTAATCGTCGTGCATGCATGCGCACCAGTAACCAGCAGACTAGTTGGCTGGTGTGCATGTGTGCCCTGGAAACCTGGAAGAGAAGTGGGTGACGCCACGTGTGCCAGGCGACACGGCTCTGTGTGACACTTCTGGCATGCATGCCATAGGTTCGCCATCACGGGGCTATCTTAAGCCTTAAAAATGGCGCATGAATGTCCCCAAAATAAAAGCATTCTGGCAGGCAGTAGCTCTTCAGGTGATATCAGAAGCAGAAAACCAAAACAACTTGTTAATACTAAGGGCAAAAACTAAACCATATACTGGGTATATTACAGATTCTGCTGAATGACTTAATAAAGCAAAATATTTATATAATATTCTCTGTCCCTCACAGAAGAGCTTTTATTTTATCCCCACAGGTTCATTGCCTTGCTCTCAGTGCTTCTGGAAAGAAGTTACAGCAAACTCGCCTTTTAGGAGTGAATTGGTCCCTGCATAGAAAGTGTTGTTGAATCAACATATGTTCTGTGGTTGTACATTGCACCATATATAGTGCTCGGAATTATCATCACTACTCCTTGAAAAACACTTCAATTGTACCACAGAAGAGAGCACCTACAACCACACTTGAGCCCAAAATTTCTGTTGCTAAGCAAAAATGTTGTTAAATGAGTTTTGCCCAGGGGTGAAATGTAAAATTTGTTACTACTGGTTCTGTGGGCATGGCTTGCTGGGGGGAGGCTAATGTGACTGGGTGGGCGTGGCCAACTTTTTTTTTTTTTAACTTTTCAAAGCATTTTTTCTAATGCTTTGAAAAGCCTCTGCCGCTCAGGCAACTCAGCTGGGATCATCAGAGAGGCTTTTTTAAAAATACCTCTCTGCCGATCAGGCAACTCAGTTGGGATCATCAGAGACTTTTCAAAGCATTTTTTTTACCACCTCTTTGGCCAAGAGGTTGCAGAAAAAAATGCTTTGAAAAGCCTCTGACTATCCCAGCTGAGCCGCATGATCATCAGAGGCTTTTTTTTTACTTTTAAAATCATTTTTTCGTCGGAAGAGGTTGTAGAAAAATGCTTTTAAAAGTTAAAAAAAAAAAGCCTCTGATGATCCTGTGGCTCAGCTGGGCATGGTGGGGTGGGGGGCGCAGGGATTTTTGCTACTGGTTCTCTGAACCACCTGCCGCCATCACTACCAGATCGGGTGATCCGGTCTGAACCAGGAGCATTTCACCCCTGGTTTTGCCCCATTTTACAACTTTCTTGTTGTTAAGTGAAACACTGCAGTTGTTAAATTAGTAACATGATTGTTAAGTGAATGTGGCTTCTCCATTGACTCTGCTTATCAGAAAGTCGCAAAAGGTCATGATATGACCATGGGACAGTGCAACCATCATAAATACATAGCAGTTGCCAAGTGTCCGTATTTTGATCACATGGCCATGAGCTTGCTGCAATGGTCGTGTAAAAAACAGTTGTAAGTCACGTTTTCCAGTGCTGCTTTACCTTCGAATAGTCACAAAATGAATGGCTGTAAGTCAAGGACTATCTTGTATTATGAGCTGCTAAACTATTAGCTAATTAACGCTTTAGAAAATGTTTAAAAATGGCAGCAAAATACTGTTTAGTCATGATCACTGTAAGGAAACTCTGGGATTATGCTATGAAAAAATGTTCCATATCAGATAGTTTGAAAATAAGCTGCAAAGCTGCAAACATCTACTATTCTATATCCCTGATGGTCTAAACAAGAGGAATTGGGATGGATTAGGATCCTTGTTATAGATCTGGCTACAACTGATAGCTGTAGATATATCCCAGAAGCTCCAGCTGCCAGATTGTAAAGTCCTAGCCATGGGGCAGAAGAGAGGAGCATATCAGGGGACTACAAAAGCACAGCAGTTAAATATATTACTTTTCTATTATTCTTGGCAGAGGCAAACACAATATTTTCCTGTCAATATCTCCTCAGCATTAGTGGGTTACAAACAATACACACCCAAATATAAAATTATATGGACTAAAACCAGATTGCTAAATCATTGTGCTTTGTTTATTAAACTCAATAACAAGACAGATTTTTGCTCTGACTCAACTGTGCTGAGTTTCATCAAGTCTGTGTGTCATTTTCCTTAATGCAGAAATAAGGTTACTCACTATGGAGTCACTAAACAACGTTCCAGGATCAAGAACCAACCATTTTCACAGCTTATTTTCTTATAATTTTTAAATGGAGGCAGTGTGGTACACCAATAGATATTTGGACTAGGACTGGCAAAATCCAGATTCATATTATACACTCAGAAAGTAGGTGAATAATGCAATTAACAAAATAAATAAAATTATTAAAAACTAAGAACAAATAAAGTGACTATAATATGATAATTTGTGCCCATCATACTTGCTAACTTCTCTGTTTTGCCAAGAACCTTTATTTAGATTTATTTAAAAGCTATGAAAATCCAAGTATGAGATATAACTCAAGGAAATCTTTTTCACAGAGTTCTGTAATGCACTTGCTGTTTCTTAAAAAGCATTATCTATTCGCTTTGGCCAATGATAAAAATAGGCAGCTTAAAACAGACAGAGTTGAAACATGCTTAAAGTGTGAATGTCTGATGGAAAAATAAAATACACTGACACTTTTTAAAGCAGCTTTAAGAACATCTTAAAGACCAACACGATTTTCAGGAAATAAATACAGGTAGTCCTTGACTTACAACCAGAATTGAGCCCAAAATGTATGTTGCAAAGTGAGAAATTTGTTAATAGCACTTAGCAATAGTATTTAGACTTATATACTGCTTCACAGTGCTTTACGGCCCTCTCTAAGTGGTTTACAGAGTCAGCTTATTGCCCCAAACAATCTGGGTCCTCATTTTACTCGGAAGGATGGAAGGCTGAGTCAACCTTGAGCCTGGTGAGATTCAATCTGCCAAATTGCTGGCAGCCGGTGATCAGCAGATGTAGCCTGCAGTACTACACTCTAAGCACTGCACCACCGCGGCTCAAAACTTATGTCAGTTTTGCCCCATTTTACGACTTTTCTTGACATATTTGTTAAGTGAATCACTGCAGTTGTTAAATTAGTAACATGGTTGTTAAGTGAATCTGGCTTCCCCATTGACTTTGCTGGTCAGAAGGTCGCAAAAGGGATCATATGATCCCAGGACACTGTAACCATCATAAATGTGAGTCAGTTGTCAAGCATCCAAATATAAATCATGTGACCATTGGGATGCTGCAATGGTCATAAATGTAAAAAATGGTCATAAGTCACTTTTTCAGTGCTGTTGTAACTTCAAATGGTCACTAAGTGAACAGTTGTAAGTCGAGGATTACCTGTATCATTAAAGAATAATTAATTCCCACTCATACATTAGCACCTAGAGCCACAGCCTGGAGATGTAAGAAATGTGTACAAGGAAACCTTTATTCATTGATGGAATACAACTGAATATGTGCATTTCACTGCTAGTGTGGGAAAACATCTGCAATCCTGAGAAGACCATCCAGAAGCATTGGACACAGGGCAGCATGTAATAACTCTTTATTTGAAGCTTTGGAAGTTTGGTCTAGTGCAGGGGTGTCAAACTTGATCGCATTGCGGGCCATACCGGGATGTATCGGGATGTTTTTGCCTTTGCGGGGCCAGGATGGGCAGGGCCTGCAGTGTGTTTGACTGGTCTAGTGGTTAAGGCACCAGACTAGAAAGCAGGAGAGCATGAGTTCAAATCCTGCCTTGACTCTGGGCCAGTCACACTCTCTCAGCTCAACCCAGCTCATAGGTTTGCTGTTTTGGGGGAGAAGAGGAGGAGGCAGGTGTGTTGGATAAGTTCCCCACCTTGAGATTTGTAAAATTAATAAAGTGAGATATCAATCAATCAATCAATATTAGATTTCTAGCTGTGGATACTGCTAACATACCCCAAACATCTGCCGGAGGTCAGGATCCCGAAAACGGAAGGGAATGTTGGACACATGGAGCCGCTTTGGGGTAGACTTGCTCTCAGCATTCTCACTGCTTTGTGTCTGTGACTGCTGGCCATCTGTCTGTGCCCCTCCTTCTGTCTGCTGCAATTTTTTAAAAAAGAAGAAAAAGATAATCACAAAAATCAGCCACAATTCATTCATTAATCAATTCATGTTTTGCACGTTAAAATATCTACATCATTTTAGCAACTGAGTAAATTTTCATAAAAACAGTTCAAATAAAAGGCAATCTTTTGTTGATGTGAAAGATGGATATAACAAATAGTAAGAAAATTTCCATAAGGCAATATCTAGGACTCTCAATGCATTTCATGTAAATTAGTAAATTAAACTCAACACTTTTTTCTTGAAATGATATATTCAGCTTCTACCAGTTTAAATAAATTGGCCTATTGTGAAATTAACCTTGTCCTGATTGCTTAAATTTAAAAGCCTACTGGCATGCTTCCATTATTTTTTAGTTTTTAATATTCCAGTGCTAAAAGTTTTCAATTGTTAATAGTTATTACATGGCATTTTAGTGTATTTAAAAGATTTCACTGGCCTTATCTTGTTGCAATACTTCAAGTCACCCTATATAGTGTAGGCCATTTTATTTGTAAATTAAAAATGAAGCTAAAGCTGAGACAATTTGGTCTGCCTACATCTATGATAGCAATAAGATCCTGTCACTGTTTCATAAATAACTCCTGTCATAATGTACAATTATAACCAGATATAATTAAATATCTCTTTAATCCAATGCTGTCATACACAAGTGCTGTACTGCAATTTTATGGACTGGGAAGCAGCCTGTGAAATCACACCAAATACCTACTTAGCCCCCATTATTTCTAATATATGATTCCCCAAAACAACTGTTATGTCATCACCTCAAAATCTATTTGATTCTTCCCATTATTCCCCCACCTACACAACCCAAGAAGCAGAAGGGTGGTGGAAATCAACCTAACTACAGATCTGTATTTCAGCAGGAAAAATGCTACTATATTTGGAATTGGGGTGCCATTAATGTCAGAGTCCAACAAGCAAACAAGATCAAGCACCAAACCAAATCAACTGTATTAAGAAATCTAGTTTTGGTAAGATCTGAAAAATATATCCATTTAGAACTAGATCAGTCTTCAATGCAGTTATAACAAAGGAAAGCCCAATGAAATGATTCCTACTTCTAATATTCTAATATTAATTCAAGAATGTAGTTTAGCCATTCCAATTAATTTACATGATTAACTGTTTTAGTTAAATGTATTTTAAATAATTAATATTGAATAATTTTAAAAGAGCTGTACTTTATAGTGGATTTAAACTAGGGAGCACAGAATTCAAAGTCTCTGCTGTGCTTGCAAATCTAAGGTTTATCAGTCTACCTACATCACAACATTGCTAGAAGGATTTTTCCCCCAAAGTGCAGGGAATTGTTATATATAGTCTGCTAGCTCAAGTAAGGAAAAAATACAAACTGGAAAATTTATTTTTTGAGTCAATTTCTATTTTAATATCTATCCATAGATATAACCTGACACAGCAACATATTTATATTTGTTCTAACAATTAAGAATTTTGTTCACTGAAACAGCAAACTGATGTTTTTCCTTGATTTAATTTAAAGACATTGAATATAAGGGACTAAAAAATATCTAAGAGGAAGGAAAAGATTTCTCCAGACACTGCAATTAGCACCAGGCTTTTTTCTCCTACTTTCTCTCTTCTAGACATGACCTTGGACTTGTCCATGAGCTTTTCAGAACTCACAAAAACCCTTCAGCAGCAACATTCATAAGGCAGTGTGCTGAGCGCAGCAAGAGTGGCTTTTGGCTTTGCTTCAATCAAGCAATGAATGTAACACTAACTCTGTCTTACCATCTGTAGCCACGCAATGCAAAACAAGACACCAAACAGCTGGGATAAACTAATTCCATTCAACCAAGAATCAATTTCAATCAGCCTCAAATACAAAACACGTAAAAGTTTCCTGACAAAGGTACATCTGATCACATCACAAAGATACTATTTACAGCTGCTTTCCACTTCCCTCCTCATAACACTGACAAAATTATCTCCAAACAAATGCGCACTGCATCCTAAAGGGAGAATCAATGAGGCTGGCTTGTGATTAAATGACATCATATTGCTTGGCAGTTTTATTTTTATAACTCTGTCAGAGTCCTCTATTCTCTAGGGTAAAATTATCCACCGGGAAGGACAGAATGCATGACATCTCATCCATCATCTGGGCAGATAATAACTAGTAAATAGTTTCCCAAAACAACCCATGGATATTATTTAACTTTTGTAGTCCAAGGAGTCTCTCTCCTCAAAATGCTTTTTTTTCACACCCTGAAGCATGGCTAATGCAAATTTCCAAATTGTGAGCTCTTTGCAACAGATGGTAAAATTGGCAAGCTGATACAGCCTTCCAGATGGCTTCGGACATTCTGCCCATCATCCTCATTCTTGGTCACAAATGGAGCAGACAGAGGGAGGGAACTGGGAAAATGTAAAAACTGGTGGCGTTCAGGATAACAAGTTTCCCTAGGGTAGTATGAATAATTGCCAGGGATGTGTCTGCTCCTCTTGACCTCTTCCACAGGCATCTTTATGGTGCCAGGCAGATCTTCATTCAATAGCTACTCCTCAAAATTAATGCAAATTGTGCATGGTTCTTGTTGTAATTTTCTTGTTTTTACTGATGTATAAGAATTATTAATTATTGAAATTTCTTTTGGATTTTTAGCTATGTTAGACACTTTCTAACATGAAAACAAGAGTAAACTGACACCCCCCCCCCCCCTTAAAACAGACAGTAAATTTAACTTTCTAGGTGTTGCCTGTTTCATCTAACTGCTTACCTGGCTTCATGACTGAAAAAGAGTTATTAGCAAAAAGTCTCATCCACCTTTTTGTGGGTAATATTACACAGAAATGTAAAACCAGTTCAGAAAGAACAGACCTCTATTGGTTGCAACCAATGAAAAATAAAACCACAAATAAATTGTAGAATCTAAAATCTAAGAGACGTTTGAGAAACATTTGAGTAAATGCTCCTTCATATGGTAGAGAAAAGAGTTTTACTACAGGAGGCTCTTACTGGAAATATATCAGATAATATATAAATCTGCAATGAAATGACATTTTTCCCTTGAAATGATAGACCTCTCAGGTTTTTTTGGTTCAGTGAAGTACTGGGAATAAAATTTGGAAAAGCGGTTAAGACATGCCTCCTTATTGAAATCTAAGAAACAAAAGCTCTTTCCAAGGCAAAAGTTATGTCTACCATATATGTGTCATTTCTGAAAAAGTTATCTACTATATCAAAATTATGTCGGCAAAAAACAAAAACAAACCCTAAATAAAAAATACTATCAAACTAGAAAAGTGTTCTGTTTAAAGAAGAAAACAGCAAAATATATCACCCATTCCTCAGAGCATGCATTTAAGAAGAAAAAGTTTGGTGACAAATCACAAATTGGCAGCATCTATTAAAAATGGCAATGATTATAAACTTTACACAGAACATTTTTCTCTGCAGTAATCTAGGGTATACGTTTTAAAGTCAGAAGTATTTTTTTTCCATTTAAGCTGTGGTTCTGGAATGCTCATTTAGTCAAACAATGATAAAAAGAAGAAAAACCCAGGGGAAAACACTAGGATTTCTTTTTTTATTAACTACCGTAATAATTTTATTTTATTATTTTATTTTTCTTTGCCCAATAAAACTTAAGTTGCTGTTTTTCTTCATCTAATTACACTCCTAAAATCCTGGCTAGTGGCATCAAGTAATAATGTGCTATCAGTGAATTAGAAACACAAACCCAATTGTGTTTATATTCCATGAGCAATTGGCATTGTTACCATCTCTTACAAATTGATTTACCTTTGCAAAGTCCCTGTAATATTTGAGACATTTAAATGACTTCATAGAAAATATGAGGAAAGGTGTCAAAAAAAATGGGAGAGAGAATGTATTTTCCCCTTTCCTATTCCCTTCTTTTTAATTAGAGGGGAAAATTAAAATAAAAAAGGGGTGATATTAACATCTAAGTATATATAATATGAAAGATAAGGTATAGTTCTGCCTTAAGAAGTCACTCTCCAATACAACATTCTGACTTTTATTTAAGTGCTGTTTTGATCTTTATAATCTTCCTACACACAAAATATATCTACATTCTACGTTCACTGCATAATATACAAATATGAAAGGAAAGAATAAGGTTGAAAGAAGCAAAATAAATATACTGTGAATAAAGATCCCTTATAACATATCATTATATATCACCAATTAAATTTTGCATATTAAATCTGCTCCCTGTATAATTCAACATAATTTCTTCACAGAATTTAACACAAATGGTATTTATTAGGCCTGGGATATTATTGCACTGGCAAAGAGGAATAATGTGACCAGAAAATATATCTCTCCTTGAAAGTATACCAAGCAAAACAAAAACATTGAGGTTTTCTTTGGCTCATGGTTTTTTTTTTACTAAAGGAATTATCTGGTACTAAATAAGGTAGAAAAAGCATAGAGACTCTGTAGGCCAGGTGAAAGGAGGGAGAAAATGGGCTTAAAATGGATCAGCTACTAGAATTCTTAATTGCAGCCCATCCCGCAATGATATTTGAGGGGAGAATTTTGAATTTTGTTTTCCTCTCAGGATTCAGCCCATTTTTAACTGCCAGCTTCTCCTACCACATCATATTTGGCTCCATTCCATTCTGTATCTAAAGTGTTATCCTGCTAACAGATAAAAAGAGCTCCAAAGTTTTTCATATAATTCATTTCCAATATTGGGTTGAGAATACAATTTTATTTTCTGGCTTTTCTTTGTTCTCGGAAGATAAATCAACAGAGCAACTGATGTAGACTGAATATAGCTGGCTCAAACAAAGATGACATGTCTAGATCAGGTGTCTTCATGACATCTGCACAAATCATAATCCTAACAAACCAGTAAGAGAATATTACATCCACGGCCAGATCTTGTTCTCCTGAGATCTTTTATGTTAAATTACAGAAATATATATGTAAATGAGCTTTACCGAAAAAAATTTAGTCACAGACAGGCCAGAGTAGAAAGTTTATTAAAGGGGAAATTATTCATGTAATAGATAACCGTTGAGAATAGAAAAATGTCCATAGCTAATCTTGAATTTCTAGCATCAGAGCAACAGCTCAATTCAGATAAAATACAACTTCAAATTAGACTGGAAAGCAGAGATTCTGTCCCCTCTGGCTTATTATGATAACTGAAAAGGAATCAAATATGTACAGTCAAAATCAGGTTTGCCTACAAGGATTGAGATGGATTATTGTTAGAATTGAAGCTGTTTAGGCAAGAACCAGCAGCTCTCAGCTACTCACTGTATGTAAACATTGGATAGATGTTTCCCAACCTCAAGTCAAGGAAGAGAACAGCCAAATTTCCACTGGCTAGGAATGTGCACTGTGTCTCAAAACATTTACCAAATTCTTCTGGCTCAGACCCAATTTGGCAGAACTGAAACCTGGAACATTTTGCTTAGCTGTTCTGGACATCAGCTAAAACAATATCCAAAAGATTTTAGAAAACAATTATGACAAGACCAACGCTCCTCAACCCTCTCTTATGGTTTGTGTGGTGGACTTTCTGTAAATTAACTCAAATTTTGATGTATAGACAAGATGTGCTTATATAACAGATGGAATCTGTAAATAAAAGTAAGAAACAAATTGGGTTCCTAATTTTTTATTCAATTCTTTAAACTTCATTGTTCAGTATTCTTGGAGATTAAGTCTGGAGATTTATTGAATAAACTATTTACTCATTTACTAAAATTAGTGAGAATTTTTAGAAATAAATATGTGCAATTTGCATAATATACTTAATTGCAACAAATGAATTTACTTACTCCCTAGTACCAAATTTTGTTTTGTTTATAGAACGAAATTGTGATTACATTACAATTGTAACTGGATTGTAATTTTCTGCATATCTTACCTAGAATTCAGAAGCCCCTCACAAGTCATGCTATCTAACTCATAGTTCTAAGTAAAATCCACAACTGCCTTTTTCAATTATTCAGGTATCATTCCATTTAAGATGTACCTGGAACTTTCTCATTCACATGAAGAACATCAGAAACTTTCTGAATTACAACAGGCACATGGAGGAATAAAGCTTAGTTCTATTTGTTTGTGAATGAACAGTTCTATGTTGGCTGATTCTGATGCAAAATAAGTAGTTTATTATGTTCTGGTACATGAACCTCCAAAATAATTATAGTGCACATAAAATTTTACAATGAATATTTATACACATTAGAGATCAATAGATCTTTGTTGCAATCATTAAAGAGGGTTATAACAACAGTTCTGGTTTAGTCCAGGATTCTAATCAACAGAGGTTGTACAAATTTTTGTTTTCATTACAATCAATAAACTGGTGATGCGGTGATGGAGAATGTGACCAACGTTTTAAAGGATTTTTTGGGATTCCCAAAAGTTTCCCCCAACAGGCTTATCTTAGCAGTAAATATACACTCCAGTAATGATGCATGCTTATAATGAAAGAAATGATATTTAATGGTTATTAAAATACTGGAATTAAATGTGACAGCTACGGCCAAATAAGATGCTTTGCTGATAATAATATTAAGGATGAAACTTGCATTTCAGCAGACATTAATGTTACCATTTTCAGCTCTCTGCCAAACATGTTTTTATATACCAAATTAACTACTACTGGGGGGGGGGGGGACAGAAATTATACAGGCACAGTGACTGTTACTAGGAGACAACAAACACTTTTAGCAGTCCTAGTTCTTAAGGGCTGGATGGCTTAGGGCTTCAATGGATAATCAAAGAAACTACTAGACGATCTGTGTTAAGATGCCCAAGTTTAAATGGCCATTGATGTGCCACAGAATCCCAAGTTAATTTTTAAACCAAGAGCATTCTTTCTTGCAATGATTTTTGGGATATTTAAACATTCCTAAGATTTGGAAAATGCACAAGTTATTTTCTTTTCATGATTTTTCAACTTTACAGAGGAAATCAGGATGTAATAATTCAAAGTTTACTCTATCAATGTGTAACTTTCTGCACATTCTTAAAAGAATCTAAATCTAAGCGTAAGATATTTTTTAAAAAATAATGTTGAGAAGGCATTACATTTTAAGGCCTCAACCCTATATCAAGGCTTAGAAGGATGAACTGAGAAAACCACATTAAGTTCTGCTTTGCTTACAGTGAATAAAATTTAAATTTGCATATAAACTATCTTTTTGGAGGAAAATATGGATTTAGCTCTTAATCTATGCAAGATTCAAGTAGTTGTAAGTTATGGGATTCATCATATATCCCCATTACTCTTCTTATCTTTCTACTAAAATAACTCATATCTGGCTTTATAGAAGAGGATTTGCTAGTACAAGCTGCAACAGCCAAAAAACTTATAAGGCTTATTATGAATATCTTCGTATTGTTTGCTCAAAATACTCTGAAGATGAGTAAGGATGCAACATGAGTTGGTACGTTTGTTCTTCAACTTAGCCATAAAATTATAAAATAGCAAACTTGCCTTTTTCAAACGGCATACAGCTGGATGTATTTCGGTTACCTAATTTTCTCTTCTGTCATTTGTAAGCTAGCTTGGTGTGTCATCTAAGTGTAGAAACATGCTAACATATAATGGTCCTAGCAATATTCTCCAGTCTTGATTTAGTACTTAAGAAAAATGTTGGCAGGTTATAAGGTAATATTTATCATTCGCAAATATTATATTAGATTTCTCTGTCTTTAATTTTCTAGCATAACTATAGTCTGAAGGTGAAGAGAGAATAGGCATTGGTCTTATCTTGAATGCTGATTTTCAGAGACGCTGTGGCATCGTCCAGACATGGGTTGCTTCAGTCGGATCTGCTATTGGCTAAGTCATAGTTTTTTTACCACGCCCCTTGCTCCTCCCTTTCAGGCTTAGTTTCAGCGAAGACTGGCCACAAGAAAGATCTCCAACAGGAACCAACACCGTTAGAGATAGGAACCGGTCCAATGTGGCAACTGGAAAAATAAACTCCTTGGACATAAGAAAAAGTCAAGTACAGGCCCTGAGACAGAGGGAGGGGCTGGACCATGCCACAGCGTCTCTGAAAATTGGCATTCAAGGTAAGACTAATGCCTATTTTCCAGTGATGGCTGTGACATCATCCAGACATGGGACATACCAAAGTTTTGAAAGTCCTAAGGGTGGGATGCTGAAGGGCCTGAAGAGACCCCGGCTTGATGTACCTGTTGTAATACTCTCCTGCCAAATGATGCTTCAGCTGAAGCGAAAACATCTAATTTATAATGGCGAATAAATGGTGAAGGAGTGCACCAGGTGGCCACCCTACAGACCTCCTCAAGGGAGGCTTGGGTAGCCCAGGCCGCTGAAATAGCTGTGCTCCATGTGGAGTGAGCAGTAATGCGACCGGGAACTGGAAGCACCTGGGCTTGATATGCCGAGGCGATGCAAGCTCTGATCCAGCGACCAATTGTTGCGGCGGAGACCTTATACCCTAATGAATTTGGTAAAAACAAAACAAATAAGGCCTCAGATTTTCTGAAAGGGGCTGTTCTCTTAATGTAGATTTTGAGAGCCCTCCGCACATTTGGCCGTTGCCTGGAGGCCGTGCGGATCTGGATGGGGAGAAACAAACTCAGACTCAACCCCTCCAAGACCGAGTGGCTGTGGCTTCCGGCATCCCGGTATAGTCAGCTGGTACCATCACTGACAATTAGGGATGAGACTTTACTTCCCACAGAGAGGGCTCGCAACTTAGGTGTCCTCCTGGATTCATGGCTATCTTTAGAAGAGCACATGACGGCCATGGCCAGGGGGGCCTTTTATCAGGTTCGCCTGATCCACCAGTTGCGTCCCTTTCTGGATCAGGATGCCTTGCGTACAGTCACTCATGCCCTGGTCACCTCCTGTATGGACTACTGTAATGCTCTCTACATGGGGCTCCCCTTGAAGAGCACCCGCAGGCTCCAGCTGGTCCAGAATGTAGCTGCGCGGGTGATTATGGGCGCAACTCATTACGCCCATGTAACACCTCTCCTGTGCGAGCTGCACTGGCTCCCGGTGGTCTTCCGGGTGCGATCCAAGGTGTTAGTCATCACCTTTAAAGCGCTCCATGGCTTAGGACCTGGGTACCTACGAGACCGTCTTTTGCCACCAATAGCCTCCCACCGACCAGTTCATTCTCACAGGGAGGGACTACTCAGGGTACCGTCAGTCAAATCATGCCGACTGGCGACTCCCAGGGGGAGGGCCTTCTCTGTGAAGGCTCCAACCTTTGGAATGAACTGCCCCCAGAGATACGGAATATCCCTGATCTCCGTGCTTTCCGCCGTGCCCTCAAGACCCTGATGTTCCAACAGGCGGGGCTAAACATGAACATGTGAATGATCTTTTAAAATGTACACCGCCTTGAGTCCTACGGGAGAAAGGCGGTATATAAATAAAATAAATTAAATAAATAAATAAATAAATAAATAAATAAATAAATAAATAAATAAAATTTGAAGTGTGCCACCTCCACTCCAAGTCATGAGATGGCCTTGGCCAAAAATTAGGGAGAACAACCTCCTGAGCCCTGTGAAAAGGGGAATTTACTTTTGGGATAAAGGAGGGGTCCAGGTGTAAGACAACAGTGTCTGGTTGGAAAACACAGAGATCTTCTCTAACAGAAAGGGCTGCCAGCTCAGATATGCGTCGAGCTGACGTTATGGCCACTAGAAAGGCTACTTTGAGAGTGAGGAAACGGAGGTGAACAGTTCAGAGAGGATCAAAAGGGACTCCAGTTAATGCCTTAAGTACCTGGGGCAAATCTCAAGTGGGGTATCTATTTATGGAAGAGGGCCGTAAGAGACTGGCTCCTCTTAGAAATTTTTTAAATAACTGGGTGATGAGTAAGGGGCACCCCAGTGGCACCGGACAAGGCTGTAGATATGGCTGCCATGTGTCTTCTAAGGGTGCTATGGGCCGGACTGCGGTCTAAGCCATCCTGAAAGAATTCAAGTATCTGAGGAGCGGAGGCTGAAAGTGGGTTGATTTACACCACCTATAAAAGGTTAGGCAGGTGGCGTTTTAAAACCTGACTGTGGGTCTGCAGGCTTGCACAGTGTGGATAACCCTATCAGAATATTTTTCCCTTTCTTAGAAGGACCCTTTCAAGTGCCAGGCAGTCAGTTGGAGCCACTGAGGTTCCGGATGAATCAGGACCCCCTGGCACAGGATGACCTGATCTGATGGAATCATCCAAGGTTGTGATATGGAGAGACTGACCAGGTCCGTAAACCATGGGCGACATGGCCAATGGGGAGCCACGAGTATAATCGGCGCCCTGTCAGTAATGATTTTCCGAAGCAGGACCTGGATTAGGAGTAGTGGAGGAAAGGCATAGTGAAGTCCAGGTGGCCATTTGAGTCGGAGAGCGTGACTCCTTCCATCCCCAGTGTCGAGAATCTTGAGAAGAATCGAGGAAGTTGGTTGTTCAGGTTCGTTGCAAATAGATCGATGGTCAGAGTCCCAAACCTGTTGCATATCTTTTGGAATATGTCTGGATGGAGCTGCCACTCCGCGTTGTCCACCTGAGTCCTGCTGAGAAAATCCGCTTGGATGTTCTCCGTCCCCGCTATGTGGTCCGCTCAAATGGATAGGAGATGTTGCTCGGCCCACTTGCCAAGTTGAAACGATTCCTCCATGAGTCGCCTCGAATGAGTCCCCCCTTGATGATTGACATGTGCCTTTGAGGCAATGTTGTCTGTCAATATCAGTACATGGCGGTTTTGTACAGTCCGTTGAAAATGTATGAGGGCTAGGTGAATGGCCTTCAACTCTAGCCAACTGACAGGGTTGGATAGATCTTTGTCTGACCAACAGCCTTGCACTTCGAGATGAGCTCCCCAGCCAGACAGGCTAGCGTTTGTAGTGAGAAGGAGTCTGTTGTGATCTGCAAAGAGACATCCCTTGTTTAGATAGTGATCACCTGACTGAGAGGGGGACTCTGACTGTGGTCATGGTGTGAGCCTGACGCTTTCGCTGGAAGGGAAGCAGGAACCACTGTACATGTCGAGCGTGAAGGTGCACTCAGGGAACAATCTGAACACGAGACCATCTTGCCTAGGAGTTTGGACAAAGTGGCCAAGGGAACTGACGGGTTTCTGTGAATTTGGGTCACCAATTCCCGTATGTCGGACCTTTGTTTCAAGGACAGGTAGGCTGCTCCCTGCATTGAATTGATGATGGCACCAAGATGGACAATTCTGGTGACTAGAACTAACTGGCTTTTCTTGTAGTTGACCAGGAATCCGTGGTCGTTCAAGATCCGAATTGTGAGGTCCAGATCTTTTAAGGCTTGGTCATAAAAATGAGCCTGAATTAGAATGTCGTCCAGGTATGCTTGGAATCTGACCGGTTTCAGCCGTAGGTGGGTTGCTACGACTGCCAGGACCTTTGTGAAACACCTTGGGGCCAAGGCCAGACCAAAGGGAAGAGCCCGGTATTGCAGATGTTTGCCTGCATAACTGAAGCACAGGTATTTTTGATGTGCTGGCAGAATGGGAATGTGAAGGTAAGCCTCCATGAGATCTATAGAAACTAGAAAATCGTTGGGATGAATCCCTTGAAGGATAGAGGTTAGTGAGCACATTTTGAATCTGCGGTAGACTATGTATAAATTGAGGGACTTTAAATCTAGAATTGCTCTCCACCCCCCCCCGAATGCTTCGGAACTACAAAAAGGATGGAGTAATAGCCCTGCTTCCACTGACTTTGAGGAACCTCCTCTATAGCGTGAATTTGAAGGAGGTCTTGAACAGCTTGTTTCATCAGCTGTCTTCTAGTCTTGCTGTTTGAAAGAGGGCACTGAATGAAGCGGTTTGGAGGCTGGGAAAGAAATTCTAGAGGAAGGCCGAATTTTACTACCGAGAGGACCCAAAGATCTGGTGTTGAGCTTTCCCACCTGTCCACAAAGAGGGCCAGGCGGCCTCCAATTGAAGGAGTGGGCAGTGAGTCATTTAAGACCATGGGATTGGCGGTAGCCAGAACCACGAAAGGACCGCTTAGACTGCGGGAATTGTTTGGTTCTATCCCGAAAGGATTGACGGTCCGATGGTCGGTTAGACCCCTGCAGGTAAACTTGACGGGAGGGGCTTCCCTGGGAATAGGCATGAAAGGACGTCTTCCTGTAGAATGGGGAGGGCCTTCTATCAGCGCGTCTACTCGCTGAAGGCAGAATTTTTCACTTGTCACATGTTTCAATGAGAAGCGGCTCAAGTGACTCACCGAACAATTTCTCTGCTGAATATAGAGCTGCAGCCAAATGCCATTTTGCCTTAAGATCTGCTGGCCACTGGCGAAGCCAGAGCAGCCTGCAGGCTGACACTGTAGAAGCTAGAGCTCTAGATGCATATTTAGCTGAGTTTAAAGTAGCATCATCTGAAAACTGAGTGGCGCAATAATCTTGTTGTTATCCTGATGGAGGTGAGCCTCACTAGGGGGTACCCTGGCCTGCAACTGCTGAAGCCACAAAATAGTGGTTCTATTGAAAAAGGAGGCTGAGGAGGCCGTTTGAATTTCCTATACTGCAGCTTAATGGTTCTTTTTAAAAAGAATATCAAATTTCTTATCCTCCGGTCGTAGACCTTCAGATGTATCCCCTGCCACATATGAAGAGGAAGATGAAAGAGCTGCTACAGGACTGTCCACTGAGGGAACCTGCAATAGTTGGGCAAACCTAGGTGCTACAGCGTAATACTTTTTATCTATACCATGTGCAGAGGATAGGGTTGCAGGACTGGACCATTGCTTTTTGACCACATCTATGAACAGTTGTGGGGTTGGAATAAAACACTGTTCAGGAGGAGGTTCAGAGAAAAGGCCCTGTGGTTGTCCCTGTTGAGCTTCCTGAGCTTCTTTGAGGTAATCATCCTCTTTTAATGCAGCAGTGATTCGTGCCTTATGCAATAAGGACTTGAACCTATTTGGGGGAAATAAACCTGTAAATGCAGTCGTGTCTGGAATCACCCCTTCATCATCTGATTAGTCAGAATGACGTTCTTCATCAAAGGCAAATGCCTCATTTGCTCTGGAAGCTGCAGAAGAATGAGAGCCAGTAAGGCTAGCTGCATGAGAACCTCTTATTTGAGCGGAACGGTCTGAAATTATTGATCCAGAGTGATGACCCTGTAAAGCAGCGGCCATGTGAGAGGCAATGGCCTGATCAATAAGGATTTGCAATCCTTCTGGTAAATTTTTAAATGGGTCCACTGGGTTTTTTTCTGGTAAGGGAGAATCCCTTGCAGAGGCAGCTGTTGTAAAAATTCTACAAGATTCAGGAGTTGTAGGGCTAATCAATTGGCATGCAAAAGGATTTTGAATTGTGCCTTGTTCTTCATGAAGAAGAAGTCCTCCTTCCCCTTCTGATGACCAAGCCTGGTTAACTGCAGGAATAGGGCGGGGAGGTGTGGTGGGAAGATTAGAAACCTCTGTATCAGGCACATTTGTAACAGCCTTGGTTATCTGCTTCTCTAAGGATTTGTGCCTTCTTTCCAAATCCTTTTTCTCTGCTTTAGAAATGTGCTTGTGTTTGCAAGTGGCTTTCTTTGCCATGGACTTGCCAGCTCCCTCCCCTTGGGAAGAGCAATCCGCCATCTTGAATTTATCCTCACTGTGACCAAGATGTCGGCTGGAGAAGAAGTAGTTTCACTTTTGCCATGTGGAGGAATAAACGGTGGCGGCTATGTCAGAGAAGACATATGTCAGCCAGCACACACGTAAGCAGGAAGTATTCTGCTCAACAGTGACTGTCCAGGTGGCCCTAGAGTCATGATGGTGAACCTATGGCACGGGTGCCACAGGTGGCACGCAGAGCCATATTGGTGGGCACGTGAGTGTTGCCCTAGTTCAGCTCCAGCGCAATATGCGCGCCCCGGCCAACTGATTTTCAGGCCTTCTGGTCCCACCGGAAGTTGGGAAACTGGCTGTTTCTGGCCTCCGGAAGGCATCCGGGGGAATGGGGAAGGCTGTTTTTGCCCTCCCCAGGCTGCTAGAAAGCCTCTGGAGCCTGGGGAGGGGGGAAAATGCGCCTACCGGGCCCACTGTGCCATCATGTGCCAAAAGCAGGGGAAGTGTGTGGGGGTCACATGCGCATGCACGGGAGGGCAGGACGCATTGAATTATGGATGTGGGCACATGAACCCATGATCCCCCCCGCTCCCCCCACTTTTGGCATGCGACGACAAAAAGGTTAGCCATCACTGCCCTAGAGGCAGTCACTATCTAGCACCCACAGCCACTATTCCAAGAACTGATGGCTGGAATATGCCACAGGGAGAGAGAAAGGAGTAACCTTGCAACTCTCCATTAGAAGAAAACCTCGTTGGTGGTATGAGGGATCGAGGAATTGTTTCCAAACCTCTCTCAAGCTCGTTGGTGGCAAAGCAGCAAAAAAATGCAGTTTAAAATGCCACGGCGCTTCAAAGGGCCGCCCTACAGCTGATTGTCGGTGTTTCAATGGCACTGAGGGCAGGGGCGGCCAAAATAAGTGATCCTGGAGCTGCTGCCAGGAATTGCTGTTTAAATTGGTGGTACAGTGTTCTGAGCCCTGTGCGCCATTTTGTTGGTGGTATAGGGTCAATCTCACCAAAAAGAGTAAAAACGGCTGTGCGAAGGGAGCCGCCCAAAATGGCGGCCACCAGGAGTGAAGAAGAGGCCTGGTAGACCAGGACGCTCCAAAAAAGGCTGGGTAGACCGGTAGGCTCAGTTAATTAAATAGCCTAGTAGACCGGTATCCTTGAAAAAGTAGAAAGAGAAAAATAAAAATAAAAGGTCAAAAAACTTAGAATAAAATAAAGGAATCAAACAGACCTGGGCTGAGAGCCAGATCTGCAAGAGATGTTTCTGTTGTGGCCTGTATGCGGCCTGTACAGCTAGTAGCTGATTCAGACAGTGAGGAGGCTGGTGTAGTGCTGTGCCAGCAGCCTGCACAGCTGGCACTCAAGTTGGACAATAAGGAGGCTGGTGAAGATGTGGTGCCAGAGGCAGGGATTCAGCCAGGGCCTTCAGAACCTCCAGAAGCTCCCTTAAGTGAAGAGGACAAAGAAGAGTAGCCTCTTCTCGATGCATGGGTGTGCAGAGCCGCCAAAAGGTAGGAGTGGCTCCTCAGGAGGAGGTCTCCTCGAGAGTAGGGCTTGGGTCTAATTGGCCACTCCCTTACCCTATTTAAGGAGGAATGCTGACTGAAGCAATTTGCAGGGAACAACTTAGTTCACATACTTTCGTGTCCTGTCTTGCTTATCTTATCAGCTTTCTGCAAATTGCTTCTGGGCATTCTGCCAACCATAGTAAGTTTTCAGTTATTATTCTTTGAATTCTTGACATCTGTTAATGCAATTAATTAACAGCCGTTGTTGTAAAAGACTGGTTTATTCAGTAAACTAAGGTTTGAACGGACTTTGTGTGTGCTGCGTTCTTTGGGGTCTGTAGCTGGGGCAGAACAGTTTCTCTCAGGCCGACTGAGTCGAAACTGAGCCTGAAAGGGAGGAGCAAGGGGTGTGGTAAGAAAACTATGACTCAGCCAACAGCAGATCTGACTGAAGCAACCCATGTCTGGACGATGCCACAGCCATCACTGGAAAAAGGTATAGAATAGTTATAGAAACGTAAAGGATCTGGTCTATGAATTGTTCCATTCACGGAATAATTTTGATGGTCAATTCCTGAACCAAAGCACTTGTGATTCAGATGTTTTTGTCAATGCACTGAATCAGATAAGGATAGAGCTGTGGTGGGGCAGTGGTTAGAATGCAATATTGCAGGCTAACTCTGCCAATAGCCTGGAGTTCAATCCTGACCAGCTCAAGCTTGATTCAGCCTTCCATTCTTCCAAGATCGGTAAAATGAAGATCCAAATTGTTGGAGGCAAGATGTTGAAGCTATAAACCACTTGTGCTGTAAAGCATTATGAAGCAGTATATATGTCTATATAAGTGCTATTGCTATTTTGTTCTACTCAATTGTGGCTTGGGGGAAAGGGGTGGTGAAAAAGCCATGGACGTGGCTGTTAATGGATGACCGACAAGGGAGAAATTTGCAGGCTCAGTTACCAGTGAGAGCAGCCACCACCTTGCTCATGCCTTCTCATCCAAACTGCTGGGTGTTGCTCTGGTTCTTTCCGCCACAGCCATGCAGCCTTTCTTCCAATTCTAGCTATGCCTTGGCACTCACAGCTGTGGGAACCCAGCACTGTGGTTCCCCTCGCTCCAACCAGCAGCCTCTGCTCACATCAAGGAGCCAGTGGCCGGATGGGAGGAGGACAAGGACAGGTGCAAGGTGACATGCTGCTTCCAGGCCAGTTTGGGCAGGGACCTAAGTGCCACACAGGGACGGCTCTTCCAAAAGAACTACGGCAGAACCTTGCAGCTTTTATCTGCCAGCTGACCTCTGGGCAAGGCCCCTCCTCCTCTCCCCTTCCCCTTCCAGCAGTGAACTGTTTTTCTAAACACCCGGGCTGGGCCAGGCAGCAATTCCCAGGAAGGCACCCCAATCGAGGAGGCTCAGGCTGTATCCCACGGCTTGCACAAACTGCTCCTGTCCCTTTCAAAATAGCCACCCAGCGCTTCCCTAGGGCACCCAAGCCCGGCAAGTGGTTCTTCCGAGAAGGGGGGGGGGTGCGGAAAACAGGTGTGCTGGTGGAGACGGGCTTTGGTTGCTCATTCTGCTGACACCTGGAACGACTGGCCTTGGCTGTGCCTCACAGGCGATCTGTCCACTGGGGGAACCGAAGCAGCAAAATGCCGCCTTCCGCTGGCCCTGCATCCCTGGGCGGAACTCCAGGTGGAAGGGCTTGCTTTGGCCCTAGGTTGGAGCGGTGAGGAGGCAACGGCAACAGCATGAAGGAAAGCCATGCGACCAGAGGCCTGGCTGCTGCAGCCTGCAAGAAAATCACCATCTTCGGCGCCACCGGCATGACAGGCTGCCCACCCTGGTGCAAGCCCTGGAAGCGGGTGATGCAGGGGTGGGTCACTGGCCTGGGGGGCAGAACAAGCGGTGGACCTGTGAAGGGGCTGTGAAAGGACATGCTTGGGACATAGTTGCTTCCCCAGAGAAAGCGGCACAGCTGCTGATAATTGGGGGGGCAATACCAAAGGAGCTGCTCCTCGCATTGTGGCTGCTGCAATGAATATGAGAAGCCCAGCCAATGTTTTGAGCACGGTTAACATCTCCAGCCTAATGAGTTCTCTGTTAACACTCAGTTAACATTCACCACACCTGTCAATTTACCAACTCCAGTTACTGCACCAGTGAACATCGCACAGTCACTATCACCTCACTAATGAATCTCCCAACACCAATGATATTAGCTGGCCCTTTAAATATACCCATGAGACCTTCCCCAGGCATTGCCAACCTCTCCACCCTGGTAAAAAAAAAAACCTAGAGCAAAAACTTCAATGCAGTAATAAAAAGAATAGAAAAGGGGGCTGCTGTGTATTGTTTAATGGACTGCTAAATTGACAAAATGGACTGCTAAATTGGCCATGCCCATCCAGTCACATGGTGACCTGGCCACACCCACCCAGTCACATGATGACTTAGCCATGCCCACCCAGCTGGTCTGGCCCCCCAACATTCTGAGGGACCGTGAATTGGCCCCCTGTTTAAGAAGTTTGAGGATCCTGGGCTAGAGGAAAGTATCTCAGGGCTTTGTTTTTCCAAATTGGACAGCAATAGAAGTAAAAAGAATCTGGACGAATCACAAGCCAAATCTGAGCTAACAGTACAATGCAGTTGTAAAATAACGCAAATTCAGTACTATACCACGTTAGCAGAAGTATAATGTCAAGATTAAGACAGGTTTATCCCTATTGTGTATCCATCTGTCTGTACCTAGTACATTATGTTATGGTTCTGAGTATAGCATGTTAGGAAGGGCACTGAGCAGAGAGAGACACAGTGGTTAAGATATTTGATTATGACTGGTGGGGGCAGTTTCTAGTCAGCCATGAAGGTCACTGGGTGACTTTGGGTTAGCCACCTTCTTTCAGCCAAATCTACCTCACAAGTTTGTTGTTGCAAGGAAAAGTACACAGGGAGTACCATATGTACCACCCTGAGCTGCTCCCAAAAGGTGGGATATAAATCTGATAGAGAAATAGACAAGATCATGACTAGAGGACAACAACCAAGTTAATAAAGAAGCTGGCAGGAAAAGCTCTGAGAAACAGTTGAAAGTGTTGGATGTTTAGCCTGGAGAAGAAAAGACTGCAGCATATGACAAGCAGATAGATGTGTACAAGATGAAGCAGAATTGGTCTGAATTGTTCAGAAAAAATAAACAATAGGTTTAAATTACAAGGAATGAGATCTAAGATGAGCATAAGAAAAAAAAAATCCTAACAGCTGTTCAATAATGGAACAGTCTGTCTTGAGTGATAGGCGCACCTTAAAAAACTTAAACTGTGGTCGGGGTGGCCATCTGTCAGGGATATTATAGTTTTGCCTTCCTGCATGGGCAGGATATAGATTAGATGTTCTCCAACAACCTTTCCAAACTTTACCTTCTGTGATACCTTGGGAATATTTACTGATTTATCAGTGAAATGTGTGTGTGTGTGTGTGTGTGTGTGTGTGTGTGTGTCTCCATCCATCTCTTTATGGGCATGTAGCAAATTGACTTCCAATTTATTTCCAATATGTAAGTTGGGCAACAAATAGGCAATCCTCTAACTCATTTTATAAGTGACATATGAAGTTCCTCTTCATATTACAGTCCTATTAGCTGATGAAAAACAGTGCTCTTTTATAGTATAAGTATACTTGAAGATATCTCCTAATATGGAAGAAGAAAGGGATGCTTGGCAGCAGCTGGTAACTAAAGTCAAGGCTCATATTATTCATCCTCTCCTCATTTTATTAAATAAAACAAGCCTGAATGAAGATGAAACCAACTTAAAAATATACATATATGCAGCTTAGCCCTGCCATAGAAAAGATCCAGTTTCATTTCCAGGATTTGCCTCTTTTACTGTTGAGTGACAGCTCCTATGCCAAAAAAACTTAAACCATGTTCCTGGAATTGATATTACTGTTCTGCATATTATTGCATGAGACTTTTTATACCTACCAATGACACGTTGCTCTGCTATTACTATATTTGGCTTGTGATACTGGCCTCAAACATTGGACTATATGAGGTGATACACTGTCTTTTTATCATTTTATAACTGTGCCCTGTTTCTGAATGTCAGTCACGTCATTTTACTTGCTGTCATGTTTTTAAAAAGTCCTCCTAATTCATGAAGCCAGCTGTTTTTACAGACAAAACTGCATGATGCTGAAGATCCTTATTTTTTGAATTCACATTCAGGTTTATGAAATCAAAATCACAGTACTCTGTACAGCAGGAAAGTATCTTTTTTTAAAAAAAGTATAATTAGCCAGCCTCACTACAAAAAAACAACAACCTGAAAGCATTAAAAGATTAAATCCACCATGTGCTCTTACTATAATGTTCTTTATTAGGAAGTTAAGAGCTAACAACAGCTTAACAGATAGATAAAGCTTTCAGTTTGATAATCTGTCAGCATGTTGCCCAATTTGAGGCTGTAAAACAATGTCAACCAAGAAGAACATATCCTTAATTAGATCCCCTGCAACTCAAGTTTTCAGAGAAAAATTTGTTTTAAAATCCAGATTTATCTTTACAGAACTGTATACATCTGGTTATATTTTCGAGAAAATCAGCACCCAGATGAGGTAGGAGTAGCTTGAATGATTCTGAGAGTGATGCTGATGGCAGCATAAGCTTCTGATAGGATCAACAATTTTAAAGTCAAAATGGGAGAAGTAAAGCTAAGGATAATTCACAATGGGGATGGGGGAAGGTGGATTTCTGTAAGTATGAGGAAAGCCAATCCACTTATGAGAAGTTAGCTCAAAATTAAGCTTAGAAGAAGGCAATGCCAAGCCACTTCCATATTGTTGATAAGAAAACTGCGTAAAGGTAGACAAGTTGCCAGGTGCCAGGTTAGAAATCCCTGTTTCAGATATAGGGTAAGGGTGTATTGTACTTGCTGTGTAAGTCTTTTTTGTACAAAAGAGCAAGCACATCTATGAGTGGAACATATCAGACCTTGCCCTGGATATATGATCTTTTCACAAACAGGACTTGCTAATTTTTTTGTTGAGGACAAATTCTGTAGAACCTTCCTACCAAAAGACAATTTAGCCGAACACATAAGTCAACGCCTGATGGAGGGCCACATGGCAACCGTACAATTGTCCCTCAGGAGTTGTTAAGTGTCAGAGGTAGCCAAAGTTACTAGTAGGATGTGCATTAAGGAGAAGTTTTGCTCTGTGCTTTGTATGCTACTTTGATACATGCCTTAGTTCATCTTGACTATGACAGTTAACCTAGATTTGCACCCTATGTTAGGCTTCTGGAAGGATACAAAAATGCTATTGGAGGTTCTGACTACATATTCTACTCAAGCAGATCTTGCTTTATTGTCTACTTTGGAATTCTGGGTTCATTTGTTTAAAAAAAAATTAGACCTACATGCAACGAAAAGATATCTGGTTGGATGATGCAGATCTTGAACAAGAACCCTCTCACATTTTTCTAGATGATGTTTACAGATAATAGGAGTGTCAATTTCCAAATTACATACTCTAAGGATGGTGAATGCAGGGGATCAAATAGAACTTAGATAGGACTTGAAGCACTAACTGGAGATCCCATATTGAGTAATCTTAATAAGAATATAACAATGGACCAAAAGGACTGTGTGTTCTCTAACGTTTGGACTGAGGAGAAAGCTGACAATTCCATGCAAATTGCAAGAAGCAATGCAACAAATAAAAAGGGTGCAGTAATACTGATGTACTGTATACTTGGAATGAGAAAATTGGAGATATGGAGGAACTGTAGCATGATTTGGATTGGGTGAGCATGACAATCCAAGAAATAGCTTAGCAGACTTTTATGGGGGGAAAAAATCTTTGTTTATTGTTAATAACTTCTTCAAACAAAAGAAATACATACTTTAAAAACAGCCATTAGGCTCACAAGGGCTACATTACAGAAACCAAAAGGTGGAGGAGTGCAATTTGGTCAGCCACAATGCTTCTTAGTGCAATTCTGAAATAAAACCATGAATTATTGAAGTGAAATATATGGGTTAAAATTAGAAAATTAAAGAGGAGGAGTGCCAGCAAGAACTGATTTGAAAACAAATAATCAGAATGTAAAATGAGTATAAGGAGCAGATTCAGTACATCAGAAAACTAAAGTATAAAAAATATTCTTATAATTTTAAAGAGAAAAAGATTCATGATAGTTAAGAATAAGCTATGCTGGGAGGAGGAAGATAAAAACCCTGGTCAATAAATAATCTTTACAGGGATTGTAAACAAAGATTTGTTACTGAGAGATTGGAGGGCTAAAAATAAGAGAAAAGACAAGTTTTCTCCTTCTAAAAGGGTTATGATGCAAAAAAGCATGAAAAAGTTTTAGATCTGACTGGCTACAATTTCTAAATTTGCTCAGAATTCAGATCAGCTAGCTCTCCTGAACTTGCACAGAAACTGCCAGCTATCTTATAAAGCTACCACTTCCTGGAATACAATGAAGATATTGTTCTAATCCGTGCTCGTCCATCAGTGAGATCCAGAGAAGGAGGAAGTCAAACATTTGCACAATGGATCCAACGGTTGGAAATGAAGGAAAAAGTATTCAGGAAGCATAAGAAATTTTATGAAAGGAAATACTGAAGGTGCAAACACTCCATAAAAGATGCAAAAATAAGAGAATCTCAATGCAGAATTAAAATACTAAAGAGAAAATGTGACATTTATACAAAAGGGAAAAATAACCAAAGAATACAGGTTATCTTCAGAAACTGCAGGAACTTTGTCAAAAAAAGCTAAAGCTCAAAATATATTGAGGGTTGTTAAGAGATGGAAAAAAAAATAACAACCAAAAAGCTATTCTTGCATGATAAAGATAAAAGGACAGCAAAAGAGACTGCAATCCATGTGACAGGAGAGAGCAGTGAAGCAGTACTGGATGATGGGACCTTTTTAATTCCTATTTTGAGTTTGTCTTCTCTCAGGCGGAAAATGGAGCCTTAGCTGCATCATGATTATACCAGTGGGAGAAGAAAATTGCAGCTTACAATATTTAAGGAGACTATAAGAGAAACTGTAACTAATTCAAATGAATTTATCTCTCAAGAGCCAGATGGATAGTTTCCCTACTGAAAGAACAAGTGCAGGAGATCATAGAATAGGCTATCACAGGATGTGGCGAGGTTACATTTCTAGAAATCTTAAAATGGACTAAATGGTCATTGCCAAAGATACTAGCAGGTCCTGAACTGAGCAATGATTTAGATCAGATGATCACTTCCACTCTTTGATTCTATGCCTTTTTGAGAGTGCAACATTCAGCATAAGACAGATATGCACCAGTATCTTTATATATGATTAATACACCCAAGATGACTGTGGATCAACATCCCATGATATTTATAAATCTGGAAAGGACAAGGGCCTGATGTAACTGATATTCTGCCTGATGCAAGATAGTTAAATCATAGGAAGTAAAAAAATAACCTGACCCACACAGAAAGAAACACTTAACATAGCACGGTCCAAGAGCACACTGCACACACAAAATGAAGAAAATATGATTAGATATTCATAGCATCCTAAGTTAGTTCACTAGCACCTGTTTTAATAATAAACAGCCTCATTCAGATGAATCTGACTGTTCCATTTCTTTTTGCAGTAATTGGGAATTCTTTTCTTTTGTCTTAGTTTTTGCCAAAGAAATAAGAGGAAATCTGAAACTGCAACTTTGGATGAGTAATATTTACCTATACCGTTTTAAAAATATAAATACCAAATAACCAAATAAATTCTCAGCTTTAAATGGTGAACATACCGTAAGAGATCCATTCTGCGTGGTGGCTGTATTTGTATTCTGTTCTCCGTGCGTTTGTCCACTTCCATAGATTGTCAGATTGTGCTCGCTGGTCTGGCCTGCATAGTCCTGAGTGTGGGGAACACCATACTCTGTGGGGATCCCATTCTGTGGGGGAGGTGGGAATGGGATTGTGGTGAATGGCTGGACCATTGTCTCAGGAGTAGCTGTTGGCTCCTGGTTACCCTGGAGAAAAAGAAAAAGGGAGAATGCATCACTTCTAAGCCACAGAAACCAGTGACTGTCTCCTGGTCCTAAATTGGGAAATCAGAAAACATGTCCATCAACTTGCATTGGACCAATGTGGTAGATTACAGCCCATAAACTGAGTCATACTGTAGTATTTTGATTCAGGCTAATTTTATTATTTTTATCCCAGACCATCAACTGTCTCTTGTTGACAGAATATATTCCTTCCTTCCTTCCTTCCTTCCTTTAATGATGTTTGCCTCTTTTTTCTCTCTCTCCACTACAGATGGGTTATCTCACCCACTGTTCAGCAGCAAAATCTCTTGTCTCCTAGAAACCATCCATATACTTTTCTTTAGCATGTTAAGCGGAAAAGCACACTTAGCATAAGAAACAAATGTTCAAATAAAGGTTCCAAGTTAAAGGCACTTAGAATCCTATTTACTTAAATGCAGAGAAGAAATCAAACTTAGATTCCAAATTCTTTGATAATGTATGTATCAGAACAATCTTTTTTTCAAAAGAATACAGAAAATGAAACAGCACCTGTACTGCAATGCCCAGGACTCAGTATCTGGACAACTCATTTCCTCTGTTCCAACCTTGTGATTATACTTCTCAGGGATTAATCCTAAAAGCGTTCTATTCCAGAATATTTCACTGCATGCTGAAAGTATTTACCGAAGTTACCCATATAGAAGAAATGAGCCTCTAAGTGATATTACAGAAGCATCTGTTTAAAAGACAGAATACATGCTATCAAAATAAGAACTATGGATGAGAGTTTAATTCTATGCTACAAAGAACACCTTTAAAATGTTTAAAGTAAAACAGCACAGTACAGGTGCTGTTTCATTTTCTGTATTCATCTTTTTAGAAAGGATTGTTCTGATACATCATCAAAAAATTTGGAATCTAAGTCTGATTCCTTCTCTGCATTTAAGTTAGTCTTTGAATGAAAAAGATGCCCTAAGCAAATATGTGTATTTAAAAAAAAGTTTAATATACTCATTGACTACAGAAAGAAGTAACCATAATCAGACTGGCCAAAGGGGTACCTGATCTATCTTTCTGAAGAAGAACAAAATGGATTTTAGGTTTTGTCCTTATAGTAATGAGACCACTCAAGCTTTATCTTATTTTATTGCTTGTAGGAGAATACAAATCATGTTTCACATAATAATTATATTAAAATAAAGTTTTATACACCAAAAAAACTGAGGGAACACAAATTAAAATTATGTTTCCTCTGTTTATGATAAATAACTAGTAAGTATCAGAATGACGGAATGAATTATGTATAAGGAGAATATAATTCCATGCATGAAAGTACAAAATAAAGACAGTAAACATATTTGGAATACACACAGACACACACACAGTCTTCTGAATCTATTCCACTAATGACATAGGTAGAGAACTAATACATGTCTAAAGCAGCAGTCCCCAACCTTTGTGGCTTGGTGGCCCAGCGGGGGGAGGGGAACTGGGCCACGCAAACAGTGGGCTGGCACATATGAACATGCACAACTCAACTTGTGGGAGCAGCAGGCCACCACATGTGCACATGTGCATGCAGCTTGACTTGTGCAAGTTGATTTGTGCATGCACGTGTGCCGGCCCACCACACATGCAAGTTGAGCTACGCATGCACGCATGTGCGCCAGTCCTCACAGCCCAGTTGTAAATAGGCCATGGACAGGTAGTGGGCAGCAGCCCAGAGGTTGGGGACCCTTGGTCTAAAGTACTTCAAATTAAAAACTGAAAATGTCTAGAAAGATAAAATTTAAGAAAAAAATAAGAGCAATTTATAAATATAAAATATAAAAGCAAAAGGCAATTAATACAATTACTAAATTTTCTGTATTTAAAAGTCCAGGTAAAGACTTACATCTTAGCTACTATTTAAAAGATAGGGAAAATGAAGGCCAAATTAAATTTCTGACAGAGCAATCAGGAATAGCCTCTGTTCACTACATTCATTAAACAGACCTCTGACACTGGGGGGATGGGTGTCATCTTCAAAAAGGCCTCTTTTACAACTCATAAAGTCTGGAAGCATTCTAAATTATCCTCCCTTTTCCATATATAGCAATCCAGTTAATCCAAAGATTTCAGTCTCTCAATGAAGCAATCGAGATGAATTCCTAATAATTCAAGGAAAAGGAATGAGGGAACTAACATATAAGTCCCCTCATTCTTACCTACAATGTAAGATGCATATGTTATCTTACTGCCTTTTCAGGTATATTAAAATAAATAAAATAAAATAATCTTAAGGGAGTTGCAAAATAAATGCCTACATTTCAGCATTAAATATGTTATGTTGCCATACTAGTATATTTAAAGCATGTTAAATCAGTATTTTAGGCACAGTATTTCTTCATTTTTTTCCAAGTCTACTGAACAATGATGACTTTTTAATGATCGAAAAAGAAAAAATATGCTGAAATAAAAATGTATTTTAAAGATGCTATTCATTTTCCCACATAATATATTTACTGAATCGGAATCTTAATGGAATGCATGTGACGGACATTGATAGCATATTTCAACAATGTCTGAAGCAAGATTTGTTATAGAAAATATCTGTATAACATTCTTTCAATACTGGATCTTTGGTATAAAGAGTGCTGAAAATCCCCTTGGAAAAAATATAACTTAAAGGAAAAGGTAGTGGGACTTTGAAACCTTTTTCATTAAAAAGCCTATATACTTCATGAATTTTCAGACAAAGGTTTTTGTCTGAAAATTCTTTTTCAAGAGACCATCTTGATTCATAGATAGGCTATACTTTGGGGTAATGAAACTGAATGTATCCAAGTCTGCAAAACAATTTCTTCTGGATCTTCTCAGCAGCTGATACAAACTCATCATGTCTATCAGAAAATACTTAATTTAAGAAACAGTGCTTTGACATAAGGAAGTATCAAAGAGATCACTGTTGAATATCTAAAAAAGAAAAAAAAACATGAACAGATGAAATCTTGAAACAGATTAAATAACTGTTTCCAATCCTTTGTCAATAGACCTTCAACTCTCATTTTTGGCAAATAAAATGTTGAATTGAATAGAAAAACACTTCTAACTAATCGTTCAGATATTAGTTATGTCCTAAATTTGTTTTGATACTAGCCTATGTGGACAGTGTCTCCTATATTAGAGCAATGAGAGGGTGATATATAGATACATGCTGGGAGATGAAAGAATGGCGGCAACAATTTATTTCCGGAATTCTAAATATTACAAGCGAACACATAATGATTACTACTCTTAAAGATGCTGTTTCTACAGGTCTACACAAAAAGCACTGTTTTGTAATGCTCAGTTCTAATAGTATACGGTATTTACAACCAGATCAGATTCTCCCTCCCCTACTTCTTAATTACACATGCTTCAAAAAATAATTCAGACAGAGATGGAGAAGAACACAATAATATTCTATTCCAGGTAGCATAAAATACAATCCCCCCCCCCCCCCGTTTTTAACTCAATTATAAAGCAAGCATTCAAGGATTTGGATTTCCCCTGAATTTAAAAACGACTGATCCTACAATAACCAAAACGTTGAAAAGGAATTGGTTTCTATTTTTTAGTTCAATATGCTAACCAGTCAACACAACTGCATTTTATTATAGTGGATTTTTTTTTCTATAATCAATTTCTAACTATAGAAATTGCCTAAATTTTCATTAGATAAAAACAACTCCAGAAATTTATGAACCCTTTCTATTACCCAATATAATGTTCTAGTTCTATGTACTGGCATTTGTCACTACATTTGCTACTGCAGTTCAATATTGTAAATAATATTTAATAATGTTAAGTATATATGCAGCCAGCATACATTGGAGTTCTTTTTGAAAAGAAATGGGTGTGATTAAAGATTAAATGAGAAAGCATAAGCAATGAAAGAAACAGAAGCATGCACCCAATTACTAATACCTTTACAGATGCCCACATCTCTGGTTTCTTATGGTCCTTGCAGAGAAGGAATTATAGCCAGAAAGCCATAAGCAGCTGCAAATTGCCAGCCTGCTACTAGATGGGATAAGATAATTCAGAGCCTCTAATGTCAGGATTGCCTTGTAAATATCATCTCTCATTGGACTACAAATTCAAGGAGAAGACCAAACCATTGCATGTATGCCGTTTTTAGCATTTATTTATATTAGATTTATTTATGTCAATTGTCCTCTCAAATTCCAAGACTGTTTAAGTAATGTTCTCCATTTTATCTCTACACAAGCAACCCTACGAGCTAGGTTGAGCAGAGTGTGAGTGAGTGGTTCCAAATTATCCAGATACTTTCCATTCCCAGGCTTTGCTCTACAGGCCAGCTCACACTAAACCCAAAAATATAAGATATATAATATTGAGTGAAAAAAAATAGAAAGCCATAACGAAATACTTCCAGTAATTGTTGTTTCAAGAACATGTTTTATAGGGAGAAACAATATATAAAACATCTTGTGTACTTTTCTCTTTTCTACCCTACTTATCTGACTTTAAGCAGATTGGCTTGCTTCCACTGGTTATGAAGTTTTGTAAGTGTCCTATTCGCTATCATGCTACTCTCTGTTGACATTGTGAGTACTAACTTTCACATTGGTTCTCTCTCAACTTAGTCTAATGCGTTCATGTTATACATATAAAAATCCGGTATGCTGACTACTAAATGAACTATGGTTTGAAATATCTCTGATAATTTAACATTTGTAGTCCTGTATTTGTTTATTCATTTTTTATTCTACCCATATTATTTTATATGTAACTCGAGGCAGAGAACATACCATAATACTCCTTCCTCCTCCTATTTTCCCCACAATTACCCTGTGAAGTGGGTTGGGCTGAGGTAGAATGACGGGCCCAAAGTCACCCAGTCAGCTTTCATGCCTAAGGCAGGACTGGAATCACAGTTTCCTCATTTCTAGCCTACTGCCATAACCACTGGACCAAACTTGCTCTTTCTACACGACCAAGAATAGATCTTGTTTTAGTATATTTATAAAAAAATAGGACTTGAAGAAAACATATAGCAAACAAAAAGTATTGCAGTAGTAAATTGTCTCACTATAAAACCAACTTCTGCTTATTTTCATCCTGTTAATCTTGACTTGGTGTTGTAGCTTCTCTTGATATTTTAAGCCTTGTTTTTTTTCCTCTTCTACAATGTTGCCTATCTTTTAAGCTTTGTACTATAATTTATAAAAATAATTACTAGCCTGCAGATAAAGATCTAGCTGTGATATCAAGGAAAGGATGAAAATATAAAAAGTAAACAGGGAAACACAGCACCAAATATTGTGTATAGTGGCATGATAGAAGAAATTAAATGAATAGGGAAAATAAAAAGAGATATTTTTTTTGCAGGTCAATATAGGAATACTAAAGAACTGACAGAGAGGAATAATATGTTTTGAAAGTTCAGATCAGCATTTAGGTGCCGTGATGAGAGGAAATGACTAATGACATGCATAGAAAATGTGATTATTAATTTAAAAGTGAATGCACAATTCAAAAATACTATCATTGGAATATTAACTCCATGCAATCAAACATTATCTTGATATATTGTACATTTGTACTATTAAAAGGACAAGTATAACCATTTGCAACATTTGTGTAGAATATTACAAAGCTACACTTATACAAAACTTATTCTTTCTAATTTTATTTATTTTTTATATTGGATACAATACTTGGCACAAAATTTTAAATGGTGAAACCCAAGACAAAACAAAAAATAAATTTAGGGAAATGGTTGGGCAAACAAGGGAAAAGCAAGAAAAAGAATGGTGTTGGTGTACCAAGAATGACTTCATATTAAATCAAGTATGAAAAAAATAGGTAATAGAACTACTAACACATCCTGGGGAATTTTGGACGACCCAAACTTGGCTTATCTAATTTCTGCATTGTATAGGAAAATGGTAGATAGCACGGAAGGTTTAGTGACGTCATCTCCTTATTCCCCATCTCTTGAAATATATATGGGCTTACTTATTTAATTACATGTATTCATAGTTTTAGTTACAAAGCTAAGGAAGCTACTCAGAACTCAAATTATGACAAATAATTTTAGAAGTACTTATGTTCCTAGCAAAACTTACTTTATTTCATATACTGTTTAATATTACCAATTTTAGGTTTCCTTAATTGAAGGAAAGACTGACAAAGAAAAACTATGACAATATCACAGCCAGTGAGTTGTAGTGGAAGGGTTGGACTAAGAACAAGGAAACAAGGTTTAATCAGATCAAATCTTTATTATGGTTACAAGCAGTGATGAAATTCAAATTTTTTTACTGCCGGTTCGGTGGGCGTGGCTTGGTGGGCGTGGTAGGGGAAGGATACTGCAAAATCCCCATTACGTCCCCACTCCTGGGGGAAGGATATTGCAAAATCTCCATTCCCACCCTACTCTGGGGCCAGCCAGAGGTAGTATTTGCCGGTTCTCTGAACTACTCAAAATTTCCGCTACCGGTTCTCCAGAACCTGTAAGAACCTGCTGGATTTCACCCCTGATTACAAAGCTGCATTAAGTTAGCAATTTCTGCACTCTTTGGATGTATTCTTTACTAATCACATTGTCTGTGCTTGATGTTATCCAACTTGGATTCTTATAGGCTTTGTTCTGATGCTTCCTGATGGTTTGGGCATTCCATTACTGTTTGTAATTTTCAATGTATTGCTACTGCAGCAAATTTCTCTAGGCCAAATTCCATTACTATATCCATACTAAAAATTCTTACAGTATTTGTCAATGTTTCATTTTCAATTTTTGCTTTTCCATAAAACTTCAGATCATCTATATAAAGTAAATGTGAAGTATTGTTATTGTTCTTTTATTCATCAAGGGATAACACAAAGAACAAATTAAAAAAATCAGATGATTGTTTTCATTGGAAATTCAAATCTCTCTCAGGAACAAAGGAATTATCCAAATAGCATTATAAGATATAACATGTATCCTGCAAAGGAGGGAGGGGGGATTGTTTGTAAATCTATTGTAAATATAGCTGAATTACACAGTTCTTGTAAAAATATGTTTAATTTCTTTGTTGTTCCACCTAATACATCAGTAACTATATGGACAACGTCACAAGATCTTCTCCATAAACTACCCATTTTAAATAATTAGGTTTCTGTATTTTATAACATTTCCAATTTTTTTTCCAATTCTGGTGTTCCTGGGTATTACCTCATCTACAAAAACAATTCTTTTCAATGTTTGTTTTGTTATGTGTTCTAGATAGCAATGAGTTCATATGCTCTTATAAACATCTTATAACTTTTAAACATTTTCAACAATTTTTCATTCCGTCTTATACTACAATGGGGATACTCAGAAATTTCAAGTTTTCACAGATGCTAACTGATCATAGTGGCTATTCTGTGATAGTGTTGATTATAATCATTATGAGCAATTTGGCTGCACCCACTAATTCTGTAATCCATTGACTGATCATTTTCTTTACAAAGTGTGCATTTGCTGATGTTTGATACAGGTTGAATCCCTGATTTTGCCATAGTTCTTTATAATCCTTATTCTTGAGCTGAAAAATTAATTCTTCCCTTTCTTTCTTGATGGGTGTCTGCTTGTACCCAGTGAGAATTTCTGGTCTTTTCCATTTTGTCACCAGTTTCTTTTATGACTTAGCCATGTAACATTTTACTTCTCAAGTTTTCTTCTCAAATTATTGGAACAGTTTTCCAATAATTTATTTTTATCTTTTTTTTTTGATTCTGCTACTTTCAGTGTTTTTTCTTTACAAACCACTATCAGCATTTTCCCTTTGCTTGCCTTGAAGTAATCATTTAATCCGTGTTTTTCTTCTACAACTGTCTCTTTACCTGCAGTAAACCACAGCCTCCAATTTTTCATGCTAAGTGTAGTCGATCAACATCACTTTGTGCATGCAATGCATTATGCATTGTCATCAGTTTGCAGGCTTTCTGATCTAAATTACCCAATTCAAGCTGTGTCCAGTTTACTGTAACAGCAGCATATTTGATTACTGTGGATTCAGAATTCAGTTCCCAAGATGCACAACCAGCAGTACTGAGATGTCATGCAATTCTTTCCATCTTTTGGAAGAAGAGAGGCTACAAATACCTCAACCCCAAATTTCTGGTAAAATCTTTTTGAGTTTGGTCTTATGTAATGCAGAGCCATTTGTCTATTTTCATGCATACAATCTCTATTCAGTTTTGAAAGCCATTGATTCCAGAAGTGGGGAGGGAGGGGGGAAACCCAAGGAGAGTGAGCAGAAACCTGCAGGCTCAGCAGCCAGCTAAAACAGGAGATGGTGAAAGGAAAGAATGCTGTAGGGGAGTGGGGGGGAGAACATATGGAATCAATTGGTGGGAGGGTGGAATGTCTTGAAAAAGATTGCAGAGCTTGAAAGAGTAGTAAGCCAGACGCTGCTCCATTTCCTTTGTGGAGGAAGGGCATGCAATGTAACATATTTCATGTAAAATCTTTTCTCTTCTGGAAGCTTCATTTTGTGCTCTAAATCTTTCATTCCAGTGATGGATGCTGCAGGCTACGTATACAGAGGCATTTGTAATGTACAGATCAGTTCTAGCATAGCAAGAATGCAACATACAGCTGACTGACTCATACAAAGTAAGACGAGACAATAAACTATGGCCTACTGTGCCAACAACTGGAAACAATATGACATGAATTTTCCTGGGTGAAGCAAAGCAAGAAAGGGCAGATAGAAGGGATGGGGAATGCTTTTCTTAACAAGCAAATGCATAAAAATAGGTGAAATGGGATGATGAAGAAAATTGCAATGTTGCTTTGAGTAACTCCAATAAACATAAATCAACTTTAAAAACATCTTCCAAATTGAGACATAATATTAGTTTTATAGGAGGTTTATTACTCTTGCAGATTAATTTGTTTTTAACCAAGGCAGATACAAGATTTTGAAAAACACTGAATATTGTTTCCAAGGGAGTTTTTAAACAAACTTTTCCCATCTTTTCCTGAGGATATATTTGACTTTCATTTCAACATGCTGGTTGAAAGATTATAAAACCCAACACATCTGTGGGATACTGGGATACAATAGGGTGCTTTAAGGCCCTATCATTGTAATACAAATCATAAGCAAACATATTGCTTATGAATGTGATTAAAGATTAAATGAGAAAGCATAAGCAATGAAAGAAACAGAAGCCTGCATCCAATTACTAATACCTTTACAGATGCCCACATCTGTAGGACAAGCATCCTGATTTTGAGATGCAGTATCCTTCTCCCTCCCCCCCCCTTTTCCCAATTCTTCTATAAAACCCAATTTTAGCTTAGACCCTTCTATATATTTTGATGTAACTCCCAGAATTTCTTATTAAAATAACCTTATAAAATAAATTTAGACAGAGAATAGAACTCAAAAGCAAAATTAGCTATCATTCACATTTGCAGATGATATAGTTAAATATTGAGGGAAAGATATTACTTGGTTGGTGAACTAAAGAAAAATAGCAAAACAGCAACGTATCATTTGAAAAGAATGTACCAGCTACCATCCCATCAGAATTATCAACCTGCGTGTACAATCTTCATGGCATTTAATATTTAAATAGATTAATACATATTTCTGAATTTAGTCAGCCCAATAAAAATTCTCTTAGGAGTTTTTTCTTGTGCAATCCTTTTTTTCCTGAAACTTCCACTGGTCACCTAAGAAATCCAGCAATTTATAAATGTGATTGCTTCAATTATCTTCCAAGCAACAAAACAATGTACAGAAGGAAGACTGAAGCAGCTTGGGCTTGGTACCAAATTAACTTAATTTTAATAGCATAACACACTGAATGCATTTTTTTTGTAATCAACATCCTCAAGCAATGGATATTTAGCCCTGACAGTTGTTTGCAGATTCAGATGGGTGGCATATAAATTGAATAAAGAGCCACAATTCTGTAACTGTTGTGATGTTCCATGTGAATCAACTGACATCAATACTCTTTCTCATGCGGGATAACATTCTCATGCTAACCTCTTCAATGATTAAAAAAATAAACTACACTCATTTCTTTTAAAAAAAACACTAAAATAGATTTCTAAATAGGCTTTTCCTAAAGTTTGCAGAACTGCTGATTCCAGAAGGCTCCCTCTTGGCTGTACTCCCATAGCCCAATTACTCTCAGATTTACTCTTAGCAGATACAAGCCTTTTGGAACATGTATGGTAGGAAGGCAGAGAAGTGGGAGGCAGATTACAGGCTAAAATCATAATGCATGCTGAAAGATCTATTCACACCAAAGTATGTCTGCTTTCACCACTGGAATCCCCATTTCATTTCTCTGTTTCTAACTGGCTACTTTTAACATTTTTGACAGGTAACCTGAGGTAGCTGTGAGAATGCAGGTGCAGCATAAGATAAATTCCAGAAAAACAAAATGCTTGCATTTAGATTGTTAACTTCTATAAGGTTTATTACCAGAAGAAATTTCTTTTTACAATTCCAACCTCATCACACAAACAACAATGATGAAAAGTGAAACGTTTATAGTTTGCCAAACAAATTGTATATTAGACAGAAGAGACTGTCTATATGTCTCAGGGTATCTGCCTCTGTGTGTGTTTATGCATGTATGTGCATGTATGTGTAAAAACAAAATCAAAGCACAACAAAGTAAAATAGAAAAGTGACTTAAGTATTGGTCCTTTTGGATAGTGCCGAAGTTTATAGAAAGAGCTGACTCTCATTTAGGCTTTATTTATATTATACTTACAGGGATCTGAGAAAAACAAAACAGAGATGTGAGACTGAAGTAAATAGATAAAACATATTGCTTTCATGATTCCTCTTCCCAAGAAAGCCTCTCAGCAATGTTTTATCTTCTCAATTTGTGTCATGATAAAGCTAGTTGCTATACTTCATATGAGATGCAAGCAACAAGAGCAATTTGACATAAAATTCTTTTTATCTTCATAAGTTACCTATGCGGTTTCCATAACAGTAGCTATTATTGGTGTAGAACTACACATGAATTTAAAATACTATATATTTAACTCAATAATACATTTTGCCCAGACTGACCGACTGATCTCTCTGTATCTCCCTCCCTCCCTCCCTCTCTTTTATTTATTTTATATAGTCCTATAATGGTCCCTTATTGTAAGTCTCCTTGAGGTATCGTGTATAGTTGCATCTTAACAGATAATAATGCAGTTATGGCTATCCAGAAAGCCTTACAGCCAAGTGAGAATTGAACATGGTTTTTCTGTCTCAAAAACGAATGTCCACTAAATTTTCCCTGTGAAATAACACAATATAAAGCCCCATCCAAGGGGTCAAAATATGATGTGAAAATCTTTGAATTACCTGAGAGCAAGATATAAAACTAAAATAAAGATATCAAGAATATTTTAAAAGGGAAAAAAATATTCCATATTCCTTATTCTTTAGATGATTTTCAAATTAAATTTAAAAGGAATTTAAGACAACCAAAAGCTCTTGCTGGTATATGGATTGCAGAATCCCTTCAAGGTACAAGTAGCAGCTACAGTTTGCCTTTTTTTAAAAAAAATTGATTTATATGCCGCCCTTCTCTGGAGACTCAGGGCGGCTTACAAGGCGCTAAGCAATAGCCTTCATACTTTTGTATATTTATACAAAGTCAGTTTATTGCCCCCACAAACTGGGTCCTCAATTTACGTACCTTAGAAAGGATGGAAGGCTGAGTCAACCTTGAGCCTTGGTGAGATTCGAACCTGCAATAATTGCAGGCAGCTGATGTTAATAACAGGGCTTTAGACCACTGTACTATCCAAGGCTCTTTTAAAACTTTAAATGACACCCTTCAATTTAATTTTCACAGAAATTACAGAACCATATTTGACTGAGTTAAAAAAAAAATCAGAAACCTTAAAAAAAATATTTCAAACTAATAGGGTTTCCCATTCAACTCCAAAATTGAAATTAGAACCTGAAACATTAAAAAAATAACCTACAAGAAAAATAAAGGAATTTACATCCAAGGAACTTTAGTGAACACACAATGTGTTTATGCATGTGTTTGTGGGGGAGGGGAAGAATGTGGGGTGGAGAATGCAAACACAAAAAGAGTATTTACTCAATGCTACACATACTATTTAAAAGTCATTTTTGAATTTGAAACAGAGCTGGAAAACATTTGATGTCCAACTTGAACCAAAAATACTTTCACATTAAATGTCATTAAATTTGACATTTAATGTCAAATTCAATAAATCATTTATATTACTATTGATAACACACTATAAATTACTTTTTAGTCTCCTAAAAGTCTAACAAGTTTCAAATATAAAAGAAAGATGAAATAAGGTTACCTACACGTTCACTACAAACCATTTGATTTCCTTGTGTTGTTTGTCACTCCCTAAAGCTCAGAATAGTAACACTGTGTTTTCCTTTCGAAGAATTATATATAATTTTACTCCATGCATATAAATCCTAAGTAATAAATAAGGATGAAAGGGGCATAATATGTAATTTTATATCCATGTAATGACTGCAACGCCTTTACAAATCAAAGGGCCCAACTCAGATGAATAATTCACTCCCTGGATTTCAAATGGGGGAGGGAATATAGTATCATGAGCTGGCTTTCTTCTAACATCAGATGCAGAAGAAACAAGAGTAGCTGAATACCCTGAACTTGGAGAACACATGATCCCTATGTTCCTTGGGTACTGTTGACATGAAAACTATCCGGATACATTCATGAAATTACCAATAGTTGAGCTTAACTATCATTGGGTCAGCCAGATAATTCCATAGTTATATTGGATGCATTTTTCAGCAATATCCAATAGGGTTGAATGGCACTCTGGTTGTGAAGGCAAAAAGATCCCTCACATAACTCCTGTATGCAGTTCTTTCAACCAAATACATATCTTCCTTTGGCCATGTCCTTCTCTAAGATGATCCTGTACCTAAGGAGGGTAGCTGGTTACAATTCAAGGGGAACTGAATTGTATAACGTTGATCTCGTTATAATGATCTTGCGAGACCTGGCCACGAATTGGAGTGCATGTGTTTTAACGTTTTTAAAATTTTTAATGTTTTAATGTTTTTCTTTTTAACATTTTTTATGGGATTGTTCGCATTGTTTTATTCTTTGTTGTAAGCCGCCAAGAGTCCCTTGGGAGTTGGGCGGCATAGAAATGCGACAAAATAAATAAATAAAATAATAAAATAAAAATGTAACAAATCTGTGCATTGGCCCAAAATAACTTTTTGCCTGCAAATCTGAAGTGTACCAAGCCCTAATATGTGATTTCAAATATGAAAGTGATTATTATTATTAAGTGATTATTATTAGGTGGCATTCAAGAATCAACATGCATATAAAACATGCATTAGGAGCCTGGTTTAGCTCAGCAGACTAAAAGCATAGTGATTTAAACCAGCTGTCTGCAATTAGTGTAAATTCGAATCTCACCAAGCTCAAGGTTGACTCAGCCTTCCATCCTTTCTAAGGTAGGTGAAATGAGGACCCAGTTTGTGGGGGCAATAAGCTGACTTTGTATTAATATACAAAAGTATGAAGGCTATTGCTTAACGCATTGTAAGCCGCCCTGAGTCTCCGGAGAAGGGCGGCATATAAATCAAATTTTAAAAAAAGTATAAATGATGCTTTATACTAAACTAGGAAATATTAAGTCAGGGTAAATGCATGTTGTTTTGATTCTACTGGACACAAAATACCATAAATAAGTTTTTCAAATAGTGAATAAGCCTATATAATAAATTATATATATAATTTGCCCAGGCATTATTTAATTCACTTTGCTTAGAATACTCCATCTTTGATCTTGGATGGGATATAACTTTCCTCTTCAAGGTTAATGTGCACTCTGAAGGTGAAAATCAGGTGGCAGCTGTGGCTAGGAAGTCTTTGTACAATTTCATCTGGTACAGGTAGTCCTCAATTTATGACCACAGTTGAGCCCAAAATTTCTATTGCTAAGTAAGACAGTTGTTGAATTTTGCCCCATTTTAGGATCTTCTTGCCACAGTCATTAAGCAAATCACTGCAGTTGTAACACACTTGTAACGTGAATCTGGCTTCTCCACTGACTTTACTTGTCAAAAGGTTGCAAAATGTAATCACATGACCCTGGAACACTGCATAAATAAATGAGCCAGTTGCCAAGCGTCCACATTTTGATCATGTGAGCGTGGGAATGCTGCAACAATCGTAACTGTGAAAAATAAACATGTCACTTTTTTTTCAGTGCCATTGTAACTTTGAATGGTCACTAAAGAAATGGTTGTAAGTCAAGGACTACCTGTATACCAGCTGTAGCATTTCATCGACTCTTCCGATAATCATTCTTATCCTCGTCATCTCACAGCATGACTACTGCAATATGCTTTACACGGGACTGCCCTGGAAGCTTCAACTGATTCAGAATGCTGCAGTGCAAGTAGTGAAGGGCATACCCCTCGGTAACATGCCCATTTAACACCCCTGCTTCAGGAAAAACACTGATTGCTACTTTGCTTCTGAGTGTGATTCAGTTGTTGCCTATAAAGCACTTCATGGCATGGAGTCTAGGTCAGTGGTGAAATCTAAAATTTGTTACTACCGGTTCGGTGGGCGTGGCTTGGTGGTGAGGGGTAATGTGACTGGGTGGGTGTGGCCAATTTTTTTTTTTTTACTTTTAAAACCATTTTACCACAACCTCTTCGGTGAAGAGGTTGTAAAAAAAATGCTTTCAAAAGGCTCTGACGATCAGGCAACTCAGCTTGGATCGTCAGAGGCACTTAAAAGAAAAAAAGGGGTTTTTTTCTTTTAAAAGCCTTTGATGATCCCAGCTGAGCCACGTGACCATCAGAGGCTTTTTCTTTTAACTTTTAAAAGCATTTTTCGGCCGAAAAGGTTGTAGAAAAAATGCTTTTAAAAGTTTTTTAAAAAGCCTCTGATAATTGTGCGGCTCAGCTGGGCATGGGGGGGGGCAGGGATTTTTGCTACCGATTCTCTAGACCACCCGCCTCCATCACTACCAGATTGGGTGATACAGTCCAAACTGGGAGCATTTCACTCTTGATCTAAGTATTGGAAGGACTGTTTCCCACAGTATCTGCCCATGCCCAACCAATCTGAACTTGCTGGTTGGCGTGTTCCTTAGATTAAGCAATGTATCGTATTTTTCGGAGTATAAAACACACCTTTTTCGCCCTAAAAGGGGGTGAAAATTTAGGTGCGTCTTATACAGCGAATGTAGCCCCGCCCACCCACTGGCCCCCACCCTTTGGCCTCTGCCTCCCAGCAGTTACCTCCTTGCTGCAAGCAGCAAGAAGAAACAGCTCGTTTCAGCTTCAGCATTGCCTAATTAGCACAAGTTGATTGGATCGGCCTCCCGACTCTCAGCTGTTTTGCTCTCAGTTGTTTTGTGGGGGCCTCTGCTGCTTGCTGCAAGGAGGTAAATTGCTGGAACAGATTTTTTTTTCCCTTGTGCTAATCAAGCTATGCTGAAAATGAAAATGAAAGTAAAGCAGGCTGTTTGCTGCAACAAGGCAAAATTGCTGGGAGGCAGAGACAGATTTCTTTTTCTTTTTTTCATCACCAAAAAAAGGTAGATGTGTCTTATACTCCAAAAAATATGGGTATATCTATTAGGACCCTAGAACTATGACTTCTCTGTAGCACTGCCTGCTCTTTGGAATGAGGTTCCTCTCAAGATTCAAATGGATCCCACTCTCCTGTTTTTCAGAACAGTGGTGAAGATCTGTCTCTTCACTCTGGGCTTTGGTGAGGGAAAGTTAGATCACTTGATTCATTCAATCTGGCCCCATGTGCTTACCATTTTTTATTGATTCTATTTTTTTTTAAAAGTTGATTGTTGTGAGCCATCCAGAGTCATTGGAAGATGGGCTGCATACAAGTTTAATCAATTTTAGCATTATCATAATTTAAATAGCAAAAATTATTATTATTATTATTATTATCGGACTTATATGCCGCCCTTTCTCCACAAGGACTCAGGGCGGCTCACAGCAATAAACCACAACAAATTCAGATTAAAATTCAACAATAAAAAACTAAAATTTCCATTAAAACCCCATTCAGTCCAGGACAGCCTGGCGAAACAACCATGTTTTAAGGTCACGGCGAAAGGAGCGAAGGTCAGGGGCTACCCGGAGCTCCAAGGGGAGCTGATTCCAGAGGGTAGGTGTGCCCACAGAGAAGGCTCGTTCCCTAAGGGCCGTCAGCCAGCATTGCTTGGCCGATGGGACCCCAAGGAGGCCCTCTCTGTGTGAGCGCACGAGGCAATGGGGAGCTGTTGCTGGCCACAGGTGATCCACCAAATACCCTGGGCCTAAGCCATGTAGGGCTTTATAGGTAATCACCAGCACCTTGAACCTCACTTGGAGGGCAACCAGTAGCCAATGCAGGTCACGCAGGAGGGGTGTGACATGGGAGCATCGGGACACTCCCATCACTACCCGCGTGGCCGCATTCTGGACCAGCTGAAGCCTCCGAGGGCAGCCCCATGTAGAGAGCGTTGCAATAGTCGATCTGGGAGGTGATGAGTGCATGGGTGACCATGCGTAAGGCATCTCGGTCCAGGTAATGTGGTCTAGTGGTTAAGGTACCAAGCTAGAAATCAGGAAACTGTAAATTCTAGTCCTGCCTTAGCATGAAAGCTGGTTGGGTGACTTTATATCAGTCACACTCTCAAGCCAACTCACCTCATAAAGTTGTTGTAGGGAAAATAGATGGAGGGAGGAGTATTAGGTATGTATGCTGTTTTGCATTATTTATAAAAATAATAAAGGCAGGATATGTGTGTATGTATGTATGGTATGCATGTAGGTATGCATGTCTAACAAAATAACTGGACTGCCATTGACAGAACAAACTTCCCCAAATCAGATTCCAATTGACAAATATTATATTAACTCTAAGGAAAAAAGCATACTTTTAAATGAAACAATTACACAACAGACACCGTAGAAGTACAACCTCAAAAATGATGCAATGCTTATTAACTACACTTTCTTAAATACATTATTAAAATTGGAAACATATGCTTTTAAGTAATAGAACACCTTTTTGATCAATCAAAATATTTTAATAGTCAATAATGTGACATCCTTACCAGTAAATCAAATTATTTTAATGAAAGAGTTCTAACTGTTTGCTCCAATACTAACTGCAGCAGGGAACAATGTATTAGCTTTACATCTGTGTTTTATGGCTCCTCTGAAACAAGAAACATCACTCTCTGATAGATTATTGATCCCTTCTTGGGCACTTAAGTATTTTCTTTAGATATAATTGATTTTTAACCTGGTTTGTCAGAAGCCCTTGAAAGAATTCAAAAGCCTAATATGCTCAATTAATAAAAGCTAATTAACTTTAATGTTATTAAAATGAAGTGCATTTAATCTATGCATAGAATGGGAACAGAAACCCAAAACAGTTGAACAGTTTCTGCATGTACTTCATAGTATAATTTTATGGACAGCCTAACACAAAACTTTCTTATGCTGCACCCAGGATTGTATTTGAGAATTACCATATAATGGAATATTGTACAGGAATTATTAATCCAAGTTAGTCTAGGGCAATTTAGTATTCTAAAACTGACAGAACAAGCTTTCCCGAATAAGAACTAAAATAATCAGTAATAATAGATTTAGCTGCAAACATGACACTAGTTAGAACAATTGGAGGACAGATGCTGTAATAAAAATCCCTGGGGAAAGGCATGAGGGGGGAGGAGAAAACATCACAAAAGTAAGCAAGGAAGAGTTAGATACTCCTTTTCTCATAGTTCACATAATGACAATTCAGGCCACTCTCAGTAAAGAGTTAATAACTCTGTTCGCCATTCACTGCTCCTATAATCAAGAATTGTATTTGCATGGCTTAGCTAAACAAAATAAAGTATACCTTAGACACAGGTTAACATTGAGGAGGAGGGGAAATGTTTGCCTGTAACTGTTCAAAATGGACTTTGCCTTAAAAAGTATTTTGAAGGATTGATATATTGGTGAACAATGCTTTCCTGAACATAAACATACAGTATATATCCTTCTGATTTTACTTTCATTCCATTCAAAATAGCAATATATATTTAACATCTTAAGATGACATTCATTAAAAAGCATGTTTCAAAGATGTAGACACAAAGATCATGACAATGTCAATGGACATATGCAATAACATCTCAATAGCCTGGAAGGAGACAGGATTTTTGAGAATGAGGCTGCAATAGCTTACATTTTCTTACTTTGTATATTATATTAAGGTGCAAAATACAGCATATATATTTTTAATATTTATAAGGTCAGCCCATGCATAATCAATAAAAAGCTGGAAACAGAACCAAAAGCAGTTGGTTATATAGACTAGCTTCCAATTAGTCAGAAATGCCCAGAGAAATACCAAGCCTTCAAATTGCTATCACAAACAAGCCAGATTTCTTAATTAGAAGACACAGGTATTAATTCTCAGGAACTTTAGCCATCATATAGAACTCATGCTGTTATCAGCATAGAAAGAATAAGGTCTACAGGCAGCCCTCAATGTTTCCATATCAGTTAATGGCCAATAATCAATTAAATTAATAAATCATGTAGGGATCCTTCTTCAAATAATATTGAACCAATTCTTTGTATTTTTACAATACAGTTAATCTAGCAATTGCAACTTACTTTCCTAGTAAATGAGATAAAAGTACTCCTTATTTCAACCCTATGCTCTATCCATAAAGTTACCTTATCTCCTCAACAAGAAATATATGAAATTGCTACACCTTGGGTCATGAATTTCAGCAAACAGCACTTGCTGTACCTTTTACTTTCATTAAAAGGAAGCTCTAGTACAAAAGGTAGTGAAGCACCTAAAGCTATTTCCCCGAATTTAGTGCAATTTACCCAATAAGGATTCCTGAGATATTTACTAGCCATGTCTTGTTCGTTTTTGCATATTTTTTTAAAAAAATTCAGCTTAGAAAGCTTTAATATATTCTTAGGTTCAGGAATATCATAATATTAAACACTGTGGAGGACCACATGCTACAATAGAAATCCAAGGAAGTCAGAGTTAGTTTTCTTCAGAAGTATAATTCTTTCTAGTGGCCTTAATGTCTACCTGATGGATCAATTAATTAGCTGAATTTCATTTAATAACTTGTCACCTACACTGAAACCTAGACTAACAGACCTAATATTTCTAACAGGTCACAGTAATGTGATAGTCAAGGTGAACTATTGCGACACAGAGAGAGAAGAGAGTGTCAATATCATCCTACCCTGCAGAGTCCTGAAGGAAATGGAAAGAGTTTACCAACAAATGGATCAAAATACTACATGTCCTGGCTAAAAAAAAAACACAATTAACTTCTATGAAAAGCCCCATGGATGTATTGGCAAAGGCACTTGAAGGTCAATTCAGACAACTGAATTAGTTGACAAAAACAAAGAGAAGAATACATAATCGGAGAAGCTTGAATCAAAAGAGGAGAGAGAAATGGGAAACACATCAAACTTGTGTTATATGCAGGTGACAACCATAAACTTATAAAATGGTTGACGTCCTTGATACTGTTGGTGGTTAGTCTTTGAAAGAATAAAAGTAACCAAAAATTAATAATGTGTTGCTGAGGGGGGCACAGAGGTGATCTTGTAACATATGGTAAATGAAGGGGGCATGTCGGTCTTTCCTGTACATTTTTTGAGCATAAACAAAGAATGTTTCATGTTGTAGAATGTGTTCATTATATTTTTTTCCAATCCCCTTGCAATTCCCCCCAGTCTGTGTCTAGTATTGTACCTGCACTAATCCTATTACAAGGTTAACAAAGATATATTTATCTGGTCTGGGCTTTACTGAGTAGTGAGCAGGGAAAGATCAGAACACAGATATGGGCAGCAGAGAAGATGGGGGGATGGGATCAGCACACAGAGTCTCCAATGAGTCAGAACAAACACTGCCAAGCAGAATGTTGCTCTGATTTAAATCAAATCTCCATTTAAGGAACTCCTGCATTTGAGCTTTCATAAGAAGCAGACTGAGATTGCCATGTCTGGCTATAGTTGTTTGTCACAAGCTGGCGGAGAAGCCTGGCAAGGAATGGGTTATCATAGAAGAAAAGCTGTTGGAAAATATGAAGCAGCTGCTGAATCTTTTTTTTTTAATAACCCTACCCTAGCAAGTCTTGAATTCATAAAGCCAACACCTCTCTGAGTTCTGGGCACAGTTCAGCAAGTCAAGCAGATGCCAACATAAATGCTAGTAGCTGGAACCCTTGAGAAGAAAGGGGAGGGGGGGGAAGAAGGCCGTGCTGACAGAATGGAGTCCAGTCACTTTGGGAGGGCTTACAAAATGGAGATGAATAATCTTGCAAGATTATTCTGAATTTCCACAAAAGGGAATGCCAGCTGCTCCACCCTTCATAGCCCACTCTCCTGCAACGCTATTACCTATGCTCTACCAGGAACGGCTCGAGCGCCGCCACCCCAGCCAGAGAAGAATAACCGCTTCGGAGGAGCACAACCTCTTAGAAAGGAACAGCTCCTTCCCTGGCTCTTGATTACAGCAAACATTCCCCTCCCCTATCTAAAAGTACAAACTGTAAGCAGGCAGCAGCCCAGGTGAAGGGCTTCATTCCTCCAAGCAAGGGGAGCGGGACAATGGAAGGGGTGATTCACTGCACAGGAACACACTCCAGAACTGCCACATGGACTTGCTGAACAGCTTAAAGGGGAAGCACACTTTTTTTCCATTCTGTGAAAGCTTCATGCCTTCCCCCACAGTCTCAGCACTGATTGGAAACAGATCCTGAATAAAACGCCAGCAAAGCACTACACTGTCCAAGAAAGAAAGGAAGGAAAAAAAGAACGAACTTGTGCTTTTTGCTCCTCCAGAAGGTAGCAATTTTACAGCATAGCCAAAAAAACATTCCCTTAACCGATATTCTCATCCCCGTCCCCCTGCTCAACAGAAACTCAGTTTTTCTTCCATTGACCACATTAAGCGTAAGAGAATCAAATTAGAGCAACATTTTGTCTAACACAATGGAAGTTTCCTAAATAATTATAAATGTGGATTTCTTGTTCAAAAGATTTCCAAGAACCAAATACTATTTTGGCACCCTCCCCAAACCTATGTTAGTGATAGCTTACTGATAAAGTATTGTCATATATATTTAAACATATTCCTCTAGCACACCAGACATGCAGTAATACAATAGAATCCAAACTGCAAGTACATTTACATAGAGCAAAGTCCTTAATGCTTTTCTATTCTTTCTGAATCAGTTCACATTTATATGAGGACAAAAACTGAATGGAACAAGGAATGGGAAATCTCTGGTTATTGGTACAGGTCATCCTTGATTTATAAATGTTCGAAGTCACAAAGGCAGTGATTTACAACTAGTCCCCATACTTACAACTATGGCAGGATCCCCACAGTCACGTCATCAAAATTAGGGCACTTGGCAACCATCATGTATTTATGAGGGCTGCCGCATCCTGGGGTCATGTGACTTCCATTTGCGATCTTCCCAGCTGGCTTCTGACAAGGTAAGTCAATGGGAGAAGCCAGATTTGCTTAAAAACCATGTGATTCACTTAACAACCATTGCAAAAAAAAAGGTTGTAAAATAGGGTGTGACTCATTAACAACTGCCTTGCTTAAGAACAAAAATTTTGGTCTCAATTGTGGTCATAAGTTGAGGACTACCTATAAATCCAGGAATATACTAAAAATGAAAAACACTCCACCCTGAAAGGGGTGAAGCTATTCCATTTAACATATAATGATAAATTAGCTTTCAAAATCAATTAGTCCTTAATAAAACTCTTCATAATAGTGCTATACCAAGTATCATATAGTATTATTACATTGCATACATGGTAGTATTTTCTTGTCACCAAAGATTTCTATATGAATGTTTTTGGAAACCAAGAGACTTCCACTGATCAGTGTAACTGCTGTTATTATATTGTTTGCCCACTTATACATGCTCTGAAAGAAAAGAATCTTAACCGTATTAAAGTGCTGACCCTAAATAATCACCTGTTATAAATCCAGTACAAAGTCTTATTGACACATGACTTGCAATTCTGACCAGAATGCTCAAATCCAAAGTAGAAAAATTAGTGTATTTTGGTAAAATATTATATCAAAGACCACCCACAGAGAAATAGGAACACTAAGGATAAACTGGAACTTCCTAGTTCTTGTGTCAACTATAGTCATATTAACTTACTCAACCAAAATTCTAATTTCCTGATGTTATATTTCAAATTTTATATATATATATATATATATATATATATATATATATATATATATATAACACATTTTGTGTTGAATATAAAAATGACATACATACTCAATACATATATTAGGAACCACACATGAAGGTCACAGTCAATTAATCATTTTTGAATAATATCAACTCTTTCCTTGAGAGTCATGCAAAAACTTTCTTCATTCTCTATATAGTAATCTATGCAGTCCTCCAACCTTCCTTGATAAGCAAACAGCCTTTTCATTTTTCATCTGAAGTACAAGAATGTTCACTTTCCCTCAAATATGCCATCTTTATGTGGTGGGCGTTTCTTAGCTAGATCATCTATGAACAATCAGTTTATACCATGTTATTAAATTTATATATAGAAAACAGCTTTGGACAATACCGTATACCATATAATGGGACAGAAGTATATAGAAAGGTTACTCATAATTACAGAAGATACCTTAAAAGGAGGGGGAAAATTGCTTACAAAATTACTTTTAAAGCTTTCACATTTAAATGGCATAAAGAAGCCCCAGCAGTTTCAAGACACACATCCAAGATAAAAAGGAAATATATAAATAATGAATGTGATCAGCAGAGGAGGGAAATCTGCAATTTGCATTAATGGATAGAGACCTCCCTGCCTCTGAGCCACTGAATTCACTGCAAGTCTGCTGACTAAGGAAGTCAAACTGCTGCCACTACTTATAACAATCATCTCCTAGGACATTCATTTTGCCCCTTAAGAGAGGAGTATATGCCTCTTACCACTAAAAATTACACTTGTGCAACATTGTAAAAATTATGTGAAACGATAGAGGTCTTTTAAAATTTAAATTAAATGACCAAAAAATTTCCCATTATTTTTCCCCTTTAAAATATTTCATTTCTCCTCTCTCTCTCTCTAAGAGGTATCTATCCATGTATGGGTACTGCAGACCATTATATAACTACTAACAGTAAAGGCTACCTGGCTGTAATGATATTGTTTCCTGACCTTGTCTATTTAACTGACTCCCCTCCCCCTCCATGTCAACTAGGCGGTTTCCATATTTTTAAAAAATAAAAGACAAGCAAGTGAGTAAAAATAACTGTTTCTCAGTTGTGGGTAAACTCCTTGAGAAATCATCCCTTGCATTCAGCCCAAGTGCTGCTTCTCTGGGAAATGATAAGCAGCTGCTTTCATGTGTCTATGTATAGTTGCAATGAGCCCTGTGCTCAATGGGATTCATGCACAGACAAGGCACCTGTAAAAATGGGGGGGGGGGGGGGGGGGGGAATTACCTTTGTAGCAAAGAAAGTAATTGAAATGCAGATTCAGCTAAATCTGCATGGAAGCCCATCCAGAGGGCTGTGGTATGCAGGAAGGGTGCCTAAGAGAAGCCTGGGTAGAATACCAGGATCTGCAAGGATCCTCACATCGTTACCACCATCGGATATGACATTATCGAATTCCATCTCATTATCTCTTTCTCTAAGGAAACCGTAAGGCAGCCAGAAGGAACAATTTACAATCCTCCATAATTCTAGGAGGATTCAATTGAGGAAGGAAATGAATGCGGGGCATGAGGATCAGTTGGATCGGAACCAATCGATTCTCCGGAAGGGTCGCCACAAGAAGGAAACCCCCTTGTGCCAATACCATTTGGTGGCAAGGCAGAACTGCTAGCCTTCCCTACCTCTGCAGTTCCTCCCGCCCGCCTGCCTGCCTCCACATGAAGACAAAGAGGTGGACAAATCCCCGCAGGGTCTTTCCTGAGCTGCAGCTGCACAGCACAGGAAACAGGAATCTATGGAGCAGAGCGAGAAGGGATGGCTGCGCATCCACGCTCCACTTACAGCTATCCCCCCTGCAAGCTCAGGCAAGGACGCCCGAAGCCCTCTCCTTCCATTGAGGAGCGGCAGAGTGGCCTTCTCGCCTCGGCTCTCTTTCTCCAGGAGGCAGAAAGCGACGCGCACACGCCCCGAGTCTCCTTTCCAGCACTGCGCGGGAATGGAAGAGGGAGCGCAGGGTAGCAGCCACGCACAGCCTTACCTGAGTGACCATTTTCTTTTTCTCCATAAACCAAAGCGGGAGGGTGTGGAGGAGAGGGGAAGAAAATCCCTTCCGCCAGGTGGGGCTGTGGCAAAACCTCCTCGCCCCGTCTCCGAGTGGCAACCGAGAGAGGGAGGGGGAGTTCCCCTGGATCGTGATTTCTCTTGCCTTCCTTTCGCTCGTGTTTCTTCCTTTCTTTTCTCTTCCTCTCTCCGTCTCTCCCCCGCCCGCCTTCTCCGCAGCTCCCTCCCATATCTCAGCCAGATGGCTGAGGGAAGCTCCACCCCCGAATGCCTAAGGTAATTAATCAGAGCCAAGGCCCTCCTCCTCCTTCTCCTCCTCCCTCTCCGTCCCCGCCTGGACGGGTGCAGAGCCAGTTCGGAGTCAAACAGAGGGGCTGCTGGGATGCTGCTGGCATCTTCTTCCCGGGCTGTGCGCGCAGAGCCGAGGATTGGTTTCCTCGCCTCGGAGTGGGAGAAGGGCTGTAAGCCAAAACCCCCGAGAAGGGTGGGGAGACGGGCGCCGGTAGCACGTCTCAAACAAAAGGGGCTCTCTTCGCCTTCCTAAGTCCGTTTGCTCTTCCCTGCACAAAAGGACTACCTGCGCTAGCATCTCCACCTCCTGCCAAACGCCTCGTTTCTCCCTCGTCGGGGACGCTGAGCTATCTACTGTAACCCTGGCCTCACTGCGAGTCTACGAGGAAGGCATTTTTTTCTCCCCCTCCCCAAACCCCGCATCTTTCAAGGGCTGAGTTTCCCGTCTACTGACACGAACCATCCAATGAGCAAAGAACACCGGCAGTGTGAAGGTTTTTCAAGGGAAGAATGCTCAAGAATCTATATTGTGCTTAAGGATGGGTTTGGGTTCATTTTAATTTAAATCCAGTTCTCTGCTGGAATTGCCTCCTGTATCTTGATAGCTTACTTATGTGAGCCTGGTAGATTCCAGGCTGTGTGTGTGTGTGTTTCCAACTACCTCTGGTGATGATAATATGGAGTGACCATTATATAGCTTATGCACTTCATACTTTTCTGCACTTACTTGACCATGAAAATACTGAACATTAAACCGTAGCAAAAATATTCATGTTTAAATTCAAAAGTACAAGTTACTCAGGTGACCTATGGAACAATTGCATCCTCAGAAGGAATTTTGATGTCTGCATTTTTAAAAAATGCATAAAGTCTCCTTTTTGTGCTTGACCTCTATTATGTCATGGACACATACACAGTTTTCTAGACCAGCGGCCACCAACTGGTGGTCCATGGACCACTGGTGGTTCACAAGAAAATTTTGGTGGTCCACAGAAAAATTATTTGCATTTTTTTTTGCTGTTGTTAGTTGCGAAGTCATGTCCGACCCATCGCGACCCCATGGACAACGTTTCTCCAGGCCTTCCTCTCCTCTACCATCTTCTGGAGTCCATTTAAGCTCACACCGACTGCTTCAGTGACTCCATCCAGCCACCTCATTCTCTGTCCCCTTCTTTTGCCCTCAATCTTTCCCAGCATTAAGCTCTTCTCCAGTGAGTCCTTCCTTCTTATTAGGTGGCCAAAATATTTGAGTTTCATCTTCAGGATCTGGCCTTCTAAAGAGCAATCAGGGTTGATCTCCTCTAGGACTAACCAGTTTGATCGCCATGCAATCCAAGGGTCTTCTCCAGCACCATTTTTTATATTGCACTACATCAGGGGTCCTCAAACTACAGCCCTGGGACAGATACGTGCAATGAACGTTTGTGTTGCTGCAGAGAGTCTCCCCCTTCTGGGTCTTTTTGTGTGGGTCGGAGGGGGACAGAAATTCCAACTTGGGGTCTGCTTTGGCCTCCTGGTGCTGGGCTTTGAGCAAAGGCTGGAGGGAAGTGCTGCTGGTGGCAAAGAGTCGGAGGACCTTGTTCCAGTGGGACTGCATCATGGCCTGGAACTGGCTGATCATCTCACCCCAATGAGCCTCCAGGCATCTGTACCTGGCCTTGCACTCCTGCAGGTCTTCCCTCTGCTTGGAAAGCCTATGCTCGTAGTCCTCAGTGAGGTGCTTCTACTGAGTCTCCTCAATCAGATCCAATTTGAACTGAGCTGTTTTGCCAACTCTTTCTCATGGTGGCTGCTTAGCTCCAACAATTGCTTCCTGTTGAGGCCCTAAGGAGACTGGGTGGGGAGGAGAGGAGTGGCTAGGAAGGGAGGGGTGAGTAGAGGCTGGCGAGGCGCCCCTCGATGTGACACCAAGTTGGCCACACCCACCCAATCACATGACCACCTAGCCACGCCCACCCAGCCGGTCATTAGGCAGATCATATTAGTGGTCCACGGGATTTAAAATTATGAATTTAGTGGTCCCTGAGGTCCAAAAGGTTGGTGATCCCTGTTCTAGACAACAATATGGGGGGAAGAAGCTTTCTAGGGCCTTATTTCAGATGTGTTTACATCAAGTCCAGCATACACTATAGGATTTCATGGTGGTATCCCCATCCCAACATTAACTAGGTCTCATTCTGTTTAGCTTTCTGAGATAAGTGCAGATTAAAAGAACAGAACCCAACAGACAACATGAAAAAGTCCACCTAATGCAATGACTAGCATTAAAACAGAGCTATATCACACGTTTGCTTTTTCAATGTAATAAAAGGAATAAAAGATACAAAATGACTTCAAATTTTAGTATCAGTGGAATAAAATGGAGAAGACTTTACAGATCTCTGATACCACTTTTCTTGAACCATTCACACAGATATATCATCAGGTACTTGTTTATGAAATATCAACCTTTTGTTCAAATGATCATTCTTTTGGGGAATGAAGAGATGTACAGCTGTAAGACAGCAAAGGAACAGCTCCATTGCAAACCAAATTCACTCGCCCTTATACATCTGATAAACCTTGGATTTTTATTTTTATTTTAATTTTTGGAAGCAGAGTAGCTTCTGACTAACCAAAATACATTTATTGCTTATTCAAATGAATGGGTAATTTCTAATAACTGCAATAAATGTTTCAATTTGTCTTTAATATTTTAACTAGTCAAAGATCTCCTCTTCTGAATAATACATTCTATTTCCCTCTCACTTTTGCAGTGTTCTAGTCAATTAATTGAGTATATTTAGTTCTTTTTCAAATTTTAATCCCAAATGATTAGAATATACATAATGCTGTTTGGCTACATCACACAATGTTTCTTCATTGTGTGATGTATCCAACCTTGTGTATATAACATGATGTATCAGGTTTTCTCAGGCTACAGTCCTGTTCACAATTCTATAGGTTAAATGGATCAAGTAGTCAAGACCTCAAGTAAGCCATGTTTTTGTCCACATGACTACACCTCAAGTGAGCTTGCTAGAATTGCCACCACTTATGATACACCTCAGGATTCATTCACATACCCCTTCCATATCTTTGTCCATTTGCTCTCTTATTCTCTGATGAATCGCAACTAAATATCTGAAATGCTCAGCATAGTTTAGAGGCATTTTTGCATATAATGTTTGTTCTATCGTGGTTGTTGCATACATTTGAGTCATCACTGTACAACAATCAAAGGCAGGCATTTCAGTGTAATTGGTGTATGTCCTATTCTGAAGAAGTTAATATTTAACATATTGAACTCAATACTGTTGGAAGGAGAATGCCACACAAGAATTATACAAATATAGACAAATACAAATAGGGTAGCAGGTAAAAGAACAAAACAAATGGACTAAAAAATATTAGACTTTGTTTTCAGTTTATGTAGATTGAGATGTTCAAGTCCATTCCCTTTTGTGCAAATTCTATAATAAAAATTTCCAGCATGCAGTAAAAATTACAGACGAGCTTACCCATATATCCTCTCCGGTTCCTATTTCACAGAGTTACCACTCTCCTATTAGTCTCTCTCTCTTCCTTAGACCACAGAATAATAGCCTGCAATCTTAGGATCACTATTTCATGTAGCTTTTGGCGCAACATCAAAGTCCTTTTGTAACAGATCATTCATACCTTTGGTATAATCTCCTTCCCCCCCACCCCCCAAAAAACAGCATATTATAGTAGCTATGAGAAAGAAAAGCAAGTAGAAAGGGTAATAGGAAGAAAAAAAGAGAACAAGTGTCATTTTCCATCTTTGGTTCAATGTACCTTCAAGGTTATCACTCCATTTAAAAACAAGAACTGTCCAGTGCACCTGAGCCTAGACAACGTTTTATAATGTTTTAGTTCCAAGGTGTTGTTAAGCTACAACTTCCATTATTATTGGAACTGCTAGATAGGAAATATAATTTCACATCTGGAATGCCAAACTTGGTAAAATCTAGCTAAGCTGACACATACATATCGGTCAATAGTGGGTTTCAAATCCCGTCACTACCAGTTTGCTCGTGGGTGCACATGCACAATGCTTCTGTGCATACGCAGAAGCTTCTATACACAGAGACGTCCAGGCGGGTGGGTGGAGCCTCCTGCCACCGCTACCGGTTCGCCAGATCCGGGGAGAACCGGTAGCAACTCACCACTGATACCGGTATAATGTTAACCAATAAATCGTTTCAATTACAAGGCAGAATGACTAGCTTTACATCTGCATTTTGCGCAAAGCAGTCAATTGGCTTAACAGCAACTTATGAATCTAGTCATAGTCTTAGACTCTGCATTTGCCAAAGAGATTTAAACAAAACAATGACAAAATGACTGAGGAATGAAAGGTGCAGCTAATAGCTAAGAGTCCTCTGACCTGCAGGTACAAATCAAATCCATAAGTGCAGCAACTTGTTAATATACTGTAACTAATTGTAATCTTTCAAATAGTCTTGAAAGACAGATATGTGGCTGCATATATTGTCAGGCTGTTTCTCATCATATATTTCTACACACTGAGGAGACGCTCACATAGATTTACTAATATGACAACAGCAATAGTTCTCCCAGTGAATACTAGGAAGTTTTCATTGTTGGAAACAATGGCACCGAAGATAATTACAATGACAGTTGCAACATACTTAGCCAAATATTAGAGAAGAGAACCCAAGAATAGTAGTGATGACAGCACAAAGACCATCAGCAGATGATCCTTGCCAGCCATATTACAGATGGGTTTTGGAACTTGATGAATACTATTTTATTTTCATGACATAGAGATCTAAGAACTTCTTGACTTATTTATTAAATTTATATGCTGTTCATCTCATCATCAAGTGATTGCCCTTGAAGATTCATGGTTTGATGACTCTAGGCTTTAGAGAATGTAGTCTTTAAACTGCTAGGCTATAACAATATATTTATAATATTGAACAAGGATGTACAACCCTTCGTTGAGCAGGAGATACATTTAACAGCAAAAATTATCAATTAATTAATATTTATAATTGGTAGTCTATAAATAAACAAATGGGGTGTGTGATGACTTAGAAGTTAAAGACCCTGAGCTTGTCGTCTGGAAAGCTGACAGCCCAGGTTTGAGATCTGCATGTTGCATGATGGGGTAAGCTCCCAATACTTGCCCCAACTCCTGTCCAACTAGTAGTACAAAAGCATGCAGATGTGAGAAGAGAAATAGGTACCACTTTGGTAGGAAGGTAACAGTGTGTGCCTTGGCGTATAGTCATGGTGGCCACATGACCATGGAAATGTCTTCAGACAATGCTGGCTCCCTTGGCTAAGAACCTGAGATGAGTATTAATCCCTAGAGTCAGACATGATTGAACAGGGTAAAGCTATACATGTATCTTTAAATAAAGAAATATGCATAGTCCACTAGTGAAAGTTCACTGGCCTAGGAGGCATCCTACCAGAATATGTGTAAGCAGATAACAGATCTCCCCAAACTCAGCAACCCATTTATCTTACTTCTTTGAGATTATTGAGAGGGAAAAGAAGACATTGTTACTATCATATAGTTGACGGTATAAGGGGAGCTATAGCACACCTTAAATAGTGTACTTTTCTGTTATTCAAAATTATATCTAAAATATTTAGACTAATGAAATGTTTTAATTGGTTTTGAAATTAATTGTCTTACTCGTATCAAAAATCCTTGGCAGAAGCACTGAAATAATACATTTCACACTGAGGTCTAGATATTAATTTATTATCTGAATTATACTGGTTCAATTTGATGAACTCTGAATATCATCAAAATTAATAACAAGCCAGTTACACATTTAATGTATAAAGTATGCCATAATATTTTTACTTATCTAAAGTAAAGATGACTTTCAGAGTCATCTAAAATGAATGTCCTCTTCATATTATTGATTGACCAGTATCATTAGGGGGACTTCTACTAAAAGTTAATGGAACTTTTCCATTAACTTTTCTCATCTTGAGATATAGCTTTAGGGTTCCTAATGCAAACTTCAAATCTGAAGAACATGGCTGCATGATTTCTGGAACGAACTCTGCTATCAAAAGAGAAGTAATTATGAAGTCTCTCTTCCAAGAGTTTGTACAATTGCAATTAACCTACTAAGAAGGGTATGAAATTTTCTGGGTCTTGGTGAGAATTTTAAGAAATCCAATAACAGCAACTGGTTATTTGTAAAAATAAAAAGCCAATATCAAAAATTCAAACTTCCAAAGTCCTCCAGGACATCTTATTATTTAATTCTTCAAGTAATAAGTGTAATGCTGTTCAAAATCTGACTCTGTAATTCAATTATCTTATTTTTATACTTCTTACTTTGTAGCCTGACTTCCCATTCAACCAAATACTCACAAACAGCTCCAATATTTGCAAAATAAGCTGAAACATGGAAAAATTAAAGCATTTCTGGCATTATATAATGCCAGAAATGTAAAATCATGTTGATATTTCAGAAAACTTTTAAGGAAATATATCATGAAAATGATTAAACACATGTAAAACACAAATTAAGTTTTATCACTACTATTTATGTACTACCAATTACAATAAAACATATAAAACATGAATAAATATATCTGGAAATAAGATTAACCTGAAAACAAAATGATGTGTGGCGATTGAATCTGTTTTGATTGCAAAAAAAAATTCATTACCACTTCAATATAAAGTATCAATTGATCATGCTAGATAACACTTTGTTAATCCTACAAGTACAATATAACCTTCCAGTCTCAGTTTTCAGAATGATAATACATTGTATACTTATTATTAAATAACCAAAACTTTAAAATGAAACTAGGATAATTCTAATGGATTAGAATTAGAAGTTATAGTGCAGTGCTATATATGTTTGCTCCTAGGGACGTACAGAGAAAGGTTAATAGGATGCAGACCTTAAAAACAGTCACTACAATAAAATAGATCTTTTAATGTGACTCTGAAAAGGGTAAGGTGTGGGAACATAATTCAACCTTGGAAAGATATAATGACTGGTTCCAAGCATCATGCTTTAGCCAGGCTTGTTTTAACTATGATTTGTTGACCAAGCCACAATTTACTTGGTTCCTTAAGTAACAATACATGGTTTGTGTACTATAATAAAAGAGTTCCTATAATGTAACACTGAAACAAAGCTAATAATTTTATATGTCATGCACTTAGCCATTGGCAAACTCAGGATAATTCATGAAATAATCTAAAATAACTTTCCAAATCCATGAAGGAGCACACTTGCTAAACATTTCTAAGGATTAGAAGGTTAACCCTTGTTGGATTATAAACCTGAAACAGGCAAATTTTGGTGTATAAGTGCCACAATCCTATCTGTCTGTCTGTCTGTCTGTCTGTCTGTCTATGCTGAGGACTGTAGTGCAGGTTGGAGTGGGGCTGTCATTGCAATGAGAGAGGTCACTTGCTGTGATAGAGGTTAGATTTTTTTTTCTCAGCAGTTTTTAACAGCCCAATTCTGGAGAGCCCTAAGACTGGATGGCTTTGGAGGATATGCCTCCATCCCTATACTGAAAGAAAAAGTAAAATAAATGAGTATTGACACCAAGTACTCTCTAGCTTTATGATTATATTCTTTAAATAATTTAAATCACTTGTTGCAATTTAATGGACAGAGTAACTTTGAATAAAATGTACGATTTTTCACTTAACATCTATCATATTAGACTACACAAATAACATACACTGATACAAATAACATTTATTTGGATTTAAGAAATATCTGTGTTTAATGCACATCCTCTTCCCCTGAATAGTATGCTAAAATTTAATACAGATTTTAGCATTTAAGGCTTTCCTGTATTTTGCATATGTTTCTGTTAGGAGATTAACACTGATCTTGGGCATTAGAAGCACTGAATAGTTCAGAATATTTTGGATATAAGAACTTGCAGAATGAACTCTAGATGAGAAGTCAATTCTAATAGCTGGAGCTAGACAAAAGTTATATTAAAGTCACACATTTCTTACTTTTGAAGCTTCCAATAACCAACAGGTGCACCTTAAGGAATTTCATATGAATTTAGCAGTGACAGAGCTATTTTTACCTCTTAAAAACATGAAAAGAGATGCATTTCTTAAAATGCAAAGTCTTCCCAGAGAACATTTTCCTCACACTTTCTACCCAAATCCCAACTTCAACTAAAAGTAAGCCTTGTCATGTCACTTTGGGGGGGGGGGGAGGGATTAAATCTGTACCACATGAAAAGAACTGAAGTACCACAAAACATACAACATTCTATGAATGTAACTGTAAAGAGGTAATAATTTGCAATTGTTTTCTACTTACCTGGACAACTGGGTATTGGTAATCCATACAATATACACCATACATAGCCAAGGGCTTCTTCAGCTTTACACAAAGCAAACGAACTGGCAACTCTGTTCTTCCCTCTTACAGTCTTAAACACACGTTTCTAGTTATCCTACACAACACTTGGTTCAGGCCCCTAGAGATATACATACATAGAGTGCTCAATTTAACATACACATAGGCTGCTTGACTGGGCTCAGGTCACCCTTCCCCAGTATTTTCTGCACTGCTGAACCTAGTTGCACATGGAATACCAGAAGTTCCTAAATTAGGACGACCAGCTGAAAAGAACTCTCTTGCAGTTCTCAGAAGGGACAGAGTGACAGTCAGGAAGAAGAGAACACAGTAATGGGCATAAAGGGAGGAAGCAGCCAGCACAGAGAAGCCAAAAAAAGATGTATGTTCCTGGCATTAGGTGCATTGAGGAACCATTCTCATCTAGGACAGCAAAAAGCACACAGGACTGTTTCACCCTCCACTATTCCTGACCCTTAAAAAAAAACCTGTCCCAGGCAGAGACAGGTGCTGGGATTAGTATAGCAAATCCTTTTGGCGATACAGAGGGAGGGGAGAGAGAAAAGCTACATTGATAAGTGCAGTGAAGGGTTTTTTTTTTTAAAAAAAAACAACATAACCAAATATAAGCTCATATCATTTAACACCTCTCTCTTGGTATTTAACCCAGGCAAAGACAGCTGCTTGAATTAGAACTGAAAGGGGAAAGAAAAAGAAGGGGAAGAAGGCAATCTGAATCCACTGTGAAACCTTGAGCTATGTGCGAGGCAAGCTCTCAGCTGTTCCAGTCAAACTTAGGAGGATTAATTCTGACTGTCAGCAGGGGGGAAACAGGAGAGAGTGAGGAAGGGAGCTAGGATTGGAAAAGCCAGCTGCTCTTCCCTTTTTAGAAAACTTCCTTGCACCATTCCAAATGCATATATATTCCTACCATGGGATGTTGGAATTTTAACAGACAGAAACAGCTGCTATCTTAATCACAGAAAGGCCCGCAGGTTCAGGAGATGCATTTAGAGCCCTGGATGTCATGTGTGCTGTTCGTAACCTGAGATCAGGCCAGTGCTTCTTAGAAGGCTGAAAACAGTTTGAAGGAAATAGTGAGGTATACAAATCAGCAGTAACAACTTGCATTAAAACATTTTTAAAAAAGAAAGAAATACTTGGCAGTTCTGGGTAATATTAAAATTCCATGGAAAAATATGTGGAGCATTGTGGAGCTTTTCCCTAAACATCTGGGCTAATTTAAATCTTTGAAGCAGGTAGAAACAAAATGATTCATTTGTCCATTTTGTGCCTTGTTCTTCTCATTGGCTATGTATACCAATATAACAGGTACAAATAATTATTAGGCTACCTTATTGAAAAATGAACAGTCACTAGCAGGCAACATACGTTAATTTGCTGATACTAGTATATATGAATAAACAGGGCTCTTTAAGACATAGTTGAATAATGTTTTAGTATTCATTTTAGGTGGGGGGAATTGTTTCCTTTTTTTGTGTGTGCTTCGTAAATCCCAATTTATGCCAATAATATATCAGTAAAAGTCCCACTTGTTAAACATGTATATAAGTGTTATTTCATAAATAATAAAATTTGTGCTGGTCTGTGACTGTATTTGAATTGAATAATAAAATCTGATAGCTTTTAAAAAATGAAAAGAATGTCCTCAGTAGCTATTTCTACAGATAGATTTTCTACATAACTGAGATTTAAAAACATATTAAAATACTAGAGTAATGATCATGATTGTAATCAGTACAATTAAGAGTATGTTCTAAGCAACCAAAAAAAGAGCCTGGTGGAGCAGTGGACTAAAGTGCTGTTAAATAGCACTTAGCTGCCAGCTGCCTGCAATTACTGCAAGTTTGAATCTCACCAGGGTCAAGGTTGACTCAGCCTTCCATTCTTTCTAAGGTAAGTAAAATGAGGACCCAGATTGTGGAGGGCAATAAGCTGACTTTGTATAAATATACAAAAGTATGAAGGCTATTGCTTAACACATTGTAAGCCGCCCTGAGTCTCTGGAGAAGGGCAGCGTATAAATCTTTTTTTTTAAAAAAAGGTAATCTTTATTTTTAAATGAAGTGTTTACATGTGCACATAAACACAAAGACACTACTTATAATTATGATTTTAATCTTCATGGTCAACTAACACATGCATAGAAAAATATAATGCTGAATTCCAAAGGAAGCAGCCCAGACTTTTAAACAGTAGTGATTACACAAGGAGCTATATTTAAAGAATAAATAGCAAAAAAAAGTAACAATATTACATGATTGAGATGATTAATACTTTTCTCTCTAGTTGTACATAGCATAATACAGACCCTTTGTATCCTTGACAGCAAAGAAACAAAAAACAATTACATTCCCTCTTGCACTTGTACATTGCAGGGAGTACTTGCTGAAAAACCACTCATTCGGCCACCATTTGAAATTACTACAGTGCTCAACTGTCTCTGCCAGACTTGCCACCCCAGTTAAGTTTCATCATCCTCTCCCTCCCACCGACAAGGCATAGCCAGTCTGGCCCTTTGAGAGGCACCTGCTTGCCCTGCCAGCCTTCTTTCTGATGCCACGTGCAGCTGTTTGATTTGCATGTGGCAAAGCCAGCAGAGGCCCTGCAGTGCAGGGCAGCCAAAAGGGAGAGTGGGGGAAAGAAAGGCGAGGGAGGGAGCGGGAGGGGGGGAGAGCTGAAGTGGAGCCAAAGGCGGCAGGACCCTTACTTTACTGAGGCCTGGGGCTGGGAATGCTTGGATCAGGAGGGTCTTCCCCTAACAATCAGCGGGATGTGGCTAACGATAACAACGGTGACTTCCAGCGTGAGATTTATTTATTATTTTATTTGTAAAATTTAATAGCCAGCCATCTTGCTACATGGTAACTACACATTGCTTAATAAAAGAAATTCTGGCCAATTACACCATCGTAACTCAATCGTATGGAATGAGCATATCATATAGGAAGCATTATACGAAGTACGCACACTGATTGTTTCTTTTCTGTACGGTAATTCCATTCTTCATTGATTATCTATCTGTTAACTAGATGCAGTAAGTATTGTGCTGCAAAATATATAAGCAGAGGTCCAGTTCAAACATTTTTGAGGTATCGTTTGACAGTCTGACTTCCTGTGTGAAAGAGAACTCAAGATGAAGTGGGGAGTAAGAGATCAGGTCTTAAGACATCTTAATACGATGCAATAATAAGGGTCCATTAAAACATTTTAAGTTGATTACAGTAATGGTCCCAATTAATCTAGCACTATAAAAGCCACTGATTGGAAACATTAGCATGAAAAGCCCAAAACTATTTCCAGTAGCAGGGAAAAAAAATCTGTAAAGATGCTGCATAATAATGTAACATTAATTTTCACTGCAGAAGGCAGAAGGGAGAAATCTCTACTTAAAGCAACATTTTCAGATAAAAGTGACTGAGTCAAACAGAGAAAGCAAGAGAAAAAAAATCTTAAAATTCAGATAAATCTATGAAACGTAACTCTCAATAGCTGCTAGTCTTAAAAGTTATGTGATTCATAGACAGTATCTTCCTAAGCTTGTGAGTGAACAACTGGAGATGGGTTTCTTTTATTACAGGCCTCCAAGAAATATAAAAGTGAAGCCCGTTTTATGCCAGGGAGGACTTCACTGTAGCATGGCCAGCAAGCATGCAAATATTAAATGAACTATCTCATTTTGCAGACTAGGCTGAAGCATAAATTATGCTTACTCAAATTAAGAAAATGTCACATTTTTAAAAATCAGAAATACGTTGAATATGCATCTAAATCAGTGCCAATTTAAATAGATTAGATTATAAACTAAACAATACTCCTAAGAAAAATTATGAGTCTTAACTATGAGAGAGGGAGATAGGATATCAATATTTAGATAATTTTCATCAAATTATAACAATGATAAACCAAGCCAGATTTCAAATCAAGGATCAAGGCTGTAATGGGTCAAAACGGGTCAAAGTTTTCCAGGATTATCAGAAAATCAATTGTCCTATGTATTCAAAATATATTAAGTAGTATTAAAAAAATCTCCAAATGGATAATTTTGCCATTAATTAGTGAAAATATTGGAAATGAAATGTATGATTTTAATTTATGACCAGAGTCCAACATAGGATCAGGCCAAATAAATTCATCCCTATGAGACAGGAGGTTGGCATTTCAATTTTTTTTCCAGGTTTATTACGGGAAGAGACACTTTTCAAAGCAACCAGAAATATTTTCATATTTCCGAACTGTAAATTTCATTGAATGTTATCCTACTGATTATAATATAATGCAACCACAAATACAATGGCACCACAGCCATCTATTTTTTTAAAAAAATCTAGTTTACACAATATTGTCACAAGCAGCAATCAAAGTACAAAACCTGGCCAAAACAGAGTAGCAGCCAACGACTAACCTTTCAAACTACCAAAAAAAAAAAATCCTTGGTGCATAAATCATAGAATAAATTCTTTTAACAAATAACAAGAAAAAGTATGTGTGAGAGAGAGGGAGGGGGGAGAGAGAGAGGGAGGGACAGAGAGAGAGACATTTAAAATAAAGCTTTGCTTCACTCTTGAATGTTTTATCACGATGAAATTCTAACACTGCTTTACAATTAAGCTCATATTTCAGTATTTCTACAAAATGTTCAAAGCACTTAACAAATCCAGTTCATTACACTACATCAAAAAGACTCAAGGTACACAGGTACTTCCTGTATTCAATGTTTAAGCCCTTTTCAAAAGCTAATATTTAAGAATGGAAAGACATTAATGAACAGGATTTGGCAGTAAAAACTACAGACTAAGGAATGTATTCCTCTGTCTCAGAGGGCCAGAACAAGACAAGGCAGATGGCAGGAAATGAATTATGATAAAATATGAATACACAGTTAATTAGATTTAACTGCAACTTTTTAATATTCTACTATAATTCGAAAACCAATCTTAATAAGAAGGCAATTTTGGGGCTGGATATCATTCAAAAATAAGTTGGTTTGAGGGCTCGTGTTGGTGAGGTCAAAAGCAACCAGCTGTTCTACTAAGAAATTGGCAGCTTTCACTCAGACAAGATTGAAGCCATGGATTTCTATAGATAGTATTTGAACACTGGAGTACATAATAAGTGGTTTCTTTTTATTATTTTTTCTAATAACTGCAGAAAAAGTATCTTAACAGAACTGTATTCCTGAATCTCCAGCTCTTGGCTTTCTGGTACAAGTTTTGAGCAGAGTAAAATTTGACAGGTAATACTTTCTATATTCTGAAATGACTTCACAGATAGAGAGGAAAAAAGAAAATATTAAGATTCTAAAACATCTGACAAGAACCTGTGTGTCTCCAAAGCTCACCTGGAGCCCATTTTAATGACAGCTTTAATGCTGCTTACTCTCTATGCACCCCTCTACAAATTTTATTTCCTGGGGAACAAAGTGAAACAGTTAAAGGATTCTAGAAGGGGAAAAAATGGGTCAGGGATGAGAACCATGAGGTACATACTCTCCAACTCCACTTTCTCTGAAACTTTCATACATAGCTTTAGAACCGGGGTCACCAACCTTTTGGACCTCAGGGACCACTAAATTCATAATTTTAAATCCTGCAGACCACTAATATGATCTGTCTAATGACCGGCTGGGTGGGCGTGGCTCAGTGGTCATGTGACTGGGTGGGTGTGGCCAATTCAATGTCACTCATGTTGAGGGGCACCTCACTGGCCTCTACTTGTCCCTCCCCTCCCAGCTACTTCGTATCTCCCCGCCCAGGCTCCTTAGGGCCCCAACAGGAAGGAGTTGTTGGTGCTAAGCAACCACCACGAAAAGAGTTGGCAAAACAGCTCAGTTCAAATTGGATCTGACCAAGGAGGCTCAGCAGAAGCACCTCACTGAGGACTACGAGCATAGGCTTTCCAAGCAGAGGGAAGACCTGTGGGAATGCAAGGGCAAGTACCAGCGCCTGGAGGCTTAGTGGGCTGAGGTGGTCAGCCAATTCCAGGCCATGATGCAATCCCACTGGAACAAGGCCCTCCGGCTCTTTGCCACCAGCGGCACTTCCCTACAGCCTTCGCCCAAACCCCAGCACCAGGGGGCCGAAGCAGACCCCAAGTCGGAATTTCTGTCCCCCTCCAACCCACACAAAAAGACCCCGAAGGGGGAGACTCTCTGCAGCAGCACAAACATTCATTGCACGTATCCATCCCAGGGGCCATAGTTTGAGGATCCCGGATTTAGTGCAATATAAAAAATGCAAATAATTTTTCTGCGAACCACCAAAATTTTCTCACAGACCACCAGAGGTCCACGGACCACCAGTTGGTGACTGCTGCTTTAGAAAAACTTAATCTCTTTCTCCACAAACCACTCTACCCATGGACCCAGAAGTAACCATTCCAATTTTAAATTCAGCATTACTGCATGACTTTTTAAAACATTATTTGACTCTTCCCTCTACCTTCTCAGTACCCCAACTTGTATGTGTAATATGTAAACCTCAGCAGACAAGTAAACAAAATGTTGGATCAGACGCATGTTCAGATATGTGACTCTGCCTATTAGCTTGCAGGATTATGACACACTCTATCGTCCTATACAAAAGAGAATTAAATTCACCTGAGGTCTACAGCAGTTATTTTTCATTCCTACTCAAAACGAAGGGACCTCATATCAGCAACACAGCAGTATGGAGCTCCCTATTCTAGTAACAGCAGTCTGCCCACTTCAGACCCCTAATCTCTCTGACTTTGAATTAATGTAACAATTATTGGTAATATGGTTTGAAGGAGATAAATGTCCAATACAAGGCTGGTTGGCACGGATATTCACTCCACTCATGATGCGAGAACAGTTTTAATTAAAATCCCCTTTATGATAAAGAAACTGCTTGAGTGGATGTTTCTGTGCAGCCCTGATATGGAGCTTCTTATAAAGCGGATTAGAAATCAAAGTTTTTCTACACCTCTTTCTCTGGGCAAGACAAAAAGGACTGGAATAGTCACCTTGTGGCCCAAATTGCAATTCCCCAAATTCAGGAATTGCTGTGATCACAGAAAGCTAGTATAGATAGTAATCTTTCCCTTAAGAAATAAAGCCCGATTCCTAAAGATTCAGGACAAAAAAAAAAAACATTGGTGCAACCAGAAGAAAATCTTCTGCAATCCCAAAACAAGGTTTCTTCTTTGTAATCAAACGTGCACAATATTGTTCACTCTCATTCTAGACACTGTTTAACGGGGGATTAAAAATCACCAATACAGTCCATTAGTGACTCAGAAAGTCAGATTTATTTTATTTTTAAAATGAGTGCATCTTTAGCTAGAAGAATTTAGTTTGGAAGAATTCTGAGGGTCCAAGAACACGTTAGTGTTAGAATTGATCATTTCTTACTGATTTACAAAAATCCTTGTTCTATGCACTTTGGATACTTTTAACCACTTTCATTCCTATTTTTATTAACAAAGATAAATATGTTAAGTCTTATCTGGTTCTTTTATTTCTTGTGCCAGAAGCCATCTGTCAAAATAAAAAAATAAAAAATAGTTCCATATAATAGTACATAAAAGAAAGCAAAATGCTTTTGTGGTTGACAGACAATACTAATAGAAAATAAAGAACATAAAGTTTGAATGCATATTTGCTATTATTTTTAAGGTTACCTTAAGCTGCTAAATGCATGTCCACATAAAGATACTGATTTAAGGAAATTTTGCCTTAGTTCAGGGCAATTTTGTTCTAGGAACCCTGTTCTTTGCCAATACCAATAAAAGAAACTTCTTATTATCTCATCTGTAGCTTCTTTTTCTTCACTGTTACCTTTTATCAAGACAATGTTTACCCAAAAAGTTTTAATATTCCAAGGTCATTCCTTTCTCCAAGCATGAAAATAACCTGAGAGATAAATAATCCTACCTTTTCTGAATCTTGATTAAGCTGCAGAGTATTTCTAAAAAAAATAACAGAATCACAGATTTGGAGGTCTTCTGGTTCAAACCCCTGTTCAAGAAGAAGATCCTTATATCATTTTGGACAAATGGCTGTCCAATCTTAAAAATCTCCAGTGATGGAGCACCCACCACTTCAGAAGGCAAGTTGTTTCACTGATTGTTTTGGCTATCAGGGAATTTCTCCTTAGTTCTAGGCTGGTTGTCTCCATCCATTATTTCTTGTCCTGCTCTCAGGTGCTTTGGAAAATAGGTTGACTCCCTTTTTGTAACAATCCTTCAAATATTGGAATTGCTATCATGTCACCCTTATTCCTTCTCTTTGTTAGACTAGACATAGCCAGCTACCATTCATTGTATGTTTTAGTCTCTAGCTGCCTAATCATCTTTGTTGTTCTTCTCTGCACTCTTTTTAGAGATTCAATATCTTTTTTGTATCGTGATGACCAAAACTGGACTCAGTATTTGGTAAGTATTCTTATCAAAACAGTATAAAGTGGTACTAACACTTCATGTGATTTTGATACTATCCCTCTGTTGATGTAGCCTAGGACGGCATTGGCTTTGTTGGCAGCTGCAGCACACTGCTGGCTCATACTTAAGTGGTGATCCATTAGAACTACTAGATTCCTTTCACAGTTACTGCTGTTCAGCCAGGTATCACTGATTCTATAACTGTGCATTTGGTTTTTCTTGCCTAAGTTTAAAACCTTACTTTTCTCACCATTTCATTTTGTTAGATAGGACCCAGTGCTCAAGTCTGTCAAGATCCTCCTGGATCTTGAGCCTGTCTTCTAAAGTGTTAGCTGTTCCTCTCAGCTTGGCATCTGCAAATTTGATGAGTTCCCCTTCCATCCCCTCATCTAAATCATTTATGAAGATGTTGAAGATTATAGGCCTAAAACAGAACATTGGGATACCCCACTGCATGCTTCCCTCCATGTTGAGGACTATATGTTGAGTGCAGTTGGTCAGCCAATTATGAATCCATCTGGTACAAGAAGTATGTTGTAGTCCACTTTGTCAAATATCTCACTTAAATCCAAATATACTATGTCCACAGCATTTCGCTGATCCACTAATTTAGTCATTTTGTCAAAGTATAAAGTAAGATTTGTCTGGCATGATCTGCTTTTGCAACAACTAAGTATTTTGAAATAAAAACTGGGAAAATTGCTCATCAATGGATTACCACTATCGATTCCATAAAAACCTAATTTATTTCAAAGTGGGGGGGGAAAAGAGGACAGTTTCGGTTAATGTACACACACAAAAAAAAAGCTTGGCACAATTAACCAGATTAAAGAGAGATTTAAAATCAGGGAAAGATTGATCCTTACTGGATTAAAACCAAAATCCTACTAAAAGTCCAGCAGTCCTCAGATCAACATCCTTTAATAGGATTAAAGTGAGAGCAGCTTTGTTTTTGTATTACCAGCAATGTCGTTAAATAGTAAAAAAAAAAAGTGCCATAATTTCTAGCTGGGATGTATAATACAATATACAAAATAATACTGTATAGAAATTCAGAATGAGCAATTCTTGCTAAGAACAGCAAAAAATCTTCATATATTTTCAAAATAAAAGCAATAAAAATAATAAGCAAACCAGCAATTCAGTGAATATGGCAAAAGGTTAATAGTTTAAGAAACAAACAAACAAATGTTAACAATTGCCATAAGGCTAGACACCCCTCTTTTAAATGAAATGTGATCTGAGGACTACCAAAAGATAGGTAAGTAAGTCAATAGGTAGATTGATTTTTAAAATATCCAATAGCTCAGAAGATTACCAAATCTCACACTTAGGTGCTCTCATTTAACAATCCAGGAAATGTTAGGAAATAACAAGATTTTGATCCATTTTGATTTTCAGAAAATTAATCTGAGATCCATAGAAAGTAATGTTATTGGCCTGTCTGATGAGTCAGTCTGAACTGGATCAACAGAGCTTGATAGGTTCTGATCCTGCAACTCAGAAGCCAAGCTCTCAAACATCTGCAGACGAGGATCAGAAAGAGTAGGATCTATTAGTAAATGAACCTGCAGCTTTGGAGCAGTCAGGTAATTAGCCACCTCTTGCAATGCAGATGGCTGAGGCAACTTGATTCAGAGCACAGGCTGAAAAAGCTTGTCAGCCCTCACACATGCAGAGTTTTAGAGGCGTTTCCAGCCTTGGATCTAACTTCCTGAATGTAGGCAGAATTTGTACAGGACTACAGGTAGCTCTTGAACTATGATCATAATGGAGCCTGTCCATTACAGTTGTAAGTCATGACAGTCATAAAGCAAGTTTCATGTGACCAGACCCATTTTTGTTATCTTTTCAGCAGGAGTCATTAAGCGACCACTATGATCATAAAGCAAACCCTCTTTGCTATTGACCATTTGTGCCAGAAATCAGAAGTAAATGCTATTTTTCAGCGAAAACATCGTAAAACAGTCGTGTGACTGCAGCAGGCGGGAAATGGCCATGAATACGGGACAGTTGCTGAGTGTACCTGCTGAGCGCACATGCGGTCATGTGGTAAGAAGAGGTCATTGTAACTTTAGAAACAGGTCACAAGTAACTTTGGAGGGTTTGTTGTAAATCAAATGGTCACTAAGCCACCAGTCATAAATCAAGGATTACCTGTACATACAGCTGATTCCTTAATCGTGGATTTTTCTAAATGGAATTTCAGCTTCCGAAGTAAGTCCTACGCCTTCAGTTGTAATGGGCCATAATCAGTGGTGGGTTGCCCCTGCTTTGGATCGGTTTGCAAGAACCGGTAGTAAAACTGGCAGGAGGCTCTGCCCACTGACCCGGACGTCGTCATAGGTGATCTACGTATGCGCAGAAGAGCACGTGCAGGGGCGATGCAAACCAGTAGTAAAGGTATGTAGAACCCACCCCTGGCCATAATGCCTATAGATGCCATGTAGCCAATTCCTGACATGTTGATCTTCGTTGACTAATAGATTTTCATGATGAGAATGCCATGTAGCCAATTCTTGACATGTTGATCTTCGTTGACTAATAGATTTTCATGATGAGAATGTTTTGCAAAAGAAAAATAAAGTTGGGAACCACTGCTTTGGGAACAGAGTGTTCTTGGTTTGATAGATAATATAAATCAGGGTTTCCCAACCCCCAAGCTGTGCAAGAAATGGGAGAGCAATCAAAACTCCATTTGCACAAGCTGCAGCCATGTGCGGTCATGCATGAAGCTCCATTTGCACAAGCGGAGGACATACATGCCTGCTGCTTGTGCAAATGGAGCTTCGTGCACTTGGCCACTGCTTGTGCGGAACCGTCCCCTCTCCTCCTCCCCGCCGCCACCATTGCTGCCACCACCAATTCACAGAGCCAGAAAGGTTGGGGACCACTGATATAAAGCATATACAATAACGCTCCTGCCAAATATGGAAACAGTCCCATTTCTTTCTTTTTGGTTTTGGTGTATAACAGGAATATGCCCATCCTATTTTTAAACACTTATTCAAAAGAGATAAATTATATTCACCCCCGGATATCACCTATGTTACTACATCATTCCATTATCCTCTTTAATTTTTTGAGCTTCATATCCCATGAAATAGTCTATACAAAGTTTAAAAACACAGATGGTTACATATGGCACTCTGTAAACACCTCCCTATAATCATTTACTCATTTCACTAAAGGTACCTTCTACAAAAGGCCAAATGAAACAGCACAAGGAGTGAGAGCATGTTGCTAAGACTCAGGCTTGTCTTTTTAATCCCCAGAGTAGCAGTGATGATGTGCTCAGAGACTCAGAGCAACACGACAGAAAATACTGTAGCTTCTCCAAAGCAGTTCATCACTGAGCTAGCTTCATACACAATATATACACTATGGTGTAAGGATTGGTCTTTTCCCCACTGCTATTCACCATCCTTATGAAGCTTTTAGAAAAAATCATCTAATGGTTTCAGACATGATATCCTCAGTACGATATCCAGTAGTGCCTTGACCTATTTACTGGGGATTGTTACCACTAGCATATTGCATGTGGACTGTCAACCCTGAAATGATTGCTAGCAGGTACGAAGCACAAGTTAAAGTACTAGTTTTCACCTATAACACTCTTAAATAATTAGGCACATAGCAGCCTTTACCGTGATGCCTCCTCTAGCTGAAATCAATCCACCAATGCAAGCATCCTAGAAGAAATTCTAATTGTCTCTCACTCATTTAAAATTTTGAGAGCTGAGGCTGGAAGCTTTGTTTCTCTTCCATGGTTTTAAGTCTGTGAAGTGGTCTTCGGAAGCTCTGCTTGTATTAAATATAGGAAAATCAGTTAAGATGGCACTTTTCTGGAGAGTGGTAGAAGTAGGTTTGGTTTTAGAAGCAGTTGAGACTGTATAACTTGTATTACTTACTATTTATTATTATTTTGCTATTATCTGGTTATATGGTTGATCATATAACTATATGGTTGATTTTAGTTTATCCATGGATGTTTTAGTGTTACTGTTAACTGCCTTGAACTCTTACTGAGTGAGGGTGACAGAGTACATGTACATCTTACTGAAGCAGGTAGTTACACTAAAATACAGGTAGTCTTCATTTAGCAACATTCTCAGGGATCATTTGCAGTTACAATGGTGATGAAAAAGTATCTTTAGAATGAGCCCTTGCATTTATGACTTTCACAGGTCTGTAAAGCAAACCAAACGTAAAAAGTAAGATCATAAGCATAGTCACTGTTCACTTAGCACTTAGCTTTGCTTAACAACCAAGTTTTTGTTGCTAAATGTGGTTGCTAAATGAAGACTACCTGTATAATATTTTTTCACAGAACTTATAATAGCTCACACCATGCCTGTACTTTTTTAAAAAAAGTTTCAAACCAATCAAATAAGTTACTTGAGGTGAAAAGATGGACAATAGGTCTGGTCAGTCAGTGAATTTAGGGCTAACTGAAGAAATGGATTCAGCAATTTACATCTTTCTCATTTTAAGTCCAAGATCATTTTACAGTAATACACCACCGTATGCATTTTACATATATTTGAAATGTTAGATATGACAAATTATCAGATCTTTTAAGATACCTTAAAATATCAGATATCTTAATGCCTACAGAGGACAGATAAGGATCTATTAGTCAGTATTTAAGTTTTTCTTCAAATTTCATGCCGGCATATTTAATATATACATACATATAATACCCATCGCACTATTCCCTTTGAAGGCAGAGAAAGCCCTTCATAAAATGCAGAAAAAAGTATATGAAATATTATTTATTAAAATTGTATTGATTTTTTCCGAGCTTGAAGCTTATGACCATATAACAAATACACAGTAAAATGTCCAGAGTAAAGTAAGAAAATTAAGTCATATATCAATTCAATATAACACAATAAAATTTTATTAAATGAAACCCTGAAACAGCCATTGCAATATACAGTAGATGAATTAACCACCAGTTACTAATAGCAAACAGTCATTCACTGAATGTTCTTTGGAAGATTTTGGGTTTTGCCAGGAATTGATGACTTCCCAGGTAACTCAGACAGGAAACAAATCATTGATTAATTCTTCTTTATTAGGCTACATTAACAGAATCTTACAAAACTGAAAGTACAAGCCTCCCATCTAATCTATTATGGCAGGTGCTTCCTAAGTTTTTTTTTCTCTGACCATTAAGTAACTGTGGGCTCCTCCACCTCTTATCTGATTGTTCTCCAGGCAGCATCTCTTCACTGTCAGGCTGGGAGGCCATCTTTAGATCTTCAGGGCTGACACACTTAGTGCTGTGGGAAACTGGGAGGGGGGATTGCATGGAGTTGCAGAGATATCTAGCCATAATAATATTCTTTTCTCTGGGAGTCGACATTCAGCTTGCACCTGGTCTGGTGTGACTGGGAGGCCTCTCCAATTGGGACGGTGCATTGACTGGACCATGTGATGGACATGTGGGTGCAGGGGAAGGGACTTGGACTTTCTTTTGGGTGGGGAAAACCTGGAAACTTTCAGATTTGGGTTTTCCCAGATTGCCAATATGACATCTCTAATAAAATGGAACTTTGAGGAACTGCTAGGCTCCGAGCCTTCTTTCGTTAGGGTTTTATTTGGAACCCTAACATTAACCCAAATCTGCTTTAAAACCTAAACCAGCTCCCGACCTCTGGGGTGATGCTGAGGTCCTGACATTCATTTCATTCCCGAAGATCATTCCCACATACCATTACATATGATTGATGAAACCTGATCAGGAGTCTGACCAAGATAGATACACTATCTGCACCAAGCCTCCAACAAAAATTATCCATTAAAAGAACCAATTCTGCCTCACATGCCTAAAACTGAACCCTGAGTGAAAATAATCCATTTAATCAATTTCCTTCAGATTACTTTAAATCTCCAGCACCAACTCAACAATGTCAAACATCAAGGAGGCTCTCTTAAGGAAGGAGTGCACTACCGACTTCTTCCATCACTATCTTCCAAACGCCAAGGATCAATCTCAGGGTCATACTTGAGAGCACCCTATCCACTTCAGAATCTACAAATTGAAGGGAGTCCAATATTACAAAACTTGGGAATGCTCAGTCACCACCTCAAATTCTGCCCAGAAAAGAACTCAGGACTTCAGGCAATATGAATAACTTTGTGAGCAATATGCTGAGTAAAAAGATTACCCTGGCCAGACTCATCCATCTTGAGGAGGGAAATAAGCAAGATTGCCAGCTGCTAGTCTGCTGAGACAATAAGGGAGAAAAAGTGGCACTTTGCTTTTGCTTATTGCTTTAAGCAAGAACACATTGGGATTCAATGCAAAGGTGATGAATTCATTTGAACACACACAGTTTCTGAACTTTAACATTCATTCTATGTTACACCTTTGCATTCTATTTTACCTTATACTATTATGACTTACTCTTTATCTTTATCTTATCACAAGGTTAAGTGCCACAAGGTTAAGTGCCATAGGTTTGAGGACCATCGTAACCTCAAACAGTTGCTGAACAATCAGTCAATAAGCAATTTATGAAGCCTAGCATATGACCACCAGAAGTTACTTCATCATGACTTCTGGTTGACGTCGCAGCGGGAACAGACTGGAAAATAGCGGGCTCTAATGAGCCATGCAAAATCCAGTCAGATGAACCGCTGCCGGGAGGCTTTCGAGCCATAGCGGTCCTGTAGGAACGGTGAAGAAAGGAGAGGTGTTTCATGAACTGCGAGGAATTGATAATTTTCTCGCTGGAACAGAAACAGCTCTCCCGAAGTGGCAGTGGGGGAAGCGGCCATCTTAGGGTGGCCACCTTGAAGCTGGGACAAGCAGCTATCTGGCATTTCGGGGGGGGGGGAATCACACGTGGGGAACAAAGAGAAAGTGTGAACTGTAATATAAAGAATCTAAGAGGAAGTCTTGGATTTAGAAAATTGGGAAAAGCAAAAAGATTTTAAAAGGGAAAAAATGATTTTCGGAAAATAACAATAATTTACAAGAGAACTTTAAAAAATTACTGGATAAACAATTGGATTAAATAGACTATTTGGTAACGGAGTAGAAATGGAGATTGCCATCTGCTGGAGGAAAAAAAAGTACTGTAATATTCTATTCAAATAGACAAAACAGAAGAAATAGCACCTGGAAATTTCGACCTTGGCCATAAATTGGACATTGTGAGAACATTTAAGGAGTGACTGTGTTTTACATCTGAGTGGTTGTTTCATTTCCCTTCTCTTCTGGAAGATAGCTTCCTACTGGATTTGACTGTTGCTGAATTTGGATAATAATTAATAATTGAGAAGAACATTTTAATTTTAAAAAACAAAAGGAATAATCAAAGAAGGAAAGAAGAAAAAAAGCAGAGATACAAGAAAACTATATAGACTTTAAATTCTGGTCAAGTGCATAGAGATATAATTGGGGAGGTATTAGTAACCTTTTAAATTGTTATAAAATGGAGTTGCAGATGTATGAAGAGTTACTTTTGATGTTTAAAAGCATGCGTGAATCTTTAATTGGCAAAAAAAACATGGAAAATTCATTTAAAAATACAGAAAAAGAAAAGGAAGAGGAGTTGGAAGAGAGAAACTTAAATGAGAAAGAAGAAATTAACAATGTTGAAGAGAAAGTATCAAAAAATAGAAATCAGATAGAAAATATTACAGAAATGTTTGGGAATGTCAAAAGAGCAGAGAGGAAAGGGGGAAATTCCCCCCTAAAAAAGAAACAGACAAAAGGGAAAAAGGGGAATATCTGGAAAAGACAAGGGAAAACTTTGGTGAGGGATGTTCAAATAATACAAAAAAAAAAAAGATAAAAGGAAGCCAGAAGATGAAATGTAACATATATAAAAAGAAAAAAAAGAGTATTGAGAAATTAGAATGAGATAAAGAGTCGTGCAAAAAACTATTAGAAAAGGGAATGCTAAAAAGATTTAGAGATGATGGTTAAAGATGAAGAATGATGAGGTAAACATTAACAAATATACATAAAATAGATTAATAAATGGAAATCGGAAAGTAGACAATATAATAATAATAGTGTTTTTGATAGCTTTTTAAATTAGAATGAAATTTTAATTGTTATAGTAGTGGTAAGAGAGAAGAAGTATAGTATACACTGTGATATTAGCTAGATGAAAGCATTGAAAATGAAATGATAAAGAAATATGTGAGAATGACATGGCAGAAGTTGAAAAAATAAGATATGGTGGGAAATGATTATAAGTGATTGTATGATAAAGATGAATGAATAAAATTTGTCTACATTAAATCTTAACAGATAGAAATGTGAAAATAAGTAATTTGACAATATTAATTTTGATAACAATGTAAATTAAAATGAACATTTAAAATGTTAATTGTATAGAAAATAACAATGTTGAAATCATGAAAGTGATTATTTTTGCAAAGAAGAAATAGAACATGTTTGTGATAAACCACAGCAGATGGAAAGGTGAAAATAAGTAATTTAATAATATCATTAATTTTGATAACAATCAAATTAAGATGAATGTTTTACTGTTAATGATTGGGAAGAAGGAATTAGAGAGACACTTCTGAAAATGAAGAAAGATTGTAAACAAAAGGAGCAATTGTAATTGAGAAGAAATATAAGGTGTAAAGTGATGTTATTCAAATATAACACTGAAAATGATAAAAATAATGGGAGGGAAATTAATATGGCAGAAGTTGAAATAATAAGTTATGGAGAAAAATGATAAATTTGTAATAAAGTATTACACAAAAGAGATGAATACTGGAAAAAATGGGAAGATTAAGGTATATTATAATGATGATTTGATTATGTATAAGATGTATAAGATGTGATCCGGTCAACACTGTTCATAAAATATGTCAGTTTTAATAAAACTTGTCTCAAAAAAATAGAAAAGAAATTACTTCATCAGAGATTATCTGGGAGAAGAAATTCATAGTTCCCATGGAAGGCATTAATTCTTCAGCAAACATTCATCCCTTACAATAAACACACTATCCTTTTACCACCACTTGTAAATCTTTAAATTGCTTTCCATCACTTTTTTGATCTTTAGTAAAGCATCATCAGTTAAGCATTCTACCATTCGTATATTTGCTCTGAATTTTTTACCATTTATATTGCTTTATTTTCCCTGCAAACAGAACTACCATCTTCAACACTTTCACTTTAATATTTCTTGTTATATTATACAAATTAACATTCGCTGCAAATAATTCTAGTTCTTGCATTGTCTGCATAAAAAGTACATACACATTCATGTTGTCAAGCAATACATCTTTATTTCACCTCTCCATATATACACTTGCCTATAAAAATCTTACTTTAAAACCAAGAGGAAAATAGAAAAGAAAAAGAAAAAATCATTCAAAATGTTCCATAATTCAAACCAATTCACCTTATCATATGCTTTCTCTAAATCTGAGAACACATGATCAATTTCCTTTCTCTTTCATGTAGGCCCCAATATTTTATTGAAAAATTTTAAAAATCTGATATATGTACACTCTTGTCTCACTGTCCAAGTTTTATGGCATTCATTTAAATTCCACATTTCAACATACCATTAGGAATTCAGTACAAATCGTTTAAATACTTCCTTGAGAATTCCCTCAGTTAATTCACATGTATTTCACATTTTTATTTTCCATTTTAACTGTTAACTTTCATAGAGTTTCTAACAAAGCAGTACAAGAGCAACCACGAGCCCTGGTGGCGCAGCAGACTAAAGCACTGTTATTAACATCAGCTGCCTGCAATTACTGCAAGTTCAAATCTCACCAGGCTCAAGGTTGACTCAGCCTTCCATCCTTTCAAAGGTAGGTAAAATGAGGACCCAGATTGTGGGGGCAATAAGCTGAGTCTGTATAATTATATACAAAAGTATGAAGGCTATTGCTTAACGCATTGTAAGCCGCCCTGAGTCTCCGGAGAAGGGCGGCATATAAATCAAATTAAAAAAACAAACAAACAAACCAAGGTGAGTCTCTCTCTTCCTCTTCATTTTCCATCTTGCAAACCATACCTGCGTGTATGTATGTGCAGCTCTAAGTAATCATTAAGGTGACATCTTGTGCCGTGTGCACACCTACCTAGGAATAAATCCCATTGAGCTGTATGGGAATTATGAAAGGAACTCAGCTGCAATCAAATCTACCTAGAAGTGGATTTCCACCAAAGAAAACATACATGAGAATCACATTTGCAAAGGCAAACAGGCAGAGGAAAATGGGAGCTTAAGGGGCTTCAGCAGGCATTCATAACGAAAAAAAAACTCCATGCCATCAGCATCCCTAAATAAGGGAATCATTCTAAGTGACATCACAAATTGTGATTTTCCTACATAATTTTTCAGCCTCACAATATTAAATACAATATATCATATAAACCCTAGATAGAGACATCCTGCAGTATGTGTGTATTAGAGTTGTT